>JAMBLF010000016.1:0-697954 GCA_030578115.1 Leucoptera coffeella | reverse complement strand
AAGACTCGAGATAGATAAATAGATGCTTTAATAATAAGAGTCAATGCATCTGTAGATCTATATATCTTGCTGTAGTAATATAGTTAATAAACTCGAAAGGCCTGAAATTACTTTTAGAGTAACTTTAACGAGGGTAGTCGTCAAAATGTTTGTAATATTATAAATTGTCTAATCCCGTTTTGTCTTTACTAATTTGTTTGAAACTTTACTTTTGTATTTTGATACCAAACTTCCAAAACTTAACTATGCCAAGGAGATTAATTAATATAAGAAAATTAACAAGACTTAGAAATGAGTTACATCTTAAACGTCAATCTTTGGAAGTTCGCTGATTGCTAATGATGAAACTTTGTTGATGCTTGTGAGTCACGTTACTAATACTCGTAGTTCTATGGAAAATTATAGAAAGAACGTATACTGCGAAGAAATACATTACTTTTAGTTATTAGTCCATCATATAATTAGTATAAGTAAGTTACAATAAGATATCATAATACGAAATAAACAACATAGATTTTCGTTTTTTAATCCCTTTTGAGGTACCCCGGAGGTAAAAATATATCCTTGATCACTTTTTACAAAACTAATAAAGTTGTTTGTGATGACATTGAAATAGTATATTAGCAACAGTTAGGCAGCTAGCTAACATTCTACTGACGTCCCAAAATAGCACAGAACCACACTAGTTCATACTTTAATACAATGTGTCATAAATGTGTTGTTATTCCTACGTTAATGCCCTATTCTAATATCTTGTAACGGACACCAAACAGTGTACATGAAATTCTAGTAAAAACGTTCTTGCTTTATTCCTTCCGGCCTGTATGAATGGACTCGTAAGGTTTTATTTTAAATATCCGTCGTCCAGACAGATTGTCACCTTTAGTCAAACAGTTAAGTTTACTATTACATCTACTACGTTAGCTTGGGACCTTGGGATCACCTTATCAGTTTATTTGATCTACATTGGGTCCCTCGTGAAGAATGGAGCTCAGTTGATCCGATGCTAAGTAAACAGAAACCACGACTTATTTTTTAAAGTTCTACGCAGTTGTGTAAAGTTATCTATGGTAAACGGAAAATCGTTTTTTTTATCAATTACGACTAGTATGTACCTATTAACGGATATATGTTTGTGTTGGTTTCTGTTGATGCTATCGTAAGGATCAGGTTAAAAAGTAGAATTAGGTGATATTAAAGCTATTCCTATTCGAACTTTACCTAATTACTAACAGCTTTAAATATAGGTACATGTATGAATTTCGAAAGATTAAATCGTAGAACATGTAAGTCTAATTTTAAAATGGATATTAAATTATAATCTGATAGGAGATCGGTAAAAACCGCAAAAAGATAACTTGTTTATTTGTTGATAGTGTTTATTTTGCGGAAGAAAATCGATATAGCGATCGTATATTTAATACAACGTTGCGGTGAACATTCAATATGAGTTCTTCTTGAGCTTAGTATTGAAGGTTATTACAAAATAACGCCTTAGCATATTATTATGTGAATTGTATGATAAACATATTTTTTTCATAGTTATATACAATTACTTTCGATTTAGTTTAGAACGTATGTATGTATAATGATTCGAGCTGATGTTCTTACCGGTTTGACATAAAAGTGACAGAGAGACTAAGGATAACCAATATTAGCACTTCCTTTGTAATTAACGCTAACAGTACCTTGGATTCTAATACAAAGTATAGATTAATATGGAATATAATTAATTTTTCAGCAAATTGTGAAACCTCGTATACCACATGTAACTTACAATATCCAATGAAACCTAGAAGGTTTTACAATCAAATATATCACCATTATTCAAATATTTTTTCAATCTAAACCTTGTATAAATATATACACATCACTATCATTTGACTACAGTATAAGCAGAGATTACCGATGCCCATTGACATTCTAAACGCCTCCTCATACACACTCGCCAGTTATAGTCACCCTTATTCAATGTTTCGCCTATCTGGCCTTAAACATCTGTTATTTATATCTCATATATCGCAACAGTGTACACGGGAAAGCAATTTGGTTGAGAGGCTGTGTTTGCCTACGTCACTCCTAGTTAGCAAGGCTCGTGTAAGAAATTATGAGTTCTTTTTAACAATTTTATGCTATTGACAGTGAAAACTCAAGGGACACTTGCGGTGGCTATGGGTTGTGGCTTTTGTTGTACGTGTTACACGATATATACTTTAAATAGGTTTCAAGTATAAAATATTGTCAACCTAATTGGTTTAAAGTAATAACTAAATTTCTTCCCGGTTTGTCGTAATAAACATTGCTGCATTTTATTCAAACCTAAACAATCGGAATTGCAGTTAATGATTCTGGTCTAAAAATAATGTCTAACAATATGTCAAGGAAAACGACATCTAGTTGTAGTTTAATGCATAAAGTTTGCGTCTCTTATGAGAATTTTAATACCTAAATTAATACATTCATGCGCGCTACGCCCGTTTCGTTACATACAAGGGTAGGCTAAAAAGAAGAATCCCTATTTTTCTTAATCCTTGTAAACAAACTACTTGTACTTCATCAGTATTCTAATATACTTGGCGGTATAAGTAAATCTTAATTCAGAGACTTTTAGTGCTAGAAATTCAAATATTCATAATGGATTTATTATACTCGATAAGGAAAAGATGTCCCAAAAAACCGTGGCTGGATAGTCTCCCTGTTACACGTGCAAATATCAACCCACGTCGGACCTCGAATCTCCCTTTATGAGTGAGTATTCACCTCGACTTATTATCCGAGTAATGATCCTCAGTATGTGGAGCAATCAGAAGTAATTTCGCTCATCGAAATAGACCATTGACGCAATTAGAACCCTCGAAATTATATTCGATGCAACTGGATTGCTTTGGGTTGTCTATTTTTGAATGATACTACGATTGAATGATAAGTTCTATTATTAAAGTGGGTAAATATAAATTGTATAAGCAATAACATCCCAATTAATTTATCAAGTTTAATTTTAGTGCTGGTTTTTTTTAGTAATGATTGGTGAAGTAGATAATGCTAAGTTTTTTAAAGTCACCTATATATTAGAGGTTTACGTAACGGCCGTATAGATTGATACAAATCATATATAATCATATGTAATAAATTCTTTGATTTGACGTTATCTTCAAAATCACTATACTTTTTTACTTATAAACCCATAAGTATATAAAAATATAATGGAAGCTAAAGCAATATCCTACTTTTCAACTTATTTATTTTGTAAATTATCCCTATACTTAAATCTGTATGCATTATGATATTCATTTATTTATGTATTTGTCATTAGGAGCATGATATTCATGTCTTTATATATCCTCCATACCACATATACTCTGACTTTCTCGCCTGATTAAGCCCCGCTGACACGGTCGCGCCTGGCAGTGCTAATAAGCGGCGATTACTTCACGTCTTATGCAAATTCAGAGAAGCAAACACGGAGTAGGAGGGAGGAAGCTGTGGGTTCTTTGTGGGATGCAACTGGACGCTGATTCTGCTACGAAATGGTGGATAGAGTATCGTATACTTATTTCAAGCAAATAAGTATTCAAGCTTCCACCAATAGGATTGGCCAAGACTATCGCAAGTCAGCTCGAATGATTCTGTCAAAACTCTCCTCACATATAAACATTAAAGTCTAAAGTAAATTATTAGCTATAAATAGACATAGGAAAACTTTTAGTGTTTCAGGGATAAATGGTAGTTAGTAGTGGCAGTGAAGCCGTTGAAAATATCACATAATTAAATAAATTCCCTATTGAACCCAACTAGTATGAATTTACAAGTACTTCGCAGATATCTGTCAGCTTTTTGTTATTAGTATTTTACATTTACAAAGTTATTCAAAAAGTATCAATCGATTTATCATTATCGCAGTCGTTTTAAAGTCGCTAAGCGTAATCATAAACTCGAATAGGACCCAAGATAATATCGCTATCTTATGATTGGCGGAGGTGTAAAATCACTTACATAATAATCGACAAATGTAGCAACACCTGCTTGCACTGAACTTGCATCCACGTAAAGCCTACGTGGAGCCTCAAAAGGCCTGCTCATTGAGAGTGGTCAAAAGAGGCTGTATGTAAGGTTAAGTGGACCCCTTTGGGTGTTGAAATGAAATATACTGAGGCGATTATTTCTAAAAGGGCACATATCATGTGTTCTTTAAGATTATCATCGATTTATATGTTTATATGATTCTATATGTAGGACCATCATGGCATGATTTCCCGTCATTTCCGATTCAGACAAATACATTCGATGGCACTAACATTCAAGCTTCTTCCTTCACAGGATAAGTAGATTATCGATCGTGACCTTGTATAATCTTAACAAATCTCTCTTGCTTCACAGGCGTTTTCTTATGAGTATATTCATCTAGTAATCTACCTCTGCATATTGTTATATACTTTGGCTAGGAGTTATATAAGACAGACAGACTTATAAATTAATAAGCTGTCATTCCGCCGCCACATGGAAAATTAACTTATAGTATACTTTAAGATATTCCCTACGTATAACTCGTAGATAAATATATGTATGTACATATAACGGTAATGTAAATATAAATAAACAATTACGTTTACGAAAAACAATCATCCGAACAATTCAAATGATGACGTCAATGTAGGCTCTGAGGCTGAGATAGGCTTCGACGCTAAGTGTCGCAAACAGGTGCGGCAGAGGAAGCGGCGCAGGCATCTCGGCTATTCGCCGGAAGCAGGCTGTTCTGGCGAAAAGAACCGGATGACCAGGCTTAGGAACTGAAGTAACAGTTTTTCTTAATCGCGCGCCGTGGGACAGTCTCTGGTTTGGACGACATGAATGATTCAGGATATCGCTTGTGTGTTACTTGTTTGGTTTACCTAGTTACGTTGTTGGATTAAAGGTTGTTGGTTGATAAAATTAAACGGGAATATTAGTAAATACTCCATGATAGCAAATAATTGTGGCTATATGGTTATATCTTACTAAACTATTATGTTTTGCAATATTTAGTACCTATTATAGTATATAAATATGCTAACCTAACCTGAAGTACCCTGCCGTAAACACATATAGATAATCTACCTGTACCCTAAACTACCTTTGAATAAAAGTATATTACTAAAAAACATAATAGATATATAAATACCAAATTTTTGTGTATCTCGTTGCTATCAAACAAACTCAACAGTACCGGCGTTCAGCATATTTCGGTAATACAATCGCTTAATACAGGAAACACGTAATGCAGTTGCTAAAACGATTACCAACCATTCAACTGGTAATGCTTATTATGGAAAAAACTGTGCCTCGTTTCATAACAGCCCTAACTAGGTTGCTGACCACGCAATCTGTCAGTTGGGTTCTACTGGTTAAAGTACGGACTGTGGCACAAACATGGACGTTTTAGGAAAGTTCTGGGTTGTATTGTATGTGGATGAAAAGTTCTGATATATGTAGATAATGATGATGATATGAGATGGTTAGAGATGTTTTCCAATGCTAGTGTGGTATGGTAATTGAATTCTAATAAGTCACTTAGCCAAACTGTAGGACATGACTGAATTTAGACCGCGGGATTGGAATGTCTACAGTATTCTACAATATATAATAGCAATGCCATCATGGCCCTGATATTTATACTAAAAGTAACCATGAATCTCTGAGGTTCTTTCTATTTATGATGGAAGAGAAAGACTATGATTATCTGGATGTAAAATTCAATAAGCTTTGCAATTAAAATTATGAATACTTTCATGATGTCACATAGGTACAAAAGACCCTTTATATTGTGTATCAGCTTTCTATTGATATAAATAGACCTTTTAATTTATAGCTTAAACCTCCTCAATTCTAAATTAAAATAAACGACCAATACAATACACCAAAGAGTCGCTATATCAATAAAATATGTCAACTCTTTTTATTATGTCCATCTCTTAAGCGTACAGTTTTGTTTGACCACTATTTTATTGCCTCGGAATGTTGTTATAAGGCATTCCCCTTTCGTGGTCATTCTTTCTCGTGTTGACCTCTTGTGCCGGATGTTTGATCGTGACCAAGGGCCTTCTATTCATCACATAATGGCCACGACTAAAGGGTAACGAGAAATGACTCGAGTTCTCAAACAAGAGCGAGATTTTAAAGCTTTGGTTTTGTAGTAATGGGAATACCAAGATTTATTGTATGGTAGATGGGTAATGGATAATGCTAAAGTAAAGTCTATAAATCAATCGTTCTGTGTGCAAACCTATTCTATTTTATGAACAATAATACACGCAATACAATAACAACAACAATATACAATGAATTCATATTTTTTATACTTCTGTAGATAATTCAATAAGCTTAATCTCCATATATTAAAAATATTCACTTTTTGCAGTTATTTATTTATTATTGTTTGCTTACATTACCTAATATCACATCTCAAGAGCTTTCTTAACTCCTGCCATTTATCTGTTTGTACTCATGTTCATTAATCTACTTCTATATGAATTAATAGAACCTCTAATCATTCAAACTCTTTCGCTATTTCTACATCGTATCCTCAGATAAGTATATTTTCTTCTTATTCCTAAAACCAGTCAAAAGCTCATACTTGAGGGCCAGTGAGCGGAATGCACGACGTCTCAGAGTGAGAGCCCGCATCCATCCGACGTCACGAGTCCACAAATACAAACCTCAAGAATTTCATTCATAAAACTTGATTTCGTCTCCTCAATACGACCAGAAAATCCATTCATTAAATTTTGTCTGCTCATCGTGTTACTTATAAGTTTTCTAAGGGCCCACCAAAACAAATTGGCTATTGATTAAGAGATAGTTATGAATAACGGTTGATGTAGTGTGAACTTAAGTTTTTTGTAAAAACTGTTTTTATATACGTCACAGTTATTAATAGATAGTAAACCTTAATGATTATTATACAAATTAGAGATCAAACATCCGTTCTGTGTCTTAATGACAATATCCTGAAAACATTAGTGGCTAATCTTAATAGATTGACAATACTAATGACTTCCACTTTCCTCTTAAACCTATCTAAGCTAGTTGGAATAACTTTACCAATATCTCACTAATGTAGTGTAGTAAATATCTAACAAAACGTATGTAAATATACTTATTATAAGTACTATTAGCAAAGTATATAGTTATGGTCATCATTTACAAGTTCTTAATATTAGCAAAGTATATAGTTATTGTCATAATTCTCATTCACTGATGTCTCTTAGATTAAATCTGAATGAAATTAAATGAAAAATATATATTTTCCATAACACACAGTGGTATGACAAAGTAGGGAATACCTAAATGGATTCTCAATATCTTCATTCCACTTCTTGCATGGCCAATACGTTACAAAAGAACAAACAGTGCTATCAATTGCTCCATTCAATGTTAATAAGCAAACCAATTACAGCAAAGTAAAGAAGTTGACTTGTCAAACCAGTGGCATGTTTCTTATTCTGCGAAATAGAATTTTATGATCTATAATTGTTTCCTGTTATGGCTAAGTAACATTGATTTATGGTCGTGACTGTCGAATTTTTCGACTTTTCGTCTTATCGCAGCAATAAATTTGAGCATCGTTTTCATTGTAATGTTTTGATTGAAAGTCAGCTTTCGAACAAGCGATTCTAATAAAAATATATACGGCTTACGTGTTAAGGATGTTAATGTTATTTGTTAGAGTATGATGTGTCACCAAAACAAGTGGCTTTGGTTGATAAAGAATGACTTAACTTAGCGAATTTGAAATTAAGTGAGTCACGTCTTTTCGCCTCTTTCTAAACAGAAAACCTCTGGCATCACTTATCATCAGTCACATTATTTATAACTATCGAAGTTTTGATTACACTATCGTAGGTTATTGGACGCAGGTTGCTAGCCAATCGACTAATTGATTAAATTTCCCTCAGTCTATTAGTAGGCTCATAGGAAATGTAGAACGCAGCATCTATCTGCATCGTGCAAAAGTTAGGACTTGGAAATAAAGCAACATATGAGATAATGTGTAGCTGCATATATTTCTCCTAAAATACATGCTAGTACATTAGCAGCATATCATAGCAATTAATAGCCATTATTCGTGACGAGCTACATAGAAACAAATCATTCAAAAAAATCCTTTTTTACGAGTAAATCTCACTCATCTGACTTGGGTGCTGTGGTCGTGAGCCACGCATTTGAGCTAAGCCAGCAAGGAAATGAATGCTTACACGATTGTACGCTTTTTGTTCTACAAAAGACCAAACGTAACTGCTAATCGTATGGTAACTGCTCTCGTGTTCTGACTATAGAGCTATGGAATGGACTACTTAAGTCTAACGTAGTTCACGATTTAAGTATAAGGTAACGTTTCTAGCTGCCGTAGAGACACATACATCTTTCATATACATCTTTATAATATAAAATCTTTCGCGGGGTATTATCTACATGGTTATTTTGGCCTAACAATCAACATAATAATTGCATTACGTACGTCATTAATAATTTTTTTACGTTATTTACAAACTTGATGTCTGTGTGGTTTTGTCCACGAGAAACGAATAAAAACAGCGATAATAAAGAAGACAAATGTATAAAGTGCAATTCAATAAATCCAAACTTTATACAAACTCTATGCATTGAATGGTTATATAAATAGGTATACCTGTTTCTAAAGACGTACTAATATACTCGTATACTATTTTTAGAGAACAAAACGGGACTTTTAACTTTTTTTAAAAGAAACTATTACGTCTACCTACTTATTATTACGTATTACCTCTAGTCAGCTAAAATTGCAGCATCATGTCTCATGCTAGTCTGGAAAGTAATAAGAATATTAACTGCCGTTCTTCCCGGCATACCGTAGGGGGCGACTAAGACACCAGGGGTTATTGGTATATATTGAACAATTAGCAACCTCTCAATGTTCCATATGACATCATAACCAGCTACAAGTATAAAATTGACCTAGGAGATCTTATATCTCCAAAATTCAGTCCATTTAAAAAAAGGATTAAAGATAGTGAATTTAAATAACGTATTATAATTAAACCCATTTTCTCACTTTCCAGGCAAACTCCACGCAGCCCTCGGCCGTCGCCATGGCAGGGTAGTGGCCAGTGACCTTCAAAGCGGCTCTTCATCCTTCAAGGTTCACGCCTACTTGCCAGTGGCTGAGAGTTTCAAGTTTGCTCTGGAGTTGAGGACGCATACGTCGGGGTTGGCCGCGCCGCAACTTCTGTTTAGTCATTGGGAGGTAAGAATTTGTTAACAATAATGGTACAGTTAAAATTACTAATGTTCTTTACACAGTTATATTGGATTGTTATTGGTACAGTTAATGTTTAGTTTATTGGATTACAACGACATAATCTTCAAATTATGTCGTTGTAATTCTAAAGGTACTTGAGTATTATTATAATTTGATTTGTAAGCGACTATATTGTTTGGTGTCCATTTAGAGATAAATAAACGTACTTTTATTTAATAAGCTGTTAAAGAGAAGTGCTAAGCTTAAATTCTATAAGGACTAAAAAAATATTACCAATTTCTAAGCAAGTTCCGTTATTGATGTGTAAAGGATTTGGTACAAAGCACAAACACTCATTTTAAGCCATCCTAACAAACGCCCCCACATACTTAGTTACTATAGACATGATTTACTATACATACTTACGAGTATGTCCACACGTCCTTTAATCTCTTTCGGATTGGACAAAATCTTCGAGACAATAATATCTCCAAAGTCTCTTGTTAGCATGAACATTGGGGTTGTAGTGTTACATGGAACATCGGTGCCAGGTTGCTAGCCCACCGCCCAATGGATACTATGTACCTTTAGTCCCTTAGTCGCCTCCTACGACATGCCGGGAAGAATAGTAGCCAGTTTTCATTCTTTTGCATTCCAGCTAGTACGGGACTTACTAAGTACGTTATTTTTATATTCCAGGTGATAGACATAGACCCGTTCTGGCGTCCTCGTACCGAAGAGGAATATCTCCATTGGGGTGAAAAGTGGGATGGGATTAACAGAGCAAAAGAGTACATGGATTCAGTGAGGGCTAGAAAAGGTCTGTCCACTGATAAACATCTAGTACAACACGCTGAGAAGCAACGAACGCTGTCTAAAAATAAATAATACTTTTTTGAAATTGTTTTTAGTGCAGGACGTATTACGTTGTACTGTATAGAGATGATGAGGATATAATGTTGAAATTGTTGGCACTGTGCTGGTGATATGGTAAAAATACTAAGTGATAATACATATATATACTTAATACCAAGATTCAATATGTATAAAACCTTTTATTTAAATCTTCATACAAAAAAATATGTTTTCAAACTATCAAGATTATGATTATTAAACAGAGAACGAAGTTTTTGGTAGAGATCCCGCCACATAAGGTGGCAGTTGGAGGCGTCGCCACAGTCGCGTAATTCAGTGTTACCAGTAAACACGCCAAAACTAGCACTCACTGTGCCATACGGCTCGATACATTATAGGTTTCATTTGTAACGGTCTTTGGTTGCAGAGCTATAAACTCAAATAAAACAAATTAATATATCAAAGTCAAAATATGTTTATTAAACTATTTCAAACATGATTAATAATTAACGGGACTTATCCTTCTTATTATATATTACATATATTATGTGTTCCTTCACTCTGTCCGCAATAGACCGTTTAGTGTGTTCGACGTAGGATTTCCCACAGCTGCAATCAATCTTATACACACCCTTATATCTTATATCATGAGTGTAAATCGCGAATCTCTTAAAACTATTATTTCAAACATGGCACTGAGCATTGTCTTTACATATTTTTTACCGAGGTTAGATCAGCGGAGACCCTAGCTTGGAGAAGAACTAACAAGAAACTCCGGAAATCAATTTATTATAATCACCCTTAACAAACATAAAAATTACAAAGAGTGGGCAAAAAACACAACGCTGGTAATACTAAATTTACCTTTCATACAAAATAACACGCAATGGCGGTAACGTCAAATTTAGTTCCAAGTTTGGCTACTGCCACCTTATGTGGCGGGATCTCTAGTATTAAATTTTTGTAACCAATGATGTCGCCATCTATGTATGCATATAGGTATTAAGTTGAGAACGCATGAGTTTGATTAATAACTACTCCATTGTTGAGGTGAAATCATGGAGATGGCGTTACATTGTATATCTTTTAAAAACACATTTTTTTTTTATTGTCAATAATTTTGGGTATAAGATACCACTAGAATAAAATAATATTTCTTAATGGTTGTAGTTATTAATTGAAATGTCCCCTTACATGTCTGTCTTCAAAATAGTGGTTACTGACCTTTTAAACGAGCTGTGACATTTACATATGAAATGTGTACTTTAAACGAATTGAATTCATTTGTTCACCAATGAACGTGGTAAAATCTTCAGGTCAGCATCAAAATTACATCTGGAGCGTATGATTTGCCTCCACTTGTGTCCAGCGTATCTCTTACTGCATAAACACAATACTATTTACGTAAATGTAAATACAATTACAAGAATTACTGTTACAATCAGTTCCCGAATAAAATTTGAGACTAACGTGACACTGACCAGTCAAAAACCACTTATTATTATTTTTTAAATTTTGTAACATATTGAAGGCCATTTCTAAATTATTTGTAAAAAGGTGAAAGTAAGGTATGATAACCACAAAATGTATATACGTACATTATTACATTTTTTATATAATTAATGATGTCAATGTATTTTTTATTACTTAGTAATAAATGTTGGTTAATGACAGTTATTTGTTTTTATTTCTTACACATACTAGTGCGATTGTGTCATAGACAGAATGCCAACCAGCTACCTTTCATTCTTGCATACATGAACTTCTCTAACTAACTTATCTAACCTGACACGAAAGTTCCGTTTTCCATATTAATTCACCATAAGAAGTGACATTACATTATATGTCTCTCAGTTTCTATCCGCACCGAAAATGTGCTTTTATAAAAAAATTACAATTTAACACGCGCACGGTAAACATGACATGTATATGTAAAATAATACCACTTTGTCACGTCCTAGCTAGTACTTTATAATACCCCGTATGTTTTTTAATAAATAATTTACACGCTGTTACTAGTAGTAGCTTTAATTTTCGGTACAGGGTAGGTTATGTAGGTATAATGACGACCTCCGTGGCGCGATCGATTAGCCGCCGGAACGCTAATAGTGAGGTCCCGGGTTCGATTCCCGGTGGAGGCAGAGTTAAGAACTACGCTTTTCTACTGCTTTCAAGTGTGGACGTTGATTATATATGCTATATTTGTATTTATCTATGTATCATATTTATATATTTCTTAAATTTACGTTGATTAGTACCCTTAACACAAGTATTAAATCAACTTACCAAGGGGCTAGTTCAATTGGTTAAATAATGTCCAAATATTATTATTATGTAGGTGCTCCGCCTTACTGTCTGCCCCTGTAGTCCCGCTTCACTCGCAAAAACTTCATTCCCATTGGTAAATGCTCCGAGATTTAAGCCCTATATTTACTGATTCAAATTCAAGCTCCAAACGGCTGAATTCGAGTGAGGTACGACGAGTTAAGGGTAATTTGTAAACAAAAAGCCACGCGAATGTTTGTATAATAAAGAATTTGAATGATGCAAATAGGAATAAAACACACCAGTATGATTGAAATAATATTTTATTTACACGATGAATCTAACTACCATCTATCTACTGTACAAACTTCACTTCTACGAAACTTCACTAAGTCTTATCTTTGGCAATATTTACAAAAAAATAGTATACATATAACCATAACCGACATATTAACATTCAACTAAAAGGAAACTAGTTACACAAATCCCTAGGTTAGTTTCAAAAAGGTTACTATTCTGAGACAATTTCAAATTCGGGTAAAGTTATAACTAAAATAGTAACAAAACAAATTCTAATGACATACACAATTTATTTTGGCACGGAATAATTGAACTTAAACTATTATAAACAAAGGCCCCTAAATTATCACTTAAATACAAACAAAACAGCAAACATACGTCACAGAGAACATTCAACAAACAAATCAGAAACCCGTAACTTATAGATAAGAACATAACGTATTTAGGGTAACATACGTGCCTAAGGGTATCTTATATCATAACTATACCGACCAACCCAGATCTAGACTAGATAAGTTCTAAATTAAATATCATGATTCATAATCAATAAATATCATGTAAGTTTTAAACGAGAACTGGATTCATATATAATGAGTTTTAAACTGCCTTTAGAACTTAACTGCATAGTGAAAGTATGTAAAAATAAACTTTAAAACAGATACGTAAATAGTAACATAAAAATATGATTTTGTATCTAATAAGTTATAATCAAGTTCAACATCATTGTAGATATATTATTATTTTAAACACAATACATCTTGCAGATAAATGAAATCAATAAATTAGTACATTCACAAAAGTTCTTGGGAAAAAATGTATTGCAGTAAATCAATTTGACTGTTAAATTATGTATTTTATGAATATAAACTAACAAAAATCTGTAAATATTTTAATGAATACAACCCTATAAATTCTGTAAAAGGTTTTTAATTCAATGGTACGCCAATTCATATATTACTAACTCATGTATGATCGATAACAAAAGATAACGAAAAACCTAATTAACAATAATTTCACAAACGTAACTGAAAAACTAACTTTATAAACTCAATCTTACGGGTATGCATAATGAAATAAAGAACATACATATAAATTTCTTTAGGTTTGAGTATATTTTATTTATAATAAACAGTTTTAGTAATGACATAATCCTTCTGATAATTATTCTTTAACAAACAAATGAATAAATGAGAAACTACGAACAACAAGCTTAAATGCAAAGGTTGTATAAAATCAATCATACGACCGGAATGTCATAATTCAAGTGAAGTAACTAGCACCTTAAAAGTTATTTTTGGAACTAGTATACACATTATGCCTTTATTATTTTTAATTTGTTCATATACTGTATCTTTAGACAGGAATATTTGCACGTTATAAATAAATATAAATACTATTTTGACTCTAATTTCATCTAATAGCCAAATTTAATATATTATTTGATATTTCACCACCGTATTCGTCTTCACGGAAGTGCATAATAAAATAAGTTAGAATTTTCTTTGCTTTATTTATATGAATTGCACATACATATATTCCTAATATTTCCACTCTAACCCTTGTGTTTGACACAATGAATTGTCTTAGAGACAACGACTAACTACAATCAACCGATAGTATTAGAATAAATTGAAGTATTTAGCTTGATCAATACATTGACTTTCACCAAAATTATCTAAAAGATACCATTGATTACGATTTTATAGAAAATTATAATGACAGTAACAAAACACCGATACTAATTATCAAAACAAGAAGGATTATTATGACAGTCTGTGATTATTTAATACGATAAGTAAAAATGTATTTATTTATTGTAATATTAACATAAAACGGAACAGTATTCTACTTAAAGCAAAAACCCCTTGACAAATTATTATCATAGATCAATGCACTATGACAATGTAGACCTCAAACCGAATTTCAGGTAAAACAAAAGATAATATTTTTTTTATCAACGATTTTAAACGAATATGCTTATTCAATAAGGTCAATCAACCAACATTCGTTAACGAATACAATTTCATAAAATCACAGAGCTGTCAAAATAATCGTCCTTATTCTGACAAATACAGGCACCTATTATACAATACAGCCCCAATACATTACTAGGGCACCGTATCTATATACCTTTGACAATTCCTTAACCATATCACAGTATGACGTTCCTAACGCGCTCTCCTTTCAAGCCCTCTCGTCATTCACTCGCTAACTATAGCTAGTGTCATTCGGCGGTATGTCGAGATTGATGTTTATGGTTTTGTGATCGACGTCGGTCGATATTATGCCGGATAATGTTTCTAATGACTGCCGAACCTGAAACAAAAATAATACATTGAAAACTCGTATAAAATATTAACTTTTTTATTTTTTTTAATGTTTAATAAACGTTACTCTAACATGGATACTTTCGGTGACGTACCAAATAAACGCGTATTATGTAATATTGGCTAGTCTGAGGCTTTCCATGGATTACATCGCATCTGGATTATTTATAATTGCGCTGCAAAATATTATCTATCAATATATACTGAGACAAGTAGCGTCCATTGTAATGCCATACAAAGATAATATGTCATATGGCTACTAAACTAAGTCATTCAATAAATCAGCCTATACTAGTCCACTGCTGGACGTAGCCCACTACGACTTAACTACGTAGAGTCATCCTTTAGAAAGATCTCGTGACATAACGATATACCTGTATATGCTTAACGATATTGCAACTTATATAAAGATCAAGAACAACCTTAACAAGAGCTGAGATAGGAGAATAACATCTATGTAATATAGACATATAACAGTCAGATAGACGCTATATTGAAAAAAGGTGACGTTAGGTGTACCTATAACTGCCAAGAGTGTATGAATGTCAATGAAGCGAAAGTGGTCTGTCAGGATCGGGACAAATGGGGATTCGTGATCTCTGCCTAGCCCTCTACAGGGAATCAGGCGTGATGTGTATGTATGTGTTTATTTTATGAATTTTTATCAGAGGTTTATAGTATTTTTTAATATATTTGTGTGTGTATATTACGTTTGTACGACTGGCTTGGCGAATGCACATAACCCTCATGGTTCTAGCATAAGATCAGCGCAGTGATTGTGCTTCAATCATTGTATATATGCTGAGCTGGGACCATTTCACTGGGCAATGAAATGTACATGTAGGATTTAATAACTTACTTGTATAAACTCATTTTCTCTTTTTTTCCATTTCCTGTCTGTGTATGTCAATGTATTTTTATGAATAAAGCTTATTATTATTATTATTATCTATGCAATACTCACTTTAGTCAAAAGTAGCAAGTTGGTGGTGAGGAAGGACTGCAGCTCGGAGGCCGTCCGCCCATGCACCTTGGCCCGCCACCGCAGCAGCTCCGAATACAGCTCTGACGTCGACATACGGGATAGCTCTTGCTATAAATAGAAATGGTATATTTAATTAACCTTACACGTTGACTGCTACCTGCTACTATATTCCTAGTCGATATGTAAGAGAATGCTGTATTCGTTGGAGTGGAGCGTCCTATTAACAGAAGTGCATTTTAGTGCTTAATATGAGGTCTCAAATTCCTCCTTTAATTACTGTAATTCTTGTTAATATAATAAATTTTTCATTGTCTTTTCATTTTCATCTTCATATTCTTGATAGTTTTCATCGGTGACTAGTGACAGTGATATAATGTGTGTCAAAGTGTTTGTTCAACCCGAAAAGGATTTAATAACGTTATCATAGTTACACGTTCTGTTATAATGGTACAATTTAATTCGTTAGAAAACTGCAAAAGTCATTTTATAGCAGCTATACTATATAACCTTTATAAACACAAATATTTCTCTAACTCAAACCGTACACATAGCTACGGACAAAAGGACAAATTGCCAACCCAATACACAAATCAATAAATACTATTCAACTTAGCTACTTCACAAACAACGCTACTAACCTCTGGTGAATATTTGACCTCATACAGCTTCATCGCCAGGATGATAGCCGTAACCGCCAGCAGTAGTGAGGCGCCAATCATGAGAGCCCTCGCCACACCACCCTTACTTGACCTCTGCTGGTGAACTGCGCTCATGGAGGCACCGGTCAACAACGCTGGTTGAATCACTGCGGCCGTAGCTGTAATGATATTGAAAAATTAGTATTTCAGTATAAGAAGGATGAATGGAAGAAAATAACGGATATGTTTACTAAATTCGATTAGGTTTGCTCCTGTACTAGTTTGGGACGTAAAAAGAATGCTATGTAGTTCTGTTTCATCCCGGCATGTCGTAAGAGGCGACTAAGGGTCTCGGGGTTAAATGAATCTAATGGGCGATGGACCAGCAACCAGTCACCAATGGTCATTTAGCACCGCAACCCCATATTTCATGCTAATAAGTGACCAAGGAGATGTTTCCATGTCTGCAAGGTTCTTTCCACCCCGAAAAAGACGTGAATGTATATGTATGCATATAAATATTGCATTGAATCAATCCCTAAACCATACAAACCATGGAGTAATTAATAAGAGGAGTGGGCCTTACGCAATATTCGTACGGAAACTAGCGTGGCATTACACGGGGTGAAACGAGGTACGCGGGATGGAGGAGAGATATTACAACCAATTAAAACACGGTATCGACCAATCAAATCAGGTATCTTCTTTCTACTACACATTTTTAGACTCCGTACCAATTAAAACACGCCATTTGGACTCCGCACCGCGTAACGGAGACCGCTCCTTTCGCCGGGTTCTCTGTATATTTGGTTCGTGATACAAACACACACATATCATAGAATCGCATGTCAAACGAACATTTCTTACGTGGCGGTAGGATGACGTCAGGCTCCCTCCTTTTGGCAGCCCTGGGCGAGTCGATGACGTCACCGCCTCCCGCGGAGCTCGTCTCATCTTCTAGGGAGTACTCTGACGCGTCCAACTCTGCCTCCGATATCCTCAGGTCCTGGAACGGGTAGATAGGAATGTGTAGCCTGTTTTAATTTATAAGGAGTGAGAAATATTATTGATTGTGAAAAATGTAAATAAATAAATAAATTTCTGTATGTATATCGTCACACTATTGACCTAAAGGTTTAATAACAATATCGTAAGCATACCAATATATTTAAAATATCCAAGGGGACTATGTACATACATAACATAATAATGTACTTTATTTATATATACCCCACATCCTTGGAATATAAATGACAAGTAGAAATGGCATTGCATATGTACCGCTTTACCATAGAATATTCAAGATTAGACAGCTATCAGCAGCCACAGACAATTACCAAATCAAACATATTAAAATCTAAAGACCTCAATCATCGTCTCCACTTCACTAAGGCAGCTAATTAACATTTTAATCACTATAAGGGCCATTGTAATTATACTCCCTAAACTTATACATAATAGTTCGCCCTTACCTGTACAGGTGGCGCTATATCTTCGCAAGTCTTGGCGGCCTTCCACACATGCGTCATGAGTCTGTAAGTGGCGTCCCTCGTGAGGAATGAGCCAAACACATGCCTTTGGTCCCTGGTACATACGCCCACTGCGTTCGGTATTATCCTTGCCATTTTCTCTTTGGTCACTCGCAGGACCGTGGAGGTTGGGATGACGAGCTGGAAAAGGTTATATGATAGGTAAATATAGGTATACTAATGTATGTACAGTCTGCTATCACGTTAAGCATCGTCAAGTTTAAAAGAAACAGTTGAACACGGGTTTAGAATTAATAGTATTCTAACCTAACTTAACCCGAGCTAAAAATAACCTAAATCTTTCTTAATTTTCTACAATAATGGGGAAACTAATGGAATTAGGTTGGTTTAAAATTAGCGTCAAAAATTGGGATAGCGAATAAATCTTTAGTGGTGTAACATTGAATGTTGGGACAAGATTAAGTTAGTGGTAATAATTTTATAGAACTTGAACTTCATTAGCTAAATTACTTCTAGTTGTTGTTGGATATATTTAAAGACAATGTATTGACATTGTTTTTTTAATAATGACAATACGTACATATAATGAACCTAAAATTACGGCAAATTCAAATCTTCTATGTTTATTATATTATATACCATAACTAATCGTATTCTATATTAAGAATGACATTCGCGAACTTTCATATATAGGTGACACCATTCGTTCCAAAAAACTATTTAAAGTTCCGTTTAAACAACAAACGTGGGCAGGCTAAAACATAACTGTTCATTATTTGGATACCAGTCCATTAAATCAACATTTTACATTCAATTTGGCAAACAAGACCCGATTTAAGACCTGTTTTTCTAGTTTATTTAAATACTCGCGCATTATTTAAATACTAGCCTTTCAATGAACCTTGACTGAAATGTTAATCACTACGTTTAATCAATGTACTCGTGTAAAGCGCTTACAATAATCTCTTTAAACGTTGAATTTACACGTTGCATACTTTATGAAATGATGTAACAACATTTTCTTCATTGATTGATATTTATTTACCTACTATATGTGATATTTTCATACAGGTATGCTAATAATAATCACTACAATGTATGATCAATTAAATATGTGATTCAAAGGTAAATTGTTGAGAAGAAGTCGTTAAGTCACGATAATAAAATTGAAGTTACTAATATCCCATCTAATTTATTCTAAATATTTATTATACTATTAAGTTATAATGTTTTATTGTGGCCATTCATTCGCAATACAACTACAAAGTTTCATTACCTATATACAATAAAACGCTCGTCGTTACAAAATAAACTAATTTTTAAATTATTTACAACAAAATACGGATTACTAACATTTCAGACATTAATCACAATATGTTAATTTTTCTCATATTCTCACGCAGAACTTAAATTCGTTCATTTAAAAAAAAAAACATTTTTTTACTATCAGTCACATGCTTTAACCTATCAAACGTCTTACATAACATGTTAAAATTGTATCACAATGTATTTATCAGCAATTATCGGAACATACCGTTAAAATTGACGTACATAATAACTATTCACTCGTTAATATAATAAATGGACCGTGTATATGTACGGAGCATGAAAAATTAAAGACACTTATGCTATGAGGAAATCTACATAACTTTTGTATGTAGAAATAAAGACATGATCCACAATCTAGCATGTAGAATGTACCTAAATTAATTAATTTAAAAATCTATCATTCCATCTATTCACGTGTCAGGTAATTGTTTTGTCACGTTAAAGTAATACATATTTGATTTACAATTAATTGTTATATATAATGAAGTAAAATTGTTGATAAATTAATTGAAATTTTAATATGTTAGTAAAGAAATTAACTAGGTTTTGACTGTTTCGCAATAAGAAAAACAACTTAAGAAATCTAACTAGTTTCTTATTTCCATTATCTTTAGGTTCTATATTGATCACGTGAATTGTAGTAGAACAGTATTATAGAAATTGGCGATACCACTATCTTTACTTATTCATACTTTGTGTTTGTGCATGTTACATAAATATATATCGAAATTCAATGTATGTACTTTCGTGTACTTATATTGTTATTTTTTTTATTAATCCCTTATATTACAGTTAGACCATTCTATGTGCAAGTATACAAGCAGCTTACCTTGGTGACATAGCCGAACACGTTCGAATAGAACGCGAAGTAGTTCTTGGTGATGTAAAGGTGCCCTTGCAACAATATATCGCCGACGAGCGCGCATGAGTAGTCTGCAAGTAAATTACATACAAAATCAGTAACATATTACTATACATACATAAATACAAGTCATGCCTGATTCCCTGTTGAGGGGTAGACACAGATCACGGATCCCCATTGGTCCCGATCCTGACAAAAACACTTTTGGTTCGTTGACTTTTAATATGGCGTCTATCAGACTATCATATGTTACTATAATGGACAGTAATAAATATAATTATTCCCTAGTAATTATAAGAGAACCGGTTGTAATTTAGAAATTTTATGGGTTATTCGTAGAATATGATTATATGCTATTTCTCAGCTACGGTGTAGTACCGACAGCAGTGTTTATTTAGAATATTCTTAGGAAACATCTGGAAACCTATCATCCACGCTGAAAGAATGCACCTTATTACTAATTATGTATTAAACCCTTCAATTTTTACTAACGTGTATATATGCAATATTACTCTCTAATTGTTTTGAAAAATAATACGAGTATGTAGTTATAGTATATTTGTTTTATATAGTATCGTCTAAAACACAATCTGCTAATTCTAGTTCAAGGAAACGTGCAACCTTTCACTTAAGCTTCTACATTACGTACCTAAGTTTAGTGAAAGTTCCAGTAGTTATGTTCAGTAATAGGAAATCCCTTTAATATGTGGAATGCTCGTTTATGTTGGGAACTAATTAGCTTGTTTTCCTAGACAGCGAAATCGGATTATGTTGTTCTTCACGCTTCGATTAGTACGGAAAAGTTTCGTGTTCAGATTTTCGATCAAGCTATACTGTTATGAGGAAAATAAGTAAACGTATATCGAAAATTGTGTACTTTACTCCAATAATATACGTATATAGTCACTAATGTACAACAAAGGTTAGGTCAGGTTTGGTTTATTTTTATTTTTCTTATGTTTCTTTAAATACTAGTTCTCTTATAATGTTGATATTGATATGTTGTATATCTTACAAGGTATTTATTATAGCGAAGGTGAGGTTTTATTAAGAAATATAAATATCTCACAAAGCTATGTGAACTATCTTAAAACACGTTTATTAACCATAATGATAGAAGCGATTAAAATACTCATCGTAATTGCAATTAGGTGATACAATAGAACACTAACTTTGAATTTAATTTAAAAACATATTTTATCTAATTACAAGTTTTGTTAAGATTGTATCGATGTATGTCTGTATAGTGAAAAGAGTTTTGCAATAAAATGTTAATTGCCATTCGCCATTAATGAATGCACGAGTAATTCGAACAAGGAAACGTTTGTGTAATCAGATTAATCAACGGAGTTTTCCTAATAATTATCTAGCTCTATTTATAATATAAGTCCTATTTTATTAACTTAAGTAACTTTATCTTTACTTATGTCGATAATAATGTGGTTTCAATAATTATGACCTTCACAATGACTGTTAGATGATCCCGGATCAAATACCGGTAAACTACATAATTTAGTCTATTAGGAAACATTACGTCTGAATTTGTGTCCTACAATATTCATATTATATGCCAAATCCATAATTCCTTATCACGAGGCATAGGAATAAATGTAAGACTATTTCACGAATGAAAAAGGACAAATAAAACAAAGTTACAAACTTTGGTATGTACATTCTATTTAAGCTCCAGACGGCACAGTACTAAAACGCAACATTGTAACCTATATTACTTTATTCGCAGCAACTATAATCCCGCAATTTCGCACCCACACTATAATTAGCGAGTGTATGTAAGAAACTTTCAGTTTTAGTAGCCGTTAAAACAGTAAATTGGGTCTGCCTATATTTGACTCATCGTTAAACTGAACATTAGATGGTTAATGCAACTGTTTTGTAAGTCCCTTTGTAGGTCGTTTCGAATCAAAATATTATCAGAATTAACTTGAGTATTTGAGTAACTATAGGATTTTTATACCGTCATATTTATAGTATTATCGATACTGTATAAAATTAAGATATGTATGGCTTTAAATATTTAAAAATATTACAAATGTTATTATTTCTTTAACACGATTAATTACATAAATTTAAAGTATTAACTTACACTTTTAACTTCATTTACATCTTTACACGATTAGTAACATAAATTGAAACTATTCATTAATCTTCCACTTTTAAACATCATTAAAATTTCACTACAATCTTCAATCTCGTCAAAAGCTCAAAGCTCAGTTTTCCATCGCGACCGCAAAAGCACTTTCAAGTCTCTCCATCAATACAAAAACATACCAAGTATTTATGCTAGCCCATCGCAAGATCAAGAAAGCGCTCTGTTAGACAAGATGATGAATGTGGGACCTTGGGCTAGGCTTCAATGTAACCTACATTAGATCTACGGTCGGCATACAGATGGCAAACGAATACATTATATTCACAAGTTGTGTCGTAGTTTAATAGGTATATATGTATTGTGTATGTTTATATACACATACATACACATCACGCCGGATTCCCTGTACAGGGGTAGGCAGAGATCACGGATCCCCATTTATCCAGATCCTGAATGACCACTTTTGCTACATTGACACTCATATATATTTAGGGTGGAGAAAATATTGAATATGAACATTAGTCGCCTTTTACGACATTCGGAGATAGTGGCAGTAGTTAAAAATCTTCTTATTACGTCACATGCTAGTACGAGAGCTGTAAATTAACGCTTTTTTGAGTTCATTTGTCTCTATAAGTATTTTAATTAATTGAATATTAATTAGAACGCACGTTTGACCTCTTATAAGTAAGGAGTCAATAATAAATACATATATAATATATACTTAACAGTTTTAAAAGAATTGTAACTCAATGTATAGCAACAATATCACAACTATTCAATATTACTTATGGAGATCCGTGATCTTTGCTTACATATTGATAAACGGACATGACGTGTATGTATGCGATCAAAATAGTATGTTTATGATAAATAGTGTTTAATCAAGTTGATATATGCGCTTGTTTATTCAGGTCAAGTGAATAAAGTTTCTTACATTACATTGTATAAGAACATCTGTGATCTCTGCCTACCCCTCTACAGGGAATCAGGCGTGATGTGTATGTATGTATGTATAAGAAGCTCAAGCAATTTGTAAATGAATCAACTTGTTACTCCACTATATTACCTTTCATTTGTTTCCTATCCTAACACATTACTCGATTTCATTTAATAAGTAATAATAGTCATTTACTTAGTTTATACCTACCTACATCTATACCTACAATCATATATACATATCACGCCTGATTCCCTGTACAGGGGAAGGCAGAGATCACGTATCTCCATTTGTCCCGATCTTGACAAACCACTTTCGCTTCATTGATACTCATACACCGTCTCATACACACTCGGCGGTTATAGGTACTTCTAACGTCACCATTTCTTTATCATATTATATCGTACATACATAGCATAAGTACATATCTTTGTAGAAGACTTGTCAATAAATATGATTAATTAGAAATTAATTACGGAAGTTTTCATTAATATTGAGGTTATTTAAACAATTCCATTTGAACCAAATAAACTTCTCAGATAAACGTATTCCCTAACCATGTCATTATTGATAAATTAAGAGAACATGTGTAGAAGCTACTAGATAAAAACAATGTAAACACGAATCCACGTTTAAACTGACCGGTGTCAATCACCCCAATATTTACTTCTTGAATAGCAAAAGCTATACAAATTAGCTATAGTTTTAGATATCTTTTATATGATTAACCGGTATAATACATACATAGATGTATTAACACCTTAACAGCCTTAAAGGTAGTAAAAAGCCATAGACTGATCCTGACAAGATTATTATAGTGTATCGCTGTTTAAGTACTGAATACGCTGAACTGTTCTATAATAATAATATTTATTATTAATTACTATTATATAAGGATAATAATGTTTATAAACAATTAGCAACAAACCAAATACAATTTTAATATGAATAGGTAAGTAATAGTATTAGCAATCTGTGTACCCGAATGTAAGAAAAAGCGGTTTCTTACTGTAAAGTAGGGCGTGGATTTATCCATTCGATATACAAGAAACAATCAACTAGCTCAGTATTGGAACAACTGGGTTTCTTTAGAAAACATATGATGTTTTAATATCGATTAGTTTAACTTTAGCAAATAACGATCAATCCATAATCTTTCATTAGTTTTCCAAGATTTCACTACTCATTTCATTTGATTACTTTTTAAAAAAGCTATATATTCATAAGTTTTTAAACAACAAAAGGTAAAAATCCAGGTTTTGAAAAACAATACTCAATTTAACGTAATATATAATACAGTACAGTGAATAACAATATAGTACAGTAAATACCATCGACGCGAAAAGTTCCTAAATAAGCTAAACTATCATCAATAGAGCAATTAACGTAATTCACTGCACAAACATGTTCCCAACGTCAACAGTAAACAAGAGAATTTAACCGTTTTAGTGGATTGACCCTGATGGTGTACTTGTGATAAACAACTCATCATAACAACATCTAGAATTAAATACATGTGTGTACATGTACCGATATATCATGTAAATTTAGACTGTGAAAGTTATTTAAGACTACTCTAAGTTTTCAATAGCAAGAGATATTCATACAGTCAGGAGTTAAATGTCTTAAATTTTACCTAACTATATCTACGAACTATTGAAGGTGTGACACCGTTACTCAATTATTCTTATAGACTTCTTCTCCTACAAGATAAAAATAAAGATAGCCTGCGTGTAAAAAACATCATGACTTCAACTTTGGACAACGAAACGAGTGATTTCTCCCTATTTCTCTGTAGGAAAAGGTGCCAAAAGCCATTGGGTTATATGAGCTACTAGTACAATAAAATGGAATATACGTATAAAATTCCTTCGGGTGCTGACTACCTGGTTAACACACGGATTCGAGGTAATCATACCATCACTATCCCTGCTATGGCGGATGTTAATGGTAGTGAACTTGCTTGACTTTGCCCTACGTTACATAACTATCAACACAAGTGTGCTACTCACAGTTGATGACCTTCTCGTCGGGGGGGACCTGCGTGAAGTGCCTGAGGAACTTCTTCTGGCGCGCCTTGCTGATGGGCTTGGCGTCGCCCGCCTCGAGCCCGTTCGCCAACGCCGCGCCCTCTATCGACGGCACCGAGCTGGACAGCGGTTTCACTGCTTGTCTGGAACAGGGAGAAGATTATGTTATATGCACTTCTTGTCTCATACGTGGAGAAGGTTATGTACGCGGTTATCAGAGCCTGTACAGGGCGATTGGGAATAGTATAACTAGGAGTGGTTATAGTATTGTAAGTAACCGCTTAAAGAATTCAGCCATTGAATGCATACGTTGTAAATAATATTTAAGCTTATCATTATATTATGTGTGGTGAGTTAAATACTTTATTTAACCGTCATCCGTTATATAATATTAATAGGACGTTAATAATCTGAGTGCAGTGCTAAATTTTACACTGCTCGCGTTTTGTTCAATGAGAAAATCAAATTTCCTCAACGTGTTAACTTCAACTTGCATCGTGCCCATAACGTGTAAACTTAGTTGTTCAATGTTTTGTGAATAAAGGGATTCGATGTGACACATTACAGTGTCGTAAAGTGTATCATACTCGTAGAGCATATTATTTGTAGTTATCGTTAATAGGACTCAGTGATATAATACTTCAGAGAATTTGTAATAAATGGTTAGCCTAGAAGCCAATAGAAACTAAATTGATTTCCCCATTTCCCGTACACATACCGAATACATAGTTACATCATTTTCTAAACCAGCAGTGGATTATAACTAAATATTGTAATATTAAAGTAAATTATGAATAAAATTTGTAAAGTGTCCTATCCTCTTTAAAAGGGATGTAAGTATGTCTGTATAATAAACAAGATGAATAAGAAACGAAAAATGATATGTAACGATAAGTAACAACAGTATCATGAACACCGGAAGATAATTAAGTAAATAAATGACTGTAAACTTGTGAAGGATTAAACGAGTAAAAAATTTAATTGGGTTTAATATACTCATGTCGTTTTCTCTAATTGTAATATATGTATGTGCATGAAGTATCATGTTTATATTATCCTTTGTTTGACTAATGGGAATTAGGAATTTCAACAATCAGAATAAAAATATAGTATACAATATTCAAATAAACTTTATTTCACAATTCAACCAAACAAACGCTTTGCATTTCCAATACATCACATAATGAATCACTGAGTCAGAACTGGTTCTATCACAGACAATGGTTCAGATAGTTCTTCTAAAGATTTACGTTCCGGTTCTTCCAACCCTGTATCGGAAATACCTTCTTCCGGAATGATCAAAATATCTTTCGGAATGATACCAAACTTGTTCACGAAGTACGTGAACCGTTTGCATAGATGAGAGTCCTTTTCAAAGTCATCGAATAGCCCCCGATGGTGGAAATAGGCATGGGAGAATATTCTGTACACTCTTCTACATATCGAGCCGAGTTTTGTTACTGAAGAGTCTTTTATGGTGTTTCTGGAAGACAATGTTTGAGTGTAACAAGATATTTTCAACGTTAGAACTGAATTCAAATGATACTCAAAAATAACGAAGGTGTAGTACGCACTAACTGTTACCAAATAATTTTTTGAACAACTTATATTATATAGGTAGTCTAGGATACTAGATAGATTCTAAACTATTGCTCTTTTATATACATCGTGACAATCATTATAAACCTACAAGAAGTTTAGGTGAAATAAGGGATCGAATAGCAAAAAATCAATTCAAAATCTACTATTAGTATTTATAGTATAGACTACTAAAACACTACCTTGCCAAGCTTTCGAAAGGAAAATATCTGTTGCTACTCAAGAGACTGGCAGCTCCATCTAGAGTGTGTCGAGTGTAATCTATAGCAGGACATTCTTTAGGCGTTTTATGGGTAGCACACAGAAAGATCCATTGATCAGTCGCAGTCATTTGAGAGCAAGTTTCTGGTGTGCACTCTGTCTGTAGCTTCACGGCTAAGCCATTTAATTCTTTACAAAACTGTCTGCAAATAGAAATGATTGGTCTACTATATTTTATTCAATAATTATCGCAAGTAATTAACTAAACCATACAAACGTGGTGTTGGGCGCTTCCTACCAGGTGGCCAATAATCTGAATAAGGTCGCTGGTGGTGCCTGGACGAAGGATACCCTTGTGGAAACCTATGCTCAGCAGTGGATTGTAATAAGACTGAATAATTGAATTAACTAAAGATATGTTACAGGTTGAGCTTGCAACGCAATTGTAATAAGTTGTATTCTAGCAACTACTCCGAATTAGGGAAACTAAGCAGTTCGTTAATGACTTAGGTAATAAACATTACATTAGATAAACCAAAAGGACTATTTCAATCTCTTACACAACTGGATGCAAGAAAAATGTAATAAATAAATTTAGGGCGATTCAATTGAAATATCTAGAACTCAATTATCCAATGATTTTCTGTATCACCTCAAATGTTCATACTTCCAGACTACTTCATTGACTCCCTGAGGAATATCATATATTGCATTATAATTTGCGGGGTCTAGTTTGACATTTTGCTGAATAAATTCCTGAATTGCTAATGGTCCTTTTAGGTCACAAAACAGCTGTTTTGGCCACTTGCAGAAATCCTTGAAAGAAGAAGAGACAATTAGAACTTGTGTCAAGCAATTTTAGCAATAAATTGCAGGTAATATAAAATTCCTTACCGCCGCTTTAGTACCAGGTCGGTTTCTCCTTAATCCTTCGAAATCCAATTCCATAATAGTACCGATCTAAATACTCTTCGATAATAGATTTAGCTATTTCTTTGTAAGGATCAAATTGTTTTTTGTTTGAGTCAATTATGCCAATATCGGGTATTCCTGTTATGTCATACATAACGAAATTAATAAACAATAAAAAGCTTTCAACATATTATAATGATGGTGCCGAAAGAAATTTTGTTACAAATATAAATTAGAAAAGTCTTCAAGTCTAAGTCAAAAAACCATTATGTTATACATCATAACAAAATTAATTTTTATGAAGAGTTAGTTATTTATAAATAATATGGACATCAATGCAAAAATGCAAGTACAATAAACAAGTTCATCGCATATAAAGAAAGAGGTAATGCCCTTATACCTATCAGTTGCAAGAGAAACGCAAGATATTTTTAAGATGATGATAAGTCATTCTTTACAATGCACGATTATGTATGGGCTGAGGAAACTGAACCAAAGATCATTGCACTTGAACTTGGAAAATAACCTTTAAGATCAACAAAGAATCACAATTGACATCAACTTGATGTTCATTATCCTTTTGGCTGTTTGACCTTTATCTTCCTTGTTTATGATAAAGTACACACAAAGGATATATGAAGACAAGAATTTTGTAAATCATAGGTTTATGACACCAATGTGAAAATGTATGTTTGAAATACATACACATTCACGTCTTTTAATCCCTTTAGGACTGCACAGAACCTTGGAGGCATGATAAAAACTTCTTGGTCACATAGTAGCATCTATATTGTGATTTCATATGGAATATTGCTTACAGGTTGCTAGCTTATCGCCCAATAGATTCCATATATCCGTAGTCCCTTAGTCGCTTCCTACCACATAACGGAAAGAACGATAGCTAGTTAACATTCTTTTACGTCCCAGCACGGTACTATATTTATGAATTGATATTTTTCGTCATTTATTTTTGTATATGTACGATGCGCGATCTATTGTCATAACTACTGTGCACAAACAAAAGAATGTTAACATACAAAATACTTTAGATTCTTTTTCAATATTTTAAACATCGACTATGCATGCATATATCCTATTGTATTGTTTTTAGTAGGTTATCTGAAACTATTTTACCTTTTTATCGTTAAACATTCCATTAGACATGCCTCTACAGAATGCTTGCGGAATCTACGCCATAACTTTCAGTGCATGACCATATTATAAAGATACTTTCCTACATAGCGGCTAATGCAATGTTATACGGGCATTCGTGTGGCAGATATACAAAATAGTGAACCGATATTCATGTGAAAAATTATCTAAACTAAATAACGTATAAAATAAATACTATTGACCCGTGACCATGGCCATTGCAACTTTGCCGAAACGTCATTAACAAAAGATAATACATTGCTTATAAAATATATACAGTATATATTAATTGTATATAATACCTTTGTTAATTGTTAATAAAACTAATGGCGTATATTAGTCCCGTTTTCTCGTAAAATAAATAAATACATATCAAGGCAGTATCAGAAATACTCATATTTCTCGAACCTGTAATACTAAACAATAAATGGTGGAAACTTAAACGCTGGAGACGACAAAACTCTCGATGATCCTCAAGTAAGATAGGTACAACAACAGACAATATAACTGATTTACGACAAGATCTTTTTAAAGCTTAAATTTTCGTCATAGCAAAATATGCAACAGGCGACCGTGACTCACTAAGATAAAACAGATAATCTAAACACAACAAAATCCATATTTCAAAACAGCTATGATAGTACCAACAGAGACTGTCATAGTCGATTGAGCTGTTGTTTTTAATATTGTTTACAACGAGTAAGAAAACAAGGAATTTTCCTAATAAACAGTTTATAAGGAGCCAGTGTTTCCATTACAAACAAGGAGTGTATAAGGAACGATGATTCACTACGCAGAAAATAATACATAATTCCATTTGGGGATGGACAGAACCTTGGGAAATACAATCTCGTTGATCACTTTTAGCAATCATTTTGGGGTTGTGACTGTATTTATGTGGATCATAGAAATTAGAGGTTATTACGCACACACGTATAGCAACAGCTAACAAAATCGATAAAAATAAGATATACATTAATATTTAGGAATATAAACTTACTTTTTCTTACAAAACACAATAGGTTCAATTTTAAAATACAACATTTTCCCAAATTGCGATAACACACAGATGTTAAGCGTCCAAAAGATAACTGATAAGTAGAGGAGGTTCCCAAGTTTTGCTCCCGAAACAGAAAAGAAAAATCTCGTTTGAGGAAAAGCCAATTTATACTCTATGCCATTGTCAGAAAGACCATTTATATATCTGGATGAAATGATAAGATATTCCTATGACGTGCATGTGAACTTAAAGCCCCGGTTCGCGTATGCATAATGCACTGTGACATCAATACATAATATGGGCTATAAAATCACGGACTTGCTATAGTTTTGAGGACCATAATCACGAAAATAGTTACGAATTTCTTAGTATTCCTTATTATTTTATAAGAATTATTATTTAATTAGGTTATTACAATGAGAAGTAGGAAGTGAAATTGATCCCTTACAGGATTAACCAACACTTTCTTTACAGGTTCAGATTATTCTTTAAATATGTATTATGTTACATCATTAATACGAATACATATTCATAATTCTAACATTCATCAATTATACATTTTCAACAGATATAATTTACAAAAGAAAGTAATTACGAAGTAAGAGATTCGCAGAAAAGTAATCATCAAAATTCTCGCCATAAGTAAAATTTTTGGCACAGGAAAAACATTCCGCGCGGCTTCTCTCCGCAAACAAGTTGAGAAAAGTAACCTTGTAAGTGTTATCACAACCGGCTAATGAACTTAATACTGCCACTGGCATCTGGCGAGCCGGACACTATTCTTTGAATGCACAATATTAATTTGGAACAAGTAATTTTGAAGAGAAATATTTGTTATAACTCAGGTTTTTGACTCAGATTTAGCAGATCTGATTTAATAGAAGGCTAGCTGTTAAAAGAACATTAAAAAATACAATATGGTACGCCAAAAAAACTGAATTGAACACCAAAATAATACAGGCCGAACGGAACACCAAACCTTTGCCGTATGTTTCGCTTTATTATGTACGAGTATATATAATTATTTACCATAAAGATACGATTTTCAGTCACACATTTAAACATTATAAAAAATGTGGAACTATCTTTTTTTAAAAAACATTAATGAGTTAACCAAGTCAACTTACCTATTTAATTCACTGACGTTTTCCAATGCCGTATCACCGCTAGATTCGTCTGAACACTCAAACGAATTCCTATTCTCGACCATTTTTAATTGAAACGACACTTTACAACCATGACATATAAACAACGATACACATAGTTATACACCAACGCGATTAACTCTTAATATATTAAAAAAACAGCAGTTTAGTCCACAGTCAAAATCGCAGCTCCATTGCCACGATGGACCTGTTTCCACTGAGGGTGTATTTAAATAAATGACACCGCAGGTAGAAAACAATGAGCCATTCGCACAAACTTCACCACACGACCGACAGCTCCACTCTAATATCCGATATCGATCGAGTCGCTTTATCAGTGTAATGATAAGATAATTTTGGCTACAAATTTTCTTTAAGCTACACCAAAAATCCTAGTTATAAGATCAACTACACAACTAATAGTTTGTTTGATAAACTAGTTAGGTATCAATTGAACCAGAGCCGCAAACCTCAGGAATGATACCACGTGATTGGCCCGAGAAACACTGAATGCAACTAGCCATATCGATACAGTATATCGAGCTGGAATTGAAGCGATACAAAGACCGAGCGACACAACAAAGTACGGACAACGTAAAAAGTGTTGGATTACAGCTGATTATTTAATTAGTGATTTCCTGTAAGTTAATTTGTGTAGACAAAATTGATACCTTTGCATTGCACCTATCACATATTATTAAATAAATAAAACTTATCAACCCATTCACGACCTTTATCTGTCACGGGATAGTCAAGGGTTGAATGTCTATTCGTAGTTGTGAAATAGTTTTTGGCTATATCTAGAGAAAATATATTTAGAGTATAAAAAATACTAGAATTGCATGAAAAAGAGGGCTTCCTGGTTTGAATCCTGACAAGACTGATTATGTACAAGATGTACTACTCGTTGTTAGTTATGGAGTATGACGGTGTTCCGTTAGTTATTCAATAGTAACGTAATAATTACGAATGGTTACCTTAATCGTTTAAAGTTGAATGGACTGATTGACTTACATGAGATTATTTTGGGTTAAATTTGTATTAAAGAAAGAAAGAAATAATTAAGAATAGATTACAAACATTTAACAAATTAGAACCACGTTCTCAAACCAAGGCAATGGTTAAAACAACTTTGATCTTAAAAACAATGACAATAGTTACAGTTTCAATTTTATTTATATAATACTCACAACACGGATAAACATTAACAGTTTATATTTAAATGGAAATAATGATATAAAACAGTTATTCTCAAAAACAATGAAAATTTTAAAACAAAGAAGATTGTTTGTGTACAAATAAGTGTTTCCGTCATCACCATGTTAGAGATTTCCTATTACATAGATAGGTACGTATCATGCCTATATATTCATATTACTTCATGCCTATATATGAGCGTTGTGAAGTTGTAGTATAATTTTGGGAAATATCTAACATAATGACTGCCTCGACATTGGCTCAGTTAGTTGGCACTGACAAAAATTAAGGTACTGCACATGAAACTGGGATAGCTAACAAATGTTCCAGTTTTTAACAATAAAACCATGGGTAAATATGAATTCAACTGTGCTTTCCGGGATTGAGGTACATACGTATGTACTTATTATTATAATTTCAACCAAAACAACTCATTCTAATTAAGAAGACTATAAAAAAAAATGGGAAAGTGTGTAAAAAAGAAATGGAAAAAGTAAATGGATAATTAAAATAAAACCGTGCCTATTTTTGCCAACGCTCCCAATCCGATACGCGGAACGAACGATGTCTATTTTGATTGGACGCGAATGGAAGATTGTCATTGACATAACGTAACATTGCTCATTAAAACCATTCCAAGTCGCGTGTGTACCAACAAGAATTGCACGTGACTGCTCAATTGGCGGCCGCCCTTCAACCTTAATTGGGGATTAACCGAAATGTGTATTGTAACATGCGTTTATACGGCTTTGATGATTTTAATGTACTTGATGGTTATTTATACATTACGAGCTTAAATATCTCGTAATGTATAAATGAAAATTATGTGTTAATGATACGACTTGATTTAGAATCATCGTAATGGCAACTAAGAATTAGTATAAATATATTTTTTTACAATATGAATATGGTCTTCTCCTCGTCCTCAATTTCAGAAATAGCAGAAGTTTCAGAATATATCGATAAAATTAATTGAGATCCTTTACAAGTCTTTCTTTATAAGTCCCACTTTCCCTGAAAACTGTTATTGGCAAAAGATGGTACTTTATTAACTAATATGATTACCGAGGAAAGTTCAATTGAATATTACAATATACTGTACACAATACAATACGAGGCGTTTACCAAATATGGTATTAAAGTCAAAGGAACTATCTTAATGAATCACTATGCACATTAAAAACAACACTATGATAATAAAGCAACATATTATCTTTGAAAGATAATTTTATATCTCTAAATCACGCCTTAATACTCGCTGCAGAGCCTTTAAATCCTGCAAATGTCTAGATAACCTATGTTCTATACAAACCTAGGTTAGTTAGTGTCTAATTTGTTGTCAAATAAAAAATGCTTAGTAAGTGCTCGTCTAAGATATGAATATAATGAATTGTGTAGGTAATTAGGTGCTTTATTTTTGATATTTTGTAAGGGCAGACTAAGGGACAAGGTATGTACTTGTTATATACACTAGTCATTGTTACCAATTTTCCAAAATTTCAGTCATATTTGTGTAACTTTATTCTCTGCCGGCTCTTTCGAGGTTTAAGCACGTGACTTCATATGTATTATTAGCACTGTAACTATTGTGAAACATGTATTACATTTCACGTAAATGATGAAGCACAGAAATATCAAATAACGCAACGTATGTAAACAAGTAAACACATTTGAAATTATTTGTACCGTTATCAACTAAGCAACTCACCTTATGACCTTACTAACGGCACTGTGAGACCGATAAGGGACCACCAACTCCACAATTTGACTCATTTCGAACATTTAAGCAACTGTCCATCATTGTCTTTGAACTGAATGAGACATTTCTCACGAAAACAAACAGATTTCTCGCAAAAACACTACCGCAATTCATTCATGATTCACGACAAATATGAGAAAATCAACCATCGACATACACTAAACTGGTGTGTTTAATCAATCGTTATCAATATACGTTTAATCATAATCTCTTACAAATCTTTCAAACAGACGCTGATAAGGTTAGGCTGTTATCAGTGCGAAATTACTTCACTAAAACAGGTGTTCAAAGGATATACAACCTCACATAATTTTTTGAAAATAAAATCACACGTGACAACAGTTTTTATTTATGAATATCAATTAATATTCTTACTAATGAAATTCCTGCTTACATTAATTTCAAGAACAATGCGTAGTAGATAAACAAAAGAATAAGAATTTCAGTAACATACGACAAAAAACAAACGTTTTCACGACCATTAACCCTTGCAGAGTAGTGGTAGTTTAGGCGTCAGTCTCCGCAAGTGCGAAGGTAGTAATTATATGGCCTTCTCAAAGCCACGTGTTGAGCAGATATTCAAACTTTGAATTGAAAAGAATATAGTCTTAGCCCTATTTTAAATACATACACATCACGACTGCCATCCCTTACGATGTAGTTAGTCCATTTTATGAAGTAAACATGAAAACACACAAAAGAATTGTACGGTTATACAAAACATAGGAAACCTTGAATTTAAAACCATGTATAAACTACTTCACTCGTAAAACAAATACCACGAAGGTTTCGCAAATGTCAAACGATGGACATAAAGAACGCTCATTATAAACCACATAGTTTTGTTAAGATTAAATTAATAAGGCATAAAATAACAATTAATATGAAATGAAATTCAATACACACAGGTGTCCATGTTAATAGTATGAAAGATAGTATCTTTAAAATATTTATACTCTTTCTATAATAGTTCCAATCATACCACCAGATGATTATTTTATCATACTTACAATTTAATCTAGCTATTCTATTGTAACATTCCATCATTCTATTATTAAACATAAAGAGTTCATAAACCTACGAAACGTATTATAGAACATTAAAATTGGGGTTCCCTTGCTGATTTTAGATAGATATAATGGAACTAGCTGCTTATTGAAACGTATGTTAAATGAAATATTTTATTAACTACACTTATACTATATCATAAATAACTGAAGGGTTTAATCAGCAAAGATTTAAAGACATGATAAATACACACAGATAATAGTCAGTGCTCGTAAATGATTCCATTGAGCAATGACTATCTGGTCAACACGTGGATTTGAGATGTCCATAGAAATATTACCTGCGCAATTTCGGAGATAGTCACGCGAACCTCTGACTACCCTACTAGCGTCGTAAAGTTTGTCTTATTTATTGCAGCCTTTGATTTGACCTTAATCAGTACCTAACTATATAATATATACGTATATTATACGTAATGTTTGTTAACTACATTAACTCCGGGAGCACTTATAACGCGTGAAATTCAGTAGACACGTAAACTATAATCACAACGTCTACTTACACGTGCCCTGCAATAAAAATAACCTTATCTGCATAGCATGGTTACTTTATAATCATCTCGTACATGTACATTCACGTACTTTTATCCCTATCGGAATAGACAGAGCCTTGAAGACATCGCCTAGATTCGTTATAACTTTGTTTGGTGTCTTGATTGTTTTTGATTGTTTCCCATCCCCCGATAGATTCTATGATTACTGGCCTTTTAGAACCTAAGACATTGGTAGTACATGCAAACACGGTTTGTAGTACATTAACTATATTCAGACCATCTAGTTAAGACGCAGGCTCTCGAGCGTTGACTATTATATCACATTCGGTTACTTCGTGAGTTCCTGATAGTCACAGAAACACTAATTCTGCAATAGCGGATATGAAATCATAAATCTTTGAGTACATAGCAAAATATAATGTCCACGAAGTATGTTATACGTAATAACTCACCGGACGTTTTCAATATAAGCTAACTATAGCGAAAGGGTTAAACATTTATACTTATACTATGTTGTATCATATTATTCTCCCTCAAACCATAACAGTCCGCATATTCATCATAACTTAGGACAGAGGACATACATACAAAAATTGTTGATGTAAGCCTAGACACAGAAAGTTTAAACATTCAAACACGGGGCAGGTATAAGTGTCTACTGATATTGACATTAGGGTGTCAATTTCGTTAACCGAAACTATAATACTACCACGTTTGTTATAGCTACAGTGACCGTTTTAAATACAACATACAGTGTAAGACTATTTACTTTTGACGAGTACCTATAAGCCCCTAGAATTTATACAAAGTTTTATGATTGTCTGTGAAAGGATCGGCAAAAATAGGATAGAATAATGATAATAAATAAGCGTTTATTTACAGCCACAACAACATACACAATATCGTACACTTAGCATATATTACTATTGATCATAATAATGTTTTAACTCTTTTTGTATGCATATACTTTACATTCGGGTCCTTTATTTCTTTAGGGGTGGATAAAACATCAAAGACATAATATGTCCTAAGTCACTTCTAGGAATTGTTAAAGGGATGGTGTTAATATGGATCATTAGCGACAGGTTGATAGCCCATGAATCAATAAAATTTATATAAAAAATGGTGTGCCATGTAAAGATTAATTTACTTATTACTTTAGATATATCCGCTAATGAAAACACTAACTCCATTTTACCTAGACTAAGTGAAACGAAAAAACATCCTCTATAGATACACTTGAAACCTTTGTGGTGAGTTGGACATGAACAATTTAAAGCAATTGAATTACACGTACCTGAACTAATTACCTAGTTAGCGAACTACCCAGTCGGTTATTAGTGTACATGAACTAATCGATCTAATTACTATTACTTAGAGGGTTTCATTGATACATCTCACGATATGAATAATGAACAAACACGTAGTAATTATTGGGGTTTTTAGACTGTTGAACTCATAGATTGTAATGTAAAATGTCAATAAGGGTATTGGCGAGTATTGGTCTTTAGTTGACGAAAAATTGACTAGTAATACATACATATATTCACGCCTTTACGGCTTCAACGTAAGCTAGGCAAAGACTAACGAACACCACATGAAACGATCCTAACTAATCTCTCTTGCTTCTTTCACAACCATTAACCCCCTCATACATGTTCTTTTTTTAACGCTGCGTACATCTTCCTTGAGTAAAAACATCACTACATAGTATAAAATAAGGCGCTTTCTCTGTCCCTATGTCCCTTTGTATGCTTAAATCTTTGAAACTACTTAATAGATAGAGTGATTTAAGAGGAAGGTTTATATGTATAATAACATCCATTAAATAGCCAGAAGTGCGAAGCCGGAGCGGGTCGCTAGTATATGTATATATTGTAAAGGCAAGAAATACGTGTATTATGTACATGTATGTAAGGGCATCTATTTTACGCTGCGCACATCTTCCTAGAGTAAAAACATACATGTAAGGCCTATAATAACGTGTATTATGTACATATATGTAAGGGCATGTTATATAATAAGCAAGGATACTCACTTGTCATGCTTCATAGGCCTGGGATGAGGTTCCAGCTGCAGCGGCGTGGTCGGGGCGGAGCGGAGAGCCCCGCCGCCCGCCGCCCCGCTCGAGAAGTTCCCTGTCGACCTGTAACAACATATAATATCTGTATAGTCCATTCGAGTTAAGGAAATAGTGACGTCATGATTTTCAAAAGTAAACTGACCAATAAGACGTGAGATAATGAGAAAACAAGTCTCTTCGACCAATGGCGGACAACCGTTGTCACGTCTCATTGGTCAAATCGTGGAGTCATGATGACGTCACTATTTTCTTAATGCGAATATACTATAGGTTAACATACATATACAGTCATGTCCTATCCCTTTCGGGGTATAAAGTCCATGGAGTAATTAATAAAAGAGTGGGCCTTTCGCAATATTTGTATGGAAACTAGCGTGGCATTACGCGGGGTGAAACGAGGTCCGCGGGAAGGAGGGGAGATATTACAACCAATTAAAACACGGCATTTTGTGAGACAAAACATGGTATCTTCATTTTTAGACTCCGCGCCAATTAAAACTGGCCATTTAGACTCCGCATCGCGTAACGAGGACCGCTCCTTTCGCCGGGTCCTTTTTATATTTGGTTCGTGATACAGACCCTCGGAAACATATATTCTTGTCACTTTAAGCATTAAAATAGGGGTTTTGATGACCTTTGGAATGTTGGTGAACAATTTGATTATGGGTATAGTATGGTTATTAGCTGTTATGAATATAAAACCACATTGAGTACCTGTTCGGAATTTTATCAGTTCTTTAGATAAACTTGTATTGTAAATGTCACAGTACGATATACTGATTGATATATAGATATACAACACGTGGTATAAATTACTTTAAAAAACGAGAAGAATTATAATAAAATATTATTAGATGTTGAAATTAATTTTAAATGTATTTTTACTATTATTATAATTTACACGACTAAAAATCTCTTTACATAAAATACGTAATCTATTTAAATTTTTACTCGTACGAAGATAGTTCATAATATAATTTTATTATAATTTAAATTCTTCAGCTACTGAAAATAACCTATTTGTGTTCAACAATACATTGTTTCAGCTGGAAGCTAAGTTCAGTTGACGTCACTTAACAATATGTATTTAAAATTGGCATTTAAATATTGTAAATGTAGTAAATGTAAACTGTGCATAAAGGTTTTTCCTTCATTGAAACTTTATTTATGGATTTACCGCGTGGATGAAAAGTTAAAACTATTCATTAATAAGTACATACATACATATCACGCCTGATTCACTTTAGAGGGATAGGCAGAGATCACGGAACACCATTCCCGATACTGATAGACCACTTTCGCTTTAATAAGTCTCATATATGTTCTCATACACACTCGGCATTAATAAATCTTATCTCGATTTTATAATATAGAACTTTTAAGTAGTTAACAATAAAAGATTTACGAAACTAAAAGACCCAAAAGGTCATTCGCTATCTTTAATATTATTAACATAAAATCTATTTATAAAAACATACTAGTACTATTGCAGCATGTTACGCAAGAATCCATACGAATTTATTGAGGAAGTATAAAAATATAAGATTGACAATAACGACGTGATCGACCACTTTAGGAAATCAGTTCCTCTAAAGTAATTTACATTAATTGGATAAAGATAAGTACATGTTCCAGCTTTATTTAAAATTGACATAACTATGCATATACATTTACGCATTCTGCATTTGCGTGTAATAATTAATTTAAAATCAGTCGGTATATTAGCAATTACTCATCATCAGCCTGTCTGAATCCACTGTTTGACTTAGGCCTCCCCCAAATGACGCCACTTCTCCATGTCAGTGGCCGTTCGCATCCATTCGATGCCGGCCAACCTGCGCAGGTCGTCTTCCCACCTTACATCATTATTTATTGTTGGGTTAGATTGAATTGAAATGTTTTTAATGTTACTTGCGTTAAGGAATTTAGTATTTTATTATATATTTATGCTTTGGAGATTAGGCTGGATGATATAAATCCGTTTAGGCGATCCTCATAATTGATTCTTACTAGTACAGGACATTGTAAGGTGTATATGTGGTAAGTTAGAAGACAAGTTTAATTGTAAAATTAGAATCTGTTGCAAAATAGGGGAAAATTTACCATTTAATATAAGACAACATGATCAACACGTGGGTTCGAGGTATCCATAGAATTTCTACCTTCGCAATTGCGGACACCTGAACCTCTGACTATCCCGCAAGGATTAATGGTCGTGAACGCGTTTGTCTAATATACGTATTTTTGCCTAATATATAAGTTTTACTCGTTCCCCAAAATAAAACATAAATAAAACTGAAACTTACTTCCGAGGCTTATGTTTTGAATTCCGTCTCTTTTTATTCGATTGACGAAAGGACACATTATACGCTGGAGTTTCTTTTCTCTTAGAAGACATTTATCTTATTCTCAAATACTAGTAGTTAGTACCACAGATATAAAAATTTGTACTAACATAAATACTCAATAAACTCCGTATAAATGCTCGTGAAATGTACTGAAAACTGAAACTGATAGTCGAGAACGAAGTTTGCGTAAATGACACCAGCTGAATCAACAGTGGCTAAGATAATATATTATGATGGATCAGACTCAATTCAGTGTTGTTAAAACTTCATACGGTTCACTGTTCGCTGTGAGTATATTGTTTAAAATATACTAACTACGCCTTTAGAAAGAAAGCACTAGTTTTAATTAATGGCATTTTAATAACATTGATTATTCATGTCTGCCTACACCTCAGAAAGGTGAGGAGCTTGAAGTGTATGCACATGTATCTATTTACGGTATGTATATTATATATTTGTAGTTAATGCGCTTTTATATTGTAGGCATGTTAGATTAGAGGTCATTACTAGAATATGGCCTAATAAGGTATCTAAAATGAAATATCTGTTCCATGATACAAAAGTATGAGAAATACCTTAAAAAACGTTTCTTAACGTAACTACTACCTGATAATAGGGAAGTATCGTGATTTAGGTACAAGTTTTTATTTTAGTTCGTAACATTATTATTGTGGTCAAGTTCTGTTGTCTCATTCTTATGATATTTCTATACTACAATAAATAATACTCGTTGTATTAGAAAGACTTATCTTAAACTTGAGCTGGACGAAATTATGTACTGATTACTAGACGGAAGAAAAAACATGTTACGTTGGGTAATTATGATAAAACAATGGAAAATTCTAATTTGTGACACAGTTTTGTGTAACAAATCATGCTCGCGTTGTAATAGGATGAGCGAGGACCAAGTGTCACAAGATAAGGTAATTGTTGCTAATTATTGACACAAAGCACATTTTAATGTTCAAAAAAAACAACGTTTATCGTTTCAAAAGTTATTCAACGGAATGAGTAGGCTTTTTAAAATGTTAAAAGAGTTTAGTTTCTAATCTTCGTATTTAGGTTTGTAGAGTTCTAATAAGTTCTGTCGATCACACTGTGATTAAATCCTTACTAATTGATAGTTATGCTTTTTAAAACGTAAAAGGAAATTTAGTTTCTATTTTTCTCGCTTAATGTCATAGACTTCTAATCTATTTCTATATTGATCAATCGGTGATCAAATGTTGACTAAAATAACATAGGAAGAACTTGTAATTAAAAATAGAATAGCTAAGAACTAACTACTTTATTTCCTTATTTAGTTTTAAAAGCATCACAACGTGAAAAATTTCTTATTTAACAAACGAATGGTTAACATTTTAGATCGAAGTATAAAATTCACAAAGCGTAATTGGTTTTACATAGGTTTCTAATAATTAATTACCTATATGCAGTACCTGCTAACTAATAACCGCTAGTCGAACGATATTCACAAAGTGAAAGTAAACTAACATACATACATATGTAAAGCGGACTTTACCGTGAAGTCGATAATTATATTGCAGTTCTTCTCAAGGACAGTGGCATTAAAATTTCACATACGACTGTGAAAATTGACGGGTCTGTTTCATTTCTCACAGGAAAGACCAGAATGACATGACGTGAATACTGCATGACGCCAAAGGTCCAAGGTCTTATGAAATTTAAAACGTGTGTGCCTGTATTGAACTAGTGGGTCGTATAGTCTGAGTAAATAGTCTACCTATTTTGGTTAAGCGTACATAGATGGAACCGTGCATAGTCTTAACCACAGAGCAATCACAAGGTTCGTATTTGGTTCGCGGTCACAAAATGGGTTACCAAGATTAATCAGTAGTCTATTGTGGTATCTTTAAACATGCCATTAGGTATAGATTAACAGCATCAACATTAGAATAATTAATGAATAAAAGTCTGGTTATAATGAAACTAAACATATAAAAGAATCAAATTTTTAACTGGGTACCTTATTATTTGGCACGTCTTTTCATTAACCCACAGAAACAAATCATGCTACAATCCGAATAAAATACAAAAGGAACAATAAAACGAAATCGTCTGCGTAAGTGATAGAAGATTTTATCGCTGTACTTGTACAGAACCTATTAATTCTACCGCATTTGTGTTAACAAGAAATAAAACAGGATTTAATTCGTCGACTGGCAACATTTGGCTTTATCTAAAGATATCATCGCCAAAATGCTAAAGATGTGCATTGACGTCAATACTTGATCAAAGACAGGTTTTTTACGGTTTTTGTGAATGATTTTTAAAACATTTCATTAACTTTATAGGTCAAATGTATAAAAATTAGCAATATTATTATTAGATCTACTTTCTCTTCGAATCACTACTTGGTATAAACTAAGTGTATCGGTGTCTCTTCACGATTTGATAATACCTGCTAATTAAACCTTACAAGGAAGTTTACCTCACACTTGGATGTTGAAGGGCAATGTTATTACCACATAATATCACATTAAATAACTGGTGAATAACGGATAAAATACGCGAGTACGTAGCGTAAAGAATACAAGAGCATGTATAAGAAGGTTAATGGGTGTGAGTGTAGCAAGAGGGATTTGTTAGGATCGTTCCAGGTGGCGATAGGTCGCTGCCTATCCCCTTGGCGACGTAGAGCCGTGAATATACTATGTATGTACGTAAATAAAAGCTCATAATACTCCTATTAGTACCAAGTTACATAGATTCTTAATACTACATTAACCTCAATTGATTTGACAGTCTATGGTACGTCCATCAATAATGGTACACATACATACACGTGACAACCATTTCCATATAAATGATAAGCAGGGATGTTGATCTCAAATCTGATCAGATTCCAAGCAAGATTACCAAGCAAAATCGCACTTTTGATAGCCTCAGCATACACTCTCGGCAGTTATAGCTACTTCCATCATCCTTCCTCCGGAAATTGGTATGGTTATGTGTTATAGTACAGACAGTTTAACTACAGGTTGGTCTTGTTGGAGAGTTGCCAGACACAGATTTTATAGGGCCACAAAACATTTATGTCAATAATAACGATTTCAACGTTAATAGCGGAAGTGATTTCATGCCTGTTAATTGTTTCGAGAAAGCATACACATCACCACCCATACTCCTACTTTAACTTACGTATGATTTATAGATTAGCCTTTGAAAATACGAGTCATGGAATGGAACTTTAAATTTAGAATGTTTTGCTGTACTTAGAAACATGACGGTATCTAATAGTGTTGTTCTTTCATTATGTTTGCCATTAAAATGCCATAAATTTATAACAGTAAATTAATTTTTAGTAAATAGTTAAAAGATAAGTACCTAAACTCTTTATAGAATACTAACTAGACGTTCGATGTATACGTTTTACTAGAACCTCGTAAATACAAATAAATATGACCCTTATCGTTCTGCATACTTCACTATAGTTACGCACATATAAAATAGTTTGATACTATTACTACAACATATACGTATATACAATCACCTCGACATTGAAATCAGCATAGCATTTCAAACGATCACGTGTACAGACCGAAATGTAAACACTGTTAATCATAATTCACGTGCTCTGTCAGTTCTATTATCAAGCGTATCACAACACTAGCGAAAAGCATACCAACACATCTGACTACGTATGTCAAAGCTGACACGTTACCAAATGTATGGATATTTATATAGACTAGCATAGTTGTACAGGTTTAGTATCGTACGTAATTATACTAACATAGATGTCGATCTCGACTAAAACTTCATTCGGTTGGAGTTCGATGAACGATGCACTGACAACCCATCACACGAGTCCAATTAACTTTCAAGAAAAATGAGTAACTATACACAGTAAAGGTCTTAATATAGCTACATATTTTTTGTTCTATATTTACTTCATAAGAGTTTACATCTTAAGATTACGGCAGCCTAACTTCCGTTGGAAGATAAAATAGAACGTCGCAGCATATTTATAATAAATTCATCGCCTTTTCATGTCTGTAACTATATATATTACAACACGAGCTCCTCACATATTTATTCGTATATGTAATGATTTTCTTCTCAATCCCAATTATCAATTCTATCTTCAATATCATCCTAACAGCGAATGAACTATCTTCATACCAAGAGCATAACTGGCAAAATTCTATTTAAGTCCTAAGCAAGGAAGTAGCGTCTATTATTACATAGCAAGATGATCGATGTTCTTAATGGAGTGTATTGGAAGCCGCTTTATAACGAAAGAATGTGCCATGATTTACGAGAAGTTACTAAAAATAATGTTCATTATAAATTCATAGCTTCTCTACTATCAACTTGTCAAATGATTAGACTCATCTTGATGTAGGTGTTTTCCTAAACTGACGCTATGGAATAAATTCAACGTTGAAGGTCACGTTTTTCCTAAAAAGAGCCTGTCAAACAAGTCCATCTGTTTATCGCAAGCCATGTAAATTTAGGCGATTTATCAACGTTCTAAAAAAGTCTGTTTACAAGATCGTGGATAGAATATATCTAGGTACAGACAGATGTAAAAAAAATTACAGAATCGATTAGTCACTTTACAGTACGAAGAATTTCTGAAATAGAAAAGACGCACAAATCTTTTTCACGGTTGTAACGCCTCTTAGTTTATTCATAAATACATTCTACAATATACAGTGGACAATTAGACGATATATGGGATTGAATTTAAACTTCTAAAGCTACGTAATTGAACAAACTTCGCCTCCATTTGTAACTTCATACCTAAATAATTAAACAGGTAAAGTTTCAAGGTTGTTTTCAAGAAATCATATAAACGCCTAACTAAACCTAGTTAAAAGCATAGTATATGTGTATTTGACTGAATATTCATTTGTTTTTGGAACGTCTGCAGAGAACATTGATTCCAAAACTTGTTTACGTTCAGACATCCTAGTTGTTATGACAACGAGTCAATCTGACAGCATGTATCCCTCCCAATGCGGTTTGTTCCCTCCACATGTACACAATCAAGACTTTCGCTCTATGCTAGGGAGCTAAACCGTTAACTTCCGTACGGATAATTGAAACAGATGCACTGAACAAACTAGTAGTTATAGACAAGCTCTCACTTGCATACTCTTATTTTTAAGGTAGCCTAGTCCAAAGTGTATCTCTTTTTAAGACAACAAAGTTATTGTTATTATTACATACAGATCTGGCTTGTGTCTATAGAGATTGAAATCACATTCACATTTTATCCTATCCTATATCCTACCCTATTCTTCTATTTCATATCCGCTTCATCGACATTCTTACGTTTCCTCATACGCCCTGGGCGGTTATAACTAGCTATTTTCTAATGTCACCCTTTTCCAGTAGGTTGTACATTCAATCCTCACTACGAAAGCGCGCTTCAACCTCGTCCGATAATATACGAATTGTTGTTGTTAAATATAACTACTAGAATTTTCACCAACAAAATAATACTTTCAAGTATCACATTACTGCCTGAATAGGCACACCAAATGTGTATGTTTATAATTAGACAATGCCCAACTGTAGCACTACGACAACTCTTTTTTACCTATTTCCCCTCCTTCTACCGACTGGCATTCGTCCAATAGTCTAGAGTATACTTGGAAGTGAATTTGTTAATGGCCGACGACCAAATTCGGCTTAGCTGATGACAGAGTCTCGTTATCTTCAAAAAACTTGGCAGGCGCTTAACTCACGACCGGATAAGGATCACTCATCAACAACTGGAAATAGTAATAGCTCTTGGACGATATTACGGTGGGAAAGAACAGAATAAGGCCCGTATACAGTGGCAAGTAATTTGACGTAGCTCAGTTGTTTGGGGCTTGACTTTGTATCAGTGGGTACAGGGTTCAAATCCCGCTTGAGCATGTACCAACGGAAATGAAGCTTCATGAATTTCTATGTAAATTTTCTTATAAAAATACATTTGCGAAATGCGTCGAATGCTACGAGGGAAAACATAGTGAGGAAACCTACCTGTTCCCCGAACAGGTAATAGTTAGTGCTTGTAAATGGCGCCATGGCTTACCACCTCTAACATTGAGTATTGACTATCTGGTCAACACGTGGGTTCGAGGTGGCCATAGAATTAGCACATTCGCAATTGCGGAGATGGACACCTGAACCTCTGACCATCCAGCAAGGGTCAATAGTCGTGAACGCGTTTGTCTTTCTCTTATACACTAGCAAAAACAAAAAACAAGAATGCCGAATTCACACGCACTGTGGTAAAAGTCAGCGCACCAATAAATAAATAAAAATGGCAGTCGTAAAATGTGAATGCGCGAAGAAAGTTCAAACTTTAACCTTACGAATGTTATATAGAATAAAATTATGACTGATGTAAAAGAAATACGTATTTTTACATGCCATGAAGTTTTTTAGTTCTATGAGTTGCAGGGTTAAACTAAGGGACGATTCCGTTGATGACTTATCGTTTTAAACAAGTAACAAATAGTTTCTGTTAGTCATTTGTTTTATTCTATTTGAATCTTTATATTATATCACGAGCACATTTTAAGAAGTTGAAAGTAACTATGTTACAAAGGCGCAAGGTGTTAACTATGATAATTAGAACATATTAGAACAACGTAAGTTATGATATTTCCTTTTCGTAGAACGTTTGGAATCAAAACTGAATGCCAAAGTCTAAAAAACGCATAAACATAAATGTATAAGACCCCACGTTCAACACCAAAACGGTTAAAAATCGTTAACAACAATGCTAAATTATTCATGGCGCGGTCCTTATTCAGAAGATGACTTAGTCACGTCACCTATTCGTCATTCTAACGTATTTAGGAACACCAACGAATATTAATATTAGACAATTTAGTCTATCTTATAAAGGCTGTTTATCTGTGTTTATAAGATTCTTTATATGTACTTTAGTTTAGGATTAATTACAATAGTTACCGATTACGTAATGATAACAATTATTTCAATTAAAAGATCCTATTACTGTTATTAAGAGGACTAAGGAAAAGATATTTATAGTTTAGTAAGGTATAATATAAAAATATAAAGACATACATATATTCACGCCTGTACTTTTTTAACGGTATAGGCAAAGACTATTGATCGCCACCCTGAACGATGGTGACATCTCTCTTGCTTCAATCACACCCCTTTACCTCCTCATACATCCTCTTCTGATAGTCACGCTACGTAGTTATACAAATAAGAAAATATATAACTCGACAACAAAACTACAGAATAAGCAATTACTCTTCCATAAATTAGTATATTAAGCTTTAATAGCATAAAAAAGGGAGTGAATAAAATACCGATCGTGACTCAGTAGATTATAAGGGGTTTGTTATTACTACTGCAGTGCCGCTAAGTAATCGATTTTACAAATATTACTGCTCATTGATAGCAATGCGTTTATTGATTCGGTATGGAAAAGTGACTAGCGTGTTAGGTGTGATCCTATTTTAAAACTAATGTGTGTTTAGTATATTAGCATGAACTTGTACCTTTCCTAATCTGGCATCACGACACCTAGGTATTTAAAAGAAATAGAATAAACGCCTAAACTTAGCTTTATCACTTTTTGTGTGGTTCTGACATAATACCAGCGTTGCGTTTGCCACCAAACGCAACATACCCAGCTGAGTTAGAGTTAGAAACGCTTTTTATTATTATTACTTTTTTTTAAAAACAATGAAACTTTTTATTCTTTCGTTCCTTACAGATAACATTCTTGTATTTGAATCAGTTATATGATGCAATATTGTCCACACATTACAAGTTACAATCGGAATTCATGTTGTGGTACAAAAATCTGCATATATGTAAGAAATAAAATAAATATTGTTCAGAGATTTCACAAAAATAATCAAATAACTATTATCATGGAAGCTAATAAGGATTACGGATACTGAGTTTATCTAGAAGGCAATGAACTAACGGAAAGTGCCGAAACGTAAGATAGTTGCGTCTGTAATGGAACAAGTGTTCAGTTATCATGAATCATCACGAGAGGTTCATTGTGTTCATTTATTAGCTTCGTTAATCTAAGGACACAAATACTAATGCATATCCAGTACTGAAACACTAGTTACTTATTTAATTAAAAAAAACTTAAAACAAACATGCCGTTATTATTAACATGTCACTAAAAATTAAAATATAAGTATCGGGTTTATAAATAATAAAATAACAGTTGCAAAGTTTATTCTTTTTATCTTATGAATAAGTTTGAAAGTTGAAGCATTTATGTTCAATTTGTGTCTAGTTTTGAAATTCGAAAATTTAAAGCAGTTTCAAAAATGGCTATACTCGTACCACAGTTAAAGCGAACATAACCTTCGATTTCTAAATGACTGAGCCACATTCTATTCACCTTGATCGTCGGTGACAGCAAACAGATTCTAGGAATGAATAATCCAAAAGTTTCATGTAAAACTACATACAATTTACATATTTGAACGTGGTTTTTAATTGACTACCTACGAGTAAGAACCGAATTTTTATAAGAACAAGAAACATAAGAAATCTGTCTTAATTACAGGTTACTTATTTCAATTATAGTAACATAAATTCAATTATAGTTATTCCTGGTTATATCAATATGTTAAAATGTCATCTCATAAAATAATTAAAGAGGTGTAATAATATTTTTAATTACATTCGTTTACCTAACCCGCAATTAGAAATCTCTTTCTGTAATTACTGTCTATAAAATCACCGTAAAACTAAATGTGGATTAAATTACTATTGCATTGCAGCATATATGCATTGATATTTAAAACCGGTAACGTTAGAATCACCGAGTATGGATGAAGCGAAAGAGGGTCATCAGAATCAGGACAGATGGGGATCCGTAATCTCTACCTATCCCTCTTTAAGGAAACGGGCGTAATGTCTATGTATGTCATGTTACCTAAACTATATCAATTACAACACTTGAATCCTGTAATTGTATTTAAACGATGGGATAGAATCGAGGCTTTGATATATAATCTAAAAATGGCTAGAATCGTATGAATCTTTACGTACTACCCATCCTTTTGGTGACTGTATCTACAATGTATGTTATCAATCTACACTGATGTTTAAATACACGTTTCTGACTACAGATGACACTAGTTTGACAAGATCTGACCTTGTAATTAAGATTCATTATACCAACCATTCTACTTTCACAATGTTTCGCCGCTATCATTCAATGTATGCATGAATGATCTTCATCGATAATAAAGGTATTTGCATTTAAAAAGAAAAAACATCCAAAGCGAGGATATCTCAAATGATCTGAAAGAAATGAGATAAGTCACTTTCACCTGCCTAGATATAAAAGAATTCTTGTTAATTTCTTTCACGTGTTCCTTTTTCAAACACTGTTGAAACGTAAAACAATACAAATGGAAATTTCAATACGCAAATAAGCGTGCTTTATACTTATATATGTAGTACTATACACGTGTCTGTTATTTCTTACGCCCGAAATAGATAACAGAATGTTCACAATAAAACTTGCAGTCCCTTTTGACATTTAGATATTTTCTACAAAAAGACGTTCAAGGAAAGACATTTAATATACAAAAAGGTAGTCAATTGTCCTCTATCAATTGGCATATGCATACATGAAATAAAACATAAGGGGGCGTTCTACTGACCCGCTAGGCGGACGTTATATCATTGATAACTTGACCAAGGTTAATAGCTAACCTTCGAGCCCTTTATTCATCGATATCAATGACTATTTCATAACAAGTGCCATTATATTTTCATTACCGCTACAAGGCTCCAATTTTAGATAAAAGGTTGCTAGTACTTCACATTCTTTGTGATCACTAGTCTAATTGGTTGTTCTTTGATGTGCAATAATAGTCAAATGCGAAGCTTATGAAATTAGTACGAGTAACATATATCTACGTAATCATGGATCCAATAGTTCTTTTCAATCAAACATAAATCTTTAAGATAGTAAATAGTACGTTAGTATGACAGACATCTCATCTTTGTTTCGATACTGATACATATCGTGATACTGCAGCAGTTAAAACGCTTATTCAATAAATATTGTTTCGTTCGTAGTTTTGTATCTAAACCTACAATCCGATTCGACCTTCCAACTAAATCAAATGTCGCCCAGTAGCATGTATTGTTCGCGAAAACAGTATTATTGCATAACATTCCTAGAATTCGGCTCATCATCATCATTATGTATCATTGTGTCCTCAAAAAGTCCGGATTTAAAAAGTCAAGTCATACACCCACTGTCGTTTATAATTGATGTCAATTCATGAAAAAAGACGTCGACGAAATATGATAAATGCTAGTTGCAAATTTAAAATGTTATGCAGAAGTCGTGAAAAGCTAGTTTTTGTATTCTATTTTTGCAACTATGGAAATTTTTCTTTGTAATACAATACCAATAAGTAAATATATTCAAAGAAAATTGTTTACACTTCTTTTTTTACGTGTTAATCGCTGACAAAAATAATATTCGAATAACATGTTCAATATTTGAAAGCAATCCGAATATTGCTTACAACGGTGTATTATTAGAACATACACGTACTCAGCGGTTCATTCAACACACAATCATTCAAACTAGATCGGTGTGGGTTTGTTGAAACATTACGACACGGATTAACTTAACATTAACCTAGAAATCAGGAGTTTACAACTCACGCAACCTTATTTACAAACAGTCGTTGAATAATTCTTTAGGTACACCTGTATTGAAACCTTAGTACCTACGTACTGATTGATTGGGCTATTTCGGTAACTACAGTTTTAATAAGTAGGTCAACTTCATAGAAGTGTGAAGATCTGGGCGTGTGTACACAAGACGTGTTTGAAAAACCATGATAATAGTGTCAAGTCAATTTGTTTTACATGAGTTTAAACTGTATCTTTTATGTAATAAGGATCAATTTATAACTAAGGTATACTTCACTAAGTTACTAATGAAAGGTAAATAATGCTTGGTTACTAAAACATTTTAATACTTTTTTATTAAGGAAAAGAACGTAGGTTAACTGTTTATAAGCCGACATCAAGTGGAAAATTTATTTAAATTGTACACTTATGAAGACTTATGAATGACTCTCCATAGAAATACAACAAAAAAATTGTTACATTGTACATTCATCCACACTGTGAAGAGGACATCATGTAGTGTTGTTTTACTGTTAGTCAAACATTATAACATAACAGTTAAAATATATGACCAAAATAATCTTGAAACCTTTGATACTGTACTTAATAAGGAAAATTCAATGAAAATGTTAATTCATTTAAAAGACATAGGAACTATTTAAAATTCCAAAGCATCAAGTTTTGAAGGTGATGTTTAAGGACAAATTAAATGTTATTTCTGAGCTGATAAACTCATATATAAAAATAAAAGTATAAAAACACATTACATTAATTTAGTAAGCTATCTTGATATGTAATAATTATGACACCCGAATTATTTACTCAAACCTTCGACTTAGCTGTTATTTGTTTGTGGATTAAGGTGGTATCTACCATCTATGTACAGTACATTGGAAAAAGTCATACAGAAACTTGCCAACCCATTGATATGGGATTAATACTTGTTACTTTTGCTGCTGACTAGTTATATCTGGTGGAAAATGAGTTTGATGATATTTTAACTAACTACTTCACAGTAGGAGCAATGGATACAAAAACCGCTGACTACCTCAACGAGATAGAGAAGTGTATTGTTTTGTAATTGATTAAATAATTTCACTGCAAATACTTGCACATCTGGTAACCTGATTACCTGGTACAAGATAAACAAATGCTACGCAATTATAATTTAATCATTCATTATGATTCAATTTCCTTTGTACAGCCTACTTAAGATAACAATACATCTTTATGAAATACAAATACTCATACAATAATTATTTTTACTTAGAATATTAATCATTAACATGATAATACCCATGAATACAATTAAACCAACTGCTTTTCCACTAAAGCGGAAACAAGAATTATCTATATTGATGATGATTCCCTTTAGAAACTTAATATTACATTTCTATAGAGATAAGTAGGTTTCCTGACTCTGTATTCACTCACTAGGGAAGATATTATTTATTTAAATAGTTAGTTACTTATAGTCAACACATAGATACTGTCTACAACGCACATGAAAAATATAACTTACCAACTAATGTGTTTCCACATTTAGAAGTATGCCACAACTACATGTATCTAATAAAGGGCATTACCTAGGTAATTAACAAACACTATCCAACGGGTCATATGAATCACCTATTAACATTACTTTTAATAACTCTACAGCTTAAAGAATAAGCAAAAGCTATGTGGTGTTATATTTTTACATATCATTACAGCAAATAGGAATCCAATATTTACATTTGAATGGAGATTGTGAATATATGAATTAAACTACTAACTATACCTATAGTAATAAAAAAGAGATTTCCTAATATTTTACTGCTCAAGTATTGTATTATTTCAAAAGCAATAATAGTTAGTTAAATAATCAATTATGCACAGATACAGTTGGACGCTTTTATTAGTAATGGTAATAAATAATAAGCAATTATGTCCCAGCTAACTTACTTTCAAAATCAAAGTATAAATAATTCTTTAAGTATGCAGTTATTTCTTATACAAGGGAGAGAACTATGAATGAAAATTTTAGGAATGTGAAAACAAATTACTTGAATAAAATAAAAACCTGATTCTGTAATTTTGAATAACTCAGGTGAAATCTTTGATTTATTTGTTATGTTTAAAGTTAAAATAGAGATCAGAAAATTTTATTTGAGAAGTATAAATGATCTTACCATGTTTTTCTGATAGCTAGAAAACCTCTAGGTCTCTTCCCATTCACATCGTTGCTCACTGAGAAGCGATCACTAAAGCTTCTTTTTACTTCATTGTAATCTTCACTGGGAGCCCTTTCTCCAGAGGATAACTTCAAGGTTTTGCCAGTAATCAATTCTCGCTTCTTCCTAGGTCTTAATTCCACAAATTCATTCTCTATTATGTCTTCAACAGGCAAAGCAATCTTTTTAGAAACAGGCCGTTTCTTTGCTTCACTATTTTTGAAGTTGTTGTTACTTTCTACTGAATCCAGTTCAGTCAAATCCCTTTTATAAGCCAGCTGATCACTTCCATTGCCAAAGCCTTGGACAAAACACAACATAATGTCCTCTGAATATGATTCCTTCATTTATAAGGTCATGCCCACACGTTTTGGGAACAAGTTTTGGAGGTCCCAAGGACGTTTAAGTCTCCTGGTCGATATATCAGTTTTATGAATCAGCTCGAATCGGCAATCTTTTGTTTTAGTGTCGAAATTTCCATATCTCTTCCAAATCAAAACTTTTGGAGGCGTAAAACTAGAGATAACTTTACGTCACCACTTATTTGATTCACTCCACTTTTTACCTTGCACTTTTTAATATTTTAAGAATACCAATGTTTAAGGGTCTATAAACGTAAGGTCCACCATTCATCAACCGCACAAAATCTCTAAAATCATTTTATAATTTGCAACGAGATAAATTATATTTTGGAAAACATTCCAACCAACACAGTATCGGTCGACCGTCCGAGCGAAAAGCAAACAACACACTATGTCAATACTGACTGACACAACGTGAAATCTGCTGCGCTGTCAGCACAATTTGACGTTTAGCTCGTAGATAAAAAATAGGCGCGCGTTGAGTCGGAAAACTAGAATTTAATTTTACTAGTATAACTTTTATTTCATTGTACCTACATAATATTTAATATCACTAAAACCATTCAAAAATACATTCTAAGCATTAATAAATAGTTACTTATGTTTATCGAAACTCATAAGCGATTGGTCTCGAAGCCTTTGTTAATTTCACCGTTATTTAGTTATTTTTCATATATCAAATCTTATCGGTATATAAATAGACGTTACCTTAAATATTAAGTAAGTACCTATATGGTAATTTTTTTTCACGTCGTTGTCGCTGGTTAAGAATAACCTTGAATTCGGGAAACGGTTATTACTAGTTTCCTGTCCCATGTATACTAGTAATAGAGGCATGTATTTTCTAGAATATCTGCACTTACATATAAATGAATAAATATATATGTATATTTTTAAGTTATCAAATTAATTGCATGCGCATCACGATTGTTAGGTACCTCTTGCAATGTTAATTAGATATTCATAACAACATTTCGAGAGGGATAGAACGTCTTTAGATTAATATCAGGGTTGTGATAGTTATGATCATGTATGTTATCATACAAAACATTTGTGCTACATGGAAATAGCTTGCTACCCTCTCACCCAATATACTAGATTAAATGACCCTAATCTCGTTAGGTTCTAGGTCACAGGTAGTTAGTATCCCGTTAAGACTAAGACCTAGGGACACTAATACCTTACGCTATATTATTACGTCAAACTGTCAAAATCAGCAAAATATTTGCATAGTTTGTTTCTATGTTACTTGAACGAGCATTTTGATAAACACTCTTTTATCATATTGTTGACTTAATGATAGTGCAGGTAACTTTCATATTATGTGTCATTTTGTTATTATGTTATAGTTTAGAACACACAACAACTGCATGCATTCAGCCACGTAGGCCAGTTTAATAGAATTAACCATTTCAATATTTCATTCCACAGTATAGTTTTTTTATATAGAATTAAACAATTGTGATAGGTACTGCGAATAACGACAGACATCAATTCCAAGTTCTCTTTTCAAGTGAATCTGTATGAATTTTCAAAGTAAAATATCGAGTTAATAATACTAAATTCTTTTATACGTATTATAAATAGAAAAGACTTTTTTTTTATTCTTTATTAAGCCATTCACCACTAAGGTTATGTCGGCTGATGCACAAACACTGATGCCACGGCACGAAGAAAAACGAAATCGAAGCTCCAATTCTTCTCTTCCTTGTTCTTAGGTTCGTTCCAGTTGAGGATCCAAATATAATCCCAAAGCAATCATATTTAGTCAATTTGGTATCACAACTGACTAAATATTCAGCCGAAAATAATTATTTGTATTTTCAACTTTCACTGAGCTGTTGATTTTGTTGACGCACCATAGACGACATAGAAAAGACTTAAACACAGCAATTATTGTAATTAATCTGATTACTTAGGTACTTGATCTTAATATTCGATCTTGAACAATGAAGAAACATGTTCCTATATTATTTATATCCACGAGTGTCACATTATTGCTCAACAGAACTGCAAGAGCTATTTATTAGATTGATAATAATTATACCTAGCGTACTATTTGCCTTTAACTAGGACGGAAATAAAATGCAAACAAATCACTATGTACTGGGTGTAAAAGATTATAAGGGATTATGGATCGAAGGTTAATATTATAAACTCTTGCAAGCTGTGACAGCGTGTGTATACTTCAGAATAAGCCAGTTTATAGGTATGATAAAATTTATATAGAGCAACATCTTTTACATTGAACTTACATACTTGCGCTTATTTTTCATTTGATGGGTATTACCTATGGATTGGAAAATGGCTTCAAAAAGGCCATCATATGAGTAATTTCCCCAATTAGGAAAAGCGCACGCGTAATTCGGACTGTGAATAACGGTCGTAAAGTGTAAATTCATACTAGGAATATTGTGTGTAAGTTTTGCCAAAATTAAAATAAAGTGTATTTTTACAGATATACCAGGTATCAATGTTCCATATGGAATCACAATCCCATTGTTCGTGCTAAAAAGTGACCAAGGAGATATTATGATGTCTCTGGAGTGTTGTCTACAAGGACGTGAATCAATAATTATATTATGTACTCGTATCTACGATAGTCATGAATGCTAAAACTTAATTTTGATCGAGTAGTTGTAACTACTTCAATAGTCACCTCCCTTGGCCCACTAACAGCGAGGATAAAAAGTGGAACACCGAGGTCAAAGGTCACCTAACAAATAGACCTTTTAGCTAATATCCTGTAGGGAAGTTCGGTTAACGGGGACGATGTTCGGTATTAGAGAATTCGGAAACGCTTGACACATCACTAGTTATACTAATTGGGTAATGTAAAGAAGTATATTTGACACTAACAGGAATGGTTGTGTAGTTTGGTTAGTCTCATTCTAGCCACCAATTCATATCTTCGTTTAGAAGAGGTAAGTAAAGACCAAAAGGTTTATGACAAAAGACAAACGCGTTCACGACTATTAACCTTTGCGGGGTAGCCAGAGTTTCAGGTTTTCATCTCCGCAATGGCGAAGGTAGTAATAAAATTAGTAGTAAAATTCGACGTAGCTCAGTTGTTTGGGGCTTGGCTCTGTATCAGTGGGTACAGGGTCCAAATCCCGCTTGAGCATGTACCAATGAAAATGAAGTTTATGCTGCATTTGGGTTTAACCTCATAAATAGTGGTTTTAGATGGATATATAAAATCTAAGTGCGGATATGTATGTCAATAAAGCGAAAAATCTTTGCCTGAATATGATAAAATGGGTATCGGATCTCATTCTACGTTTTTATATGAAAACTAATTAGAGTAGGCAATCTCTTTCTACGGTAAGGAACCTGGTGTGACGTCATATGTAGAGAAACATACGGCAAAATAGAATATGTTTACTGGAACGGAATGCAAGGGTTAATTCAATCTGGTCATATGACACGTGCACGGGGGCGTGTCTACGAATGACGTGTGTTTTTGGCACAATACACGGTTTTCAAGGACAAGAATGTACACGAGCGTTTTACTCGCTCATAAATATCCATCAGCAAATAGTTTTCATACTTTTTAATCATGATGATAAACGTTAATTTGAGACAACATTTACATACATCCAACAATTATACAGCACTTACGTTATGCTATATTTTGTGAATATTAAATGTATGATAAATTATATAATATTACATACGCGTCAAGACCATTAAACCTTTCGAGGTAGATAGTGATTTGTATATCCACTAACGAGACGTATCTGCATCGTATGGTGTATTATAGGCGTTGTATTTTGGACACTACTTATATATATATATATGTCATCTGTTCCTTTTCATAGGAATAATTTGAAATTATACCAATCCCCATTTTGCCTTGATCTTGATAAACTACTATATATACGTAGGTATATAGATACGTACATACTAACAAGCTAATTTATAGTTACCAAGTAGATTTCCTAACACAGTCTCACAAATCCTACTCTTTACTATATGTCACGTCCTACTGATATATTCTTTTGATACAAGCGAACTAAACTCGCTTAATTATTCCATTGAATACCTTTTGATATGGAAACGTTACAAGCCAGCAGTTTGTTTGCTAATAAATATGAAGAATGAGGTCAGTTGCTAGGCATACGGGCTAGGGCAATTAGTTATGCACTTGTATGGAACGTTACTAGCCTACCTTGCAACTAAGTACCTACTTTACAAGATCGCGTATTCAATTATCTTAAAGTATATGCATTTAATCCTTCTATTACATATATTGCACTATATGGTTATTGCTAAAGTGTTAATCCTTTTGGGTTATTTGAAGGGATCACTAGACATTGAGCAGATTTTCTTTTTAAATCCATGTCTTATCAAATAGTGAGGAATAATACATGTCAGTTCTCTGATTCTGACTATCACCTATCTTAAGGGATAAGCAGTTTACCCATACAGTTTTCTTCTTACCAAGTTTAATTTCTTAAGAATGATACGACGTTCATAAACAAACCATTAACTATCATAATAAAACTTAGCTTACCGTCGTCTCCTAAAATTATCCGGCGACAGACTCCTTCTACCTTTGAGAAAGGCATTTCTAATCACTGTCAAGGGTAAACTATCTCTCCTTATCCATCGGAAGCCAGTCTCTTTACATTCCTTATCACTTATAACATCCTCCATGCCTATTATATGCGCGCGTAAACATAACACACTCATTTATGTGTTATATGGTATTTGAAGCAAAAACTGCACTTTTGCAGAGATCCCTATCTCCGCAGTGTTAAATTATAACTAAACTAATAACGCATTATGAAGAACTATGTAATAAATACACTATTTGCATTTGTCTTTGCTATCATATTGTAAACTTGGTGCGAACGTGCCTTAATATACTTGTTTGTTACTCGTTGAAAATATTGTTTGTGTGGTTTCCTAAGCCGGGAAATGTATAATGCAAATATATCTGTGTTTAATTATCTTTCCCTGAATTAAAGTATTATGGCTCTTTTCTGTATTACAGTTCGTGTAATAGAACATGCTTTTAAAAGTTTACAGAAGAATACGTAAAATGGTATAATATGACATAATTCTTGCGTTAATCAGGTATGTATTTTATTCTAGTATGTTTCTACCGCTGATGATTATTATTTTTTCTTTCAAACTTTTTGAAGGTTAATAGCGTCTTCTATAAATACTTCAAGCTTCACTTAACTCTAACTTATTTATGCTTATCATCATCAAATCTTTTGGAATCAGGCCAATACAAAAATGATTAATGTGGTAAGATCAATATTGTAATAGTCAATAGTTTAACCAAAATAGGTTGAAGACTGAACAGTCATTCCACTGGATTCTTAGTAATTATATGTGTATCATATTAATCGTACTCTATACGTATCATGCTAGTCTCCAACGAAATAAAAATGGCAGCTAACTGTCGTTTTTCCTTTCATGACGATGAAGGTGACTAAGGGACTTGTGGTTAACGTAAGCTATTATATGATGCCGTAGCAACCTGTCACCAAAGTTCCAAATGACATCACATTCCAATGCATGCAAAAAATTGATATAGGAAGTAATATTGTGTCACCAAGGTAAAATAATTGATGCATGTGAATGGACAATGTATGTAAATATTATTATGCTGCCGTCCAAACCATAAGTGCAATTTGTCAATTAATAACCAAATTGAGTTAATTATATTAGCAAAACTACATCTACATTTGTCTCTAGAAAATAAAAATAACAGTAAGTTGTTTTTTTACAACATTAAATTGCAATAAATCTATTAATCTATAGGATTTTTGACACTTTTAGTAAGTTTTACTCCAGTGTTTCGAATCGAACAACACTTACGATTAGCGTTTTACTTCAAATTTCGAATCCTACTTATCATACTTTTTATTTTATGATTTGGACGGTAGTTTGTATGCCACATCTCTGTACTCACGTTCCAGGAAAAGAAGGCGTAGGCACTCGCAGGTGGTGTCGCCGTGGCTGCTCGACGTCGCTTCCCTCACTCTCCTCTACGCCACCCACACTCGGCGCCCCTGTCGACCTGCCCAAACATTCACGTATTTAGTCCCTTTTAGGATGGATAGAAGTTCAAAGTCAAAGTCAAATGTTTTTATTCAAAGTACAAGTAAAGTACATTCATTGAAAGTCTAAACATTTGCCTGACACTGGTTGTCTCTTAGGATTGAAATTCTACCGTTGGTTCGGAAGCCCTGGCTCGGAGAAGAAAAAACAAGAAACTCCGGCTTTCAGGATTTTTTTGTCCAGTGCCAGTTACAAAAACAAATTATACAGAAACATAATTTTCTTGCACACATAGCTTAGATGCACTCATTGCCAACCCTGAGCATCGGCAAGGTAGTCTCCGACCGCGTAGTAAGCGCCCCGGACTAGTCGGCCTCTAACTATAATCTTAAAAGTTCGGAGATATAATACAGTTTTATCCTTGGCTAAATTATCTGCGTAGCTCAGTTGTTTAGGGCTTGACTCCGTATCAGTGGATGCAGGGTTTTAATTCCGCTTGAGCATGTACCAATGGAAATGAAGAATAATGATTTTCTATGTACATTTTCGTAATCAAAATACGTTTACGAAATGCGTCGAATACTATAGTGAGAGAGGACATCGTGAGGAAACCTAACTGTCCTGAACAGGTAATAGTCCGTGTTAGTCACGGTAAGTGGCGACATGGCTGAACACCTGTCACATTGAGTACTGACTATCTGGTCAACACGTGGGTTCGAGGTGGCCATAAAATCACTACCTTCGCAATTGCGGAGATGGACACCTCTCACTACCCCGCAAGCGTTAATGTTCGTGAATGCGTTTGTCTTTTTGTCTAAATTATTGGGTCGTTATGACTTTGATATGGAATATTAGTCACGGCCATTACTCATTTTTCGACTTGAGTATGAAGGGCTATTTAACATTCTATCGAAGTCCTAGGCTATCACCGGACATAATCCATTACGTATAGCAAGAAATTCTGCTAAGTTAGGGAACATAAAGATCGACATTTGTTTTTGATATACATATGCACATACATACATGTAGATATGTCTATATTTCTCAACTAGATAGGCATAGGCTTTAATCACCACTGTGACAACTTGACAAAACTGTCTTAATTTCATTTCATTCATAAGAATATCATATTTTAAAACCTTTATTAAATTAATAAACAATATTTACATGAGGTAATAAATCAAAATAAAATCTAGATAAATAAAGTTGAAAATAAACTGATAAATATAAAATAAAATCTTAAAGCTAAAAATATTTACAAATAAAATATATCTGCCAAATCACTGGCAGTGGCAGGAAGTGTCCCAAGAAGGCTGGTGGCATTTCCCCGTTGCACAGCTATGCTGATGCGCTGGGCGAAATACGCACCGGCCCTTGAGTCCCCGATGGCCTCCACCAAACGGGAAGCGACCTCCTTTAAATCCTTTAATATCATATTCGGTTCACTACCTATCACGTTGGGTGCTGTCGATCTAGCGATACGCGGGCTTCTAATGACCCATATCTAACATGCCATCGAAAATTTCGGAGATGGCCACTCAAGCCTCTGACTACCCCGCCATAATAAAAAAGGGAGTGTGTATACACAAGTCGTGAGGCGTATGTTATGTTTTTTATGTTAATATCATGTTTAGTTCCGTTGTATCACTTTCAGTTCCGTTAAATTATTACGATGGAGTCATTTAATTAAAACAATTGAATGTGTAGCGTTTGATTGCGTTATATCATCAACAGGTGCATAAAACTAAAATGTTTATAGAATGGAGCAATTACTAAGTATTGTGGTTCGAGAGTTCAAGACGTGAGATTACATTGGTAAGTAGCATTTACTAAAATGGTTAGTGAAGAGTACTAAAATGTTAGATAAAAATAAAGAAAATTCAGTATTGTATAATTTAAGTTCTAAGCTGTCAAAATTAAGAAAACAAAGGTAATGTAGCTAATCAAATAGTCTAAATAGCATTAAGTGGACTATCACACTAGCACACCCATGCAGTCAGGTACCTTGGCATTTTACAAGCTCAAAGCAGCCAGCTGGTTACTGGGGAAGCGTTAGGGTTAGATCCCACACTTTGAGTCCCACATGCGACATGCTCATCCATAACCTAGAAAAAATAACTAAGCTATTACTAAGCTACGCTAAGCGGCATAACACAGGATTGTCCTGTCCCAATCAGTAAAATAAATATTTATTTGTTTGGCGGGTATGGTCTTGATTAATATAATGTACCAATTAAAATGACTGACATAGTGTGGATTAGTGAGTTAAAAGTGATTTAAATTTCTATAGCTACAAGTACGAAAATAGATATTATAAAAAATGGGTAAACACATTTATCGAACTAATATTTTAAGTTTGTTAAGGGATAACATTGCGAGGAAACCTAACTATTCTTTAAAACTGATCATAGTCATTGCTTAATATGGTGACACGGCTTACTGGCTGGTTAACACGTGGGTTCTAGATATCCTTGAATCCTCCGCCATTGCGGAGATGGACACTCGAGCAAAGTATGAAATTTGTTTATTAATTTTGTCGTGGTGTGTATTTCACTGCTAAGATGTAAATAATTATATTATGTATATCTCAAGATTGTTCCGGTAAAACGAGTTTTTTAAACAAATTCTTACTTTAAATATTCAATGAAAGAACTGTTGTTAAAATGTTTAAAGTCTAGAGTATGTGTTATTTTTTACCTTATTCTCGTATATCTTATTGTCTTGACAAGTCAGTTTCCGTTAAGGAAAGTTATACAATAATACATTTAACATAAATTATTCAAGAAGGTGAAACGTGCATACAAACACATACACAATTTCTCGAAATTGAAGTATTATTGAAAGCGTTCAAGGATTTTTAAGAAATGTATATTTAGCTCTGATGTATGATGAAAATATTGACGCATCAGACAACAATATACTGTTTAGTAGTTACACATACATTGTTTTAAATTATATTGACAAAGAATTATAACCAGGAGAAGTGGAAGGGAGATTACGTAGGGGATAAGACATGTGACTGTCAGATACGCCATATTGAAAAAGGGCGACGATGTTACTTATAACAGCCGAGTGTGTATGAGTGTCAATGGGGATCCGTGATCTCTTCCTACCCCTCTACAAAAGAACGGGTGTGATGTGTACGTATGTATGCTTCAAAACAATGTGTTTACTAACTGTATTTTTTTTAGTTATAAATAAGATAACTCTTGATTGGGACAGGCAAGGTACTCCTAAATAACAACGATTGAATTAAAGTTTAAATTAATTTCTACTTATAAATAGAATATATCAAAATCTAAATCATAATAAAGACAATTTATATAATTTTACGTACGAGTAGTAATGAAGCTGAACGACATTTAAATCACTTGACTTGTTCAAAAGTCCGATGATTATCCGGTAAGGGTTGGTCGGGAAATAGACACTTGAATCTCTGACTACCCCTTAAGAGTTAGTCTTGTAGCTACATATGTATGAATGTAAACTTACCGAAAAATCCGCTTCAACCGGCTAATGACGTGATATTTTAAATTCACTTTGTAAGGTTTAAATAACACTACACAAACACTTAACACTGGTGCCGTTTCGTTTGAGCCTACATTTTTGGTTACTAGTATTTTTAAGATCCTAAATGTATCTAGCTGTCTGTCATATCTAGATAAAATAGAAGAAAATAGATATAAATTATACAGATTGAAATATTATTAAATCAGCCTTGTACTATTACAAATAACATTTAAACATTTGTGACAATGTTACTGCATTATTTAATTTTAAATAGTTAATATATGATAAAGCGACAGGGATTTGTTAGGATCGTTCAAGGTTGCATTAAAAACGGCTGCTCAAACCAAAATCTTGTAAGCCATTTAGTAAATTTAACAGGAGTAGCAAAACAAACTCAATTATGTGCCCGTTCAAAATTCAAAAGTATAAACTAATAAACAATAAGTATAACCTATATATAAAGTTCTGAGGGCGTTATAGCAGCTAGTCTTAATGCATTAGACGCAGTTTTATAGTAAATTAAGAAAGATCGAAAAAAAATGGATTTGAAAACAAAATGGCTCTTACTAAGTTTTGGTTTGGTCAGCCTAATAGTCCCTGTCTATACCGTGGGGAAATAGAACCGTGAATGTATGATTTCAGTATAATATGTACATTGTACATACTAGTTGTCATATGTAACAAGATTATTAGATGATCTATTTTATACGAGGTTCTAGTCGTGTTACCAGATATTATTAGCATAGATACCCTATAAGTTCCTTAGCTGAATGTAGGTTAACAAAAGTACTTTTTCATATTATTTATGTAATAATAAATAAATACATCCTATATCTGTTAAAAAGTGTGTAAATTAAAATTTATAGTTCGTTAACAAAATAAATTCGAATAATTTCGATTGAAAATAAATAAATAAATCGTTCATACTGAAACCACCAACCAACCAAAAACCGACAAATCAGCATCATTTAACATCATGTTACATGTACATATATATAAACATAATATAGGTACGACAAAACATTCATATACTACTCAGTATCCCTGAAAACCAACTCTATTTGCCATAGTTATTTTTAAACACTCGCGCTTTATACTCATTTTATTAATTATCTGAGACCGGGTCAAAACACGATAAATTTATAAAGATATGTGATTACCTTTATTTTGCCCGACGTTTCGACCCAGTTGCATAGGCCGTGGTCGCGGGAAGACCAGCTAGCAAGCTAGACTAGCGGGAAGTCCGTCACAGCTAAAATGTCTGTCTACCCTCACAATTGGAATTTTTGTTAATTCATAGCACGACACACTACACTCACACTATCCGAAGACACATCCGCAGTTACGCCACGCGAATATAATCCCATGATTACTGGTTCCCATGTTTCTGACAGCCTAAAACCATCCTCACGATTGAAATTATTGGGATGTTTTTTAATTTCAATAGCCTCACGAACAACTCTGGGATAATAATGTTGTTCCGTGGAGATGATTTGAGGCTGATGTAATTCAATCCAATGGTTTGAACCAGACATCAGGTGTTCCGCTATCGCTGACTTTTGTGGTTGCCTATTCTTTACAGCTGCTATGTGTTCCTTGATCCGTTCCTGGACACTTCTTTTTGTTTGGCCAATGTAAACTTTACCGCAACTGCATTGAATTTTATAAACACCCGGGTTTTGAAAAGGGATAACATCCTTCGCGCTCCGTAATTTGCTTGCTACTTTGAATACTGGTTTAAAAACGGTGTCAATCGAATACTGTTTTAAGATTGCACCTATTTTGTCCGTTATTCCTTTCACATATGGTAGAAATGCCGGTTGTCTGCGTACAATTGGATGTTTATCCCTCTTTGGTTTCACCGTGAGACCTGTCGTTTTGTAACCATTTTTCTTCAGCACCTCCTGGATGTGAGCCAGTTCTCCGCTTAAATGGTCAGGGTCACACAGATCATATGCCCGGTTTACCAAAGTCCTCACAACAGACTGCGTATGACGTGGGTGGTGATGTGACGTGGCGTGCAGGTATCTATCCGTGTGTGTAGGTTTCCTGTGTACAGAATGCGCCAAGGTTCCATCCGATCTGACCATTACTTTTACGTCTAAAAAGGCCAACATTCGATCCTCTTCAACCTCAACGGTGAACTTGACTTTTGGATGGATGGAGTTTAGGTAACTGGCATATTCTCTCGCACTATTTTCACCTCCTCCAATGATACAAAAGATGTCATCCACGTATCTCTTCCAAAGTCTAATACTTGAAGGTCCACCATTTAAAGCCCTTTCTTCAAAATGTTCCATCCAGATATTGGCAAGTACCGGCGCCACAGGGCTGCCCATTGCCACACCATCGATCTGAAGGAAATACTGGCCTTGGTACAAAAAGTAGCTTCCCTTCAAGCAGTGCTCTAACAACGTGATGTATCTATCTGATACGTCTCTCTGCCTAAACTTGTCTTTTATGACTGCCAAACACTCGTCCACTGGAACATTGGTAAACAACGACTCGACATCGAAACTCACCAATACCTCACCTGGTTCCAGTCGTGTGTCCCTTATCATTCCAACAAAGTGACGTGAATCTTTCACATAGGACGACGTCTGGCCCACCAGTTGCTGCAATACTTTTGACACGTGCTTTGCCAGGTCGTACGTGGGTGATCCAATTTGGCTGACAATCGGTCGCAAAGGCACGTTAGCTTTATGTATTTTCGGCAAGCCATAAAGTTTCGGTGGATGTACCACTCTCGCCCTGTGCAGTTGCCCATACTCGTCTTCAGTGAAAAGATCCTCCTGGTCCTTGATCAGTGTACGAATACGGCGATAAACTCTTGCCGTTGGATTGTAGTTCACCGGTTTATACACGGTTTCATCTGCGAGGAGACTTTTGATTTTCGTGTCATAGTCCGCGGTGTTCATCACTACTGTGGCGTTGCCTTTGTCAGCCTTTAGTACCAGCACGTCATCATTGTTCCTAAGTGCTCTTAAAGCCAACCACTCAGCCGAGGTGATATTACTCGCAGGCATTCTTGACTTCCGCAACAACACCGCCACATCTTGACATACAGTTTCGGAATGGCATTTCGGCACCTTGTTACGAATGAGGGCCTCCTCCACTCCACAGATGATCTTTTCAACTGGTGCATGTTTCGGTGTCAATGCAAAATTCATACCTTTTGACAAGACCCGTATAGTTGTGTCATCCATCGCGATATTTGAGAGATTAATCACCGTGTCTGCTTCATTTGTTTGAGATTCATTGCTACCATCATTAAGTCTCAGTCTCGAAATCAATCTCTCAAATTTTCGTGCATGTGTAGCCGTCATTATTTCAAACTTTCGATCAGCTTGAAGGTAGGTAATGCGATCCACTAGTTCAAAATCCTGACGCGAAAACAATTCACTACATTCCAAATGAAGTCTATACAGTTTATTCTGTACCTGGAAAAGTTCTCGTCTATGATTCCGTATAAGTGTGTGTAGTAGTCTGACACTCGCGTTATTGAGAATGCGTTCGGAATAGGCAATGTCCCTACGACTTTTAACACGTACACACGCAGGTATAACATTGTTCTCACGACACTTCACTAAAAACGACAATGACGTTTCCAGAAAAATCCGCTTCTTCCGAAGCTTCTCAAGATGGCGTATTTTATTTGCACTTTCCTGCCCGGGCAAAATAAAGGTAATCACATATCTTTATAAATTTATCGTGTTTTGACCCGGTCTCAGATAATTAATAAAATCTATTTGCCATGTACGAATGAGTAATTCGACCAACATTCAAACAGTTGCTTACTAAGTGCTTTTAACCAATCAATTAAAGTTGAAATTCAAATAGTGCACATCCTTAAACCCTTTCTATGTGGACAGAAACACGAGGTCATAATAATATAATAATAATATTTGGACATTATTACACAAATTGAACTAAGCCCCTAGGTAAGTACATTTAAAACTTGTGTTAAGTGAATAATACATATATATCATAAATAATCAACGACCAGACTGGAAAGCAGTAGAAAAGCGTAGTTCTTAACTCTGCCACCACCGGGAATCGAACCCGGGACCTCACGATTAGCATTCAGGCGTCTAACCGATCGCGCCACGGAGGTCGTCAAATATAGTATCATTAGTGACAGAAAGCTTTAGCCCTTTGCCTAATTGATATCGTTTCTAATATTCTCTGCAAGATTAGCGCGAAAATTATTGGTTATACGAACTTACTCATAGATTATGAATGATTTTGCTAAACATAATAATAGCAATTGGGTATCTTGTCGGTACGGAACGTATAGACATATATTGAGCAAAAAATTCTCACATGTATTAACTTCTATCTATAAGGTAGCTGAAGTATGCGGTAACATGAGGAAATATAGCTTGTTAAATCTAAATTCTTGAGATACTTTCATTCAACAATTGTTAATTGTGTGTTCTTATTTTAAAACTATTATTCTAAGCTATTTTATAACATGTCCGTATTTATAAATATTTCAATTAAGTGTGTTTATATTACTTCAATGTAATTCACGCGGAAGTGGTGTTTTCAAGATCTGGAAAAAAGAATCTATACATCTCAACATTCCTTCAATGCGAACTTAGTATATTGTTATTCATATATGCTCTAGTAATTACGCTTAAGTTATAAAAACCTTCATAAATCTAGAAACAAGAACTATCGAGTCCTAGAATCAACGTGTTTTAACAAGAGTATGTTTACAGTAGTTATTAAAGATGCAATTTACGTGGTCACTCCTTGGTTACTGGCTGTAACCTTTAGATCCTAGTCTTGACTTGACATAAAAATATACGTGTCGAGTATATACTCGCAGTATGGATGAAGTAAAAGAAGTTTTGTCCTAATCTCTTTCGATCATACCTTTATAAATTTGTATGTACAAATAAATACGAAATTCAATGAGTATATAAACTCTTAATAGAAATAGTACCCTAATTTAGATATAGTTTCAGAACCTCTACTTAACAATAACTTGAAAGCAAATACATTTATAAATCCGTCATATTTCTGTTATATTATTTTATTGCTGCTAAAAACGAGTATATAAGTAGCATAGATCTCACATATCAGTACAAAATATTAATTTCTGTTTAGAATTTCTACGTGTCTGTATTTAAGCTAATTTTGCACGTCACTTTCAAGGACTAATAAGTAATTTGTTATAATTTGTAACATACATAGGTACGCCTAAGCACTTCTTAATTGGTTTAACATGACTTGCGTATTGAGATAAAAGCTTTCATTATTATAAATTAGGCCGTATTAATGCTAACGTACACATGGCAATAATAATACGTGTGATTATATCTAATGTAGATATAGTACATTCATCGTATTATTCCTATAAATCTGGACCTCTTCTAATATTTACAATGAAAGGTTCCAACCAATTCTTATTTGTAATTTATTGTATAACTAATTAATAAGATAACTAAGTGAAATAACACTTTGTATGTTTAATATATTTTCAAGAATTTATAAATTTTAGTTCAAACCCAACGTATGGTACACTATAACCGCATGTCATTATAATTAAATCATAACAGACTACTTTGAAAGACCCTGTGAATTAACCACCTACTTATGCAATGTCACGGTTAAACATTTACATAGAAATCCAGTATATTTTTCACTATATCAAAACAATTGAAGACACTTGATCACACATTTTAGAGGTAAACCATTAGTGCTATAACTGAGCCACATTTTACTTAGGATTTTATGGAAAAATCTCTAATACCTTTCCCGTAGATTCACACGCACTGAATCCCCAACACACCGGGCTTAAGTCATCTGGGCTACATCCAATGTACATAGGTAATACAACTTTAACAACCAAAGAATAAAGTTGAAAGTTTCCCAAGCTATGTCTGTCAAGGGCAAAAACTGCGCACTTGAAGTACGCGCATGTTATCGATTAGGCAATGGAATTGACAGGAGAAATGGCGGTAAAAACAAATGTTGGTAAATATTCATATAGTAACTAGAGACAAAAATGTTGCAGGAAAATACACATTATGAATGTAATGTTAATAGTGAAACCAAAAAACGACCTAGACTTTAACCAAAAACAATGCTTTTAAAATAATTATATAAAGAAGGTGGATTGTAGGACTAAAAGAGGAAGGCCACAATGAAACATTTACAGCATTGTAAAAATTTTGAGTGAAAATGAGACATGAACTGATACACAAAGAAGATTATTAGAATGAAATAAAAGCGAGAGAGATTTATCAGGATGCTTAAGTGAAATTATCACTGAGCATCAATTAACTTGCAAACATAATTCAGTGCGCCCGTTACTTGATGAGTTTTTGACTTGAAGAACAACGATAAAGGCTGGATGCCATGCATAATCGTGTTTTGGGCCGTGTCCTTGAGCAAGCCTATTCTAAGTATTAGACTTCAATAGTCTCTGATTTGTTGACTAATTGCTAATTCACAGCGTACGTGTAATATTTCACATAAGCGTTAGGTATTCCTGTCACAATCCTTTTCGCTTTAGAATATTAAACAAAAGCGATGTTTCTCATTAACAATAAATGTTTTGCTTTGATTTATTGTTGCCATTTCCGAGTATCCGATGAATTTATAATCAAGGCCAACCTGATATTCTTTTCTAACTAGGTTTCTCATATATATGTTTCTTATAACATGTATTTCTTTAAGTATGTATTGAAGATGGTAGTAATAGATATTACACAAAAAGCAGTAAATTAATTATATCGGTTTAATATACACAAATGAGTGTAACGTGAATATATAAGATACAAACCATGATTATTAAATTAATGCGAGTGGACCAAGATATATACATATGTATTTGTCAGCATCCTACAATATGTTGATAGATAATCTCTACCCATCTTGATGGGAAGTAAAGGGCTCATATTAATGTATATTGAATAATAATTGCTTGTATAAACTTACGATATCAGAAACGAAGGTATTACTGATGATGAGGACGACTGCGTGATGCGGAACAGGGATTGTCTCTCTTCAGCAAACTTTGGCGAATCAGGAGCTGTAACATAATGATTATAATAAGCCTTGTTATTTCTTTTTGGGTAGACAGAACCTATATATGTATTGACTGAAACAAATAACTGTAAATGCTACCTCAATGACATTAGATCTTTTCTGTAACGATAGTCATAATGTAAATATTGTAGAAATAAATAACAACTATGATAATTTTAACTGTTGTGCTTGTAATAACGTATAATTTTAATGATAGAAAGTAAATATTAATGCCAGATTTCAAGAATAATAAATATTTATTCTGAATTTTTTGTCCAGTCTTTGTAAAAGACCGCTATAAATATCGAATCATTTTTCTTAAAGATAGCTATAAATTTTCGTAACATTCATTTTTTCCTATGTGGTTTTATTAAAATCTATGATCAGCCGGAATATCTTCATGCATAATATTATATATTTTACGCAAGTCCTAGTATCTAGTAAATAATTAATGTAGCTACTACAAAATAGCTCACCCATAAAATTTAATGAATGGAACAAAGCAAAGATGACTTTTTCTCACGCAATATTCTAGTAAAAAAACAGGAAGCATGCAAGAAACTAAATTAATATTATAATATACATTTATTAGGAAAAGCTTTCAAGTAATTATTAAATGACCGACTTAAATTCGCTAATTACACTTTGTTTTAATTTCAGAAGATTTACTTTGTCCTAATAAACCGCGGGAGGAATACGCCTACTGATCATAAACGAATTTGAGAAATTACCAGCATGACGATATGTATTTAATGTTAATTGTGAAAAGAGTTTCGTTACTAATAGAATGATTTCGTTACAGATATGGGATAAAAACCTTAGTCACTTTTAACAATCACTACGACCAGGGCCCTTAGCCCACTATGCGTTTTAGCACAAACACTGTTCAATATCAAATCAGTAATAATTGAAGTTGGTAGGGGATAACCAAAAGCGTCAAATTTCGCTAAAAAATAACGAGTTTGTCACTTTTGGTAATTCACTACCAATTTCACACGATTACTGATCTGATATTGAACTGTTATTTAGCAAAAAGCATTAGTGGACTAAGGCCTCAGGAAGACACCAAATCTTTCTTACGTTTCTTATTAAATTAATATTATTATTAATGTTTCTGTTTATTTGATTACCTATAATATATGAACCCACCTTCATTAACCACAGTGCAGAGGCCAGCGTCTGACAAAGACCTCCCCCGGGTCGCGAAGCTGGGACGCTGCTTTCTGAAGAAAGACCAGTGCCGAGTCACCGCACCGCGCAGCAGACGGTTGAACCTGGTTTAGCATACATGTATGTTAGAAACTGGATAGAGTGCTCTTCTTTTTTGCAAATAGTCAAATTAATCATTGCAAACAGAATTCAATCATATTGATTCAATTCTAAGTAAGAAATGATGACGTTGCAATGGTCACTCAAGCCTCTAACTACCCTGAAAGGGATATTAGTGCATTTCATTGTTGATGTAGAGTCTTTAGGCATTTTTAAAAATACTAGTAAAGCACTAGAGTTCTATATATTTATAAAATATGGCGGTAGCATGATTTGTATTAATTTAACTTATTTACTACGTACTATATGGCTTTCCGGATCAGTTATCAAAACGGAAGGAAGCCCTTGTAACTTCGCAACTTTGCAAGTATCGCAATGATCGTGGGTGTATTTGCGTAAGAGAGATAAATACTGGTGCCTCTGATGATTTAATAGATTGTTACCAGCTGTCTTATTCTAGGTTATTTATGTACAAAGTATTCCTAAGATATTTTTTCGGCTATTTCCATAAGAATCTGACTACCACAAAAGGAAATGAAGTCAAACATTGTGATGTATATGTATAGTAAGAAAGGTATATATATATATATATATATATATATATATATATATATATATATATATATATATATATATAAAATTGTCTCAAATGCGGTATGGCAGAATAGGGACTGACGGAAAGTGCAAGAAAAAACATTCTATTGAATCTAATAGAATTCAAATCCACAGTCAAAAGCTCGTACGTATATACATGAACTTATAAATGCACGACCTTTGATAACTTTCGAGGTGGGCAGTACTTTGAAGACACGATAATATCTCCTCTGTCACTTTGAATATTGTGGTTCTTATGTTATATATAACAATGGTGCGATATTGCTAGCCCATTGCCTAATAGATTCCATTGACCACAAGTCCCATAGTCGCCTCCTACAACATGCCGGGAGGAACGGCATCTAGTTAACAATTCTTCCAAGTCCCAGCTAACACGGGACAGTGAATTTATTAATTCAACATATGCCATGGACATTACAGACAAGCTCACTTTCGCGCGACAGAAATAATTGGGGACATTGCCATTTCTAAGAATTTCGTTATATCTGGCCTTAATCTGGGTCTTGGCAAGAAATGTTGTTACAAAACCATACGAAGTGTAATTAAAAATGACAGTAGGTACTCGTGACGTTTAGATGTACCCGAAATAAAGCACCTGCCGGATAATCACCACAGTTTGGCGAATTAGTGCGTGTCTGGTTTGTCATTCTAAAGTTGCAATTATTTCGTAGGTGCAGTATAAATGTCATACTGGTATAGGAAAGGTCATACGCGGTTGTGAATATATTACTGGCTGCAGTGAATTCATTATAAAATCCTTATAAAGTTTATAAACACTGATGTAATAGTATAATGAATATAGTAAATACGAGTAAGAGTACTAGCAGGTACTGGTAAATCACAGAAAACTTTCCATTATATCGTCTAATAAATAAATTACTTTAAATTCAAATATACTTTGATATTATGTACGTTCTCGTAAAATCCCTAGGAGGGTGAGCTTTTCGATGGCGAAAATCCGTTATTCAAGGAAAGCTCTTGAAATAAAAATGCATGAAGAAATTTATTTTATTTTTAAAGAACACTTTTTGTAGAAATTATCTGAATCAATTCTAATTTAAAAAGATGACCATAACAATAATAATTAATATCGAATAAATTTTAAGATATATCTGTAACAAAATTTATATTGATACATACGAGTTTATTTACTATACTCACCTTTTTAACGGAGTATCATTAGCACTCGAGGACTCAGAAGAAGTCGACGTTTCACTACAACTAGAAATGACGGAACCACTCATAGCATTAACACTGTCCTTTTTCTTATTCATTATTAAAAAACCCTACAGAACCATAGAACCGGTCGCTTTTAGACGGATGTTTACTGCCGAATTTTCTCACAGTATGCACGACTACTTGGAAAGAAAGTACATAGAGTTTGTCATTGGTCTATATTTAAATGTGGAACTGTGACGATTTGGTTGACGCAGTCTTTAAAAATGTGGAATGTTGGAATCTTTGAGTTGTATCACGTCAGTTACCTGCGAAGGTGGATACGTAATCTGTCGTAATTTATAAAGGAAAATATATTTATTCATTTATCAATAAAGATATAAGGTTGAGAAAGCGAATGTAGCTCATTGCTCAGGTTCAAATCCCAGGAGATATTTAAAAATTATGAAACTGAGTGAAAAGTTTTTAGTAATTTTGTTAATCCGCATATATGAAGATGCGCTTATGAGATACAGCAGGACTTTCAGTGGCTATATCGAGTTACGCTAGTGAGCGAGAGCTTTTGTGTTGAGAGTGTACTGGGTACAGAAATTCGTTGTAGCTTTATGGAAAATAATTAAATGCACATCAAAAATACTTACATTTAGTACACCAAAACTATAGCTTAACGTACAGAAAGGTTTGGGTTGGGTGATTTTTGATGTGCAAGTCGGTTTTTTGTAGTCTTATTTGGTGTAGGTTTATATATCCCATTTTTATTAAATAAATCTGGTAGGAAAAATCGCCGTTGTGGTAACTACTGAGTTATAAATTTACACATTTTATTTCTTTACACCTTTAAAATTTCGATGTTTACATAAAGACTATCGACTACTATAATAAAACCTACCCTTTAGAATGTTAATAGTCAATATTTATGAACGCCATGTTCTGACCATCTCGTATATCTCTTCGTACTTCGAGAGTAATAACTACTTGTAAAAACATGCAATGTATCGAGAAAAATAGCGCTGGTGAGGTGTATGTATGCATCTGATGAATTATTGTCTGGGTAAGTATCTAATTCGAAAAATGAATGAAACAATTCTTTTTTCATACACAATTTTATTAATTTATATTACAAATAAGTAGCAATATAACAACTGCAGAACTCATCACAACACTAAAATATACCACAAAAATACAGCGCTAAGACGAAAAAGTTCATTGTAAACATAATTAGATACATGGATCAAATGGAATCATTGAACTAATCACAAATTCTGTGGTGGGATAAATAAACACATGAAAACAAAATAATGCACCTTAGACCAATAGAAACTCACTTAAAATGTAATAAATAACTAGGTGTTGTTTACAAGAAAACTACAGTAAAAAAATAACGGTTTATAAACTAAAATATTACCTAAGTAAGTAATTATTATTATGTATTATGTACTAAATTATATTTTTTACACAATGCTTCACAGCTGCTTTTAGTAATAAGGTCTTCTTGGATTGTTCTGTAATAAAAAAAAAGTCAATGAATTAATTGGGTTGATGAAATTACAATGGCAGGTCGCTATGATTATAAATAGCTATACGAGAAATTTTAAATAAATCACACTGTGGACATACTGAGGAAGGGTGACATTAAAACACTTATAAACGCCGAATGTGTACATATTATTTATGTACATATTATGTAGCTGTGTGTGAATGTCAAAGAAGCAAGTGGTTTATCAGGATCGAAAAACTGGTAACAAAAATCACGGCCTAAAACAATTTACTTTAGGGAAACGTGCGTGATGAATGTACATAATCTTTATAGTCGTACGTAATGAAAATACTGACGCAGTACGCTTTCACTCCAAGATACTGATTAATTGCATGTAATTTTTTAGAACTAAAAAGTGATCTGGGTATCATGTATTCGAAGTTCTGTCCACACCGAAAGGGATTAAAGAACGTGAATGTATATCTATCACTGTATATATTGAAACCTAAATTGTCTATATGCATTGAATAAACATGTTTATTTCTTTCTCTCTTTTATATGTTATGTTTTCTGTGTTTCTTTATACTCACAAGAGGGTTAGGTCTAAACCGGTACGCGAGCATCATTCGCTTCCTGTAAGCGTCGAATTCATCATCGTCTGCTGATACACCATCGGCGCTTGCGGCTCCCAACCCTTGATTCGCTATTGGCTGGTTACCCCTGAAAAAGGATAAGTATTAGTAGATTTTTCTTATCAATGAATTATTGTTGTAACGTGCATTACATTGTGTATGTTTTCGTAGCGGAAAATAAATATATGCGTACTGTATTATAAATACTATTTAAAACAATACATTACAATCAGTAGTTGAAAATACAAGCTACATATTTTTAAAACTGATATTTTGAGTATCAATCAAGTAACAAGAAAGAATAAGAGATTTTATATAGAACTAAAATTCATGATATAATCCTTTTGTGTTCATTCTTCACAAGATTCTTAAATAGAAAGTTATTATAATATCTAAACATGTTACCAACTCACTTATTGATAGGTTCAACGATACCAGCCCCTTCAGCGCCCAAACCTTGGCCCTCATTCCATCCGAGCTTCTGCAGCATTTTGAAACCTGTTGATAAAATTTAGGATAATATACATTTTACACAACTATAGTCCTAAACCTTGTTATACTTAGTGTTTAAATAATTCCTATTGAATATATCATATCATGTACATTGCACAAATTTGAAAAATCTTAATTTTATTAATGCATGAAATATAACCTGTAGTCTATGCTGACATACCCTTTAATAAGTTTAAGTACTTTAAACCGTACGAGTATATCAAAATTTTATTATAAATGCATAATTTATGAATTAAAATTGAAATATAACCTACAGTCTATGCTAATATTGATCAAGTCAAATATCCTAGTTACTTACCAACATTATCCTCCTTCAACTTGTACTCTTTATAGTCACTGAGATCTGGCTCTTTACCGCCTTTCATTGCAGAGTATTTCTCCATAAACCTGGAAATAGAATAGGAGGAGTTTCATCAATAATACCGTAATGGTTAGTTTTAAACACTCGCGAGTTACACTTATTTTCGCTGCTTTAAAACTAAACTGAAGAAACTCGAAAAACATTTTATCTCAAAAACATTAAATAATAAGTACATAAAACATATTAAGTTAATAAAAAGATAAAAAATGTATTTATATTTAATCATTTTTTTTAAATTATACGCAATTTAATGTCAAAAATATATCAACTATATTATAAAACAACGTTTTTTGCAAAATAGTGTTTTTTGAGTTTCTTCAGTTTAGTTTTAAAGCAGCGTTTTATTTACTATGTGAGACCGGGTCGTATCACGATAAATTAATAAAGATAATATCTGATTACCTTTATTTTACACGACGTTTCGACCCAATTGCATAGGCCGTGGTCGCGGGAAGAAGAGGCGGTAGTTTATTAATTTATCGTGATACGACCCGGTCTCACATGGTAAATAATACTGTAATGGATTAAGCGTTCAACTCTGGATGATGTTAGGTGATATGATGGCAACTCGACAACAATGTAAGAACTTAACCAACCAAAACCGAGGCTGTAATAACCGTTCAGTTGGTTATTAACTAGTCTTCAAACTTAACTATCCTTAACCGAAGCGCTAATACCCTTTAGTTGGTTATTAACTGGTCATCTTTTAAAAGCAGTTTTTTAGAAAGTAACTGTTACGTACTTTTTAAGTTCTTCTGGAGGTAGAAAGTCGCCGATGTGGTGCTTTCCAGCCGCTCGTTTGGTTAGCTCATCCGCCCATTTCTCGGTCGCTTGCATTTCACGAGCACGCAATCTGAAACAAAAATAATTTTATTTTAGTCGTCGGGAAGTTTATCACAGGGTCAAGATTTTGTTAATATTTTTCGTTTTATTTGTGCATAATCAGTGAAAGACTATAATTTAGATTCTAGTTCATAGGCTTAACAATTCAGTAACGAGTTTAACAGCGTTAACTTAAGCTATAGAAAAATGTAATTGGATTTTTAAAGTTGGCGTCCTAACAAACTCTTAAATAAATCTAAATCAATCACCTATGTTCCCATGTTCCTGTAGAAGTATCCTCGTCGCTGTCGTATTCATACTTGTTTTTGCCAGCCGCGTTCAAGCGCTGTACTTCCTCGCGTTTTTTCATCATATCCTGTACATAAAAAGAAATTTTTATTGCGTATTAGTAGTAGTAGCAATTCGACGTAGCTCAGTTGTTAATTCGACGTAGCTCAGTTGTTCGGGGCTTGGCTCTGTATCAGTGGGTACAGGGTTCGAATCCCGTTTGAGCATGTACCAATGGAAATGAAGTTTAATGAATTTCTATGTACATTTTCGTAATAAAAACACATTTACGAAATGCGTTGAATTATACGATGAGGGAAAACATCGTGAGGAAACCTACCTGTTCGTCGAACAGGTAATAGTTAGTGCTTGTTAATGGCGACATGGCTGACCACCTGTCACATTGAGTACTGACTATCTGGTTAACACGCGGGTTCGAGGTGTCCATAAAATTACTACCTTCGCAATTGCGGAGATGGACACCTGAACCTCTGACTACCCCGCAAGGGTTAATGGTCGTGAATGCGTTTTGTTTTTTTTTTGTTTTGTATTAGTATAGCAAAACTTTCTATACTGTCTGGTAATAAAATAATTGCCTTATGCTAAAAAAGCTGGTGGTGTCTCGAAATATGACATTAATTTTACCAGAATTCAATGAGTCGAACTAGCAATCTGTCATCAATATCATATAAGATAACCTTATAGATAACCTTAAGAGTAATCGAAGAGATATATCCCTTAAGTTTTATCTACCCCTACATTTTAGGGACATTTGCAAATCTAAAGCATAAAATCTTTCTACATAAAAATTGACATTCATTCACCTGATACAAGAGATTCAGTTTGAAATTATCCTCGCATTTCTTCCACTCTTCGGGCGAGAGATTGGTGCTTCCGAAGTTAGTCATTGCGTACTGCATGAGAGCGTGGTTGTTCCTGTTGACCGCTGTGAGTTTCAAACCTTCCTCGCCGTCCTTTGCTAGCTTCATTCCTGTAGAAGAAATGGAATTGATTAGAAACAATGACATCCGATTAACTAATAAAGTTAGGGTGCGAATGTAAGGTTTTAGGTACAAAATAAATCACTGACAGTCATATAGAAATAAAAACTCGTTTTTAAAATAACAGTGCTAAACTCTTCGTATAAAGGACACTATTTTTGTTATAATTAAGGAAACAAGATTTACTAATTACCAAATTAAAAACTTGTAACTTTCATTTCCATATTTAACTACATAGATTTAATAGTGTATTTATATCCTTCTATTAAACAGGGCCTAAAAACCTTGCAACGCAGGCGGCAACGGTGGCGGTAGCTGCGACATCGGCGGCATATTTCCAGGCAGCGGCGGCATGGGCGGTAACGGCGGCATATTGCCCATCATAGGCGGCATATTCCCCGGCATAGGCGGCAGGCTCATCGGCAGGGGCGGCATATTTGCCATGGGTGGCATTGACCCTTGCGCAGGTGGCATTGAACCTTGCGCAGGTGGCATTGATGGAGGTAAATCGATTAAACTTGGCGGTTGTACGTCGGCCGGGGGATCATCACCCCATCTAGACTTTTTACGTTTACGACGCTCTCGTCTAGAATCGTTATCATCGTCGCTTTGTGAACTGTGGCGTCTTCTATCGCGACTTCGGTCTCGGCGTGACTTGTGATCACGTTTGTCGCGCCTGTCACGTCGGTCACGCCCGTCTCGACTGTCGCGGTCGTCACGCCCCTCTCGACTGTCACGCCCACTGCGACTGTCCCGGTCACGGTTGTCGCGTCTGTCACGTCGGTCACTGTAACCGTTAAAATATAATTTATTTAAAAAAAACAAATACATATTACTTTCCTTCGTAAATTTTGACATTAACACTGGTAAAACTTATAGATAATAAATTTAATAAATTTAATAATAATGTATATGTCTTTCTTCGTACCTGTCATATCTGTTAGCCGATTGCCTGTTGAATCCCTGCTTGTTTTGCTCACTACTATCTTCGTCGTCCATACAAAATTCCGGCTCGTACTTATCGTCGGGGTTGACGTCAGAGCGTTCATTCTTCTGCTCATTGCGCAACTGCACCACTAGGTCCCTGAACATCTTATATTCATTCGAGCCCGTGTTGTGGAGGAACCTAAAAACAACTCACAATCAATCACCATTTCCCTTCAACAAACCAAATCAAAAATGATAATAACGCGTGCGTCACAAAACCGTGTTGTTACGTTTAGAATTGAAATTGAATTGATCGTGATAACAATTCGGTTCTGTTGTAATAGAAAAAGATACGGAGGCTCCGACGGCGTATTGTAGGCTAAGTGGTATTACCACAGGTTTTGGTCTTGTGAGTGTACGGCCTTCAGGACGTTTTCCCAGTGGTCGCCGTTGCGCGCGACGTCCGCTGCCATGCGACGCACCTCGGGCGGCATATCTGTCGAGAGAACTACACACGGCGAGTCAGCGGGGGCTCTGTGCCTTTTTTGACACGCTGATTTGATACTCCTTCGAATAACGAGATGGATTTAACGACAAATTTAGCTGTAGATCTGTTCCTTTTTACGTAAACGCTAGAAAATACGAAAAAAGGACGATTGAAGTGAAATAGAGTCGTTTTTCGTACTGTTAGCGTAAAAGAGAAACGTAGTAACATTGTCTACAGCTGGTAAGGTAAAACTGTTATTCAATAGAGGCAATATGAAATCATCATGTCAAAAAAGTGAATTCGATACTGGATCTGTCCTTAGGGTAAATTTAACACATTATTCAAACACACAGTATTAAGCCAAAACTTAAATACGGATCACAATTTTATAAGAAGGTGTCATTTTCAATTTCCATGTTTAACTAGATTGAAACAATCAAGATTTAATGCTTATTCGGTTGTTTATTTCAGGTCCGGTATTTTTGTTTCATAACACATGTAAGATTTCGATGCATTCCACGAAAAGCGTGAATGTTTTTAAGTTTTGGCTATAAATGTAAAATAGCACATAAAAAGTATATAATAGCATATTTTTTGTACGTCATAAGAGGAAATTACTCGTATGATTATTGTTATACAAGTACAGAATAATGCTTACACTAACTGTACCTAATTTTTAAGTTAATTATAAGCTTAATGTTTTCTTTTTGGTTTTTCGTAAAAAACATGAATATAAATTTTGAAATGTATATCTATATTTTCTTTCATTTAATTTACACAAACACAACGCATTAGTGAGCGATCGAAAGCATATTAAACTCCAGTTTCAGACAAAATTGACCACTATGTTAGAAACAATAAGACAATTTTTTATGTGATCAAATTATTCTGAAACTGGGTGTAATATAAATTTCTCATCTTTATTACCATTGCGATGTGTTTGTTTTTATTCCGCCCTTGATTTTTATTTGTGTATAATAAGAACAGTTATAATCTGGTTTGATTAATTAATTTGCACCAATAAATGGTCGAAGGTTGAAATATTCAGTGTAGTACCTTAATTTACCAATATAACTTAATTATAAATACAAAGCTAAACTTATTAGACACTCTGAATTACCTTGATTCATATTTCCTGGTCCAACATTAGTCGAATTATCATTATTCCTCGGCGGCAAGAACGGAGGACCATTGGGTCCGAACGGCGGCATAAATGGAGGTCCATTATTTGGTGGCATCATGGGTCCTCGCATATTAGCATCATCTGACGTATTACCCATAGGAGGAGGGGGTAATAAAGGTCCGTTTGGCCCCATCAAAGGGGGTGGACCACTCATGTTAGGTGGTGGTATGTTCGCGTTCATCAAAGGTTGTATATTCCCGCTCGAATTGCGTAAGGCATCTTGGTTAAACATGTTAGAATTGCTTGAAGGAGGTGGTACTCCCATTCTAGAGTCGCTCATTGAATTTGGAGGCATATTGTTCATCATGGTCGGAGGCATGTTTGGCGGAGGGACGTTCTTTAGTATACTTGGTGGCATATCAGAGGTGTTAAGACTTGAGTTTTTATTAGGGTTGGATGGTGGCATGTTCATACCAAACGGCGGTGGGGGTACGCCCATCATTGAATTAGAGGGTCTACTAGCATTCGGTGGTAAGTAGCTTGAATTTGACCCACCCATGTTAGGGGGCGGTGTATTAGATCGATTGCGATTCGATGAATTATTCGGAGGCATATTCGGTGGCGGCACATTGAGCATTGGATGAGATTGTAAATTTGGTCCACCCTGATTGGTAGATTGATTGAAATTGTTCGCACCAGATGTTCTTTGAGAGTTATCATTAGACATGCTTGACATGTTTGAGGGGGGAGGTATATTGCTAGCGAACAGGGAAGGTGGGCCACCGGAATTCATGAATGTATTGGAATTCGACGACATACTGAAGTCGCCGAACTGATTGTGAGATCCTTGAGAGCCAATATTAGACATATTGGAGTTATTGGATCGAAGATTCGAGCTGTTGTTGTTATTCTGAGAACTCATTGATGGCGTACCTAACAGGGAAGGTTTATTACCCATCAAGGGCATTGGATTAGGTGTGGCATGAGACGAGGAATCGCTGTATTCATCAGCCGACCCACTCTGATCATACGCTTGATTTCCGTCCTGATACGTTTCAGCATAACGTCTACCAGAATTGGAAGAATCATCAAATTTATTACTATTATCAACGTAATCTGCTTTAGAGTTTTTATTATTTCTCGAATTCTTACTACCCTTTTCAGTTGAGTAAATACTCGGACTCATCTCACTCAGGGAAGTACCCCTCATGAAACTACGTTTCAGCCTGGTATTGTTCGCTGCATTGATGGTCTTTAGTGCCTCAGCTAGTGCGGTATTAGCTGGGGCTGCAGACGGTTTAGCTACACTGCTTTGTGCGTAGCTTGGCCGCTTGGGGAGGTTGGTTTCCGCTGAGGAACTAGCGGGGGGCGGGGGCGGAGGCGGCGGCGGCGGTGGCGGCGGAGGGGGTGGAGCTACGGATCCCATCAACGGGTTAGAAGGCATCATGTTTAGAAAAGACATGTCTGGAGGAAAACCGGACATGTTAGGGGGGAAATTCGGAGGAACATTTGACGAACCCATCATGTTTGGCGGGGGCACGGGGCCCTTTTTGTTAGGGCTTGAATCGTCAGGAGGGAAAGGGAGATTAGGCGGGACATTTGAGCTTACTGATGAATCATTGGCGTCAGAAGACGAATTGTTCGTGCGGTCGTTTGACCTTGAAGGCCTTTCGGAGCGCGAAGTATTGTTTTTTCTTGAATTTGAATTATCATCGTCCACATAATCTCTACTATGCTTGGAGGTCTCATTGAAGTTATCCCAGTAATCTCTCGAGCTCTGTTCCCTCTCCGTTTTCCTCGATTCCTTTCGCCTCGATCGTGATGTATCTTTATTCCCAAAACTTTGGTCATTTCTATCTGAATCCATATCTTTCGGTGGTGCAATTGCTCGCATCTTATCTGGAGGGCCACTCAGCCTCATCATATTAGGTGGTTCTCCTTGCGAGCCCATCATATTCGGAGGCATGTTCGGTGGTCCATCATTAGGACCGTTAGGCCCCATGAAGTTTTGAGGCATCATTGGTGGACCATTTCCATCATTTGGCATCATCATGGGAGGTCCATTTGGCGGTCCCATATTCGGACCCATCATGTTTGGCGGCATCATATTCGGTGGCATCATGTTAGGGGGTCCGTTTGGGCCCATCATATTTGGTGGACAATTGGGTCCCATCATATTTGGACCGTTGGGCCCCATCATATTTGGCCCGTTTGGGCCCATCATATTCGGTCCGTTTGGTCCCATCATGTTTGGCCCGTTTGGTCCCATCATATTTGGACCATTAGGCCCCATCATGTTAGGAGGTCCGTTGGGACCAAATCCAAATGGTGGAGGTCCAAAAAAGGGTGGCATAGGCCCTGGACCCCATGGTGGCATAGGGGGGAACGGACCGGACATAAACGGGGGCATTGGGCCTGGAGGTCCAGAATCTTGCCCTTGAGGCATGTTGAATGGGGGATTATCATTCTGCATTCCAGAATTATCTCCACCGTCGTTTTCCTGATAATCCTCCTCATATTGGTTTCTGAAATGAGGGATAATAAGTTGTTAGTACCAAATGCTACTAAACTGTAAAATGCTTATCCAATGAACTTTAACTTTATTATTACGTTTAAATTTAATAATTTCTTATGCTCTGTGCTTATGTTCTGTGCTTGTCTGGGACGTAAAAAGAAATGCAAATTAGCTACTTTCCTCCCGGCATGTCGTAGTAGGCTACTAAGGTACTAGGGATAAATAGAATCTATTGGACGATGGGTTAGCACCCTGTCACTAATGTACCATTACGACAAGGCACGCCAAAATACATGCTACAAGTGACCAGAGAGATACTATATCTCCCAAGGTTCTGTCCACTTCGAAAGGGATTAAAGAACATATGTATGTATGCTTTTTAGATTATTTTTATAATCAAATGGTTTTCAAAGTGATTTTTATATATGTGCCTCAATCAAGCTAAGTGGTAGAGCAGCCTAACTATAAGACTTACTTTTTTTAAAGTCACTCACCCATTTCCTGAATTAAAGTCATCATTGTTAGATTCTGGTTCGTTCTGTGCCTCACTTTGAGCCTTTTCCCATTCCTCTCGCTCCTTCTCTTCTTTTTCTCTTTGCTGTTTCTCCATGAAAGCCTTGTATTTCTCCATAAAGCTTCCATCATTGGAAAATATATTCTTATCTGATGCCGATTTCTTAGCTTTTTCAGCGTCACTGTAACAGTAAATGAATACTCTAGAAGTAATTTCTTTTAGAAATAGTAATAAGAACACAATAAGAATGTGTGGCTTAATTGTTTTTGTGAATACCTATACAAAAAAAAGGTAAGGTACTTGTCAATAAATAAAGTGGGACATGTTAATTTACTAACTATAAAAGAATTTTTTTTTAATTTTATATATATTGAAAATATAATAATATAGTCATATTTAGAATATATGTAAGTGAGGTGAAAGAAGAGGTAGGGGTTGATAAGACATAACAGTCAGATAACATATTGAAAAAGGGTGATGTTAGATCTACCTATAACTGCCGAGTGTGAATGAGGAGGTGAATGAGTGTCAATAAAGCAAAAGTGGTTGATCAGGAGCAGGAAAAATTCTCTCAATTTCTCTGCCTACCCTATACAGTAAGCCTGACATGTATGTTATATATTTTATCATTCTATCCTGCCATTTAGGGATTATGGATATGTCATAATGTATATAAATTATAATACATAACTGAATTTGAATGACAGTATAAGTAAATATTGTGATTATCAAACCAAAACTGTTATACAGTTTTTTTATCAAGCATTCAAGTTTTGTAATTTTGTGATAAGGCTGCAACCATGATTTATTTACAGCTAGATGATTTTATACCTAGCACACACTATTGCATGTACTTGTACTCCACGCATTGCCTAGCTTTCTACATAGTAATATTAAACATATACATTTAGGACAAAATCTAACTTGTTGATTAAAGCAACATGTTTTGTAATGTTATATTCTAATTTACTTCCTTAACTTGAGTCTTAACAAAGTAATATTCATTATAATACTATGAATACAATCAAAAATTAGGTATGAATATTTAGTAATATACATAAAAGGAAATAGTAATATGGTAGAGTTTATGAAAAACTGCACTTATTGAGTACTAATTAACAAGCTTAGAATAATTACTTATAAGCTAGGCCTTGGAATTACTACCTGTGCATTTGAAAAGGTGAACACCTAAATCTCTACCTACACCACAAGAGTTTCTGGTTGTGAAAGTGTTGCGTCTTTTTAAGACTAGGTTTAATATCTTTGCAATTTTACAATGTTGCTAACTACAACTTTACTATGGATTTAGGGGCAATCTGATGATATTGTTTAAGGCACATAACTAGTTATAATACAAATATATCATATAAAATAGTTATAAGTTACAAATTACTATATGAGCAATAATCAAAGTTATCAGAAGAATAATACTAATAATAATACATATACTGTTTAATTTAAAATAATTGATACTATTAAGTTTTTGAACTATGTTGTAAAGTCCTGGGTTTGTATGTATGTTTGTAATCGATAGTTGTAATCTATAGTTAAATGACAAGTATGTTTTTTTAAAATATGTTGCCAAATACCCTTGACAAGTCTCAAATGAACTTACCAAGAGGCTAGTTCAATTTTTGTAATATATCGTGATACAGTAAAAAGAATCAACAGTAATATCTTTTCACTATACTCAGTTGTTTGAAATTACCTACACTATTAGGTACTAACAGACTTTAGATGAAAAATGCGGCTGTAGCTCAGAGGGTAAGACCTCTGACTTCTTATGAGAAAGCTCCTAGGTTGAAATCCCAACTCTGGCATGTACCAATGAATGAATTTTAAAACTGTGTTTCACATTTACTTACATAATCTATAGTCACTTATGTTGAGGGAAAACATTGCGAGGAAACCTTCCTATCTCTCAGGAAAGGTAATAGGCTGTGCCTATCTATGGTGATACAGTTCACTACCTATCAAGTTGTGTGCTGTCTATCTAGTGAAATGTGGGCTTTGAGTGATCCATACCTAACAAGCCTTTGAAATTTTGAAGATGGAGACTCAAGCCTCTGACAACCCCGCCACAATAATAAAGGAAGTGAGTATACACAAGTCGTGAAGCATATGTATTATTAGGTGCTAAAATGTTAATCTAAATGAAACAACCTAATCTATGAGGTGATGTTAAATTTATCTTACAGTAAAATATTTTTCTGAAGATAATGATGTTGTGAATTAAGTTAATTGAACCAATTAAAAATATTTTGAAAAATGCACCATCAATGTAGAGGGATAACATTATGAACAAATCTACCTATTCCTTACTACCTGACACATTATTTACTAGCTGGCTAATATATGAGTTGGAAGGAGCCATAGAATCACTAACTCCGTTATGGCTGTGATCGACATGCAAACCAGTAACAACTACCTACTGTAATAGGTTGTGTAAGGGTTTGTTTGTAAAATGGTTTAATTGTTAATTTTGTAGTTGACATTGCTGAGAGTAAGATTGTAAACTAATTTTATCACTAAAACCAATTGCTAATCAAGACTTTGACAAAGGTATATCGCAAAAATTTTATAATTTACCAATATACCAAAATTACTTAATTTATATCATTATTTAAGCATAGCACAAACATATCTACACATTTGTGCACCATATTAGCATCTGTTATCTTACTATTAACATTGTTAAATAGATATAGACCAGACGAGCATATCTGCATACTTGCAAATATTACACTAAGAATAATAAACTAAGAAATATTACACTATATCAAAATTAATGATAGAAATGGACTTCTTAATATTATTGGTTCTTGAAAAACAGTGATATGGGAATGAATGAGAAGGCAAATTAGACTATGCATGCAATAAGAGAGTTTGTCAGGATCATTCAAGATGGCAAACAATACTCTTAGTCTGTCTCTTCAGGGAGTAGAGATGAACATATGTACGTATTTATGATTGGTTATACAAGCCTGACTGCCAAGGAAGTTGAAGAGATGTTTAAGTGTCAGTGGAGTTAAAATAGATAAATAGGATTAGGAAAAATGGTGTTCCTACTTTATGGTAAACATATATTATCAAACAAAAATATCTTACGTCTGTTTGGCCTGTGCTGCAAGTTGGGCTGCCTGTTTCTGAGCCTCGGCTTTTGCCTGAAGTTCATATTTTTTCCTTTCTATTATTTGCTCTTGTTTGGACATCTGAATAAGCCTGTTATACCCAGTAGGGGCTTTATATTCACCTTGTCCAGTCCAATGCGACATGGTGAATTACTGTGATAAATGTTATGGAACAGAACACATTTGAACTAAATGTAATGTTAGGAATGGAATGTCAGACTTCCACTATTTGCAGATATGCTAGGTTAGCACAATTTAGTATTACAGGAATTATATTGTGTCTATATTCTGTTTGGGACGACTATATTCCCGTATCAATTCATAGTAAAACAGTAATACTTCCTTCTTTGAACTAAATGCACAAAATGGACGAAGACACGAGTGAATGCGCATACAATCAAGAGACTGACTGACGTATAGAGATGGATTCAACATCAAAATTAAAATGTGTTTTTATTCTTAGCAAACTGTAAATTATTATTCGTAATTATAGTCTGGCTAACGAAAGTAGATACTGGATTATTTTGCAAACTTTTTATATGACAACACTAAAGTGTTCCCACCATCGGATATTTACCCTACAATTTGGGGTATTTTAACCAGAAAGTACTTAGGAACAATTAATTCCAAAAAGGCATTTTTAAAACAAACTTATTTTAAACATTTTATAAAATGAGATTTAAAAATTCGAACGAGTGCTAAAATTGTGTTAATCGAAAACAAGTATCGTATGTACGTGTTGGATCATTTCAAGAGCTACACTAAACCTTACGTTGGTCTAATAAATATCTTAAGAAATTAGGTACACTATAGCTTAACTAATTAGGTAGAGAAAAACTTGGCAGTTTTATTTTAAAGAAAATATTTGTTGTCTGTTTTTCGAAAAATTTGGTTAATTCAGAATCAGTGTATGGTATTCCTATTTCTGACGCAAAATATGACGTGTGGTTGATGTTTCGTTATGGTTGACTTATGTATAATTAGGTTAGGTTAGTACGGTCAAAATATCTTGATATTTTTTTATCTTAAATAAGTAAGTACATATACGTTCTAGTTATTTTTTGATTGTTCTTTTTGTTCCTTTAATACGCTACAATGGAGTGACGTATCCGTGTGATGTTTGGTATGGCGTTAATAAAGAGATAACAAGTTATATAACCTACGTTTAATCAAGTCATAACGCGGACAAAATTGCAAGGATCCACTAGTAAAATTTAAATAAATGTCAAAGTATCAAAGTGAGTTGTTCCGATTTTCCTTTTTATTTTAGGGTTGCAATGCTAATATATTTTAAATTTGCCGCGCTTTTTCAGTATCTACTTTCGTTAGCCAGACTATACTTACCACTATCCACCAACATAAAGTTTACGACAATCAATCTAATGAGGTAATCCGATTTCAAATATAATTAATTATATGAATTACGCATCACGACAGTAATTACCTTTATAGGAGTTAAAGTGTTAAGCTAGAGTACCCGCCACATAAGGTGGCAGTTGGAGGCGTCGCCACAGTCGCGTAATCCAGTGTTGCCAGTAAACACGCCAAAACTAGCACTCACTGTGCCATACGGCTCGATACATTATATTGAGGTTTCATTTGTAACGATCTTTGGTTGCAGAGCTATAAACTCAAATAAAACAAATTAATATACCAAAGTCAAAAGTCAAAATATTTTTATTCAAAATAGGCCCTATCATAAGCTCTCTTTGAAAGTTATTTTATGATCTAAGTACAAATTAAAAAAACTATATATTGACAAAAGGAATATATATGAGTGAAGTGGAAGGGCGGTTACGTAGGGGCCGGCCTAATAAGACATATATGTAACAGTCAGATAGACGCTATATTGAAAAAAGGTGACGTTAGGAGTACCTATAATCGCCGAGAGTGTATTAGAGAATGTATGAATGTCAATGAAGCGAAAGTGGTCTGTCAAGATCGGGACAAATGGGGATCCGTGATCTCTGCCTACCCCTCTACAGGGAATCAGGCGTGATGTGTATGTATGTATGTAAAAAAACTATTTCAAACATGGCACTGAGCATTGTCTTTACATATTTTTACCGAGGTTAGTTCACCAACCATTTCGGCTGCTCAAGATGCCACGTCATGAAGACCACGACCGCTCTGATAAGAGCGTAACGATTGAGAAGAAGAAGTTCAGCGGAGACCCTTGGAGAAGAACTAACAAGAAACTCCAGAAATCAATTTATTATAATCACCCTTAACAAACATAAAAATTACAAAGAGTGGGCAAAAAACACAACGCTGGTAATACTAAATTTACCTTTCATACAAAATAACACGCAATGGCGGAAACGTCAAATTTAGTTCCAAGTTTGGCTACTGCCACCTTATGTAGCGGGTACTCTAGAGTACCCGCCACATAAGGTGGCAGTTGGAGGCGTCGCCACAGTCGCGTAATCCAGTGTTGCCAGTAAACACGCCAAAACTAGCACTCACTCTGCCATACGGCTCGATACATTATATTGAGGTTTCATTTGTTACGATCTTTGGTTGCAGAGCTATAAACTCAAATAAAACAAATTAATATACCAAAGTCAAAAGTCAAAATATTTTTATTCAAAATAGGCCCTATCATAAGCTCTCTTTGAAAGTTATTTTATGATCTAAGTACAAATTAAAAAAACTATATATTGACAAAAGGAGTATATATGAGTGAAGTGGAAGGGCGGTTACGTAGGGGCCGGCCTAATAAGACATATATGTAACAGTCAGATAGACGCTATATTGAAAAAAGGTGACGTTAGGAGTACCTATAACCGCCGAGAGTGTATTAGAGAATGTATGAATGTCAATGAAGCGAAAGTGGTCTGTCAGGATCGGGACAAATGGGGATCCGTGATCTCTGCCTACCCCTCTACAGGGAATCAGGCGTGATGTGTATGTATGTATGTAAAAAAACTATTTCAAACATGGCACTGAGCATTGTCTTTACATATTTTTACCGAGGTTAGTTCACCAACCATTTCGGCTGCTCAAGATGCCACGTCATGAAGACCACGACCGCTCTGATAAGAGTACCCGCTACATAAGGTGGCAGTAGCCAAACTTGGAACTAAATTTGACGTTTCCGCCATTGCGTGTTATTTTGTATGAAAGGTAAATTTAGTATTACCAGCGTTGTGTTTTTTGCCCACTCTTTGTAATTTTTATGTTTGTTAAGGGTGATTATAATAAATTGATTTCTGGAGTTTCTTGTTAGTTCTTCTCCAAGGGTCTCCGCTGAACTTCTTCTTCTCAATCGTTACGCTCTTATCAGAGCGGTCGTGGTCTTCATGACGTGGCATCTTGAGCAGCCGAAATGGTTGGTGAACTAACCTCGGTAAAAATATGTAAAGACAATGCTCAGTGCCATGTTTGAAATAGTTTTTTTACATACATACATACACATCACGCCTGATTCCCTGTAGAGGGGTAGGCAGAGATCACGGATCCCCATTTGTCCCGATACTGACAGACCACTTTCGCTTCATTGACATTCATACATTCTCTAATACACTCTCGGCGGTTATAGGTACTCCTAACGTCACCTTTTTTCAATATAGCGTCTATCTGACTGTTATATATACGAGTATTATTAGGCCGGCCCCTACGTAACCGCCCTTCCACTTCACTCATATATACTCCTTTTGTCAATATATAGTTTTTTTAATTTGTACTTAGATCATAAAATAACTTTCAAAGAGAGCTTATGATAGGGCCTATTTTGAATAAAAATATTTTGACTTTTGACTTTGGTATATTAATTTGTTTTATTTGAGTTTATAGCTCTGCAACCAAAGATCGTAACAAATGAAACCTCAATATAATGTATCGAGCCGTATGGCAGAGTGAGTGCTAGTTTTGGCGTGTTTACTGGCAACACTGGATTACGCGACTGTGGCGACGCCTCCAACTGCCACCTTATGTGGCGGGTACTCTACTCTATATACAAATACTTAGATCGCGCCACATTAATTGGCAGACGACAAACTTGGAACTAAATTTGACGTTTCCGCCATGGCGTGTTATTTTGTATGACAGGTAAATTCAGTAATACCAGCGTTGTGTTTTTGCTCACTTTCTTTGTAATTTTTATGTTTGTTAAGGGTGATTATAATAAATTGATTTCCGGAGTTTCTGTTAGTTCTTCTCCAAGCTAGGGTCTCCGCTGAACTAACCTCGGTAAAAAATATGTAAAGACAATGCTCAGTGCCATGTTTGAAAAGTTTTTTTACATACATACATACACATCACGCCTGATTCGCTGTAGAGGGGTAGGCAGAGATCACGGATCCCCATTTGTCCCGATCCTGACAGACAACTTTCGCTTCATTGATATTCATACATCCTCTCATACACTCTCGGCGGTTATAGGTACTCCTAACGTCACCTTTTTTCAATATAGCGTCTATCTGACTGTTATATGTCTTATTAGGCCGGCCCCTACGTAAACGCCCTTCCACTGCACTCATATATATTTCTTTTGTCAATATAAAGTTTGTTTAATTTATACTTAGATCATAAGATAACATTCAAAGAGAGCTTGTGATAGGGCCTATTTTAAATAAACATAATTTGACTTTGATATATTAATTTGTTTTATTTGAGTTTATAGCTCTGCAACCAAAGACCGTTACAAATTAAACCTACATGTAATGTATTGAGCCGTATGGCACAGTTGAATAATTTATACTTAGATCATAAGATAACATTCAAAGAGGGCTTGTGATAGGGCCTATTTTAAATAAACATATTTTGACTTTGATATATCAATTTATGTGGCGCGATCTCTACATTCGCATTAAGAAAATAGAGATCGCGCCACATAAATTGGCAGTTGGAGGCGTCGCCACAGTCGCGTAATTCAGTGTTACCAGTAAACACGCCAAAACTAGCACTCACTGTGCCATATGGCTCGATACATTATAGATTTCATTTGTAACGGTCTTTGGTTGCAGAGGTATAAACTCAAATAAAACAAATTAATATATCAAAGTCAAAATATGTTTATTTGAAATAGGCCCTATGACAAGCTCTCTTTGAATGTTATCTTATGATCTAAGTATAAATTAAAAAAACTATTTCAAACATGGCACTGAGCATTGTCTTTACATATACATCGATACATTATAGGTTTCATTTGTAACGGTCTTTGGTTGCAGAGCTATAAACTCAAATAAAACAAATTAATATATCAAAGACAAAATATGTTTATTTAAAATAGGCCCTATCACAAGCTCTCTTTGAATATTATCTTATGATCTTATGATTAATAATTAACGGGACTTATCCTTCTTATTATTTATTACATATATTATGTGTTCCTTCACTCTGTCCGCAATAGACCGTTTAGTCTGTCCGACGTAGGATTTTCCACAGCTGCAATCAATCTTATCTTATATTATATCTTATATCATGAGTATAAATCGCGAATCTCTTAAAACTATTATTTCAAACATGGCACTGATCTTTACTTACATCTGTCGTTACATATTTTTATACCGAGGTTAGATCAGCGGAGACCCTAGTTTGGAGAAGAACTAACAAGAAACTCCGGAAATCAATTTATTATAATCACCCTTAACAAACATAAAAATTACAAAGAGTGAGCAAAAAACACAACGCTGGTAATACTAAATTTACCTTTCATACAAAATAACACGCAATGGAGGAAACGTCAAATTTAGTTCCAAGTTTGCCTACTGCCAATTTATGTGGCGCGATCTCTATCTATTATATTAAGACTGACGTTTTATAATGACTGCCTTATACGGACGTTGTATTCAACATCAGCTTTATTTATTTACGTAATCATCATTGGCACTGAATTTTATGATTAAATTAACATGCTATGTATAAGGATATCAGTGAAGTGAACGTGATTTACTAGGTCGATCGATAAGAAGAACATTAACTGGGTTTTTGTGACCTTTCCCTACATCTTTATTAAGAAATGGTCGTGTTATGTATGTGATGTATTTAATTTTCGCAAACATTATTCCATTGTGGAGAATTGTACTTTAGTTTATGATTGTAGCTGTAGACTCATCTGCTTGATGTTGCTAGCGCTTCTTTCAGATTTTACAATTTTATCTGATATATAATGTATTTGTTAAGTATGACCTAAAAAACTAAATTAAATTTAGACTACCTAAAAGGTAACTACCTTAAATTCATCGATTCTATGTTACAGGTATGCTTAATATTATCTATACGAACATCGAGTAGTTATAGGTACGAAAAACTATTTTTTTTAAATTAAGGTACGAAAGACCAATTAACGGAAAGAAATAAAAGGTAAAAAAATAAAACACAATCTTTACTTAGCAAAATATTTTTAATAAGAATGAATAAAAGAAAGAAATCACTATTCACTTTACATACAGTGGATTATGGCTCACTGAAACCTACCTATAAGTTCACTGACCTTGTATACTAACTAATAAACTTGTATAGAGGTCAGTGTATAAGTCGCATTGACTTAAAGGTACTTTTCCACTCTTGATCGCTCGATAAAGGTTATACAGCTGTTGTAGCCGAGACTTAGGCCATGACGAATACGAATGAAAACAATTTATTCACACTAACACATACGAGGTTCTTAAAACCGATATGATATACATTTACGACCTTCACTTCCTTATGTGATGGACAGAAATTAGGAGACAAATCTCCTAAGTAACTTTTAACATTTGATCGAGGCTATTTTCAGCATTTGTAACGAAGCTGTGTAGCATATGCTGCTGGAGGACCAGTGATGCAGCCTAGCTGCATCGTATACTAAGGTAGCACCTTTTCACTGTACTTATCAATGTTTTTCATTCTTGATGTCAATGTTATTGAAAGCAGTGAAGAAAGTGTATTATTTCTTTCTTAATATGTGACACTTATTTACACTTAGCATGACATTGATATCTAATATAATATGTTTGAATTTCCATACATAATGGATACATACGCTCTTGTCATTTTTACTGTTATTCAAAACCTCGGAAACACCATACCTATAGAACACACTTTGCTTTTTTCACTACCAAGTTAGTTTGGTTTATATTGTGTAATTGGTTATGAAATTATTTCATTACCTATCCAATATGTATATATACATCACACCTGTTTCCAATACTCTGGTTGGATTTATGTCAGATTCTAATTTATACAGTATAGAACCATAATCTTTTAAGTGGTAGTCAGAGAATCGCCAGCGATCTCTATACTGGAGTAGTTCTTTTATCGTTACATATAATTCACTTTAACATATTTTCTTCCATGAAAAGCATTTAGAATTACAAATATGTATACGTAGACGTCAGAAAATAAAACAACAGTCATAATTGCATATTAACTTTTTTATTTTTTTCTTCAGTTTAAATGGAAAATACAATTTATTTATAATTTTTGTCATATCGTAAACAAATATATTATAAAAGATTTACATATTACTATTAAAACAAAATATTCACAAAATGGCAGACTAACTAAACAATTACTTAGCTGTTTCATCAAGCATGCTAACAATTGCATCTTTTGAGCTAAACAAGAAGGTGAAGTTTGGCACTGATCCCATAATTGAAAACCTTACGAAGATGGCGTAAATGCACATCGCAGCCACGGAACAACGCAATGCAACCAGTTAGTCTGTGTTCACATTTTGAATAGGTACCTTTTATAATGACCTCACTGTCCACACCCTCCTCAGAGAGCCTACTCGACCCGCGTCTCCTCCCTGGTAACTCGAAATAAAACAAACTGCTGCCAGAACCTTAATTAAACAAAAATAAAGAAACACATCTCGCAATTCACTATTGTGGGTCGCCACTCACGATCCACGCAATAGTTTCTACAATCAGACGAACCATTCAATCCCGCGATAAAAAGTACCTCTTCACTCATTCGCATCACCCTGCTGCCGCGAAGCCACGCGGCCGGAAGGACGAAGCCGCGCGAGAGGACTCGAGCAAAGAAACAGAATAAATAGTGAGGGCGGGCGCTCCACCCAAATGCCAAGTATCATTCATAAATTGTACCTATACTTTGTTTATATACTATATTTTTTTTACATTTTTAATAATTTAAAAACAACCAGAACTTGGTCGACAAATTTATATCCATTTTTTTGTTTATTTTATGTTTTAATGAAATCATTATTTATAAGCTAGGTAATCAACGTGAGCCGATGTCAGGATTCATAGCTTTTAGTCGTCGCTCGTATCGGCTGGCAAGTACGCCTGAACCGAGCTTGTATAAACACATCTTTACATATTAAACTTAATAACACTACATCATCGTCTATACATTTGACTCATTAATGCACTGATATCGCAAGGGGCACAAGGAATATCGCAGCATTGTTACACACCGGACGCCGGGCCCGCACTCAGCTACGCTGCCACCCTGGCAACACTGCCTGGGGTCCCAGCTCTAGAGACGGGCCCCGCGCTCCGGCGGCCTTATACGTTACATTATTTACTGTACAGAAAATTTACAAATAACCATTTGATCTGATTATACCAACTCAAACCTATTCTAGTAAAAATAACGTAAGATAAGGATGTTGTAATGTATCGCCCGCCTTAGCCGTACCGCAGAACAAGGCAGGTCGCCGATTGGCGGCAGGCGACGCGAGGCCGCCAACGAGCGATCACTTGTAAATTAGTAGTCCTAAAGATAAAACTAAAACGCACAAGAGAAAATGTCACTAAAATATATCAATAGACTAATTACCGCCTACGAATTACAATGGACTATACGATATATTTATTGAGATATTTTTATATTTTATATAAAAAAGTGACAAAATAAATGTTTTCTTCTTTGTTCAACTCCTAACTACTTAATCGGTAACAATCGAGCAACATTTGAAAAAAGTACTCCCTTTGTGACATTGTATATGTACATAGTTATATATAGTTGCTAAATATTCATCATCTCTGCCAGATATATTAAGCCAAATTGCCTTTAAGCCATTCAACAAACGTACAGTTAATTGTTAGGCTGACCTCTTCGTAATATTGACAACCGTTAAATATCGTTGGCAATCATGATAAACTGTGATAAGAAATATCAACTTGGGCCTTCGCGAAAACCATTTACAGCATTGGGTGCTAATTTCGAACAGTGCTAATATAAAACAGAATTTTCATGGAATGCATTCTTAAGTAGTAAACAATATACATGCATTATATTAGTTAAATAAATACAAGAGTCATTAGAAGAAAACAGTTAGTGTAACAAGGAAGCTTAGACTAGTGGTAACAGGGTGTTCTAATCGTTACACCATGGCGAAGTGAACAAGTCTTAATCAAAGGGCAAGTATGTCGAAGAACGGCCACAGAGTGATTCCAACTACAAAAACATGTTACAGCTGCAAGAAATGTTTTGTACAACATTGTGACATCATAAACAAATTAGAAACGTGAAAATCAGATAATTTTCCTTTAAACAGACATTATTATTTACCTTTTGGATTGTGATTGAACGCAACAATAACAATATAGCATCTTATGCTACGGTTTATAACACAAAAACAAGATGCCATTCGTAATATCAAATTAAAACTTACAACTAATCACAACGAGTTTGTTTAACAAACGTAACCAAAAACGTATTAAGAATACGTACGAACATAAACAAAATATACATACAAAATGTTCATAATATGCAATGATATTGCTATCCTATAATATCATAGATAAGAGTTTGGCAGAGGTGCCCAAATCAAGAATAAATAGATAAGCAGTTGAATAAGGGATAAAATAGTTTATTAAGATAGAAATAGCAAAGAAAAGAAGAAAATAATCATAGTAATCAAAGAAAGAAATAAATATTTACAACTATAATTTAAAAAGACGTTGAAAATGAATAAGACTCAATAGCAATTGCACACGTTGGAATTATTTGTAATAAGATTATGATAGAGTATTTTATAAATAATTACAATATGGTAACGTTCAAAAGAAGTTTAAGCACAATCTTGGTGATAAATCGATTTTCAGAAGTTCAATCACGTGATAATACCAAAAATTTTGATAATATTTCTAGTATTCATTAGAAATTTGATCGCTTGTCTTGTTGGTCACATCGAAAACAAAACATTTCTTGCCGTCTGTTCTACGGATGTTACAGGATTGTTAAATGTTTAACGCCGCAGGTGAAATATACAATTCAATACATAATACACTCGATCATTTGAGCACATTACAATAATTGTCATCTGAATGTGAACAATAACTAATTAACTGTTGAGCATTATAACAAGTAAAAAGCGTTTTACATAATAATCATGAGCAACTTAAATAACCTTCCCAATACGATATATTCACCAATAACTAGATTTATATACAAAAAAAAAACATTATGAAATTCATTATTGAGAAAAATACGCCACAGCGAGACTAACGGATACGATAAATTCAAACGAACGTTTTACCCTAATCTTGTCGAACTACTATATACATACATATTATGCGAAAGTCAACAAATACTACTATTTACACAAACTAGAAATAATTTCGATCGAGTGATGAGACATTCATTAGGATTAGATTGATGGCAACTGTGATCAATTGAAGACTTCAATTGGATGCATAAGATTTGGACGAAAACCTTGGACTAATCATAACATACGAGACGGCCTTTTTTAATCATAACTTGGTCAGAAAACAAATCGAAAACCACTGGAATAAGTTTCATAATGACTTGAGAAACCTACAAATAGTTCTCTCTAATTTTGTAGACTTGGATGGCTCTTGCCAAAAGGATCGGAATTTCATTAAATGGCCGGTTTAAATTCTAGGTAACTCAAAGTTTTAGAAATGAACAGTTTCATCAACTATTCAGTTGCACAAAGTAGGAGTAGTTGCAATACTTTAAAAGATAATGACGAAGTCGTTTCATTATTTTGTGACAATGTAGTTAAAGATTTTCAGAAACTTCTAATAAAATTACTCCATTCAACTAATCAGTTGATGACAAGATTCGCTTTCGTACTACAAATATACTATACTAAACATTATATAACAATTATTTCCATAAATATTACAGCATTCTTCATGCAATTTAAGGCAAGAAAGGGTAAAATCAAACAATTCTACGTATTATTGTTACGAAGATTATTATCCCATAGTTCAATAAATGATTGGACGACATCATGGGACGTTTTGTGGGATAAACTCTTTCAACCGACTCTGGTACGTAAATCAACGACTGCAATGGGGTTGAGTCAAGCGAATGTTGGACACCAGTACAATATAATTAAAATTCGACGGCTATACTTCCGTAACGGAATACATTCGGACGAAACAATACAACTACTGCCAAGGCGACCAGAATCATCCCAGAAACCGCAATTCACGGAGGCCACATATTTCAACATCAAATCCATCGTACCCTTTTTACGTCTACCATACAAAACGACTAAGTGCGTTGTCTATCTCAATTTATTGCGTATCTTGGTCCATTTATGCATCGATACACTATAAACACTCACGAAAGATGAATTAACTAATGTAGGAGACAAATGATCATAAAGAAGGCAAATTACAATACCAGTAACTAATATATTACATACGAGTTCGCATTTTCACTCAAAATCAAAGGAAGACAAAGTAATTTTCACAGTCATGTACATAAATGTTTAACGCTACATATCATATGCTTATTACAAAAATACCTTCTTTTATACAATGACAGTCAACACGACAAAACCTTCCACTGTTTCAAGTCGATAATGAAAAACTAAATCAAATTCATGTACACTGATATGTTTATGTAAATACAATATTATGTAAGAAATATATATCTAAAGACTAGTTTCAAAGGGTATTTATTATATTCGGAAAAAGTATTAACATTAGAGTCACGTAATATGTAACAAAAAAATATATATACCAGTGAAATTACTACTAATTAATTATTAAAAAGTTACCAAAATTTAGTACCATACATTTCGTTAAAACCAAACATTCGCTGTTACAGTGTCGACTGTCCAAAGAAAACTTCCAAAGGTGCGTTCATACTAACTAATGTCCAAGGGTTGTCCAGTAACAATGTGTCGATATACCGATGTTCGTAGTAGGAGCAGTTAAAACTAGAATTGGCTGGCGGGCGGACGGGCGTATCAGTAAGCCTGCGTAGTGCTAGCCGTCGATACGCGGTCAGGTTTCAGGGAACGCTGTAAACAGAAACTGTATTGAATCCAATACTTTACACCTTTTATCTTATAAGCGTAAGATGCAATTGCATTTACTGTTCACCAGTCACATTTGGTATTACAGGCATGCAAAGCGAGCTTGGCCTTTAAATAAGTGAACGCAAAACGCTTAAGACACCAAAATGTATGAGTTTGACAAACGCATTTGCTTGATTGGGGGAAATACGTAACTCAATCCAATACATTTTGATTTCTTTTTCCTTAGCGTGTTGCAACTTATCTAAGGACCCTGAATTCTTCAAATTTCAGACCATCACGAATCATCAAAGTCTAACTACTATTTTATATTTCAATGTATATTAACCATAAAAGAAATGATACATGCTAATCGTGCCATATTTCAGAGAAAATAATCCAATATCTATGTTTTATTGACCATAAAACTAGACTTATAACTAAACTATAAAAATAATAATCAGAATCATTGAAAATATATATTATTTTGGCCTTAGATTCTGCTACTTACCGTCGGATAGCCCGAATAATCCTTTAAATGTGTCGCAGACTTGAAAAGAGATTGGGATACGTTATTATGATAAAATACATTTATATTTTATCTTATTAACGTTCAAACTGTACTTAATCAGTGTAATGTTATGTGAGCGAGGCTAGAGACTATTCAGGATCGTTTAAGGCGATCGTTAGTGTCTGCTTATCCCATTGGGAAAGAAGAGGAATGTACAAAATTTAGATTTTTATGTATTTTTTTTTATTTTTTTCTTAGTACTAATCCTATATTATATTATAGGTCCTATATGTTAAGTTCTGGCTGCCCAGAACTCAGGATCAGGAGTATAACCCACCATATGATCGTACTGATTCACACAACGCTTGATATGGTTAAGTTTCTGATGCAGGTAGTAGACTCTCCGCCTCTGGTTCTGGTACGCGACGTCTCCGCGCAGCCGACGATATTCTTCTACGATACGTTGTTCTATGCTCTGTAAACAACACGACAAGAGTCTTAGTATATAGTGAAATAATGTAACTTTAAAAAAGTATGTACGTTAAAGACTATAAATTAGCTAAATGAGATAAAAATATTAAGACGCACGCTAATATATCGTAAACAAAATACTATACAACTACTTTTCTTCCTGGCACGGAGGAAGAAGGAATTCATTGGGTACGAGTGTAAGTCTTACTAGAAATCTCTCCTACATATTCCATGATACCGCAAAAGAGAACAAATTATGTCTCCTCCGATATTCTGGTCACTCCAAAAGGAATTATGACAACGGGTTTGCATGCACATGTCATTAACATTATAACTATTAAACCGCTATGAACTTATCCACATACGGTAAACGTAGTGTAGGACGCCCCCTGCCAGATGGACTGATGACCTGAAAAAGGTCGCTGGTAGTGGTTGGCTGAGGGCCACGAGTGATCGTGTTTTGTGGCGTTACCTTGGGGAGGCCTACGTCCCGCAGTGGACTGTCATAGGCTGATTGATGATGATGATTGATGAACTTATTCAACCTTAAGACCCTTACACTATCCACGACTATAGTCTATTCGCGTTAAGTAAATAGTGACGTCATGATATATAGACGTTAAACTGACCAATGAGACGTTAGTAAATGAGAAAACAATTCACATCGACCAATTGCAGACGACAGTTGTCACGTCTCATTGGTCAAATCGTCGGGACATGATGACATCACTATTTTCTTAATGCGAATGTACTATAATCCCCCACATACCTGATGGTGCGGCGAGTGAGGCTGGGCCCTCTGCAACTGCTGTTCGAGGTGCGTGAACAGCTCTGCGACCACCGCAATCTTATCGTAGAGGTCGCGGTACTCCGTGTACAGTTCGGAGAACTCGTTCTTGTACGCACGCCGCATGCCTGAGCTTGTGATTGGCGGGTATTGCCTGTAATAAGAAGTTGTTGTTAGTTTATGTATTTAGTAGTAAGTAAATGATTGTTATATTAGGTATGGCTTGATGATATCTGTAACACCAAATTATACGACTGACTACATAACACAACGTAAAGAAAATCAAAATGAAATACTCAAATTAAAAAAATATATTAAAAAATAACATTTAGTACGGTATTTTAAATACAGCTTAATAAAAACTTATATAGAACAAAAAGAATCGAATAACATTATACTGCACCCCATATGGCTTTTTGCGAGGGCGATGACCTTTACTCATTACGATGTTATAAATGCTAAGGTTACAGACGCACACTTTCATTAATTTGTTGTAATAATAACTCAACAAAGAAAGTGTCATTTGATTACATTTTTATAAACTTCTACATTAATTTAAGTAATATTTTATCAGTGCATTCCTTACAGTTTAATAAAAACTAGAAAAAAGTATTTAATTAAAAGCATAAAGTTATCTCTATGTACTTGCTAAAAATGCCTCACAAATAGAATGTGTTCGGCAAAACAACTTTCACCTCGCCACTCCGCGTTTCACATTGCATAAGTCGCCTTATATGTAAGACTATCAAACCGTTATTCTTTGAACTCAGAATTAGTTTCATTTACAGCTACATAAAGACTTGTTTATAGCAGTTTCATTCTTACTCTAATACTATTAAGGTAAATTACCAATCAAATTACAGTTCTAAGAAAAATCAAACAGTTCACAACAAATCTTGTGCAAACATCTTCGGTGCACAAAAAAGTATTCTGGTAAACAATCGCTCTGTTACTTTTGTAATAAACTGAATACAAATCGGACCGTGACCGCGTTTCAACATTCACCAACAGCACTTTGTCACGTCGCCGATAGACAGGCTTATGAATAGCGAAAACTGGCAAAGGTCACTCGTTTTTACGCCAATTACTGTTCGGTGAACTGGCTTCAGTCAAGCGTGTAAGTTCATTCAGTCGCGGGAATATCTCACACCGTTGCTCCGATTAAGTAGTTACGGCTATGTTGAGATACAACTTTCAATAACATTAAACTACACACCCAACTTAGTAAGGGCGTTAATATAATGCTAACTATCTGCCTTTCACAACAGTTTGACGCAGGAAGCGTTTACAAGACTAGGGTTCAATGGAATCTATAGATCTGTGGACTAGCAAACAATAACCAATATTTTATATCAATTTCAACACTAACCCGATAGTTTCGCTAAAAGCAATCACGGATAACACATTTTTTAAGTTCTAGAAACTCCGAAAAGGATTATAATCTAAATTGTATACTTATGTCTAAGCAATATGCCTTACCTTGCGATTTCCTCCAAGTCAATCGAGTTGTCTTCAGACGCTGATGGTAAATCAGTATTCATTACCTCTAAATGTTCATTATTTGTGATGTCTTTATCTGAAACTGTACAAATATATTTCTTAAAATCTACTTACTAGTTAGGCTATGATACAAAATATAATGTCTTTGTGAAATAACGGAAATTAAGCACTACTGGACGTGGTTAGTGTCTGGATGGATGAATCATATTCTGTTGGTTCCGGAAAGGAAAATCATAGTGATGGAACATAATTATCTATTCCATGCTTAATATTTGTCACTTTGGGACCATTACGTAGTAAACGTGACCAGTAGGATTAACTGCTATCTCATACATTTAGAAGTCTTATCTAATTTGATTAAATAGATACACATTTTCAAACTCTGATAAAAATCTAAAGCCCATCCAATGATTATGATAATTCGCTTATAGGGTCTATATCTGCATTAGGCAGTTTTTATGCACTGTCATGTACTAATCTGCGACGCAAAAACTATGTAAACTAGCTGCCTTTATTCCAGGCACATCGTAGGAGACAACTAAAGGACTAGAAATCAAAGGTTCAATTATGCGATAGACTAGTAACTTATTATCAATATTCCATATCAATTACACCTGAAATTACACATTTATACTAAAACCGATCAAAGAAATGGTGTATCTTCAAGGTTCTGTCCACCCTGAAAGGGGTTGAAGAATGTATATGTGTGCACTTACCAGTGATACTATTTTGCTCTACTGGGGGACTATTTCTAAAGCCGTTGGTCTTGGGCACAGGACTGGGACAGAGATCCTTTATAGTATTGAAGTTAAGCGTGTAACCGTTGTCCTTTTTCACTGTAAATAAAAAAAACTGTCTATTAGCTGAAAGTCTATTAGCAGCCTATATTATCAGACGGAAAGAATTAGCGTCAAAAGCAGGTATTAATGAGTTGTTTTTAACTATCCAAAGATAATTATTTACTACGCAAAATATAAAATTAAATATTACCTAATCAGCTAATGTGTAATAATAACTATTAGTAAAGTACGATATAGTATATTCATAATCTATTAATCTTTTATTGTTGATTTTTCCTTCCGTAAATAAAACTTTTACAATCTAGTTACTTATCTCTACTAAATACGGCAATACTTATAGGTAGTAATAGGTACTATTAGCTCCATTTTTATTTCACGGAAACGTTATCATTATAACGTATTGATACTGTAGGTGATTATAGAATTCATTTAAAATAGATAATTTTAAAATATATTTTTAATTAAATTGTTTATCTTATTCTATTCAAATTCCTAACAACCGTCACAATCAGAATATTGGTTTATTTGATATTACTAGCTAACACCAGTTACTTAAGAAATATGCAGTAATTATTCAGTACTTTTCTGGTACAAGTACCCAAAAACATTAATACTCAATAGCCATCTAAACTTTTTACAGTCCTGAATCATCCTAAAACTAAGTTTATTATAGCCAATAAGATAACATTGTTTTTGTACGTTCGTAAATTGATACATACCACCATTAGTCCTGTCATCCTCATTGTCAGACACGTGCCGCTCTCCAGAGGAAGCTCCGGAGCTGCCGGTCGCGTAGCCAGACGACGGAGAACCGCCTGTGGCGCCGGCTCTTTGGTCCGTCCTGCTTGAACAAAGCCAATACAAACGTTATAGGTGGGTTATTTAATAATAATAAAAAGCGTTTATTTACTTACAAACTACAATAAAAAACTTACAAACTAAGGGGTATAACTTGTGCATGTTATTGTCGCAGCAAAAGGGTTCTAACTCAGCTGCATTTAAAGATAGTTGTATTAAAATAGATGTATGTGTTTGTAGATATATGTACGTCACGCCTCTTATGAGGAAACTCACGAAGAGATATCGTGAGATACATTTTCATATAGGTAAATGTCATTGTGCAGTTGATTGACGGACAAACTGTCACATTAGGTACTGGCTTTCTAGTGCAACGTTGACTTAGAATAACCTTACCATACAGTATTCACTATAGAGAGAATATGCCTAATACACTTTGAATCGTCAACGAACTTCACACTGAAGAAAACGGCTGCTTAAATCCTTCTCAACTACCATAAAGTGTTCAATGTTTAAACCTACTTACTGCGCCCTCTACAGAGGGTACCTTTAAAGTATATACATATTATGACGACCCCCGTGGCGCGATCGGTTAGTATCGCTAATCTACCCACGTTCGACCTGGAGGCAAAGTACTGCACTTTTCTACTGAGATTATATAAGCGCTATATATAATAAGCTTAAAATATACTTGACTAGGGTATTTTCCCAGGGGCTAGGGGGTCCAAATATTATTATTATTATATATAAAGTATTAGTACGTCTACCCACGTACCTAAAATGCGAGATGCGCTGCTTCTTGGGCGCTGGGGGCTCCTCGGAGCTAGGGGCGCTGCGCTTGTTGGCCGGGGACTCGCGCGGGGACAGCGAGTTGGTGCTATCACTACTTACTGGTGGCGTTAGGTTTTGAGGTTTCCGCCTGGAACAGGGTAAAGTAATTTTTATAGGCTATTCGCGTCAAGTAAATAGTGACGTCATGATAATCAGAGGTTAAACTGGCCAATGAGACGTGAGTAAATGAGAAAACAAGTCACATTGACCAATCGCAGACATTCGTTGTCACGTCTCATTGGTCAAATCGTTTGGGTAATGATGACGTCACTATTTTCTTAACGCGAATACACTATAGTAACAGTATGTAGTGGCATAATGCATTCAGTAATGTGCTAGGTTAGTTAAGATAGCGAAAGCGATAGATATAATATAAGTTGGACGGTTGAAGAATATGCTAAATGTGAAAAATATGATGGATAGATACATTATTTGACATTATCGTTCAGTCGAATAGGTAAAGAAACAAGTAATATTTAAATGCCTATTCATTGTGAGTAGCGTATATACAACATGCTGTTTCTTTTATACATATGTATGTAATTGTTCAAAGTATTATGAAGTAAAATAAACAAAACACAACCTGAACAATGCCTACTTGAAATTTAGCCATTTTTTATGTTTTAGCTGTGAAGGTCATTATGTATCTTGAAACCTTTTACTACTTTTTTATCTGCATCCCACACAAAACGTTATGATAATAACAACAATAAAGCGATATTTTCCGTAAAGTCACGTTACAAGTTAAAAATAAATACCATTGTAGCCATTTAATTGTTTAGTCTATGGCAAAGTCAATAAAATCATTCAGGAAAAAACATTGATTCTATCTTGGAATCGCTAGCTAGCTTCCTTAAAGGAAAATATTTCGCTCTATTGGCCACTGATTGTGTTTAGCTTCCTTTATCTTAGGTAGTTAGCGTTGTATGCTAATTGGATATTATGAGCGCTAAACAATACCGCCCGATTACCCATGGTTTATTGCAATGTAAACTTGACAATATGAACGAGCCGCTTCATATTGTGTAACTCATTTCCGTGTTTGCTTTTTTTGTATGAATATTTTAAACTTCATTTTTCATAAGATAATATAACGCAATACATTTCAGAAAGTACTGCTAGTACTATCATTAGAAAAACAACTTTTATGCACTATCGTATATCTTAGACCAGTGTTGGTTTGCAACCTCTTGTTGATCAAAATTGACAACTTTTTAACAACAATTATTACAGGCATATTGTATGTACACATATAAAAGAATATAGAAGCGAGAAAGAACATATTGCGCCGAGCCCAACTAGTTGATTTGGTTAGTTACTAGTTTGTTTAAAATATGATAGAGGGATGACGGTGTATGTATGTACCTGTATTGTAAGACTTACCTCTTGAGCATACGTTTCTCCTCCTCCGAATAGAACGGCCAGTCCTCGTTGACATCATTCCACATGTGCCTACGTAAGTGGTAACAATTATCTTTCAACGAGCCTATTTGAGGCAATATCTTGTTCACTAAACTTCTATCTTTTTCCTTTATTCCTTCTGAAAGTGGAACAGCAAATAAATGTTAATAAAAAAGGAACACAATACCTAAAAATGTTAAATAGAAATTCTTAAAGTCTACATTTGTTAAACATTTTCTCATATAAACATGTGCCTGCTATTGTTATATAAATAATAAGTTTATCAATTGATTCATAAATGTTTATCTAATACGAGTTAACACTGAGATATTATATGTATTAAAAGTTATTACGCAGTTAGATTTACAGCCTATACAGAAATTAAAGGACAAAAACCACAATACAAAGTATGGCTATTGTAAAAGTAGTTATTCACGTCATAAAATTAACATTGTTCAAAATATGTTTAAGCGCAAATGTTTAAAATATGGTAATTTATCATGTAAATCATAGTACGAAATTTTTGCTTACCACTAGTAAGTCTGGCATATAACTCAGGCTTCTTAAAGGCTTTCAAGGCTAATAACTGAATAAGTCTTTCTCTGAAAATAAAAAGAACAGGTACTGATTAAAAACTAATTAAATACATGTTGTAATTATAGTTAAAAAGGTAAGTCTTTACAGGAACAACAAAATAGCATAAAAATTCACGTTCAAACTAAACATTCCTAACCCAAACTAACATTGGTATGCATACCGTAAAAAGTATTTATATTTTTCATCTCAAAAGGTATAATTTGAGCAACAAAGTTGGTTTAGGATTTCTAATTGCATTCATTTAGTAAAGAAGTCATGAACTACTTTCATTGCAATATCATTACCATAATTTGTAGATACGGTTAAGTTTTAAAACCACCACTTCCGTAAGGAAACCGCGTTTGATAAGAAAAATATCGGTTAAGGCGATAACTTTGGTGTTTTTCACCATTCGCATCAACATAGTAACAACATTACGTCAATTATTTATAAAAACAACATAGTTATTCTAATTCGACACACAACAAGATACATTTTCTTATTATAGTCGAATTATTTGTACAAGGAATTATAATGTGTGTATCAATGGTAAATATTATTTTCATTTCAAACATTTCTTTGATTTCATTGTCAGTCGCTAAACGCTGAGCCGTATTTTTCAATAAATCTAATTAACTGACAACTACCATTCAATTAAACATAATGCATTAAAATACAATATAATAATACTAATTTATCTTGAAAAATAATTCAATGCACATCAAAAATACTGAAATGTACACCAAAATATAGCTTAACCCACAGCAAAGATTAGGTTTGGATTGGGACTGTATTATTTTGGTGTACAGTATTTTAGGAGTGCATTTTCGTATTATCTGATGTTCCTTTAAAAACTATCCATTTTTCTTTGGTCATCTTATAAGCTTACATACGCTTCACAACCCTCAACTTTTAACCATAACCAGACACTTTAAGACCTTATACTATGTACAACTATAGTATATTCGCATTAAGAAAATAGTGACGTCATCATGTCCCCGCCATTTGACCAATGAGACGTGACAACGGTTGTCTGCGATTGGTTAATGTGACTTGTTTTCTCATTAACTAACATCTTATAAGATCAACTTACTTGATGGATCGTCTCATGAGATCCGGGTTTTGCGGGGGTCCCCTTTGCGTCTGCGGCGGCGGCTGACTGGCCGGAGCCGTCGGCCGGGGTGCTGGCGCAGGCCTGTCTACCCTCTCTGGCGGAGGGTTTGAAGGCACGGGAGTCACCGACGGAGCCGTCGACGACGAGTACATAGGGTGAGTTGAGCGGACCTTGACGCGGCGACCAATGTCCGTTTGGTTAGGTTTTATCACACGGGTGCTGGAAGAAAATGGTTCAATCAGTAAGGTTATTTGATTATGTATACACGTATGTGTAAATGAGGTTATTGCATACATACGACCGTTTTCCTATAGAGAGGTAGGCAGAGATTTAGATACTAAAGATTACTCTTCGTCATACCTAAGAGTACGATTTAATAGCACGACGAAGGTAGACCTCTAAGTTACTGCCCTTCCTTAACATTCACGTGTATCTTACAGTTGCTAGTACTAGTCTATTAAACATTACATAAAAGAAAGATTTTTGTAAGTCATGGTTTATCACGCATGAAGGTCGAGTCACGATAACCATCGTATTCGTAATCCGAGATGATAAGTTTTACATACATTCAATTGAAGTTTTATAGACGTTATATAACATTATCGTCAATATCTATACCCAACATATTTCAGACATATAAACTGAAAGGTGGTTCCCTAATCACTTATCTAAACAGACTGTCGTCCAAACTTATGTTTATTTCATACCCATGACTTTTCATCATTGAATTAAACCTTGTAACATAGTCTACACTATATTTCACCTTAACAACCCATATTCTAACAAGTTACCTCCCATATCCCGAGCCAGTAAGGTTCTATAAACTAGATTACCCCCCTTTTTCCCACACACTATTTGCGAGTAAGGGACCACAAGAACAGTTACCATTTGCTTTGTTCGGCCGCCACGGTCCTCGCCATGCGGTCCTTGGTGGCCTCGTAAGAGTCGTCGTTGGCCTGCACCCGCATCCTTCGGGGCAAGGGGCCGCACGACTCCAGCCGCCGAGCGCCACCGCTGCGGACGCACTCGAACGAACCCTGGAAGGAAAAATATGAGGGATATAGTATGAACTGATACTTAATAGCACAGGCAGTGATACTTAACTAACGGGATAGGCTAGACAGATTGTAACCTTGAAAGATCATCTCACACAGCAAATATAAATCATAAATTACATTAACCACTGTTAACCCTCCATTCTTAATTGACTTGCATACATTTAAATACAACCATGACGTTATATGTACATCTAGATTCACTTTCTCCCATTATGTCGCGTATCTCACCGTCTCAGGTCTTATTGGACCTACCCCTACGATGACGCCCCTTCATCTCACCTACATATTATATAACTATCTATTATCATTCACCTAGCAATAAGCCACATAAATAGCCAGTGGATCTTTTCTAACTCTTTATACGCACCAAACTAAAACTCTGCCGCTATATTTACATCTAACATTACTTTTTCTACTTAGAAATACATGTTTATTTGCATGAAATATAGTCAACGTAAGTAGAACTTATATCACTAGGAACTGACCTAGTATTAAGTGAATTTTGTTACACTAGTCAAAGCAATGGTAAACTTTTAGGAGTATATTTATTTAAAATTTTAAGTAAACAAAATGAAGTGACTAACGTAGGTAACATACTTTGCAATTTCCATTGTATTAAATAAATATAACATATAGCTTCAATCGGAAATGTCGCATTAAGAAAACATTAACCTAATTTAGCTTCTACTTTATTGTTAACTATTGCGTTTTTGTTTCTACTGCGTCTTGATTAAACTTTATAAATAACATTTGCTTATTACATAAATTGTATTTACATTTGTTATTTATAAATAAAAGTCAATTCATGAGTTTGTTCACAAAAAACGTTTGCAAACTACGTGATTTCCTCCATACTCAGTCATAAAATTTTCAGAAGGAAATGAATTATTAAACAAACCAATACTTCATACTCTAGTTAAATTGTATTACAATAATATAATCAAATTTCAATAAAAAGATTAACAATCTCCACGGAAACTGAGTTTGTTTACTTATCTTAAGCCATAGTTTCAATCGTTTAATATAAACGTATGAATTCTCCATTCTATAAGGCAGCTATATATTTAACTACTAGCTAATGATTGATTGATCTCTTTCAGGTAGGATCAAGGCCCTACTAATGAGTGTCATTGGAGTCAAGCTTCGCATCTCTGAGTAGAGGTGACGAAAATTCTCCACTGCCAAATATATGCAAAAACTGCAGACAATGTTGTAAAGCAACATCATTATCAGTCCGGCAACCGTTCCGCGACCTACAAACCCAACTGAACGCATTCAACGTTGATTCAACGCAAGGGAGGGACCATAGAATATTAATCGGGCGGCCATGTTGCCGGATCAGCTGAGCGACCAATATGGCGACCGGCACAGAGCAGAACGGTAAAATAAAAAAACTATTTTTACACACGATCGGATCGTGTGATGCCTGTGACATTTGTTTTACTAACGAATCGCACGGCGAAAGCTAATCTAGTACATTCTATTACACCCTTAACTGTATTACTTTTGCTACTGCATATATTTAAGAAATTTGTTAGTCTTACATATTACCCAAGGTTTTTTTTTCTAATTATAGTAAAAGATCATAAAAAGTAACATATTTTATACTTTATACGCAAACCAGTGAAGCGTATGCTAAACGATTTGAAATTGTAGAGATAACGGATTCTAATTAAAGCAAAAGCAGCTCAGGAACGTTACTGAAAAACCTTTCGAAGAATATCGCTTGATAATGTTATCATTGACACTGTTGTACTGCGAATAAATTAGTCGAATTCGTTGAATAACGATAAATAAACGGTGCAGGTAGGAAAACTATTAACACTGCATATTTGGAATATTGAAACTTAAAAAACTCTTCACTGCACTTAAAATAACTTGGATGACTCGCTATAAATTCTGATACTATGAAAATTCATCTAATAACTTACAAAACATGTCACCTGAATAACTAAGTAACATTTATCAATATCATGTAAATAGTTTAAGCTGTTTGCTTAGTTTTGAAGCCACTTACAATGTAGGTTGCTAACCGATTGTTAGATAGGTAACAATTCTAATTGAAACTAATATTTCTTATGTACATTAGGAATGAAAGAGAAGTAGAACTATTATTTTATACAAACTTAGTTTAAATAAAGACGCTAACATTTGTTTATTGAATGATCATTGATAATACATGTATGATGCAAACTATACGCTTCGTACCGACCACATTTGGTGTCATTAACATCTTAGCAAGCACATAATTTTCAAGGTGACACCGTTATCATTATTTTACATTCTTTCAGACTCACTTTTCGCGCAACCAAGTGTCTATGACACGAGTCGGTTACTTTCACGTTATTGTTCAATACGAATACCGAACTAATGTAATGTAATTAAGGGATTTAATTAATATACGTTTACTCACATAAGGCAATCAAATCTATATAATGTAAAGTGTGTAATAGATCAGTTTTTTCACGTTTTTACAAACTTTTCATACATTTACATCACGTTCCTCTCCTTACAAAGGGGTATGTAGAGTTCATTTATTTTCCTCAGTAGAATATTCTGTTTCTATAGTTTTAATATGTTAATGGCTTACCTGTGGACCCTCCATTTCAGCATTGCTATTGATGCTGAAACGGAATGTAGCCTCCCCGGTAGATCCGTTGCCACCCGCCGGAATGGATATTTTCTGCAATTAAAAAAAAGAAATAAATGTAGCGAATTCAACATAGAAACAATATCTCGATTGACTGAAATCATATTCATGCTCTTTAATCAATCGGTCATACGTATTCATATCTAACTTTATTTCTATATAGAAAATAATCAAGTTGTTGAATTGTATAATTATTTGTGGATAATTTATTTCAATATGTATTTATTACTGCATGTTTTGGGTTGCATACATAATCGGTGTTCGTTATATGGTACTTGGTATGAGATATATAGAGCTATTTACGTTCGGTCGTCTTCTAAAATCATTCCGTCAAGGTTACGAGACCGATCACAAAAGATAAAGAGCTAACGATACGTTTATAATCGAAAATCAGTACAACGAATCACGAAATATGAATATTAACACAAAAAACAAGTTTACATAGATTGTATGAACACATTAAAAGTGAGTTATGCAAGACCGCTTCAAAAGTCCGTATCATAATTCAATACCAGGATTTAGTCATTATGGCAATAATACAACGTATATAAATATATAGCATATAAATAGTACAAGACTCATAGTAAAGAAATTGCGTGGGTACAGATCAGCTGGCACATCTCCGTGTAAAAAGATAAATGGGGAGACAATTCAAAAAGGTTATACCCGTTTACGTTTCACATGCAAATATCCACCTGTTTCACTCCATAAGTCACAAAAGTATCGGCAAACACCTACGAGAAACCCACATCTAGACGTGTCATGCCTAATAAGGCTGTTCATACAGCCTGTCAAGTTACAGCCAAGACTAAGTACTTTACTTTCATTGCTGAAGGAAAAGCTTGTTCTTGGATAGTGTTATATACTATAAAAATGGGTCTTAAATACAATGTAACTAAATGTCTTTCTGCTAAAATGTGTAGTAATAAAGACCTCTTTGTAGTTAGTTGACTTTGTAGTGTACTAAAGTAAACAGTTGAATGGGTCGAAGTGGAAAGCATAAGCCGTATCCAATAGTGTCATGGAAAAGAAAAGTGACGGTCAACACCATGCTTGACACATTTCGTTTATGGTATGCGTAGTAACTAGTATGAAATATACGATATGACATGGATATGATTATGGTGGTATGTGTGCTAGTTTTGTACATTAATATTGTTGAAAAATATGCATTTATTGGTACATATTTAACATAATATCTCATGTTTGCAGATAAAGGATCTGGTTTTCCTGAAGGAGAGGACAAACTTGTTAATTATGCATTTAACGGGGCTACGTTTAGTAAAACTACTTCATCCATAATTTAGTACTCGTTCGGATCGCTTAGGAGGTAATAAAACATGGCAAATGTTCCATTACTACGGAAATAAACTCAAATGTTTTGATTTTGATAAAATTCCATGCTAACATAACGACATGTAACTTTTTATTTTTCAAGTATGCGCGTACTTTATAATAAGAGCAATACATTTGCACTGCAGCTAATCGCTTGTACTTCTTAAACGTCCTAACATGTTAAGAGTCACAATGAGTTGTTTGTTTGCAAACATTCATTTGACACGAGCGACTCTTGTGATTTGTAAAAATCCTCTTGGCCGTGCGTCGAGTAAGGACAGTCCGCCGGTTAATTTGATGACGCTCGGCGCACGTACTCGCTGTTCGCACACGCATAAAAGCGTGGCCGCGAGACCGTTTGAGGTCGCCTCTCGCGATATGTGCCAGCACCACAATGACAAGCAATTAACCCATTAAACATACTTTTGGTTGCATTGCTTTAGCGCCAATTAAAGCGTTTGTCAAATTACCCCTACAATACATACTTGGACTTGAAAATAATTGATATAGTACATTCAAACTGTGTAAACACATTCGAACAACAACAATTTATCACGATGATTATTCTTGAAAACTACACGTGACGTACTGCGCTCGCATGATACTGATAAACAAGACATATTGGTACTGTAGGTAGATAATATATGTATGGATCTAATGAGGAAAAAACCCGCTAGAAGCAGCGCGAGGAGGCGGGCGGCGGCGGGGCTTTCTCTGTTCGCGACTGATATAAAGAGCGGCTCGCGGAGGAAAACTTCGGCATTCGGCGCACGGCCGTCTCGCCCGCACCAGCTGCCTCCCCACGGATCCCACCAGTGCCCACTCTCCTGCTCTTTGTCTCGTCCCAGCAATGTCATAATTCATGCATGATGCATTTTCACTATTTATAGGTAACGAGAGCAACGCATCCATGGCCAATATGGTGCCAAGGTCGGTTACATTTGTTTTGTCTTGTGGTGAAGGTCGTTCGGCAATAACTCTACTAAGGCCGGGAAATACGTGGAAATTCATCATCCGTTCTCGAAGTATCATTGCTAGGCATCGCAGGTACCGTATCCTTGGTCGCAGAGCGCGCAACGGATTGGCCAATAGCACTGCCAGTGCGGACAAATGGGTTACTCCGTATTATCTTTTAATCGAATATGATCGTGGGGCTTGTTTGTCCAGCAACGGAGTTACCTAATTTCTCAGCGAGCGTTGAGTGGAGCGGAGTTACGAAGTGAGAGGCCGCCGCAACCGGTCTTAGCTCCAGGGGTACACAGCCAATAACATATACGCGCATTGAAGCTAAGTACGTAGAGGACGCGAAACGGATTTAGCGATATTTAGTTCCGGTTAAGGGCACCATGAGTCGTCGATAATATTGGCTGAGGTTCACGTTACATTTTTCGGACAATTATACACCCGGACACATAACTGTTGCTTGGCATTCGCGTGTCTCCATTTCGAGATAACGCCTTGTATCTAATATTGACGTAATTTGTCGTACTCGGAGGTGGTAAGGTCGTGCAAACTAATTTCAACTTTAAATTCTGCGACATGGGATTCATTTCTTCGCCTAGGTTTTGCGTACGTGCGGCTGCGTTGTGTACGTATCGTTGGCTCGGCTGGTAGCAGGAAAGTCCAGCACGCGCTCGGATTGTGATCGGGCGCCGCGCTCATTGTTTCGCTTTTTTATCTTTTAGTCTTTTATGGACATATACGGCCAATCAAGACGCTGCATAAATTAGATTTAGGATTTTGTTTTTTTAAGTCTCTCTTGAATATTATTGCAATGTAAATACGGATGTGCCTTTTAAGAAAAATAAATTATTTACATATAAAAACATACTTAGAGCGACACATCTCTCCTAAACAAACAACAATAAGAGTCATATGAGTTCTGATAAACAACTCTGATCAAACAATACAAAAATGAAAACATGTTTATACCCGAAGCGAGCAATGGGGCCACCTATAAAAGCTAACTGATAATCACCGTGACCATTATTTGTCATGAGAACTTGTGTAGCCGTATTGGGCACGTATGTCCGTCACTTTCATCGCAGACACATTTAAAGGCGAAGTGGTCGGTTAATCGTGAGGTTTCTACGTTACTATTTGCATATTCGCTGACTTTCTAATGGCCGATGTGGCCGCTCTTGTCGCAATCGTTCGGCGGCGGTGAGGTAACACCGATTCGTTTAATGATACAGCTTGAAAAAAGAGTATTCGACTCTCGCATTGTTGCGCGTGAACACTCTCGCGTGTGCCAGTGGCCAGCGCTGCTTTTCATCGGGGGCGACGGTGGCGGCGGCGGCGCGGGCGCTCATTGGCCGCGCGACGCCGCTCTCGAACCGGAATGCCTCGGGCGGCCGAGCGGCGGCGCAACTGCCTCGAAAACAACTTTTTAAAACCAACCAATCGGACCGATCGCGGAAAACCAACAACCAGCTACCAATCAACGTAATTAATGCTCATGCAACCGACTAACGTGTTGCTGCTAAATACCAAAACAGCCCAAATACATTTGTCAATACGCACACCGATACATTGATATGTGCTCTGTGCGTATAACAAGCCCTTTCAATTACAACGCATTTGTTTCAGCCCGTTGTTACGAAATGTGTTTGACATACTCAATTAATTTATGGAGCAATTTAGAAGTAAACATATCAGTATCAGATTTCCTAAAGTCTTTTTACTTTATGCGTCGTTATTTTCCAAGTGCACTTGTTACTCGAAATGCGGGTTGGCAAGTCTCGCCAAGGATCCACCGCGGGCCATTCTCGCGCGACCTTCCGCAAGAGGAGGGGCGCCTCTCACCAGCCAACGTGACTGCTGCCACGGCCTCGCGAGGCTGTATCCAAGCTCTACGTAACAGCGATCTTTCAACGGTTACCCAACGCAGGGGTTCATTCGATACACCAATAACCAACCACCTACGGATCACGTGATATCTTGCGCAACTCTCGCTGTGGTTGCCACTGGCCACTGCGAAACACCTCCCCGACGATCGATTCGGTTCTCATTGGTTAGGTCGAGTAAACGCACGCCACTTATCTCAGACAAGAGGCCTAATGTAACACTAGCTTTGGCAAATAGTGACAAGACTAATGGTCTCGGACATAAGCTATAACATAGCCATTATTTGGGTATCACAACCACAGTTGCAGCAATAAAAAACCTAATAAATAGACAGTTAACAAAAATTCTCACAAAAACGAAAAAAAAAACAATTTATCACCGCCATTAAGTATGAGAACGAAACTTGCAACAATACAAGTTTCATTTTCTGTCACCTACTTGCGTTCCAGTACTTACGGTGCACCAATAAGCAGATATAGCATGGTGAGCGTATGAAACACTGACGTAAACCGTGAATCTTATCAAGGCGCGCGCCTACGTATTCATTGACGTCAGGAGGGGGTGGAATCAGGGTTATTTCCCCAGGGCGCCGAGTCCCGTCAATGACGTACTGAAAACGGGTTCATGACCGACTGAGATCGCTACTCGTACTTCATCTCACTAAATATTCTTTTGAGCTAACGAAAAACATAAGCTATTCATATTACAGCTTAGCTTACAGTTTAGCGATTGCGTTTATAGAATTATATACTTAGTATCACGCCCGTTTACCTACAGTGGGATATAGAGATCACAGAACCCCATTTGTTTAAATCCTTAAACTACTTTCGCCTCCTTACACCTCATACACTCGTCTATTATAACTACCTACGTCTAACATCAATTAAACGTATAAAAAAACTTGTTCAGAATCATTGACAAATAGAACTGCATAATGCGGTGTAAGGTTAGATGCGATGTCGAGTATCGGCACAAGACAATGTCGCAAATATTTAGATCAAGGTGCGAGACGCGCGCTCGTAACTTCGATCGGATCCGAGGAATTTTCGCTGAAGATCACGCTCATGGTAGTATGAGAAACTCGGCACTCATTAACACTTAACAATCATTGATATTTTTCTTTTTACTTCTAATCCAAACCAATTAAGAAAGTGTCTACACATCCTTTGCTAGTATGGACCGTAAAAAGAATACTAACTAGCTGCCGCTCTTCTCTGAAAGACGTAGAATGCTACTAAGGCACTAGAGTTTCATAATAATCTATTGGGTTATGTATGGGCTAGCACATGTCACCATTATATGTTACCGAGATTCTGTCCACCCCGAAAGGGATGAAAGGCAATGATTATATTTATATCTACGTGTCTATAATTCCTCTATCTCCTAGTTGTATAACCTTGATTGGAATATGTCTCGGTTACAGACATTTGAACATAACGTAGTACATACAATGACAATCTAGTCTGCGACATGGCGCCGCCATTGCGACGTGACACCCCGCCACGCCTTGTCATTACACTATGTTCCTGTTACCAGTATATACCTACATAATCCATAGTAATATACTGTTAGTATATACCCAGTGTACATAAAATGTATGATATTTATTTACGTAGAATAAGGTACTCTGCCAGATTTGTTTACGTACAAAAAGAATACTAATACGCATTAACTGTTATTGAGCATAACAATGTTTTTCGAAGTTCATAAAGGTTATAAATACATCAATGAACAGTAAACAATTAGAACTAGCAACAGTATTCATTAGTGAAAGATTATGTGCTTGACCTATCTATGTGTATTATAGGTACTGATATAAAAATCTACGATAAAGATTGGACCTGAATAAATTTTCAATCTAACTCCAGTTTAATACGCATAATGTTCTACGCTGGAATGAGTTTAGCGAGCAATAGATGTCTCATCTCCAGGCGGAAACGATCACTTTATGTCTGTAGGTGATTTGTTTTGCTTCATAGTTTATGCTCAATTATGCCACAATATGTACTCTGCAATGTTTATGGACCTATATTAATTCTTAGCTAGCTGTAGCAGACACAACGTTATAAATTCGAAGCATCTTTTATTTTATTAACTAGTAAACACCATTTTCATGTCACAAGGAAAGTTCCTAGATAATTTTATGACAACGATAAATATTTGATTAAAAAGTAGCATTATTATGCAAATTGGGCACGGCCAGTGCGTAGAGCTGTCATATAACTGTATTCTAGTCTGACTAAAAAGATTAGTTGTATAACGGACAATCCATCGCGACCGAGCAACGCAAGGCAAAAACAATTGTACGACCGGTTTAATAGGTGAATACATATATATGTAAATGTGTGTGGTAGCAGATATTCTGGGTGTGCTCTTATTAGGACGTGAACAAACAACGTTTCGGTGCCAAACGGGATAAAATTAAGGTACAATAAAGCTTCACTCAACAAATAGTCTTTCAAATAAGCTGTTTTGTTCCAATGAACATTTTATAAGCGGAAAATCTATTTATTCCTCTGTTACCACGCCTAATAATTAAATATACTAACACTTATAACGTGTTTTTATAACTGTTACACGTTCGATATTTAGAAAAGACAAGGCTTACCAAACAATATAAAACTAGAATAGAACAAAGCAGAAACATTATTAGATGAGAGCAAACGCAATTAGTGCGGTAGCTTCGTCTACGTAACCCACTTTTAGTTTTATCTGTCAGCCGACAAACTGAACTTCAGAATAGAGCCGTAAGCGAGTGGTTACTTTTACCTGGATTACGTAAGCCCCGTCAGGTACAATTTATTTATTGGCTCCATTGTGAGCTTTCGCAACCTAGGCGAAGTTATAAGCTGTCCTTCTAAATACCGGATCTATCAAATTTGATCCAATCATTGCTCACATTTAAACATTGATTGCGAGGCATTGGCTCTTTATGTGATCAATAATACGCTTGCGAAACATTTACCTAGGGATTAACTGCGATTCGACATTTATTCGTCCCGTGCAGCGCTGAGCGGCTCGGTTCCATTAAGTGAAAGCCACGCCGTGACGGAAGAATGTTTGTATATTAAGTTGGCAGTTTTTGTGGTACTTAACACCGTTAGATTCACTTGGATCGGACGAATGACATTAATTCGTTGTGTAATCGCCACACTTTTTACAATTTGTATTCAGTACAACAGCTGATTCGCGTCTACTTGCCGAAATTCACTTGCCAAATGGGTCTCGGCATTCTCAAATTCCGAATAGTCGTGGAATAATTCAGGCACTAATTTAGTAACCTACAAAATATAATAAACTGATACAATATATTGAATTAAATGTTTTACACTGTGTTTACTATGTCATATTATTTAATAATGATGACTTATCACTGACAATGCCTTGTATGAATAAATCAAGTATGCGTGGTGACTAAACAGACAATTTAGGTCAAATATTCGGTGTAATCAATTCAACCTGAATTTTCTTAAGCACGAACTCAATTAAATATATCATAGTAATCTCGAAATGTGCACCTAATATTTAAGGTAAGTAGCGATTTAATTAAATTCTTGTGACGTAAGCATTTCATGTGAAAACATGCTAATAATTTTATATAGTATATGCACGAACGAATGCAGTTAATTTTGTGAATATCAATGAACCGTGTCAGTCAGCAGGAAATACCTACCAATGATTATAACAATAAATCAAAGGAATTGTGTGTGAATAATGATTAACTTAAAAGAGACAATAATAAACCACTTATTAATAAAACATCGTGGCTCAAATGTTTATTGGGGCCACACTTAATATACTGTTCGAAACTGCCGTGTGTAACTTAATTATTTTATGAAGTAACTATTAGCTATTAGCTTTAGAAGTAATATCCCTTAAAACATTTAGTGTTGTGGCACCTGGTACGGTGTGGAACCAGACATTTGAAAGCAGCTAACCATTTCGACTGAAAGAGTGTCCTTAATGGTTGAGTGAGCTTGCGCAAAGGTCACCTTTCCGAATTGTGTCTACTTATATTTTATTCAAGCCAACCCAATTGGGCCATCTCACTTACATTGCATTACAAAAACTAACTACGACGCATTGTCAGATCACCTTGAGTCAATTCTTTTCGAGCTACGTCACTTTTGAGGTGAAAACGTTCACTTTCTCTCAATTTTTTGACGAGACAAGTGGGTGTCGGGTAAGGATGGGCTGCGCTTATTGAAATTATTCGACTCGGTCGCTAGTCCATCTAGCCAGTGCACCACGAAGTGAAAGTGAACAGTGAGCACGCATAGTCGCTAGCCCCAATAAGACGTCGTCCGCATACTTCAGCAATTACCACGTGGAAATCGGCACCGTTTTGCTAAGAGGCTCCCGACCAGTTATCAATTGAAAACTAAGCTACCGAATCATTTGTATAAAACGTCTAATCGTTAAGTGATATGGAAACTTGAATTGCCTCATCTGTCACTAATGTCGGTCAACCGGAATGTACCTAAATGTCTACAGAATAACTTAATGTGTTAGTTGTAAGCTGATTAAAATAGAGATCAACATTCCTGTGAAATGCATACGATGTAACATTGACCTCATGGTCATTCAAAGTAGTCCATACACTGCACGTATGTACGTGTGTTGGTCATGCGACCTCAAAAGTGACAGTAATAGACCTTCTCAGTGCTGATTTGGTTCCGGTCCAGTCTTGTTATAAAAAGCCTACCTAGTCTAAAGGATGTGACGTTCGACGTATTTTATTTGTAAGAACAGAGTACGAATCAGGAGTCTTTACTGAACAATGTAATCTGTGTGACGTACAGGAAATATGTGACGTCATACTTGAAAACTGTGTAAACAAAAATCGTGCTATGCTAACTTACTAACGCAAAAGCGCCGTATACCGACCACTGATAGAATTGACTACGCAAATCACAAAAAAGATAAAGAAAATGTTTAAAGTATAATAATATAAAACGTTCTTTAAAAAGATTACGATATTTACTTTCATAAAATCACAAAGAAAAATATCAAATTTGCCTTTTTCATACCTAAATCTGGTATCAAACTCAAAAAACTTGATTTATACCGAATGCACCGTTTACAGACCGGCTGACGCCTGACGTTCCTGATTCCGACCACTGAGGTGCCTGATTCCGACCAGCCGTATCTCGCCTGCTAAAATACCTTCTATGCTCACAAAACGAAAGAATTCAAGCCTTTAATATAACCCCGTAATAAGTATGCTACCTGCTTGTAAATTTCTTAAAAAATTTCAATATTTTATTGTTGTTGACAAAGCAAATCATGCTGCGAATATTTCGTAGGTAAAATTTATTTGTCGCGGCCTTAACACATAGACCAGCGTCAGTACCAAAGTGGCGTAGTCCCTCTCTCATTATGAATTGACTTGATATGCAGGGTCGAGAAGAACATTAATTGCCGTAGACCTAAAAACCAGCTTTTTATGATGGTCATGGAGTGGAATTGAAACTAGAGCGGTGCATGGCGTAAGCAATTGTGGAACTCTTTTTGAAACATCCAGGTGGCCGACAAATAACACTCTTGTGAGAGCTGAAGGGCCTCATCTTTGTCACCTTCTCTTCTGCCAAACCGAACAGTCACTCCATACCTAAACTTATACTGTATTGCCCTTGTTCGCTTTCAAGGCAACAAAAGAGCTGGTATGAGACGGTGAATAGGCGTAAACGAAGCCAGAGAGATTGTCAGGATCGTTCAAGGTGACGATCGATAGTCTCTGCTCATCCCATTAGCAAAGCGTATGTTGATTATCATGAATGCTTTAGAAAGACAGGATAGTATGTCAGAATCTCTATAAGAAGTGAACGATCAGGAAGTGGAACAAGTAAAAAAAGTGAGAATCTGGTATATTTGGCTAGTATGTTGACTAGATATGGTGAAGGTCATATAGAGCGGGGAAGAGACTGAAATAGGGAAATATGACAAACGGGGTTAAGATAGTTTGATGATTGGTCGCTGGTTGAGAGTGGATTCAAAAACGCCGTTCTGGTTCCTACTTTTATATATGGTACTGAATGTTGGGTTTGGAAAAAGTATCACGGTAGCATAATGCAATACAGATCAGGTTCCTAACAAAATATGTACATAATAGAAGATTATGTGATAGGGTAAGGCAATAAATGAAGGCGTGAATGATGCCGTATTAAAGAAGATGGTGAAAATATCAAAAAGAATGTTAAGGTTGTTTAGGCAAATGGAGAGGATGCATGAAAGCTAGGCTACGAAAATATTTACAAAACCTAGATTGGTAGCGCTGGATGAGGCAGGCCACGTAGAAGTTATGCTGATCTAAATATGATCTTCTCAAAGTGGGTTTACATAGGGAAAGGAACAGAAGACACACGAGATCTTTATGAGGATCGTTCAATAATATATATATATATATATATAATAGATGTATGCACTGAACACCTGAAACTAACACATGCAGACTGATCCATGAACTAAGAAAGCAAAGGCTCTTGAGTTGGACGGATACTGGTACATGGTGATTAAATCGTGTCCCGATTCCGACCAATCATATTATTTCGTAATAAAATTTTAAATTTTTACATATCTACATAATTTTAGTACTTTTTTACATTATTGACACTTGACTAATATAACAATATAGCAAAAAAGTAATTATATCTGTTTAAAATGACTAAATAGTAAGCATTCAAAACATTCAATGTTAGACGTAATGATACGTTTTGAGAATTAAAAGTCAAAGTTTAGACACTTTTTACAAAAAAACTATATTAGTTAGTATTGGTCGGATACAGGTCTTTAAAATAAGAATAGTCTTAAGAATAAGAAAGTTAATATGAAATAATCTCAAAGCTCATCAAACAAATGAAAGATAGCTTTATTCCCAAAGTACGAAAATCCTGTATCCGACCAGAGTGGTCGGTATTTGGAACGTACTCTTTTATAGAGGACCAGATTCCGACCATTATTATTTGCTTGATATTTTGAATAAAATACGCAAATATTACTTGCTGATTGATATCGACGGTGCTCAACAAACCAATAAATGATATGATGCAAAAATACTACGAATTAAGCAAAGTTTTCTTCAAAATAATCCAGATCTTCGTTTACGCCGATTTATGTTTTTTTCGGATCCGATTTGTCAAAAAAAATTCCCTTGCGACGATTTCGGTCAAAAGAGATATTTGCTGTTAACGTGTCTAAACCAAATTTTGTCCTATAATGTAATATAAATTTATGAACTAATTGAGCGCAAATTCGTAACTTTAACGTGAAATTTATAAGTTTAGGAGGGAAAAAACCAAAATGGTCGGATACAGGAGGTCGGTCGGTATACGGCGCTTTTACGTTATGGCTCGACTGTAATGCTAGCTTCTATAAAATAATTTATGTACTTAAATATAAACTAAATACTTACTTATTACGCCTATTGACGAACGACTAAAATGTTTCAATTTAGTTATAATATCAGTTTAACAATACAATATTATAAGCTAATTTCTTATTAATAATGTATGAGATTTAATCGTGTTTAGGGCATATGCATCAACTTGCGACTTGTTGTTTGCAAAGGTAATAAAGGAACTCTGCAGGACGATGACCCGTCTACATACCTAGGTATACGCGAAACGCATCGGTGCGTATAAGCAATTAAAAAAGATATAAAATGACTTTTTAACTTTAACAAACAACTCGTTTCGTGTGCAACGCCGAGCATATTTTCATAAAGTCGTTTTACGTAACAAAAGGCTAATTTATAGTTTCGAAAAATTTACAAAGCATAATTGATCCGCGCCACCTACTTGTGCATGTGTTGAAAACAGTTGAGCAATTAAAACACGTACCGAGTTCTTGGTAATGAATCACATTCACCTATCTCTATGTAATTTGAAAAAATAATACGGTTCACTGGCTACCGAGGTAAATACCCTTTAAAGTGTTGCACAGGGCGAACGGAACGGCCAACGTTATTCAATTTTATTGTAAAATTAAACTGTCACGGGGGAAACACTTGGTAACGGACAAGGAATTTAGTTTGATCGATCACTTACAGATATCGCATTCACTATTTAACTAAATCCTGTTTGTTATACCAAATCGTGGTCTTATCACCCTTTAGAACAAAGGGGATTATCTTACAGGTATTATAAAGGAACCGAGGATAGTTTCCAATAGCGGTAATGTATCCTAGGGCTAATATCGGGGACAACGGCCGTCACACCTGGGCAGTGCATTCGTGTGATGCCTGCCACTGGAGCGATGGCTATTTATATCCCGTCCACTCTATCTTATTTACTATTCTGGTCCGCGACTCATTGAATTGTGCCTATATTATGCGGCAGTTGGAGCGCTGCCAGGGAGACTCACACCTAAAGCAGCGATAACGAGATATTCAAAGAATGAGACTCATATGACGGAGATAATATCTTTTTGCATGGCTAACATTACGTTATTAGATTTTAATAGGGTGACTGTTGTTGACAAATAAATACCGCACCACCAAGCCAATTCTTATAATCCTTATCTGTTATTGAAAATGTTAATTGAACGTCAGATAAACGTTTTCATATCAAATAATATCACGATGTCACGTTTGTTTGACGATATTGTGTAATTAGGAAACGAACGTCACAAATAATAGATATTCATGGTAAAACCCACCAGTCAAAACTTGTAACGTATTACGACAAGTTAGTTGTTGCAATGCCTCAAGATGATATTATTTAGGTCTGGCGTTTCCTACAGCTAGGCTAAGTTTGGGCATTAAGGCGATTGATGCGGGGTCGTTTACATAAAACTTGTCACGAGCAACAAAAGAGATCGCTCCAAACCGGCAGCCGAGCAATGGATACGTGCAAACCGGTCGCGGGCGCCGCCTGTCGCACCACCACGGGACTGCGCCGTGGATCTCAAACCACTCGTAAACTACATTAAAACGGCAATTCCTCACAACAAAAATTTAATAACATCGCGACTAATTGCTTTCAAATGCACCTTCTCCATTTGAACCGACAATTACACGTTTAACTCCTACAAGAAACGATTATTACGGAATGCCGCACTGGAGACTCGTACAGCTATTTCACTTTTCGAATCGTCTCTTTGTAATGTGCCATGATTGTTTCAGAAATTCGCATTTCGTTTAGATTCTCTGAAGGAGAGAACATGTTTGCCGAGTCGGCCCGTCTAAATGGCAAGGCCGTCGCAGCGGCGATAAAAGTGAACGCCACGCCTGCCTATGTTTGAACTGTAGCACTGATTCTCGATATAACGCTTGCACCGATAGAGGAAAGGAGTATGGCTAATGCAGCCGAAGCGACAAGCGGCAGAACGAAATCGTTTTAAGTGGGTCATCACATAATTTCGCAAGTGTATCGAGTGCCGCAAGCCGAGCTGGTACGCCTCGGGCGAGTCAAGGCCTGGGGCTGATACTTGCTGCACTAGCGCTCATCGTGACATTCTATTGTCACTATTTATTCATTCTAATCCTTGCTTCTATTCAATAGACTGTCGCTATTCCGCGTGCAAAAAATGTGGGAAAATCTAGGTAGATATTGGACTTAATTGCCGCTTGACATTATGGAATTAAATCCATAGCTAAGTGAAACTCGACTTCACGTAGATTTAGCGCTAACATGTAATCATTTAATGAAGCCAACACATTTAAGACTGTGTAAACTAGTGGCTAATCCAATTTTGATATGTAGTAGGAACTTTTTGGATTACATCATATTAGTTTAGGTATGATTAGATACATTTTAAATGAATAATTAGATCTTAATATACTGTTCTAGGCAAAAACTTTATGAAATATAAAAGAATTTATTGCCGTTAGAATGGTAATATAAATATACTATTAAACTCTAATCGCAGCCATTCATTAAATTCTATTTCGATAAGATTTTCCTTATATTATAACGTAGCTTATGTTAGAAAGTGAAATATAAAACACTTACGCCTTCATTTCCGGGCAAGAATTGGATCTTCGGTTTTTGCAATTTATCCTGAAACAAAAAGAGGTATATTAATTACATTATTCCTTTTATAAGATTAACGTAGAAGTCCCAATGTTCATGGGTAGGCTCAATGTATTCCACTAATCATTCTAAGCAGTGTGACATTGATTCATGAAGTCATAAATCCGTGATAAAGTTATCAGGAGAACATAATTTCCTGGTGTTTTTGATATAAACGGAGTCTTTATACATTGATTAAACTAATCTAGAGGCAATATTCCATTACTACCACGTAGACTACAACTTGCACATTAAATAGTTAGGTACATTTTTTTACAATCTTACGCCTTAAGTAATATTATCACAAAAATCAATTGATTGGGAATGCTTATAGGTTTTTCTTACTTCCTGACATTTACCTATTATGTATAGTTAAGCAAAAACAACCTTTACGCATTACAATTTAACGATTAAATTGCACAACTACACTGTTCTAGACATTGATTACATCATAGCAAGGCTATTTAGACAATTTCGCTTATATTTTACTAAAGATATGAGGAAAATACGATTGGCCATCATACTGATGTAAGTTTCTTTGAACAATTATCTTCAGGTATTTCCCATCGTGTTCAACAACCTGACTGATAAAGATTAACTTTATCCTATATTCAACAATGTGAAATGAACGAATGAAATGAAAACAATGTATCATTGTGTATTTGTATATTTGACTGTAATTTCTAGGAACTATTAAACCTACAGGTGAGCGTACAAAATCATCGCACAATTACACCAAGTAACCCAATCTAAGCATTAATGAAACAAGAAGTCAAACACGTTAGGTAAGAGGCACAATGAGCAAGTCGCTTGCACAACCGGCGATAGCCAAGAAGCTGAGAAACATTTCAACTAGGCTGAGCCGGTGATGTAAACGAAATTCGATGTTTGCCCAACTGGTTGGCCTGTAGGGGGGATCAGCCGGAACTAGACGGATCCATGGCCGTGACTCGCTTCAGGGCTCTGCCACGACCGCTTGACACTCTCTTTACACTGTATGACTATTTCGTCACACAACTCGGACCAAGCCCTTCCATATAGTTTCTATGTCATTTCTTTATCAGCTACGTGAATACAATCTGGTTTTGTACGGCTTTGTAGTTTCTGTTTTGCAGTTCAAGCGTAAAGCAAAATTCTATGAAATAAGATTACAGCAACTTTATATAACAACCATGTACCGCCGTCATTTAGTGACGATTAAAGTTTTCCATGGCACCTCGCGTTATTACCAAAGTCAGGCACTTAGATAAAGAATTTAGTTAGCGTAAATTCATTTCAATTATCGTTCCTAAACCTGTTTCGATCGCGCAAACAAGGCCGTGTTGCTTGTGCTACTTTTTATTTATTAAGTTATTAGGAGTAGCACACATACATATAAATTACGACCATGATCCTCGAAATGGTGGATTCAACCTCGGCCCAGAAAGCTCAGTCGATTAGGTCAAATTAACCAGGGTAAACATGAAATAAATCCTTACAACTCTTGATCACCGCTAACGAGATATCAAGCAAGATTTTAGACGTCACTCATGCTAGTCAGTCTCCGAAATGTCATAAGTTATTTTAGGTGGTAAATACATTTTATTGTAACCCTCGACCACACAGAAAAGGGAACAAGTAAACAGTTATTCAAGTACAAAATGTCCTTAACGTTAATACGTGCGTTATCACATTGAAATGTCATAACAATAGGGAGTTGAAATCGTTACTAGTCGGTAGCGCATGTTATCTGTTGCAAGTGCATAAGATTCCATTGAATATTTTATCAACACACGTTTTGATTGACATATCAAAAGTGTATGAAAGGAGTTTTATGTAACGCTGGACATTGAAAACAGCTTTGACTGCTAATTGGCTGTAGTTTTAACCAATTGCACTGCTTTCACGCCGATGCCAAATGCCGATGTAAAAATATGAAAGTCGAGCAACAGTTTTGCTAATAAGCATGTTGTATAATCGATTTAAATAGAATAAAGGTGCCAAGCAACCGGGAAAAATCCATATCATATCACAGACCTTGCTTTGAATTGCCAAGTTGCAGTGAGGCAATGAAATACTTGAACAAAAATGACCTTAGTGAAGCAAGTCGGCGACCTTAACTTCACAACTCAAACTTTTACGCGCTTTATTCTTAGATTCAATATTTTTTGCGAACATTTGCGGGAAATCAGATGACGAAATCAGCGCACTCCCAACCGTTGCCGATCGATAATTATATAGAATTTAAACATATTTACGCAAATGGCATTACTATTAACAAAGTCGTCGTTTAATTTGAAAAGAAAATTAACATGCAGTTATTAAAGACGAATAATTACACATCATTCATTCTTATTGCCCGATCGAAAGTGAAAGGTGACGGAATAAAAGTTTTAGAGAAACAACTTGCCTACTTGAATATCTACTGTTACCTCATTAATAAAATTCATTTCAATAATTAAACGCTACGCAGCGTTGCTCTAGTGGTTAATTAGACGATAGTCATGTTAAAACGGATCTCAATCCATATATTTTACATCAGCTGTACTAGAATTCATAAACACAAGAGAAATCACAACTATTCATTTAAAATTCTATTGAAAAAGTTTCTTCAATTCATAAGAGTTTACTTTAAAAAGATCTGTTTTGATATTAGTAAATATCAATAAAAAAAATGAAGTGTTTTTCTACAACATACGTATTTAGTCAAGAATCTTTAATACTGCGTAAATGGAACTGAAATTGGATCTTAAGTAGGTAGGTGTCAATCAACAAGTAGTTTATACCGTACTATAACAATCGAGCATTTAATTACGAAATAGCTTGCTCTCAGTAAGTAAGCATTGGTTTAACAAAACTAAACTACAAACAATCATCTCTTGTGCAATGATGTAAAGCTAAATGTGAAAAACAATATGTACTCTAACATTTTCACGTCATTAAAATTATCGTTCATCAACCGCAGTCGACATTCAAACGATGACAAACTAACAAGAAAGACCGCACGCAATCATTTCGGTTTTTATCGTAGAATATCTTAGTTTAACGGGCACAGGACTATTCAAGTAAGGTCACGAGGGTCCTGTGTCTTTATTACGTAGATACACAAGTTTGTATAACTAGGGATGGGATCTACATGTTCCAGGTGTCGATTTAGAGGCGGGGTATGGATGCGAGGGTGCATCGACCTCGGACCCCACGAAGTCACGTGCTACGTCACGCATATGTCTTTCCGAATAGGACCGCTATCGTAATCCTAAGCAAATAGAGACTAGAATTCCTTTCAATTCTCTCTAGGGGGTACAATTCAAATACGGATTACAATTTCAACAAAACTGACTGGACGGTTTACTTCAATTTGTCAGTTTTATTGTATTACTTGACTGAAACACGTGCCTATATTGGCATACTGTTTTCTAATGACGATACTAATTAAACAAGGTAATTTGTGTCTAAAATGCGTATGTATACGTAGTGTTATTAATAATATTAAAGCAATAATGTGTATGACTAATACTGGTTGCTTATTACATAAAAACTCCAAGCTAACAAGATAAAAAAACAGCAAGTAGCAACTTAACAGGAAAGGACGTGCAAATACACACCCTTAAACCGTCAACCCACCCATCTGGCAACCTGAAGCACCTTGTTTTAAATCAATTCTGACGCACAAACTTTGCCGGTTCGTAACAATACTGTTTCATTCCGATAGTTACAGAAAAAAAACACCAGGTGGCATCCCCGTGACAGGACAAAAAATCGTTAGGGACCAAGCAGGTCAGCGAACGAGATCGTATACGAATTTGGAATTTAATACGTTGATACGAATAGAGAATTTTGAAGCTATTCTTAACGGCAGATGACATGAGCAGTGCAAGCCTCGTGGATGATGCGTCAAGCTCATCAGGTGTTATAAGGCTTCGGTTTTATTTGTGGAAAGAAAAAAACCATTCATACGCCTACACAAGTGCAGGTAAAGGTGTGTTTGTGACGTCAAAAAGGGCGCGAATTGCAACAAAGTAAGAGGAAATAACCATTGCGAAAACATACTAGTTATAGTAGTTTAAACTTATTAACTATTTAAGCTTATTGAAAAAAAGTTTGTAGCTATAATATGTGTATGGTATTTTACTTGTGTGATATAAACTTAACATTTCCTTAAAAGCATAACTGTTGACAACAGCGCGATTCAAATATGTTATATCTAATATTGATCTTAGTGATTTCCTCTGCATCATGTCTACACAGCTACCTAGTTTTAAATTTAAATCGACCGTATTCTGTGAACGTAGGATTGAATAATAACGGTCACTGGCTTGTTCGATTTACTATTGACACTTGGAGACGTTATAGAACTAGATGTGACAATACATGGCGATGGATATAAGATGATTAGCATTGAGTAATTAAATTACATTATTTGAACATACGCTTTGACTATTTGCTGTTGCCTAAGATGTATAGGTAATGCCAAATTAGTTCGAAACATTTTGAGCGATCAGACTGGCGACTATGCAAATCAATAATGACATATACATATAATTTATCTCGATCTTTATTATGGCCTGTGTCAAATGCGAAATAAACATCACGATAGGCTTGGGCAAGACATTAGTATGCACGTAGCGCACCACCAATAAGTTATCAGGACACGGCATTAATCGTAGACATTTACGGCGCACCTGTGCATTGGGCAACAATTGGAGACAATCAATTACCATGTTCATTATTGGTAATGAAACTAAAGAGACAGGACAAAAGGGTGACGTCACGTACCTATACCCGACGAGTGTGTCAGGATGTTAATGATGCGAAAGTGGTTTGTCAGGATAGATAGAAAGGGACATGGGCGTGATTTATGTGTCTTTGAATTGTCAGGACAAAAGGCAGAGACGACAAACGTGTTCCGCGAAAAGGAGGTGCAAGGAATGTGTGCTAAATAGCTGAATTTAGCAGATAACACTTTCAGGCAGCGCCGTCCATCACGTTTACTCCAAAGTTTACTTTCACCAAGAGCTGGCTTCCAGCGCTGGCCGCTCGAGCGCCCGAACATTGTCATTGCGTCTACACTCGTTTCGCTTACCTAATATAAGTTTGCGAAACCGAGACACGGGCCGAATGTTTTAGTTACAAATCGACTATCAACGGAAAATTACATTACTCTTTCTGAAATGAACACGACGGAAATTTTTACACGTAACTTAGTACTTGTCCCTTATACAGACTAATACTCCTTTAATATTGTTTGCTACGGATATTAATTAAAGTTTCGGACGGAATTTCGTATTACTTGAAAATAAATGGCTAAGAATAGGCTGTAAATTCTACGAGTTCTAAAGTCTAAACAACAACTATTGTACAGCCAGCTCTATTGTATACATTACTTATTATACATTTTCTCATTGTACTCGGTTACATTCAACAGTATGTTTGTATTTGAAAGCTATTAATTTTCCTTTGTATCCATTAAGAATAAAATTTTCAATGCCACACTCTTCCTTTGGTTATTACTTACTTGAAAAGCGAGTACAAGGTCGTGTAACTTTTAAAACCGAGGTAGGTAGGTAATGAACATAAACTGCTACTGAAATGGTAATAATCGGTACATATTCATGAAGGTAAGTAAGAACGAGTATATTAATATGAAAAACTAAGGCCCATTTGCACTGCGAAATACCTACTGATTACATGCAAAAATTAAACTGTTGAACACAATGTAGTACAAAGTAACTTGACTAAATTTCACGAACCTAACACAAACTATACTCCAATCAGATAAAGGTACAGTTTCACTTTTGAAATACCTTACAGGGCAAAGAAGTTATTGTTTCGAACCTTTTATGTGTCTTCTTTTAAATAAACTACACTATTTTACACTATTACTTATTGCACAAGATATTGATAGTTAAGCAAAGCCGACATTACTATAAAAAGTTAAGGTAAACTTCGAATTGACTGTTTATTGATCACAAATGAGGTTGTGAATTGGCTCTTAAAAACGCATCGCTATATTTTTTTACCAATGTCTTTATTCTGTACAAATTTGTGGTATCAGTTAGATCCTCAAGAAAAATCGAATAAATACACAGAGGGTATTTCAGACTTGTTTGTTTATCACATGTACATTAGCCTTTTCCATTCATAGGTGACGCTTTTTCATAAAATACGCATTCAATAACTAACTTGAGCATGTCTATTGAAATAGTTCACTACGGTTACGAATGAACTGTCCAAAATACGAATTTGAGTGAAGAAAGTTTCGAGATAGGTGGTCCTATGGAGCCAAAATACCAGGACTCCTGATTCTTTGTAACTGTATCATTTTGTCAAAATGTCCATATCTATTCAGTAATTCCGAAGACCAATAATAAAAAAAAACAAAAGATACTCGAATATTTCTTTGAACAATGGGTGACCAATAAAAAAAACAGTCGCGCCGAAAGAAGTTTCGCCTAAATTTTTATGTTGGCACCTTTCATTTCCATTCATGTCCTATTGTAGCCATATTGTTTTTTTCATATAAGACAATGAGTCAAAATAGACCTCTATTATCATGTGTCATAAAGAACTAAGTTTGCCTTGCTTATTCCCTAGTGAGTAATTAAAGGGCCATAATGGAATATTTGCAAACAAAACTTCTGAAGAAGTAGTGTATTCAAATCACTGAACTACTTATAAATTCCTATAGCATTCAATATACATCATAAAACACTGAAACTAGGAAAAATATACAAAAAACTATAACGCAGTTACAGAAATAGACAACAAGAAACAATTACCTACTCCAAAGTTTTAAAACATAGGAATGCAAAACCATAAAACATTCACTACTTGAAATATCTAAAATTTATTCCAGTTGAAGTTATCTTTTTAACTGAAAAAAATTATATCAGTTAAAAAAACCTAAAATATTCACGTTTCTTAGTGTTGAAAAAAAAATATAAATTAGAAATTGACATTACTTTATCTAATATGCAAACTTGAAATATCTGTAAAAACATAAATATTACTAAGTTATGCAGTTGGTTTCAATTGGATGGCGTCTTTCTGAAATGGAAAATTTACCTAAATCCTATTGATATTTTAAATAATCCTCAAAGAAATTATAATTAGAAATACAAATCCACCCAATATGTCTTTTATGGACAAACAAAAGAAAAACAAACGTGTTCACTACTATCACCACCCTTGCGACGTAGTCAGAGGTTCATTGATGTATGCTCAGGCAGGATTTGTACCTGCTGATACAGAGTCAAGCCCCTAACAACTGAGCTACATCAAATTCCAAACAACTGATTTATTAACCTTTTATATTATTTTTATTTACTTCTTCCAGACCTGTGTTAAGACATCAAGGAGGTTCTAACGTGCTTGTTGCTAAGAATCTTAACAAATTATGAGAAATAATAAAAATAAGTATATTTGGATATGGAATAGTTATCTGGGGCAACGTTTGTCTATCATTCTTATTATGTTAAAGTTTCATATTATGCACATGCAAATGTTGCAAAAAATATCTCTTAATTAACTTGTTGACCTTTTGTATCTCTAAAAGATACTACCTATTTGACTTTGATTAAGGTTGATATAAAAAATAAAAATAGAATGATACTCTTAAAATTTCTGTTAAGTTTTATGCACCATAAAATTAAATCTAAAGGTGTCCATGGCAACAAACAACATCACAATTAATGATTTTGAATGAAAAATAAATTATTGAAACATTTTACACATCAAAGATTTCAGTTACCTATTTTTTTATAAATTTGGAACGGCTACAGGTTTTTTGGGAACCATAATCAGTGTCTTCGACCGCAAATGTTGGTTAGGAGAATCGTCTTTCACAGACGACTTGTATTTTGTAACACAATAATGCAACATGGATACAATATGTCAAAAGTATTGATATGATTTGGCTTAAATAAATTGATAATCCCTATTTGTGATAGCCAATGTTTGGTATTCCCTCAGTTTCTGTTGTCTTAGGTATCATAATTCAATAACTATTTCCATGACAACTTTAACAAAGTTTTCCCAAAATTAATGTGAAAAGGCGAAAAGACGAGAATCAATTAAGAAATTATATACCGTGATGAAATTAGACTGCCAAGGAGTTGACATTGGGATTTACTTTGACCTATGGGGCTCTAGCCTACACTGTCAAGTCTAGAATGAAAAATCATTACACATTATTATAGAACTACCGTAGTCAATATAATAAATAGACATTGGAAGTTTCGGTCGTAAAATCATCAGATGAGTTATAGCAATCCCATTGTGAAGATATCATCTCAGGCATAACATGCCGCAAATATTGCAAAAGAAGATCTATATTTAACAAGTATATTCATGAGTATGACAATTCTGAATGGGCAACTTTCTAAAACCTCATAATACAAATAATTTTTTTTCTTATATTTTTAATAAAACATGACATTGGCAAAAAACAACTAACTATCTAAACTGATTTCAAGAATCTATCTCCAATATCACATAGCGAGTGTTGAAAACTTACAAGCAATTCATAGTTTAATATTATAATCAGTGCTCAATGATGTAGATATTATGTATAATGCCATAAATAGGCACTTTAAAAAGTTTACTTTTTATTACATACATTAACGTAAAATACAAGCAAGCCTTTGAAATAAAAATGAAAGGGAACAGGACTTAACCCTAATAATGCATATAAAGTGTACATACTAAAGAAACGGCAAAAAAATACATGGTATTAGTGAAAGCTATTAGATAATGTGAAGTATCAAAAATTATTCTGTATCTTACAAGTAAAATGTATATTACGTGAGCTTTTTTGTAAAAAAGGTTGTTACCAGTTTTACAACTTAGAAAAAACATGTAACTGTTCAAATGAGTTGTGAGTTTTTATGATGCTGCTTGATGAAATATAAGGGTAGAATGTTCTAGCAGTGAAAGCCGAATGATTTTCAGAGTTGAACCATAGTTTGAATATCCAACTGCTTTTTTTTTGTAACACACATACTTTTAAGATAATATACTTCTTTACTTCAGTAACTTATGCATTTTGCAACTTTTATTACCTTAAAAGTCAAGGGTTCAGCACAGCAGTTAATAGTTGCAATTGAAATTAAGTATTGGTTATGCTTTGGATTACGAGTTTTTACCAAACTATCAGCATTTAATCTGAACCATCTCTCCGTTAACAACACTAGTTGCGGCCTATAGTCATAATCTAGTGACAAATGAGCTTTGATTGTTTACAAACCAAGGAACATTTTAGAAGCTTTGAGTAACCTTTAATAGGTTTGATAATTTAATTGAAATTTAGTTTTATAAGTAAGAATATCTAGAAACATAACTTCTTTTAATATCCTTTAGAATGAAGACAAATACTATCATTTTTAACTTCTCAATAATGATACTATCAGTTCTCTAATTTTCTAATTACCACAATGCTAATAAAATAATGAACCTCACCCTAAAATTTTCCAGTATACACATGTTTACTACAATAGATTTAGCACATGGTTGTGATGCCAATATTCAATGAATTATTTCATACTAAAGAATGTTATGAATCATCTATTAATACATTGCCAATATAAGTATTTTACTACTTTAAGTCTATGCTAAAGCCAGTTACCTAATAGGTTCTTATTAAAGAGTTAGATAACTTGCTTTAGCACTTAGTTTAATAAGTGAAATCCACTTTAATAAGTGGATCCTGTGACTCTAAAACCTGATAGACATACCCAATCAATTAACTTAAATAAGCATATTAAAACCTGAAAGTACATACTATGACAAGCTCTCCTTTAAATATACAATTAATGTTATATTAGCACATCAATGAATTTTTGAGAAAAGTTTTTTTCAACTATTTCAATGGTGTAATCTTTTATCACCACTAAAGGAGTTTACAAATGCTGATTTTTAGCAAGTGCAAAAAGCACGGTAAAACTTAATAATGTTTTTCCAGAAAGTATTTAGAGGAATTATAAAATGAATCCCAGATAACACTGTTGCTGGGTCTTGATTACAAAACAGACCTAAACCTATACTATCCGAACGTAATATTTTTCTTCTCCTTGTGTTGACGTGGCTAGACAATGGAACGAAAATCAATCTTGAGTCAATTCTTGTGCTTGTACATAATTGAAATTACCGTGTTAAATCCCGGGAGTATTGTTGCATAGCAAGAATATCACCTATTTTGATTAGCAATACAATGGCGACTTGGGAAATGTAGGCCTGTAATTGACGACACAATATGGCGTTACTTACCCTATTATTTCTAATGAAGTCTTCTATTGCCTTTAGGGCTGAATCCGTAAGTTTAACAAACACTAGTTCCTTGTTTTCTTTATACGTTGACTCTGAAGATAACCCATATTGAACACCTGCAGGCAAGGCCGCCATTTCTTATTCACTATTCGCACTATGGACCAGCTGACTCCTTTGCTAGCCGTCACGTTTCATATCATACACACATTTCTTAACGTAATCACAGATTCACAACCTATTATAAAATAAAATTACAACAATCAAGGGTTTTAGATGTCCAAAATTAAACTTTTTGTAACCCCATCGACTCGGCCTTTGTTGGCAGTACACACAGTCCGCAAGGCCACACTGACTGTCATCTACGCGCAATGGCGCATTTGACAGGACAGGAAACACAAGCATTCACTGCACACTAGCGCCATTATTACATGGCAACAAAATTATAAAACTGCTTTTTATTTTTACCTGTGTGCTGTTATTTTGAATTTTTCTTTTGAATCAATGAAATATATGTGTAATGATTTCGTCATTAATTTTGATGAAAAAATAATAATACACAGGCTCATCCAATGCTTACAAAGAAGAATAATATACTTAGTTTATTTTGTGAAGCGATAGTTCAGCAGGTTTAAATTTTAATAATTCACTAGGATAGTACGTAACTACGAGCTATTTGAAAAATATCTACATTATTGTTATTACTTAGCAATTATGCCAAGCTAGATAAGATGCTAATAAAATATTTGTCTTTATTAAATAACGACTTTAGTTCGTGCTTATAGCATTTAAAGATCTTAGAATAAGTAAAATTTGTTGGATGATGGCCGTACAAACATTATTGTCACTAATTTTCCATATTAATGCCGTCATAACTCCGATAACAATACGAAGTGCAATGAGGTATTAAATGAAACGCCCAAAGTAGTTCTCTCATTTGTATTTTAAGTCTATGTTGTGATTTATAGAACTTGTTGAGCTTATGCAAAAATATTTAGTGTGCTAGTCAAAAAAACAAAAGAAGTGATGTAAGAAATCATTATGAAGATACATATTAATTTACTATTTTATTAAATTTATTGATACCCACTAAAAGTAAATGTAAACATAAACTAAAATTAAAGACAGATTAAAATAGTACTTAAAGTATATTCTTTAAGCTAAATAAACAAACAAATAAAATATATTGTATGTGTGTGTATCCAAATCACTGAGAATAGCATTTTCCCGTTGCATAGCTATGCGGATGAGCTGTGCAAAATATGTACCGGCTCTTAGGTTCCCCAATGGCTTCCACCGAAATTAAAGCAAACGGTGAAAAAATAGTATTCAATGAGAAATGAGTTCGTATTGGTAGATAATAAACAATATTGCACGATAATAATGACAGATATATTTAAGAAATAACTAATATGCAGTCAAATGCTCTATCACTGAGCTATAACCCCTCACTAATGTGTGTTGTTTCCTCTGTTTCTAGAATTTTTGAGCACAGTTAATATTGGCAATGCTACGATAGGAATAGCCAGAGACATCGTTCAAAATATTTTTTTCATTGGCAATACTGGTTTGTTCTTCAAGGTTTTGTAGAATCAAAACAGATAGAGTACCCGCCACATAAGGTGGCAGTTGGAGGCGTCGCCACAGTCGCGTAATCCAGTGTTGCCAGTAAACACGCCAAAACTAGCACTCACTGTGCCATACGGCTCGATACATTATATTGAGGTTTCATTTGTAACGATCTTTGGTTGCAGAGCTATAAACTCAAATAAAACAAATTAATATACCAAAGTCAAAAGTCAAAATATTTTTATTCAAAATAGGCCCTATCATAAGCTCTCTTTGAAAGTTATTTTATGATCTGAGTACAAATTAAAAAAACTATATATTGACAAAAGGAATATATATGAGTGAAGTGGAAGGGCGGTTACGTAGGGGCCGGCCTAATAAGACATATATGTAACAGTCAGATAGACGCTATATTGAAAAAAGGTGACGTTAGGAGTACCTATAACCGCCGAGAGTGTATTAGAGAATGTATGAATGTCAATGAAGCGAAAGTGGTCTGTCAGGATCGGGACAAATGGGGATCCGTGATCTCTGCCTACCCCTCTACAGGGAACCAGGCGTGATGTGTATGTATGTATGTAAAAAAACTGTTTCAAACATGGCACTGAGCATTGTCTTTACATATTTTTACCGAGGTTAGTTCACCAACCATTTCGACTGCTCAAGTGCCACGTCATGAAGACCACGACCGCTCTGATAAGAGCGTAACGATTGAGAAGAAGAAGTTCAGCGGAGACCCTTGGAGAAGAACTAACAAGAAACTCCAGAAATCAATTTATTATAATCACCCTTAACAAACATAAAAATTACAAAGAGTGGGCAAAAAACACAACGCTGGTAATACTAAATTTACCTTTCATACAAAATAACACGCAATGGCGGTAACGTCAAATTTAGTTCCAAGTTTGGCTACTGCCACCTTATGTGGCGGGATCTCTAAAAATTGTGTACCGTTACGAGCGATATTTGACATAATTTGATAGTTTTGACGCATCACTTTGACATGTAATAAGATCGCTGATGAAGCTCTCTCTCTCGCTCTCGCTGACGTGACTTGAAATTGGTGTAATATCAGCTGTGCTGACGAAATTTTAAAGTTTATGTCTTATATTACGAAGCTCTTATCTTAGTTAAAAGAGGTATGTAAGTTAAGGGCTGAAACGTTTCGTATCAAGCCATAGCGGCTAAAAACCAGTTTTTAGTTATAACATTCATCTAAATGCATTCACACTCAACATAACCTGTTTATTTACAGCAACATGTCTAATTGGGAAGAAAAAAAGGCTCTCATCACTAGGAACCTGCAAGAGGTCTTAGGAGAGGAGAAATTAACAGAAATCCTAAAGCAACGAGATGTGAAAATATATTGGGGTACTGCTACCACAGGCAGACCGCATATCGCTTACTTCGTCCCAATGTCTAAGATTGCGGATTTCCTTCGAGCTGGATGTGAGGTGACGATACTTTTTGCTGACCTACATGCTTATTTAGACAACATGAAAGCACCATGGGAGCTGCTACAGCTTCGTACTGAATACTATGAGGCAGCTATTAAAGCTATGCTTTCATCAATTGGCGTGCCTTTAGAAAAGCTGAAGTTCGTTAGAGGTACTGACTATCAGCTTAGTAAAGAATACACCCTAGATGTATACAGATTGTCCTCTGTGATAACTGAACATGACGCTAAGAAAGCTGGCGCAGAGGTTGTGAAACAAGTTGAGCATCCCCTATTGAGTGGATTGCTGTATCCAGGATTGCAGGCATTAGATGAAGAATATCTTAAAGTAGATGCCCAGTTTGGTGGGGTTGATCAGAGGAAAATCTTCACCTTGTCTGAGAAGTATCTACCTCAGTTAGGATATGCAAAGAGAATACATCTAATGAACCCCATGGTACCAGGTTTGACTGGTGCCAAGATGTCCGCTTCAGAAGAAGACAGTAAAATAGATTTACTAGACAATCCTTCCAGTGTTAAAAAGAAGCTTAAGAAAGCTTTCTGTGAACCTGGCAACATTACCGATAATGGTGTATTGTCTTTCACTAAATATGTCATTTTCCCATTATCAAAACCAGACGATAAGTTCACAATACATAGAGCAGCAGAGCATGGTGGGGATGTAGTTTACGAGAAGTACGAAGACTTAGAGGCAGCCTTTGCTAGACAGGAAGTTCATCCCGGTGATCTCAAAGCATCAGTTGAGGAAGGAATCAATAAACTCCTGGCCCCAGTTCAGAAGATCTTCACCGATCCTAAGTTACAAGAACTGACAAAGAAAGCTTATCCTCCACCTGTTAAAACTAAAGGTAATGCAGCTGTTGTAGATGAGATAACGCCTGCCAAACTCGATATCAGAGTGGGACAGATAGTTGAAGTTACAAAACATCCCGATTCTGATGCCCTGTACATCGAAAAGATTGATCTTGGTGAGCCGGAACCAAGGACTATTGTATCTGGCTTAGTAAACTTCGTACCTATTGAAGAAATGCAGAATAGAATTGTAGTTGTTCTATGCAATCTTAAACCAGCTAAATTGAGAGGGGTAGAGTCTAAAGGAATGGTTCTTTGTGCTTCTTCAGATGAACCGAAGCAAGTTGAGCCTTTATTAGCACCTGAAGGCAGTAAAGCCGGTGACAGAGTTGTCATTGAGGGATATGAAACAGGTGAACCAGATGAGGTGTTGAACCCAAAGAAGAAAGTTTGGGAGAAGCTCCAAGTTGATTTGAAGACGAATGACGGTTTGGTAGCCACGTGGCAAGGGAATAAATTGATAAGCAAAGTTAATGGCAACCCAGTGACGACAAAGTCCTTGAAAAACACACCAATTAAATAATTTACTTGTTATTTATAAGTTTAATCTTTTCTATATATTTTTATTTAATAAATGTGAAGTTCAATTATTATAAGCTTTTGTTTTATTTTGTGAGTCTACTGTATTACTTGTTTTACTTTGAGATGATTATAAAATAGCATGAGTTAAGAATGACTAACTTTATCTCAAGTCGGTTTCAAATCTTGCAATAGATTGCATAATGTTAGAATTAAGATAAAGATAAGACATCACACATATCACTAGGATTCTTGCATTCATTACTTTACAAAATATCTGAGGTAGGAAACCTTTAATGTATATTAATGCTAGTCCTGTCTGTTAACTGGGATATAAATTAACTCACCACTAACCAAAATGTCATAGTAGGAGACTTAAACATTTAAGGTAATTGGATGTTAATAAGGGACTGGCTGACAATCGTGCACCTATGGTGCATAAGAATAATATAATTTTAAGTACTATACATAGTATTAAATTATCTCTTCCTATACTTATGGTAAAAGTGACCAAGAAGCTAATAATGTCAATTTAAATCATTATTATGTGAGAGGTCCACAAAAATACAAAACAGAATCACACAACTAATGAAAATAGGTATGTTTATGTACACATGTATCTACATAGGAAGATAAATAAGGGTGTTATATGTATAGTTATTAATCTAACCAACATACAAAGAACAGATTAGATCAAAAGATATGAGGTTTAGCAATAAAAATCTTGTTTGTTTGATAGCAATCTACAATTTTATGAAATACATGCGGCATATACCAATGGAAATTTTATGTATTATTGTAAAATACGTATCACGTGTACAGTGGGTGAAAACATCGTAATTAAAACTTCCTATTATTTGGAATAGGCGATGGTCGACGCTTTTACGCGGTGGGATGGATCACGATATGTGGTGGCCTGGTAGGTGACAGTTAATAACGAACAGGTAATAGTTAGTGGTTGTAAATGGCAACATGGCTTACCATCTGTCACATTGAGTACTGACTCTCTGGTCAACACGTAGGTTCGAGGTGTCCATAGAATTACGTGGAATTACTATATCGCAATTGCGGAGATGGAATCCTGAACCTCTGACTACCCCGCAAGGGTTAATGGTCGTGAATGCGTTTTGTCTTTTTTGGTAGGTGACTATGTGGTAAAAAGATGCACAATATGTAACTACCCCAGCAAGGAGCATTAGTCGTGGTGTAATGTTAGCATATTAGCAATGCACAAGTGATAATGGTCGTGAAGTGTATATGATTTCTCAGTTCTCAGCGTCTAGATAATGCTTATGACAATTTCCTTAAAACATCTATTTAAATATCTAATGATCTATAATATACATAATACATATAACTGTTCAAGGGTATTCAGAATCTTAAGCGATAACTTAACAAATCTTGGTAAGTTCATTCATTGCAAAATGCAATAACGCTAGAAAAAAAAGGCCTATACAAATTCATTGTATTTGCACATTCGTTAATCGTGTTTCAAAACCTTGATAAGCATACGATCACAAAACTTGACCTTTCCTTTAGTTGGGAAACTGTACCGCCCGAATACTTGCATAAAAGATTAATTTATTTACTACTACCGCCATCTAATTGCATTTATGGAAATATTGTTGAAACGTAGTTCTTGTTCCAAAAACTAGATGGCGCTTTCTTAATTAAATTACTATTTCTGCGATCCGTTAGCAGGGAGAATTTTTATATAGGGTTCGAATGATGATTTTCTATTGTAAACGATCTTGCAAATTACTTTGAGATCATCCCACTTTGACGACGTTATAGGCATACTTGAACTTCAGACGATCTTCCTCAATTCTGCAGGATGCTAGTTAGGTGCAATGGACATTTTAATAGTTGTGTTTTCCGCCTTAAACAGTCCTTATTTGTATAAAAATATGCATACACGATTATATTACCCTCTCAGAGTAGTCTGAGCATGAGATCCACCATGAACTGAGGTTGGTCTTTGAAATACTCGAAACACATTTTTAATTGATTATCAGTATCCACCGTGACAGGTAAATAATCATGCTGTCACTATTCGCATTTGTAACGAATAAATATTAGCCCTAAGGCATAAACCATATAAGTACATAAACGATTCGGATCTTCATTCACACTCTGCGATTACAGTTATACGTAATATTACCCAATAAAAGGGTATAGTGTAATAAGATGAATAAGATTATATATGCGCATGTACGAGTAGTTAAAAGTCTATTATGTAGCATCGTTTGATGCTTTTGATAATGACAGCTTATCCCGTTGGGAAATAGAGGAATGAATATATGTACATAATATTGTTAATATATACCTAATAGGTATGTATATGTATGTGTTGTCTAAGGATTAATTAAATATGTATGATATTATAAAATTAAAACGAGACCAATTTAACTATATTGAACAACAAGCAAAGCTAACAAATATTACTCTATATTATTTTATGAATGACTAATTAATCCTATTATACCCTCAATTTCGCTAAGTCATTCTATGAGAGTTGTATAAGCCAATGCAACTTAAACCAAGTACAATACTAGGTTTTTCATTAAAGGGTTAGCCGGTCTATCGATTAGAAGGTTAAGCTTTAAAAAGGTCTAACAATGTATGGGGATAAAATTAGATATTCAATAAGCAGGAGAGACAGCTCGCCATTTTGGATAATGGTTGTTCACGCATGCGCAGAGATCGACCCTTACCAGTCCGTGGGGTTAGGGACTCCCTCAAAATATGATGTCAAAAAACACGTTATTCAGTCCCCTTAGTTTAGTAACCTAGTCGGTACGTATTGAAAGGTTAAAATGACTTGTAATTGAGACAAAAAACTATGTTTTCTACGTATTAAAAGTGTTTGAAACGTGCGTGTGTGAACTTTTCATCTTAAGGTTGTGTGGGTGAAGAAATGCCAATAGTGTTGTTAATTCGGGATTAGATGCACTAGGAATATGGCGTTACAGGTCTTAACCTTATGACTCCTGTCAGTGGTGTGCAAACTTTTCTATGAAAACCGTGTGAGAAAAACATAGGAACAAAACCTCGCCTGTGAGACTAACATGGGATGATATAACAGCAATTAATGGAAAAGGTTTGGCGTAAAGTCGGTCTCCATTCCTCCCGAAAGAAGAGGGATGGAAGTGGAACTAGCCAGGAAGTGACAGCGCCCCCTGAAGTGGAATACCAGAACATACAGACTTTGCGAACAGCTGATTTGCTAAGACAAAGACAAGGCGAAGAAAAGTCGACTCTTCGGTCCTCCTACATCATTAGGAATGGAGATAACTTCATCCTAGTCGAGAGGAGGAGGCGTAGAAGACGTAGAAGTGGTACCAGGGCTTCTTCTGGCAATAGACATCATACACCACCCCTGGTAGAGGAAGTCAGGACTGAAAAACGTCGACCTCCAGCGCGATTGAAGTTGTTTGGCATTCAGTGGCCACTGCATTCTAGTGAAAGTACCAGGTAAATTATTATTTACATACATATATTCTCGCCTCTACTATCCTAACAGTATAGGCAGACTATCGATCGCCAACTTGATCGATCCCTATAAATCTTTCGTGTGTCACTTAATTACGAATGCTTATTATATTAGTAGTAGTCACGTTAGAGTCTTTAATCTAGAGTTAGAGTATTAGTCAAACAATCAATCAATCAGCCTATGTCAGTCCACTGCTGGACGTAGGCCTCCTCAAGAGTACTCCGCATAACACGATCACTCATAGCCCTCACCACTACCAGCGACCTTTTTCAGGTCATCGGTCCATCTAGCATCCCCCTGTCTTAAACCTCTGAGTAACTGTATAGAGTATTAGTTAATAACATATAATTACATACATACCCTCACGTTCGTTAACCCTTTCTGGGTAATTAGAAGTTTGAGTGATCTTTAATGACATACATAAGCTTCCCAACCACTAACTTTTTGGATTAAGCTGAGTAATCATCCGTCGTCGTGTCTATACAGATCTTTGATAACTTTAAGCTTAGGTAAAACAAAATATACAGCATTCAACATGAGAGGTGGTGTCCCATGTTCAACTATTTCAACACAGCATAATATGAAATAAAATTTTACACCTATAACATAAATACATAGTATAATACGTACATTTCATACTTTCCTATTCGAGATGTACAGAACCTTGTGCATAAAATCTTGTTCATTAGTATAATCATTGTATTGTATGCTGTATTGTGGATGCTATATTGGAGAAATGGTGGTTATCCTTTATCGCTTCTTACGTCTTTCCACATGCATTGAACAAAAAGATAAGATGCTAATTAAGATTCTAATTACGTCCTAAATTAGCACGGGAAGGAACTTTAAAGGTTTCTCTTACAACGGATTATACGAATTAATTTGGTTTTAAAGTGTTTTAAAAAAACGATTGTTTAAAATACGTGTATCAAAATATTATATCAATCAAATATGTATAACAATTTTCAAATATAGAATGTGTTAATTCATAATAAACATAAGTACACGAATGAATGAAAGTTAATATTTATCCTTGATCTGATATTAGTTATCTCTTAGAACTATTACTCTACTTCGTAGTGTTTTCTACACGTACAAATAAAATTAATACGAAACGATGTAAGCCTTTTTAATAATGCCGGAATGCCGACCATGAGTCATAATTTCGATCCCTAATGGTAGGAAATATACATCGTTTGACTAGTACTTGTTTGCGATATATTCTGTTCTAGAATTGGATAAAAGATAAGCAAACTTTTTTTAGAAAGAAACATTATGTACGTAGGTATTCATACTTACGCCACTATTTCCCTAACGGGTTAGACAGGGAATTTCCAGCGCCACAATTTTAAGTTATTTTGACAAATAATTGAATAATTTTAAAAAGGGTGACGTTAGAAGTACCTAGAACCGCCGAGTGTGTATTAGGAGGTGTATGAGTTTCAATGAAGCGAAAGTGGTCTGTCAGGATCGGGACGAATTGAGATCCGTGATCTCTGCCTACCCCTCTACAGGGAATCAGGCGTGATGTGTATATGTGTATGTTTTACATGCTTTCTTCAAAGAAACGGCGTGTGGTATTTATTTTCTATCATTTAGAGTTGTTAGATCATTATGTGTCTTTCCTTGCAATTATTAAGGTTCAAAATAATTTCTTTTCGGTAAATATTACAATAGTATTTAATTACAGTATAATTGATAAAAAACACATCACTAAAAATAGAATCAGGCTAATATTTTGCCTGTAATAAATGATAGAGTTTTTTAAACTTATATTAAATGGCTGAAACTTGGGCTTTGAGTTTCAAAGACTTCTGTAGATGGTTCTCTAGATAAGGTACAGTGGTCAAACAACTGACTACCCTGAGCGTCGTGAAACGTACGTTATTTTATGTAAAACTTACCAACAATATTTTTTATCGATCCGCAATTTCGTTTTTAAATGAGATATTTGAAAACTCTCATGCTCAACTATGAATTAAACTCCGTAACTTATTTCAGAGAAGAAACAAATTACGAAAAAAACAATATAGCATTAAAATTCAATTTAATCTCTACCTATTTAAGTATGTATTAGTAACTTTTACATTTTCCCTATTCAAACTTTTAACTTACTTTCATCCTGTCATGATTATAATTGACAAATAAGAGACTGCATTAAACTGAGAGCAGACATATACATTGTCGTCCCTTAGTCCCTTTCAGGTTGCCACTGGGGTCACTTCTTAGCATGAATATTGGGGTTGTAATGTCATATGTAACTTTAGTGACAGGTTGATAGTCCATCTCCAAATAACCCATAAAGGTCTAATCCCTTAGTCGCCTCCTACGACATGCCGGGAAGAACAGCAGCTAGTTAGCATTTTTTTTACGTGATCTAGCAGGAGACTAAATCTATGTTTTCACGCTCCAGACACTCCTCGTTGGCTCGTCGGTTTTGCAGAGGCAAACGGTCTCGCGAAGACAACGAACTCTATCGCTCAAACAGCTTCAAGTTCGAGAGGTTTGCCAGAGAACCAGCGCCCGACCAAATCTCCACTGGATCGCAGGTTAGTACTGATGCTACGGATTTAATGTCTACCCTTTCGAGGAATAAGGCCGTGTGTGCGAATGTGACAGCGAAATTTGAACTCTGGTTTCGCAAATTGATCTAATATTCGGAATAATTTTCGTATAACATTAATGTCGTTAATAACTTATTAGACAATAATAAAAAATGTGTAAGAGGAGGTGTGTGAGTGTCAGGATTATTAAGCGAAAGTGATCTGTCAGTATATGGTAACTTGCTGTCTTTCGTTTGGCAAGGGTACTAAGTATCCGGAACTAAAGTCAAAGTTAAAATATAAGTTTATAACTGCGCCATAAGCTGTCCTGTCACTATATTCCATACCAATGTTTTTATAACAGACATATTATTTGTGTTATCTTATATTATACGTGACCGTAGAAATATTGTGTCTTCAAAGGTCTGTCATCCCCGAAAAGGATTGAATTACCGTTACCTATGTTTTATAACTAAACAAAATATGTATTACCATTTCATCGGTAGGCCATAGAAAAAAACTTTTTAAAAAGAGTCCTTGTCTGAAAGGCTTGGACACTTATCTAGATGAGCCATCACGTGCACAAAGGAGGTTCGCAAACTACGACGCCACGCAAAGAGTTTTTAAACATATTCCTTCATGCATCGTCCTTTTGTACTTGCGTGGGGGTGGACAGACGCTTGGAGACATAATCTTTGGCGCCTTTAACATATTATGGGGTTAAGGAAGAAATTCATGAAGTATACACATATGAATGATACATATGAATGATATGAAGTATATACAGTATGAAACGTTGTAATTAATTTGTAGTGATGTCTTTAATTCGGTTTGCTGATGTCAAATTTCTAGCCCATAGAGCAATTTATTCCATAGATCCCTACATTATAACAATTCTCTTACAACATGCGCAAAAGAAGGAAAACCAGCCAATTGGTAAGATCCCTATGTAATTATCCTTTTATTACATTTAGTTTTCGTTAATGAATTAATACCTCACCGTATAATATATTAAACTATAATCTAGTACTTTAATTTAGCTGCATTACTTTTAAAAAAAATTAAAGAAAAGAAATACTGTATACTCTGCTCATTATTAAAAAAAAAACAATTAAAATAGGAAATGATACAATGAAAATGTTTTGCTTTAGTATACGATGCAGCTAGGCTGCATCACTGGTTCTGTAACAAAACTCGATCTTACTTTTAAGGATTAATAAATTACATCACAGATAAATTGTCATAATTTACTATAGTCTGGCTAACGAAAGTAGATACTGGATGATTTTGCAAACTTTTTATATGACAACACTAAAGTGTTACTACCATCGGATATTTACCCTACAATTTGGGGTATTTTAAGTAGAAAGTACTTAGGAACAATTTATTGCGAAAAGGCAATTTTTAAAACAAACTCATTAGACATTTTATAAAATGAGTTTAAAAATTCGTACGTGTGCTGAAATTGTATTAATCGAAAATAAGTTTCGTATGTACGTGTTAGATCATTTCAAAAGCTACACTAAGCCTTACGTTGGTCTAATAAATAGCTTAAGAAATTAGTTACACTATATCTTAACTCATTAGGTAGAGAAAAACTTGGCAATTTTATTTTAAAGAAAAATTAATTTGTATCTGTTTTCCGAAAAATTTGGTAAAATCAGAATCAGTGTATGGTATTCCTATTTCTGACGCCGAAGATGGCGTGTTGTTGACGTTTCTTTATGGTTGACTTGCGTATAGTTAGGTTATGTTAGTACGGTCAAAATGTCTTGATATTATTTTATTTTAATTAAGTAAGTTCATATTCGGTTTAGTTATTTTTTGTTTGTTCTTTTTGTTATTTAATACGCTACAATGGAGTGACGTATCCGTGTGATGTTTGGTATGGAGTTAATAAAGAGATAACAAGTTATATAAGCTACTTTTAATCACGCCATAACGCGGACAAAATTGGAAGCATCCACTAGTAAAATCAAAATAAATGTCAAAGTATCAAAGTGCGTTGTTCCGCCTTTCCTTTTTATTTTAGGGTTGCAATGCTAATATGTTTTAAATTTGCCGCGCTTTTTCAGTATCTACTTTCGTTAGCCAGACTATAATATACAGTTTTTGTAGAAAAATATGCAAATTTGTCAAGTGTGAAGTAGCGCCATCTACATTAGTCCTGCGTAAACACTTATATTCGGCGGCGCTAGCCATAGCGTCCTTTTTAACTTATATTAGTTCCGAACAATACCGTTAGAGTGCGTGAAACTCTTTTAAAATTTTTGTTTTATTTCTAAGCTAATAAAGTTTACAGAACGAGTTGTTTACCATTAATTTTTATGTTAGACTCTTGTTTAAAAGGATTTACGGTTAGATAATAAAATTGTGAGGTACATCTTAGACAATAGATAACCTAGAAATCTTTGTAAACAACTGAATAAAAGTTTACTACGTGCTAATGTATTTGTCAAGGTGCTGTAAAATGTAATAAAAACTACAAAAATATATAGTTGCGTATATTATCTCTGTTATTGGGGTTCATCGTCTTTTTATTTGTATCATAATGAGCCTAATCCCACTCTATCAAGGTTTTAATATAGGATATATGCAAAATTCTTAAGGGATTAACTTGTCGAGTCATTGTTTTATTCTAAAAATACATTCGCGTCCTTTAATCCCTTGGGGGTGGACAGAACCTTGGAGATATAAAATGTCCTAGGTCACTTTTTAGCATAAATATTGGGGTTGTGATCTCATTTGGAACATTGGTGACAGGTTGCTAGCCTTTAGCCCAATAGATTCAATTAATCCCTTGTCCCTTATTCACCTCCTACTACAGGGCAGGATATAGGGCTGCTTGTTACCATTCTTTTTACATCCCAGGTTAACACCTTTCACCAATGTTCCATACGACATTACAACTCCAATATTAAAGGAATTAACGGACATTAATTTATGTGTCTATCATAATAATCTTAAATAATCTAAAGTAGCTCTTACCAGGCGACCATAAATTACGTACAGGTAAGCGTATAAAACAAACCTCCCCAGCTCTCGAATTTCTCAGGCGATCTTAGGAACAAGTCTAGGGCGCAGACTTTTTCATAACTCGCATCGGGCACCAGATGGCGCCGCCACATTAGTATGTTGATGAGGCAATCGCGATCACCGCCCGGGATAACATGATTTATATCGCAGATAGGGCACAAACACATTTCTCAAGCGAAATTGGATTTGTTGACGGCTCCTGTAAGGCAGCGAGGAAACTTAGCTAACTTTTCTTCTTATAAAGGGTCTCTTTTTGTTGGCGTGTTGCAATCAATAAGAACGGCTAGTTTGTTTCGAGATAATGTGAAAATAAAACAAAGTGTAGTTTATGTTTGGTACTTTAAAATAATGTTTAAAGCTACCTTCATGTTTGTAGCGACTAAGGGGAGTTTAAGGGACTAAGACGAAGGGGACTAATCAGGGATTTTCATAGATATATTTGAACGAAAGTAGTAGTAGAGTTAGTTGCTATCCAGTACATATTGATTAAACATATAATTTTAAATATTTTGGTAGGTTTTCTTAGCATGATTACGAAACTTCAACAAATTAAGCAGAAGATTCGCACTATACTTTTTTCTATTTTATTTCATGTTCGTGATGATGCGCTGTCTCGTCTTTATAACGCTAATTTTAGTGACCATAACCTGACCTGACCATAACTTAATTCTTTTTATATATTCTTTTTCGGAGTAACATGGGAACAGCTACAGTGGAATCACCAAATACATGGGAAATTTCTATTTCTTAAACCAAAAGTTCACTTCATGCAACTTTTATAATTCCAGTGATTGATCGAACCTCAATTTTCCATCGTATTAACCTCTTCTCGACTCTACGTTGACATCAATCAACCATTTTCATATACGTCACCAAACTCGTATCCGCAGATCTCTTCAGTCGTTAATGTCGGGAAAAAATGCAGACAACACCGTAGAGTGGCGACGCGTCTTCAAAAAGTGCTTCCCATTTTCGTTATGAGAAAACTTGCGTCCCCCAGGTCGGTAGCTGTAGTCGGGACTTGAGTGATGGCTTGCATAAGTTAGTGTTGCTAGACGATTATTTAGGGTATATTTTGATAGGGTTAGGTTGTCTAGGGCTTGTTTTGGATGTATATTATGTCTTAGTTTTTGGTAGAAAGTAGGGGTTTTGTTCAATCGAAATTGATAAAACGTGAGTTTTTTATAAATATTTGTATATAAATAGGTTCGGTTGTCTAGTGTTTTGGGATGTAACTAACATGGTAACTAAAAATATGCATCTTTCTTTCTGGCATCAGGTGAACATTAATAATCTACTGAAGAAGAGAGTTTTTGTAAATGGACGTAACTAACTAATTACAGTTATACAATATGTATTGCAGAAATTATTGTGTGCGAAAAATGGTAACTTATTTATTTCTAAAATAATATTAATACCTCCGAGCATGATTATTTTTGTAAGTATGTTACAGTTACAGTACAATTATTAAATAAATCTTGTCTGTACGTCTAGCAAAAAAATACTAACGTCAACCCAAACTATGAATATGTCTAGAGTGCAGTTATATGAGTCTTTTGCAGGCATTCAGAATAGACGTCGGCCACTGGTATTTTTATATGAAAACTTGGCAATGGGACCATTCGGGGCTCCATGCGAATCAAGGGATGATTATTGTAAAGGATATAAGAAAGTTTTACAACCTTCCTTATTTCATTCTTATTTGCCGAATTTACAGTGTGGTGTGTAACTATACGGATTTATGAAATAATAGAGTAAAATAATTTATTATATGTCTGTTAGTTGCTGCTTACGAAATATCGGGTTGGATTAAAGTTTCACAATTATAAAACTTAATAATTAAACTTTTAACTATGAATATTTAGTTAGCACATAGGTGCATAGCATTGTAATAGTACAATATGTCGAATTATTAAACAAATTGTTTTTTTTTGTTTATCGATATTTTTAGTTAAAAGTCCTTCCTGCGCACAAAATATTCGAGCAGTTTTGCAGGACATTATTTAAATGTACCCACTTATTTTTAAGTAGGTACTAAAAACAAATAACAGTGTTGCATTCTAGAAACTTCCAGTCTAGTACTGGAATATTCCTCTGCATAAGCACAATCCCATTTGCTAATACGCCGCTTTTAAATCGATTAGTGTCGTAGCGAGTGCGTATTGATGACAATCCCTGGGGGCCATGTTATAATCGAGTTCCATTTCGGATATTGCTATTAATTGAAAATTGTGAAGCACGCGTTCATTTTCCACTAATTAATCGGTGTAATGACAGCCTGTGCTCCCTTCCAGCCTTCGGCATACTGATATACCCTGCCTGTAGGTAGTATACAATTGTCTGTGTACATACGTATTTACACAACACGCCTTTATAAGGGTAGACAGAGATCAAGGACCTCCTTTAGTCTCAGTTCTGACGAACCATTTTCGATTCTCTGATATCAATATATCTATATAAACATACATACAGACTTAATCTTTAACGTAAAAGGAGTTTATATCGTAGTCTTGTTATTGATGGTTATAGTATGGATTTATGATTAAGAGCATGGCTAAGGTCGTAATTTAAAGTAACCAACTGAGTTAAATACATAAAAATAATGCACTTAAACTAATAATTGTTATTTTTAGCACACTATTTAAGATAACCAATACTCTTAAAAACCATAAAATTAGGATTTGTTTTGGGCGGGCTCACAAATAAGAGGATTTAGTAATGAATCCCCCATAAGTATAACATAAATAAATAACTTAGCTTCTGACATTTTCGAATATGATACAGAAAATAATTGTGATTTATTCCATTGAGACATGCTACGAATATAAAGCAAAGTTCGCAGACAGATTAAGTTTGTATGAATCATTCGCAAAAAGAATAGCCCCATAATTCTAAAGTGTCTGCAAATGTCTTCTTTATATGCTTTATCTAAATCCAAATCTTTATTACTTTAAAAACCTGTTTCTGGTTTGATCGTGTTCCGCTGATACTAATGTTTTTAAACCATGTTTTTTTTTCTAGTATACCTAAGTATCTAAGCTAAAATTTGTGTGAAACAATTCACTCGTCGTTATAAAGGGCATTGCACTACTAATCTATTATTTAAAAAGGACACAAAATTAACTTAGTTTCTATAGATATGCACGACATTTCGTTTCTCATTAAATTTCACGCCTTTCCAAAAATGCATACCATAAATGGATTTACCACTAGTCCTGTAGTTGTAAAATACTGTGTTACTGTGCTACTGTGTTGTAAATAGTCTTAGTACAGCTCCTGATTAACGTATATGAAAAGTATTGATTACAACGAATAAATTACAATGTCAATGCTGTACAACATTAATAAGCAACCTAAATTAATTAATTAAAGATTAAGATAAAGTAACCAAATTAATTAAATTAATTAAGATTTAAGTTAAAGAAGTCAATTCTTGTTTTACACCAAGATTCAGTACCATGTAAACAAGGTATAAACCAAAACAAACAAATACAGAATACATAAAATCGGAATAGAGTCATTGAAATAGCTATCACAAAACACCAGGAGCGCAAAGGTTAGAGGAAATGCGAATCCATGAGATGTTTGCACTTCACACTAGTGCTTTGATGTCCCTCGTATTAGAATTTACATATTTTTCTTCGAATTTACAAGCCACACTTTGATGTGACCTCAGACGATGTCTTCTGAAATTTAAGTCCCTTTTCTTGTGGAGGAACACATGTGGAAATGAGTTTTGCATATCTAACATATGTATATCTTACACAAATATGTACAGACTACGTGTATGTGTAAAAAGATATATATAATCTGTGGTTCAGAGGTTAGGCTAAATATTCTGTATCGAAAGTTCCGAAGTAAAATTCACTATGGAGTGTATTTTCAAAAATGCCTATAGAATATTTAGTTTGAATATGGAACATATATTTCAGCAAGTCATTATCATTACTCGTTACCATTCTAGATGTCGTGTAGAATGACAGCTATTTTACCACTTTATAAAAGTTGCAGTTATCACCAAAAAGACAAAAAACCGCAGGTACATAGCACGATTACTCACCAAGTAAACGAATTTTATCCTTGATTCATTTATAGTTGAAAAATCGTTCGTTCAAATTTCCATATTCATGGCATTGCAATAAATTCGGATCAAGGTAGATCTATTCAAAACTGGAATACCCCAAATCTTTTACCTTACCTAGGGTAGTTCCCCTATCGTTAAATTAACTTGGACATGTTATGGCAAAACCCCTATGATTCGGATATCTCATAGAGTAAACTATGACTCATGTTTGTTTGAAGGGGGTTCTAAAATCGGAAGTGACTATTACTAATGATTCATGTTTTTGAATTCGTGTTCAATTCCCAAGAAACGCATAGTAGAAACATTGAATTAGGTATATTTTTACATGCCTCGTATTAGATAAGAATTGGAATGCTTACAGCTACTGTTCTTGCCGACATAAAGGTAAATAGCATAGGAATTTACTAAGAAATGGGATAGTAATATTTCAAGAATATTCCATATACCTAATTATAAACATAATCACAATACCGATAGTTAACTATAATATATTTTCTGATTTATTTTTAAGTTCTTTACTATAATAGATCGTTAATCTCATTGAGCAATAGAGACTTAAACATTATTTGTATATGAATTTATTTATAAGTCAATGGACCTTGATTCCACTGACACATCGGAAGTTATGAATATTGCAGCAATCGCGTTTAGAGAGATGTATTAATCTTACGCGTAATTAATTTCTAGTAGCTCCTCAGTGAGTGGAGAATCTCCAAAGGTATGCGCGATGCATTGCTCGTTCCGCTTTCAGTAGAGACAGTGAGATGCACCAATTATGGGCACTATGCGATGATACAATTCACTCTAACGAGTTTCTAACATGCAAAGCGATTTTCCTCAAATCTCTAAACTTTCACTGAAAGGCAAATTAAAGCAAAAATTTTATTAACTTAAACCTACTAAATGCGATGAAAAATATTTACAAAAAATGTTCACGTTTTGTCAAATCACAGTTCATATGTATATTGGTGGCAGGTATGCTTTGACGGTCGGTCCTGCTCTGCCTAAAGGTGGTAAATTCGACTGGACTGGATACATTTTAATAGGGTTAGGTCGCACTTCTTGATACAGTTTCCTCTCATTGTTGTTACGGTTCAACACTTTGTAGTTCTTTATTAATCCTCTCAGTTCTTCTTGTTGCTGCTGCTGGTTCAAGTTCTTCTTTATGGTGTAACTTTCTTTTTCCATTCTTTCACTGGGTTCGTCTTCATCTGAATAGTAGGATTCTTTGCTCTTTTGGTCATTATAGTTTTCGGAGTAAAAAGGTTTGTTATTCCTTGGTTGAACTTTGCCTGGTTCGAAGTGGTTTTTAATGACTATGTAATTTAGCATCTCTGATAGATCTAGTGGCCTATTTTTATTAGTTTTCATTTCGTTGCTTTGCTGTAGGTAGATGTGATTTGATGATTTCTCGTGATTGACATACGAGTTTGGCATTGGTTTTTTGATATCATGGGGTATTAAGTTTTGGTTACTCATTTTATTTTTGTTAGGGTTTATAAAGTTTTTCAAAAAGATGTTTTCTTTCAAAACTTCTTCTATGCTTGTTGATGATTCTGTTGTGGTCGATGTAACAAAGTTTTCTTTAAGATCTTTTGATTCTTTTTGAGGGTATATGATAGGTTTGAACTTGTCATCATCATCTTTAACAACAAAATCTAGGAATCTAAGAGACGTTTTGTTTGTAGTTGTTGTAGTACTTTCTGTGGTAGCGAAGTCAAATTTACTATCATTATTCTCTACGTAATAATTTCTCGTAGTAGTTGTAAAAGGCTGGATGGGTTTTTCATACCTGATTTTCTGACTGGGTCTTATTTTTGGGATATCATAGGACATATTATTTTCCCAATTCATACTGTCAGGAGTTGTGTATGCTGACTCAACTTTTTCTTGCTTAGGACTGAAAGTATTCGCACTTTCTTTAGGAGAATCATAGTTGTCATCATTGTAATCATCCTCAAATGATGGGGTAGTAGCAGTTATTGGAGTTTTATCAGAGGGAACCTGTTCATTGGGTTTTGAATTCTTATATACATTTTCATTAATCTTCTTTTCTGGTGGTGAAGTGACTGGATAGTTTTGTGTCTGTTGAACTGGTGCATTTGATTCTAATTTATTTTCTTGCCACTTTGTTTGAGGTAATTGAGCAGTTTGAGGTAGTTGATTATTAGATTGAGGTATGTCTTTCGCGGAATTAGAATAGTAATTATTATTTCTTGAATCAAAATATGGTTGTGGGGTTGTTGAAGTATACGTATAAGGCTTATCAGTAACCGCATTATCATTGCTTCTTCCCTCATTAGGTTGTACTTGAGACTTTATCATGTTTCTATATTCATCCGGTGACATGTTATTGAAATTAATCATTACATCATCACCGTCACCTGATGATCTGGAAATGGTATTTTTGGGAGGTCCTCTAAAGATTGGGTTGACTCCATATTGCCAACGCCACAGTGCCTTTTCTTGTTCATGATCTCTGAGGCTGGCTTCGTAATTCATCAGTTGAGGCATGGGAGCTCTTTCTATGAACATTCTCGAGATGCTAGGCTGTTGTTCTTGTGCGGGGGGTATTGCTGGCACATGAGCTCCTTGGGAAGCGAGGAACGTTACCTGTGGTGCGATGGGGCCATTGTTAGGTTTGGCTGGTGTTGTTTCTTTCGGGAATTCTTTTGGATATTCCTTTTTGAAGTCTACAGTTTTCACTGGGGCTTGATTACTAGCAGCTGCAACCAGATTTTGATTCTGTGCATTATTATTGATGTTGTTGTTGTTATTGTTTTGGGGATGGTTATAACTATAAGAAAACGCTTCAGGAGTTCTTCCGGTGAATAAGTTTCGTGATGGTAAGACGTTATACTGGTTCTTGTCTTTTTCGATGTGTTCATATTCCTTTTCATCATCGTCCCAAGAACCTTTTAAATGTGCTGGTCTCTTTGCGTCTTCGGCTAAGTTGTATTGGACTGCCCTACAAATTTTAAAAAGCATTAGAAATGTTTTTTATTACTAATACATACATAAGTGTGTATTGTGTACATACGAGTATGTTTAAATAAAATTGTATTTACGATCAGGATTTGTGAATGATACTGTTTTGGATCATACTTTATAGCCTGAGTTGACATTCATAAATTGTAATGAATTATTTAGAAACAATGAAACTCTAGGGATAGCTTACCTTTGAATTATCTCAGGAACCGGCGGAGCTACGGGTAAATGATCGCCGCTTGCTCGGAAGCCGTTAGAGTCTGCCACATAGTGTACGGTGTACGTTTGTCCATCATCACCAACATACGAGTATGATCCTTCCACCACCTGCTCTTCCTTGTCTGTGCCCATATTCTCCATTCGACTGTGTTGCACGTAATGGGTCTGATCTGCACCTAAGGCCCTGAAATAACATAATACACTGGAATCTATGCTATGTGCAAGAGTAAATTTTAACTTTTTACTATTAAAGTTTTAAGTATTTGATTTTTGGACTATTTTAATTAAGGATTTTTGCTTATCGCATATATGAGAAGGTTAATAATTGCGATTTAAGCAAACGAGATTAGTTGGGATCGTTCAAGGTAACAATCGATAGTCTCTCTTTTGCCCGTTAAGAAGTAGGGGCTAAGTTAGACGTTTTGAATATACTATTTATTGAATTAATATCTAGGTTATTGCAATTTTATATGTACTTACTCATAACTGAAGCTGCCGTCCAAATCCATTTCGTTTGCCAATCTTAGAATAGGTACAGCCGGCTCAGTGGTAGACGACGTATATGCTTGTGGCAAGTATTGGAATCCTGAATTCGATTGCGATTTGATTTGGTCAGCAATGCTGTCGCTTCTCGCAATATCTCCAGGAATGATAAGTCTGCGACTCGGTTGATTTTGACTTGCCTGCATCTGCATGGGGTATTTGATATCTGCCCTGTCTATTGGCTGTCTCTGATACGATACAGTTTTGGGTAACATTCTCGGTTCTTTCTCTGTATTGTCTTGGTATCTCATGTTGGTTTGGTTTCGGTTGATTAGTTTTGGGGGATTTGGTGTGGTTTGCTGTATTTTTCCCGGATTTTCGTCACTTTCTTCCTCTTCCTCATCATCGAAGTTCGGTATGAATGTGGAAGAGATCATGATTGGGAACGGGGTTGGATACATAGCTGGGGCTTTCGTTCCAGTCGGCGGCAGGTATTGGTATTGTAAATTGTTCGAGTTCTTTATAGCAAACAGGGGTAGTTGCTGATGACTTTCTGGCGGTAAGTATAGTGATTTGTCTGACGTAAATATTCCCGGGACTGGAGTCGGGAATCTTTGTTCAAATGGAAAGTGGTCATTGTACACGTTTTGTGAGCTCGTTTGTTGCGTAAACAACAGAAACACTGGTATCAATATCTGGAAGAAAAAAGACTTGTTTAATTTAAAATATACACGAGTACATACCAAATATTTTGATCATCCATTTATGGCTAAATCACTATCACTAACACTCACCAGCTTCATGTTTACTGAAGCTGAATGTTTGTGCTCTATTTACTAAGACACCTTTTCCGACACAACACTATAGCGAACCCTCTGAAAACAAACTGATATTGAAAACGAATTCCGCATATATTTATATGCACGCAACATCTTGTGGTCAGGCATTCGTGACAGATATCACCAGCTAGCGAAGTTTCTCTTCTCGAGCTAGTCACCACACTACGTTCAACATACTCAGCGACCAGGTACTGTAATTATTTGCTCTAACTCTAATATTAATGAGTCAACAACCCTTTACAATAACAAAGACATACACTCGATATATGATGTTAGATTATTCAGTTACAAATAATATTGATTTCGAAGAAAACGTTACTATATTGATTTCAAATACAGTGAGTGAGTGCAAGTAGTATGATTTCATTTGAAAATCTCATTCATATTTCATATTATGGAGGTCAGAGTGACAGGTTTGTTTACACCACATTTAAATTGCATTCACATAGTTCATCGTCTACACATGTAGATATGAAATGCTATAAAAATAATTGGAGTATCTTAATTTACCAACAAAACAAAAACCAATCATTCCATCGCTTTATATGACATGACATGACGAGCAAATAATCTCCCGTATCAACCGTAGAGAATCGTAAATTTCATTTCTCGTCCGTCTTCATAATGTACCCTATTACACAGTGGTTGGGCCAAAGGCATGCCTTGAACGCAGCCGGTGCATCGAGATCGAGGGTGAGAGTCACATATCACAAATAAACAACATTCAATGGCATTCAGTGCATTGAATTGAAACACGCCATTGTTGTAAAGGATTGGCGCGCAACGCTGTTATGAAGATAAGTGAGAATTAACAATTTAATTTCTATTATATATAATATTGTTGCGTTTTGCTTCAATTTGTATATGTATGTTTTATGTAGGTGTTAATGTTTTATTAATTTATTTTTCCAACGGTATACATAACAGTCATACCGTTGTCATATTGGCTGTAGCCAAATGGGTACGACACCGTGAGGAAACATGCCTATTCCTCGGGATAGGTAATAGACAGTGCCAGTATACTTTGATACGGTTAATCTATCATTTCGGTGCTGTCTATTTAGTGAAACGCAGGCTTCGAGTGACTCATACTTAACATGCCTTCGAAATTACTTAACATGCTTTCGGAGATGGACTTTCAAGCCTCTGTCTACCCCGCCACAGTAAGAAAAGAAGTGTGTATGTTCAAGTCGTGAAGCGTTTTTGTATAAAGATTTTTATCAATTGAAGATGCTAATAACATGAACTTCACAAAATCATACAAGGATTTTCTTAACGGTTCTAAAGATTTTTTATAAGTAAAAATTAAAATATCCTGTTTAAATATCATACTCTTATTAAATCGTATTTTTGAATTGACCTTTTTCACAATATCTTCCCAGTTCTCTTGTATTATCAACGGGTTGTGAGCATAGCTAGCAGGGTCCAATATTCGCATGTATATATAAATAATATGGAGCTATATACGAACACGAATATTTAAAATTAATGAATCGAATTCACTTTGGTTCCAGTTCATTAAAAGGAAAAAGATAAACATGTCAGCTGCTGATTTATCAGAACCTTCTCTTGTTTTTTGTGTTATGCAATCAGGAATCAGGAGCCTCCAAATTCTCTGGTCACTGACCTTAATCGTGCCTGCTCACATCCGATAATCGGCCACCGACTTATTGTAGATGGAAAAATAACGTACTAATTGAAGTAGTATAATGCACACGCGCTTTAAAAGGTTGTTTAGATAGTGTTAGAAAGATCGCCTGTATGTTTTAGTAACTAGTGAACACATATAAATATTCATATTCCATGTACATACATTTCTATTAATATGTTATGAGAAGTGGTATAAAGACCTGGATATGGAAAGTAGTTAGTGATTAGTAAATTAAGAGTCCGCGGTAAAAATCGACCGATTTATCGGTCTTACAAAATAAGGACGTGCGGGCACGGTAATACGCATTCTCTTTAATATAAAATGAAGGTGTATCGAAACACGCAATTTCGGAAGTTACATTTTCTTGATATTTCTTTTATTGGTTTTGCGAATTCAAATTTTGTTTTCGTTAGGCATCTACAGTAAGGAAAAACATCGTGAGGAAACCTTTCTTTTCACCGGAATAGTCAGTGTCTGTATACTATGATATGGAACAACACCTGTCACGTTGAGTTTTGACTATCTGCTGAAAAGTTAGTTCAATGTAACCATAAATCATTTAGTGAATTAATCACTTATTAATACAGTGAATCATAACATACGTATATGCCTCCTAATTATGTTATTACTAACATTTACGTCGCGTGTCTAATAACAAAAATATGACAGATTGATATATTATACTGATTCTATTTAACATATATTTGAATATGTGGGGACAATATTTTGAGTTAAATACAGCCTAATCCGTTATAAATTTCATCTCAATTTTCATTCATCTACTAATTATAATTATTTTCTTTTTCAGGTAAGTTATTTCGATTGTTACGTGTTCTGTAATTGGTAAGTAGTATTAGTGTACTAAGTTATGATCTGTATCTGTGCAACCAAAACTTTAGAACTGTATTCTTATAGATAGTGAAGTACTTATGGTAGTATAGTAAAATAGATTTTTATAAGGTGAACTTTCAAAAATATATATGATGATGTTTCAAATTTGGAAGTCCCTAATACCCTAATAACTTTGTAGTAACTTTCTATTTTCAATACTTCATTTCGTATTCATATTCATAGTTCATAATCTGTGATGGTAGTTTGTAAATAAACTCTACGTATTCAATAAGAAACAAATAATATTTTTACAAAATTTTATTACTTGTCATAAATATCACAAATACAGCATAAAGTCATCATTTTCACAAAAGACGTTCGTGACAATGATAACTTTTAGATTTTCATTTCCTCTACTATGATATTTTTCGTTGTAATGGCATAACGGTAACGTTAATGTCGGCAAGACCACCTAAATATTTGTTTACCATAAAAACGAGTTGAAACTACGTTTTTTTCATACTATTAAGATCTTAAATTAACTAAATTTATGTACACTAAGTAACCCTAGCTTATTTACCATTTGGGTAAGATTGTTGGGGGTAATTTTGCTGGGGATATGATTGCTGAGGATAGTTCTGCTGTGGATAGTTCTGCTGAGGATAATTTTGCTGGGGGTAATTCTGCTGAGGATAATTTTGCTGGGGATAGTTTTGTTGAGGGTAGTCCTGTTGAGGGTAGCCTTGGGTGGGGTAGTAACCTTGTTGAGGTGCTGGGGTAGTTGGGTAGTAGCCAGGCTGTTGTGTTGGGTAGTTCTGTTGAGGTTTGTTCTTCTCAGCTTCGGCTTTAGCTGCTTCGTCTTTCGCTGCTTGATCCAATGCACTGTAAAATACGTATAAAATATTATTTAGAAAGATTCTTAACTTTTTTCTTATATTTTACCATGTTAAAAGGAATAGAGTATAAAAATTAATTAAATTATATTTTATTTTACTATACGAAAATGTTTGTTTTCTACGATAACGTAAGATAAACGATAACACTTCTAAAATGACTACTGACTAGGTACCGACATTACACCAGTTCTTATTGTAGATAAGAACCATCTCGTCACATTAACTTTCAAAGAAAAGAAATTGTAATATAATTAGTTTGTTCGTGTGAGTGTGATTAGAGCTGAAAGATTCTCTAAATATTTGTGTATATATGCTATATTGCCCTATATACTCGTATTTCGATATTTACTGTGAACAGAGATTTAGATTAAGCGACATAAAACGCCTTTCACGCTACACGTTTGACGAAAATCAGCCCTGCGGTGTATTCAAAGTTGTCCGTTTGACTCATATATGGTCGTTTGAAGCTTAGCCAAAAACTGTTTTAGATCAAATTAGTCCAGCGGGATATCCAAAGGTTTGTTTGAGTATTAGTTTCTATAAATCTACTTACGCTTGGATCGCCGGGGGCACTGGAGGTGGAGTGGGCAGATGGTCACCGAAAGCATGGAACCCTGTCTCATCAGCCCAGTACGTCACCGTGTAGATCTTGCCGTCAGCTCCAGGGTACTGGTACCAGCCCCTCTTGACCAGGCTCTCAGCGTCAGAATTGGGGTTCTTGACGAAACCTTCCTCGCTTGCGTGAGTGCCATCTGTGATTTGGTATCTGTAACAAGGGGAGTTATGGTATTATATGAAGTTACAATTAATAAATATATGTGTGGGATGCTTAATGGTGGCAGGGCTTATAAATAATGGGCTTAATAAAGATGAATAAAAATTGTCGTATCTTATATGTAATTTTTGTGTACTATTTGTAGTTGTCCAGATTGGATAAAACAAATAAATAAACGTATCAGATGGTATACTATATCGCTGTTTTTATCAAAAACTTAAAATGTTGGGTTAATGTCAAATGCTTACGAGTACTTAGTTTTGGTACGAATATTATTTGTCATAATGATGTTATATCCTTATGTTACATTCCCGTTCAATTAAACGAACATTTTGCGATTAACGTAAAAAACACACTCACGTTGGCTGTTTAATTTTAGCCCTTAATCATTACGTTAAATTACATTATCCCGTTACAATAAGTAACATCAAAACAATATAAATACTAAATTAGCATTTTTGAGCCAACATGATTCACATTTCGAGTGCGTACTCGTAATTTAAAATGACGTCACGTTGCGAGCGTAAATAAACGATATTTAGGGCACAAGGTAAAAAAGTCAAAACAGGTTAAAGATTTCCCAAAAGATTAGCATCTGAACCGTTATGCTGCCTGCGTGCAAAATTTATGCCAAATGCGCTTTCTTTGTGGATCTCGATTTAACAGTAAAAAGATAATAAAAATAACCTGTTTTGGTGCCTTTTTAAATTAGCGTATTTAATGCAGTAGTTCCGTTATAGCGCGATAAAGATTGAGTGTGGCGAAACGTTAAAAGGTATTCCATATCCATCAAATATTGAATTGGATTCTTGTCAAAGGATCAATAAGCCTATTCATGAGAATTTACAATGTTATAGACTCTATAAAAGTGTTAACCGATATTCAAATAAGCTTATTTAAAATTCTATCATCGTCCCTATAAGACTTTGTTGTTTGATTCTTAACACTTGATCTATCAGCGGAAGTGGTTGACGCGAAAACATGTATCAGGATTAAGAATGGTATTGACTATTAAATATATGATAACAAATATATTATCCGCCAAGCATCAACAACGTCCTAGGCACGAATGGTTAACCACTTAAACGTAATCGTTCGATTCCCGGTGGAGGTACAGTTAAGAACTACGCTTTTCTTCTGCTTTTTAGTCCAGTTGTTGCTTAAATATACTATATATGTATTTATCTATGTATATAAGTATATATATCTTAAATATACGTTGACTAGTACCCTCAACACAAGTCTTAAACGTACTTACGAAATGCCAGCTGTCAAACAGTGTGCTGACTATGCAGTTAAAATTAAGCTCGAGTGACCGAAGATTTACATATGAAGGTAGTCACTTAACTCTGTAAACTACGAAATTTTTAACAGTCGTGAACTATTTTGGGAAAATTCAATTTGTGCAATATTTCATTTTTCCAGAAATTCTTAAATTTAGTGTTCAGTGTGAGATATATTTGTACTTACTCATATTTGTAGCTTCCATTTTCACCGAACACTTGCTCGTTTTTAACTACCGAGCTTGGGGTAGTGGTCGGACCAGCAGGTTGGTTCCAGTTTTGCTGTTGATTCCAATTCTGTTGCTGGTTCCAATTGTTCGACTGTTGCTGATTCCAACCTTGCTGTTGGTTCCAGTTGTTACTGGATTGCTGGTTCCAGTTTTGCTGGTAGTCGTTTTGTGGGGGAGCCGGTGTGATGTTGACTACTGGTGGTATATAGGTAGCCTGTGTGGTATATGACGGTTGGTTTACAGGTGGAATATAGGTGGTTTGAGTCGGGGTGTACGTTCCTTGCGGAGGATATTGGTTGTAATTATTCTGTGCGGGGTAGTTGTTGTAGTTATTATCAATGGGGTATGTAGGTGTTGGTGTGACCGTGTTTTCTGTCCATCCTTGGTTGTTCCAGGGTCGTGGTGGTCGCTGACTGGGTGGGACGTAGTACTTGGCGTTTTCGCTGTTCGTTTGGATCAGCTGATTGGGTTGGGTGCGTAAGAGTTCGACGGAGGCCTGCGCTTCTAGATCCGCGATCTCGGATGGGTTTTCGTCGGCTACGGCTAGAGCCGCAAGGGCGAGTATTGTCCAGTACTGGAAATAAAAATGAAAGGTTAATATTGTAATATGGTATTTATTTATACTTGTTTTGTGGTTTATATTTTGGTGGTTTTAAGGTGGTAAATATTATTTTTATTTTGTTTGTTTAATAAAGGTACATTTATACTTATTCCGTGCTAGACAGTAATTATTTTTAAATAATTGTTTTGAGCTAGTAAATAAGCAATAATGTATCAGCGAAATTAATTAACTGACTACTAACTAACTAGTTTTTTGTTTACTTACTTAGAACTTAGTATCTTAGTGAAAATTACAGAAATAACTATAATTCAGGCCGCTCCTGTCCAATCCCTTAAGGGATTATTTTAAACATTTAAACGTTTAACATTTTATTTTGCTATAACTCTATGGTTTTTAAAATTCACAAAGCGATAATCTACAATGATAGTCTAATGTTATATGGTTCCTCGAGAAACATTTCAAAAATTTGATTGTTATAGAATGTACAAATGGACAAGAGTAAAAAGTTTGAATTTTCTTTACTTCGCTTTTTCTATGTCTACCTCTATCTACATTATTTATTTCCCATACCTCTGATAAAATCTTTTAAAAAACGTCGCCAGTTAAGTTTCGTAAGAATATTTTAATAATTTAAATAATTTATATAGGACTTATTTAAAAAAAAGTAATTCACTTTAATTATAATTAAATTTGAAATTATTAAGAAACAAATTCAAAGCCTTCGAAACTTTTACCCATACCAGAAAAAAAACTTAACAAAATAAACATTCATAGAATTTGTCCCTACTTTCGTGAACTCTATCACTTTGACATTACACTGTCACTTTCAAATCACTATAGCACTAATATCACTCAGGACTTACCAGTCTCATTTCGTGGTCCTTCTGTTCCGGTGATCTGATAGGAACTGCGTGACCTTACGACGCGGTCTTATTTATATATGTATGGGAAGTCCTGCATCCTCAGATGATGCGTGCTTCTCGCATAGCGGCTTAAGGTGCGTGCTTCTTTAAACGCGGCTTTATGGCAAGCGGCGGTAGGTTGATATTTTTGTATGAAGTAAATTGATGAATACGCTAATAATTGGGCATATCATAATTAAAAAATATATTTTTATTACTTGTAATAAGTTTTTTCTTAATTAAATAAAAATTTTACATGCTAGGTTAAAATCATTTTTTTTATGAAAGAAAGATCAAATTTAGTAAAGGATCTATACGAATTAATAAGTATATCTATACCAATGTCTATTAAAATAAAGAATTAAAATTGTAGAGAATTGGATGTCATGATATCTACTTTTTTTCCCATTCCATATTTTTTTTTCGTAATCAAATATCATAAAAGTAGAAAATAAACAAATCAGTACATAAAGTAACAAAAAACCTTTTGAAATTTATTTTCTTTTCAAAAATTTATTCAACATGAAAATCTACAAATAGTAAAAAATCCTCTAAGAATATATTTTATTATAACCACTAAAACCCAATTTTTGTAACCATGACAACCATCCAACTGTATGACTCAAAGTAAAATCTTACAGACAATCGCGTAATGGTACATGTAACCGCCAATTATCAACCTTACATTGTTAGCAAGTACCGTGATACAGTACTAACAAAACTTGTGTATGCTTAGACAATTGCTATTGCGTCCATATGAATAGAAAGTGTGAAATATGTACATGGTGATTATCTTAGTTATATTCTTAGTTGTCTACTATCGAATTTATAGACTAGAATATACGAAAACCTTTATAAATGTACATATAACCGCCGAGTGTGTATGAGGGTCAATGAAGCGGTGGTTGGCCAGGTTTGGAACAGATGGGGATCCGTGATCTCTGCTTACCTCTCTACAGGGAATAGATGTGTATGTATGTAATATACGAAAAGTATAACTTTTTAATTATAGTTTAGTGTATGTAGGATTAGTGATAAAGTACATTTTGGGTTTTGATTTTAATGTGAAGATTAAGTTTTGATTGACCAATAAATTTTAGTATTTATAATGACTTCACTAAAAAAGTCTGTATAAAAAACATAAGTTTTACGCCATTTTAAAATAAAATCCATACACCCAAACCAAATTTCATGGAGCCTGTATATACACTGTATATACACTATATACACTGTATATACACTATATACACTGTATATACACCTGTATATACACTGTACATAAAAAATATTTGTTTTATAATCCTTAAATCTAAAGGGCCGATCATCATTTAACATTGAAACATTATGCCTGACTTACAATAACGGTACATTTTTATATAAATGTTGCCTTAACGTTAAAAAACAATAGAAGAGTCAAATTTCATTATTCATTTTTTATTGGCATGCCAATTTCTTCGCGAGAGCTTTTTACCAAATTGGTTCAGGAATTGACTTTTTATATATAATTTGAAAGATTGAAGAAGACGGAATTATGAGTAAAATGTCAAGATAAACAAAGTATGAGGCTTTGAAACTTATGAGGGATGATGTTTGAAGTAAATAAAGTAAACAGCTTATTTTGATGTTTCATATTTATAAGGTATAAATATCTAGATACGGACTTATTTATTTCTATCTGAAAATACCTTAGAAAATGGACTATGCTATATAGACTATGGAAACTGGAATATGCCTTAGAAAATACGTCTAGTATAAATATAATTTACCTATTATGAACTTTATTGTTTATTTATGATATTTTATTGTTTATTTTATATTATGAACTATAACACACGAATAACGTAAATATTAACATGTTTGTGCCCTTTTGTGCTCAGTTTAGAACAAAATAGACGTAATGACTGTTAACCATTTTATTAACACGTTGTACGTCAAGTTATCAGTAATGATCCCCTATTAATATGTAAAACCCATTTACATTGGAAAAGCCTGCGTCCATGGCTTATTATATTTACTCCTCTGTCACATTACTCAATTAAACGACGTGTGTGTATATTCCTTCTTTTATTGTGGCGGGGTTAGTCAGAGGCTAGAGTGCCCAGCTCCGAAATTTCGAAGGCATGTTAGGTTTGAGCCACTCAAAGCCCTCATTTGCTAGAGAAACAGCAGCCATCGTTATAGATAGTGAATCGTATTTCAGTGTATAGGCATTGGCTATTACCTATCCCTAGGGATAAGCAGGTTTTATCAAGATATTTTCCATTCACCTTTAGTGACTGTAAATAATGTACGTAAATCAAATTACGCTCATGGTATTATCAATTAACGTAACTTTACACTGTATAACATAACCGTACTTACTTAGTTACGAAAGGACCTCAATAAATTTCGATAACCGCTCAAATTAATTACATACATTACAAAAATTTGTTTACATGCCCTTAAGCCCCAGTCGTTATTTGCGAAAGATAACCAATAAAATCCTAAAGCAAACCCTATCAATCAGGGAGCTTAAATTCGCCAACATAATGAGCTTTTTCAGTGCAACCGCGCATTCCAAACTGAACTTGTATCGAAGTAATAAAAAGTGTTCCGTATCAAAATTAATATGTCATTCGGCACTTTTAATTTATGCGGCTGACATTGACCACAAAAGACAGGGGAATGATAGCGTGTGGCTTTGCAATTTGAATTTTATCTAAAGCTGTCAGTATGCGCGGTTCTTTAGGATAAGGCGGTGAAATATAGAGATGTTCGATATTTGGATGTAAATTATTTGAAGAAGAAGAGTAAAAGAGGGTACTTATTTACTCGTAAAACTGATATCTGCTGTTTACCAGTTTAGTATTGCACCCATATTACACAAATCCAATAGTAATATCACCGATCATAAAAATAGATTATTAAGACAAAAGCTCGATTCGATTTATATTTAATTATTAGATAATTAAGCTCCTGGTCGATTTTACAATATCACTACAGCTTGATAAATATTTGAATCATCAATTTTGGAATTGATTAGAATTATATTCTTAAAGTATCGTATCAAATTCATGTCACTTTATCGCATAGTAGATATTCATTTCATATAGCGAATTCCTCTACATTAAGAAAGTCGTTAGTTAGCAAGATTCTATCAAACCTGTGAACTTGACGAGTTGAAGGTAATTTAAATAAATTTATTCATTGTGATCAATTTTTATAGATGTATCAAACCATTGATAGCAATCTTGATGGCTTGATTTTTGTCATCGACACAACTAAATGGTAACTTAAACTCATGACGCCATCTACCGTTGCAAATAACGAAATGTTAAAATCCTTTTTTTTGTAAACTTACACTGTGACATCAATTCTTTGACTTTGTGGTGGAATTCCTAACTGTACGGGATAACGAATTGCATGGTACATGCGTGTATTATCACTTAAGGAAATTAAACACGTGGGTTGTCATGTAAGATGCCCACAATGAATTGTTTTTTTATTTATATTTAAACTGTATCTACAGGAAATGAAACGAATTTAAATAAAAATTATAATAAGTAAAAGAGAGAAATTTCTCTGAGGTTAGTTATTTGTGCATAGTAAAATAGGTTAATTCTATCCAATATGATACAGTATGCTAAACAGTATTCAAGGCCTAAGAAAGTTTCGTGCTAAATTTAGCACTTTAATTTCTAGGTGATGCTCAATGATCAGGATTAGCATTTATATCAGATAAAGCCTAAATTTATATCAATTTTAGAATGACTACAGTTTCTTTTTAATATATGAGAGTCAGATTCGACGAAAAAGGATTAAGGTTGTTAGTAAATTTACTGAAAACATTCTTGTTATTTCCAGTGACCACTATTTGAATAATTTATAATGGAGTTTTTCACCTTACAAAACGGACTCAATGGTGAATTTATTTAAAATAGATGACGCGAATACTACCTAACCCTTATAGAGGTTAAAATGATGCACTGTTATTGTTATTTTTAGAACATCTACTTTGTATGGGCAAATAAATTATGCTACTGGAAAATGCCGATCATTTATTATTTCCTATTTTGAATGTATTGTATGTTTTGATATACTACTAAAAACGACTAGAATGATTAAATTAAATTCGAAAAGAATATATTGAATACATACATATACATTCCCGTCCTTTAATCCCTTTCGGAGTCGAGAGAACCTCGGAGATGTAATATCTCCCCGGTCACTTTTTAGCATGAACATTGGGGTTGCGATGTCATAATGGAACATAGGTGACAGGTTGCTAACCTAATAGGTTCCATTTATCCCTAGTCCGTTAGTCGCCTCCGACGATATCCTGGGAGGAACGGCAGATAGTTACATATCAGACTAGCACGGGACAAAATATATTAAATATCGCTTATATATGTAGGTATTTCGTTTAGGACAAGTAATTAATGAAATATAATAAAGCGTTCACGTAAACTCGCCTAAAATTACTAAATAAAAACCAATTACTCAGTGTAGTTAAAAAAGCTAGTCTCATATCCTATTCTCGTTAGTTCTAGTAGTTAACACGGCATTTCTCACGCGATTTCCAAAAAGATTCCGTGTCGACGAATTTATTATCCGGGAAAGGATAAGCTTACACGTACCTACACGATGAGCCGAAATTTTGCAAACCAGTTTTCATTCTGCTAGTGTCAACGACCTTTATGACTCATGTAAGTTACGATTGTTGTGTAAAGCCACGTGAAATTGTAATAATTCACTTTGTCCTTAATGAATTAACTAGATCTGAGCATAGATACTTGAATACTTAGTTTTAAGCTATACTAGGGTTCAGTTGATTTGAAATTAGAAATGTATACTAGCTGTACTAATCGGCAGGTCGTTAGAGGTAAAGAGCTTTAAGTTATGTTTAAGGTTGTATGGGGGGTAAACAACTTTTTTTTTAAAATAATAATAACAGGGATGCAAGTTTTGATGTCTTTAGATCCTTTCCAATAACTTTTGATCTATGGACGTCATTCATATGTTTTAACCTTATAATTCACGTAAGCACTCTTTATTATTATTTTATCCTTTGTTGTCTACAGACATATGTTACTCTGATTGTTCTGAGATAATAATAATTTATAGCCATTGCCAAATGCAAGTTAATTTATTATACCTACGTGTTAATTTCGTTTTATTGATGTCATTTTATGGGTCCATTGTTGAGACACGGTCAGAGTTCAACATCGTATTCACGATTGTATGGTCCCTGCCCACACCATTTTGAAAATAGGCATCGTTAGGCAACGCATGAATTGCCTTGCCTTGGCATGTGATACTGATGACCTTGATGTTGTGATGGATTGACAACCCGTGCACAATGTTAAGTATAGGGATTCTAGGTATCAAATTTTAGTTAGTTTGGTATTTATAGAGACTGTGAATTTAAGAGCTTTTTACGTGAAACAATTTAAATAACTTTTAACATTCGTTAGTCATAATTATTATTCTGAATGTGATATTTTCAATATAGATTAAACTTACAACACGCATCTGCTTTCTAGAATGATAAATATTTATCCTGAAAAGTCATATTTCATGAATTTTATGGTAAGTTATAAGCCTTGATCACGTGTCTATCAAAATAAATTCCAGAATGTTGAGCTACAATCAGCAATCTAGTAGCGACGAATTGACAATAGATTGTTATCAATATGTTAATTCGACAAATGTGTTGATGAGGTTCCATTTATTTTAGTTAGTCTATAAGGAGGTAGAATGATAAATACGATGCTTAGTTTTTAATAAATTGAATGCCACATACCATTAGATGGGTGAATTGATAATAGAAAATGAAGATGTATTGAGTATGATAATAAATTCTCTTCGAATCTGGAGAAATCTGCTTGTGTTTGTTCGTCGAATGCTTTTGAATATGGTGAATATGTATTATGTATGAATAGATAAAAAGTATATAATTCGCCTATTTATCGTTGCAATTTTATATTATAATTATAGTTTAATTGAAATATATGGAATAAATGCAATCGTCAACCTCTGGTTCTAAAACGTATGTATTAGAATTGGGTCCTTATTCAACGTATGTATTTTATATCAGCCATAGATATAATATGTATCAATTTGTATAATATTAAATAGCCACGTGCATTTCATCATGGAAAGTTACTTTGTTATTCACCAAAACCAATTAGAATCGGAATCCTGTTTAACTTAGCACAGTTTTAATGAAAGCCACCAGTACGATAAATTAAAATCAATAAAACAACTCACATGGGGAACCAACATTTTTTATGATAATGACTTTCCTTGTTGACTTCGATCGACTAGTATTCGATGTGTTTTAGTAATTTATGGCTAATTTTCAGCACATTGCCCCAATTAGATAACGCGTTTTAGCACTAAACTTTTTACGAGGTTTTCTCCTATCTTACTTTCGGTTATCGAAAGTCTTAAATGTGTGTCTTTGGAACATCTTAGCATATATCTTATGAATGCTCTGACTTTATGCTTTGAACTTTTGACTGTCAAACTTAATTTCATTCTCTTTATTTCTACTTATGGAATCGTGTGGTATTGTTCTTAAAAGTAAGTATTTTAGGTACATTCATTAATTAATAAAATGTTCTATGCATCTTACATGTGTTGATAATAGTTAAGAACTTTATTTCTCTTTCAGTTATTTCTTCACTAGGTTGTTTTTAACTTTTCATATAGAACTAACTTTAATAACTGTAATTAAATACACATTCACATTTACATCTTTTAATCCCTTTCGCGGTGGTTAGAACTTCGGAGACATTAAAACATCCCCTTAGTCACTTTTTAGCATGAATATCGGAATTGTGAGGCCATATGGAACAATGGTAACAGGTGGCTAACCCATCGCCCAATAGATTCAATTTATAGTCGCCTCCTACCACATTCCGGGAAGAACGGTACCTTGTTAATATCGCTTTTACGGACTACTTTTCTAAATGTGTGATAATCTCGAATGCATGAAAAATATATTGCCCATCGTGCAAGTAGCATCCCCACTAGAACTTTTTGTGTATTTCAAGTCTAGTACTAAATTTCCCTATCCTCAAAAAACAGCTGACCCCAGCTTTTTATTCCACAATATCAAGCATCGGCCGGAAAGTCTCCGTTCATACCACTCCAACCCTGACGGCTTCCGCTGCATTAGCATAAACAGCGGCCATTTATCTCTAGTCTCAGTCGCCGAATCTAGGCCATGGCGTCGTGTGGAGCGATCTACTTGTCTGTATACATGTAAAGGGGGTTAGGTATGGGTATTGGGAGGTTTAGGAGGGGGGCCCTAAGGTTCTAGTAAAGGAGTCTAGTAGTTTCACAGGAGTAAAAGTGAATAGAAGAGAAGTTTGGTAGCTTTTAATATGACATAGATATACAGTGTAGTCTTCTTATATCTGGGACAGAGAGAAATATATGAGTATATATGTATATGCATGTAGACTTTTAAAGTAATGTGTTGGTAATAAGAGGGTATGTAAGCTGAATGATGCAAGAGTCATTGGATACATATAACTTTTTCAACGTATAGATAGCTCTCATCGATTCAGTTGATGTTTCATGACGTGTTCAAGCACAGACTATTACCTATTTGTAAGATGGAACAGTTTTTCTCTCAAATTTTCACGTATCTAAGTAAGGAAAGCTCACGTAAATTATTGGCTACATTAGCAAAAAGATGTGTAACTAATTAAAGCTTCTGTTTGAAACTAAACTTTTTGACCAAAGAGTTCCAATACCTTATTAGACAAAACTCTGAAACTGCAAGCGCCAAATTCTTATTGAGGACGAGTGGGCGTACATTTTATTATCACCTCTCAACCCCGTTTAAGGCTTTTGGTTCGCATATTATGAGAACCTTACGGTACTTGCCATGCTTTAAAACAATGCCAATTAAGGGATTTCCCTGTTCAAACGTATCGGGTTAACCCGCGATACATTATAATTGACATTGGTACTTTTTACCGAGAAGAATCGTGATAATAAAACTTTTGATTTATGACACGATTTTATCGTTTAAATGTTTGTGCAAGTTAAACGGGGTTTTAATAACTCGAAACGGTGGTTTATTAATTGAGGAGAAATTTGAGTTGTAAAATTTTTATATGAGTATGTTTTTTAAGAATGCTAATAGAATTTACTAACAAACACAAAACCATAATAATTTTAAACCATCATGAGTGAAGCAAGAGAGATTTGTCAAGATCGTTCCAGGTGGCGATCGATAGACTCTGCTTATCCCGTTGAGGACGGAGAGGCGTGAATATAAATATGTAAACCAACATCTACATACACAGTGTCAACCGGCTAAAATTCAGGTTTAGTTACTTTTAAGTATACTCGTTAGCATAGAAATCACAACCATATCCCTAGATAGAGACGTAGGCACATATCACAATTTCAATATCTATAAAACTTTATTTCAATCAATTGACTAGTAAAAGGATTCCATATACCATTCAAGATTAAGTGTTTTTATTAAGACGAGGTCTTGTAAATGTTTATTTACAAGCTCGGGCGATGTTTGTCATTTTGAAGCACTCTTTAAGAGTTCATACATTAAACTGCCTTGCGATTCGTGGTCACGCAAGGTGTGGGCGTGCACATAATGTTATACCTATTTTGAACACGTTTACTACACGTACAATTTGCAAAAGCTTAAATTTTGTCAACATGGTTTGGGTCTATGCGAATTTCGGAGTTAATCTGTTTCATAAGGATAAAAGTATAATACGTACGCTATTCACTGTTTAAATTAAAAAGATAGATATTTAAAGTGTAGCCTGCTTCCCGAAGGATAATGAGACATTAAATTATAATCCAAATTGATAATTTTTATTAAGCCTTTTTACAATACCGATAGGAACGAAAGTTTGGTTATCGATATAAAAGATTTCTAATTTTTATTACAATATAAATGGCCCTTTAAACACTATACTATCCTTTAAATTAGCTACCGTTGCCATATCACATTAAATAACATAAACAAATTCCAATCATTTTCTTATAACGGCTTCCAAACATTAATAACACATTATAAAATACTACAACCATAATAAAGTATAGTAGTATGCCATTATTTATTCGGAACATAACTTCCTAATATTTTTGCGATGTAGATAGATTTATATTCGAGATTTGAATAGGTAGGTGGTCTTTGAAATATGCTAAAGAGGTAATAGATACCTATAGGGAGCGCTGCGGGAACTAATAAGACAAGTTATGATGATTTGAACTAGATAGTATGAAAAGGCGTTAGAAATGGTAAAAGGGCAATCTTTAGTTTATAAGACAATGCTTAATAAAGCACTACAGTACTTTTCTTCATTCACACAAAACTGTGATGGGTATTATATATAGCGATAACTGTGATAGTGTTTGTACGCGGCACTTTATGGTGAAGTAAGAATAAAGAAATAAATCAAACGAATTTGGCTGAAAAGGTACATTCCTTTGGTCAAAAAAAATGACAGCTAGGTATAGATAGCTATGTAATATGACCTGAAAACGAAAAGAATGACGAGTATATGTAGGTAAACGTGACAGAGTTTAAAAGAGGTATGCATTATAAACAGAAAATTCATTTTAGGATATAGGGATCTACGCTCAAAAAGTCCCTTCTAAAGAATCTTATTTATGAATATTGTATATCTTCACATATGTATGTTACATGTTATTTCCCTAGAAGACAATAACGGTTCCTTGGAAGTTATGCTAAACTTGATGCATCACGCGGCTCTTTTGTAGTCTGTTTAGCATAATAAAAATGTTTAAAATAGGAACGAGAGGTCAAGGATCTCTTTATTGTGCCAGTCTAATTGCAAGCATTTCGTCCTGATGCTTAAGGTGGCATGACGTCATTAGTATCTAGTGTTTGTATCGACTATCTGTCACATCTTCATCGTTAGTCTATGCTTATCTTTATTAGCAAAGGAGTGGGTTTAGAATTGACCTTTATAATTAAGTAGCGGAATTCAACCTTCCTGACTAGTTTTTACGATAAATATGATGTTCATTATCATTTAAGAAGGGTAAACTTTAAGTGATTAATAACTAACGGGAATAAAAGTTTTTAATATACCATATATATGATATACCACTTGCTGTTGACTTTTGTTGCGTTTAAACTTCATGATAAATGATCTATCCCCTGGATAGCGATGGAATGATCACGGCGTCTATAAAAATGAATCATACGTGCATTTTCTGATATCCTAGTGTACGTACGTGCACCTTTTTTAATTCTTTTAGCGGTCGACAGGATCACTCATCATATCTGCTCACTTAATAAAAGGTATCACAGGCACGGTAGAATTGAACTTGGACATTACTATAATTAAGTTAACAATATTACCCAAATCCTCAACATAGGTTAATGTTGAGTTGAACAACTTATTAATGTTTGAAGTCACGAACTAAGCTACAAACTGGAGGTATAATAATGAATAAAATAGACAGTTTCTTGGAATACTTGTATTTTCAGGAATTTTATACTCTCGCGGTATATAAGTTTGAAGAGTTGAAATGAACGTTACGAAAAGTTAATAGACTTTTCATGGGGATAAAATCCTGCTCGTTTAAGGAAACATACGCATTATACAATGTCATCACAATATGATGGTTGCGAACGGCCACTGACAAGGAGAAGTGGCGTCATTTGGGGAAAGCCTATGCCCAACAGTGGATTACCACAGGCTGATGATGATGATGAAACCCAGCCTGGAAGCTAGTAATATATTTACATTAAATCAATCCATATTAAATTTCTAACTCCTTGAAGATATTTTATTTGTTAGATATTCGTATGTATCATGCGTTCGAAATTTACCGACACATTGATTTGTTACTAACTAGCAAAGATCGATGTTCAAAGGCTTCAAAGGACTTAAGGCCCAGTGACAGTACCCGTAACCTTCACCCATGGAAGACCTCGTCCGAACAATGGGTGCCAATCAAATGGGTCGATTCGCATTGTGCGTTCCGGCGCATCGAAGTGCATTTGTTTATTTGCATTCGTAGGTTCGAATGATTATAGAGGGTTTTAAAAAATCGCTATTGCTACTGATATGCATAAATACATATACATTTACGTCCTCTAATTTCTTTCGGGGTGAACTTGGAGACGATAATATGTCCAAGATCACTTTTTGGCATCAATATTGGGGTTGTGATGTTATATGGAACATTGGTAGATTGTAGCCTCTCGTGCAATTCTTTGACCCTAGTTCCTTAGTCACCTACTACGACTAGTAAGGGACGGCAGCTATTTGCATTCTTTTCGATAATCGGGATGGGATCTGCTTAGGTAATCCATAAATACTATTTTTTATATATCTCCAAGTTTGATTCGTATTTAATTAGAATTTAATTAAGTAAGAAATAAAATTATTATAGCTGCCTCTCTTCCCAGCAAGCTTTTGGAGGCAACTAAGGAACTATATAGGAGTCGATAGGCAAGAGGCTAGTAACCGGTCCTCAATGTTTCATGTTAAATCAAACATACATACACATCACGCCTGATTCCCTGTAGAGGGGTAGGCAGAGATCACGGATCTCCATACTGTCCCGATTTTAACAAAACACTTTCGCTTCATTGACAATTATATAGCTCCTCATACACAGTCACTTTCGCTTCATTAACACTTATACAGCTCCTCATACACACTCGGCGGATATAGGCACTTGTGTTAAAAGTCATACTTACTACAATACTTATGTTAAAAGAGAGTTTAAAAACACATGTACATCAGTGGCTAGCAAGCATTATATTTATATTCTTGACTGCCCCGTGGTTGTTTATTATTATATTACAAATTTTAATGAAACCCCGTGTCACATTTTGTGCACTTATCCTTCATACACACATACAAAGTGCACTCTCTCCCTCGTTGTTCTTGTATGATAAATAGCCCAGCTTACCTGCTGTGGGCTGGGGCTGGTTCAATCGACGACCCCACAAACCTCTCATTTGTACGGAGGGGACGCGTCGAATATTGTAATGCTTTGCATAGACAGACGAAGTTCACTTTGTGTCTCTTTGTTGCTTTTGTTTACAGTTTTTTGCTAGCATTGAGTACTTTTGAGAGCCTTTGTGACACTATGGATCGGGTTTTGATATGGAATATATAGAGTGATGATTATTTGTTCTTTGTGAGACACCTTTATGGAATGAGCGCATCTATTTTCTTATGTTGTTATATTTATTTTCTGTGTTCATTTCTGTTTTGTTTCCTTGTTAATAAATAAATAAAAGATGGTTACGAAACTCAGTAATATATCTCAGTAATATATTTTTTGAGTTATTGGCTAACTAAAGCAGATATTATTCCTACATTTTTTCGTAATTTTAAAAAATTTATACCGTGTTTATTGTAAAATTTTAGCGAAAAACTAAGACTCATTATCAGAAATATAAAAGTAAGTTAGCTACTATAATATAGTACCAAACTTTTATGTTAGGCAATACAACCTTTATTATTAAAATTGGATCAGTGGAACTGTTTTATACACTTTTATTGGTGACATAAAAGTGTGTAAATCATTTCTCAATATTGTTCTGCTGTTTTTATTGTTATAGTACTCAATAAAACATTGGTAAATAAACAAAAGGTCAAATTTATATATTTCATAATTGACAAATAATAGAGAAAGTAAGGGAATGAATATTTAGTACTAAATTGACTGATTAAGTTCAAAAAAACTATCTGTATTTCACAACAGAGGGATAATTCTTCCTGTTTGCTTATTTAGGTATGGATTGATATAAAATATTGATGTCAGATCGCTAAGCAATCGTGCATCGCTCTATAAAATAATCCCTTTACTTTTATTCGTCACCTTAGCTACATTGCACTAAATATTACGTTTGATACCCGAGTACAATATGTTGGTTAAATATTAAAAATAATATAATCTAACATTACTATGAAAATTAGGAGTTAATGACTTATTTATGACATTAACTAGAATCAGTAACATGATACATCTCCATATAGTACGGTTAAATACATGACAGAATCTTTTCAAGATCATATTTATTAAATATGAAACGTTTTTAGCATAATATTTTGGCAAACTAGAGATCATTAATAAAAACCAGTAACCCATAATTTTGATATTACTGTAATCATTCATATTTTTATGAGCTCCTTCAAATTTGTTAGCGATTATAGATGAAATATTAGTGTAGTAGGGTAAGGTATCAGCTTACTTAGTGTAATGGATGTGACTAAACATGATACCTGAACAGAGCGCAGTTTTGACTAAATTTGATTCATATTTAACACACACTTATATTAAAGTGTATGCAAGATCACAAAGTTTTTCAAGTATTTTTTGAAAAATAAGCGTAAATAATAATAGTACAAAGCGTACAAAGAAATGGATAGATAAATAGTTATATGGAGTAATCCTTAAACACAGATCCTTATTTGAGTGTGATCAGGATTTAGTAGAGAAAAAAAAGAGAATACAATGAATTAGTGATTGTATATTCCGACTACCTATTTCTCAAACAGCAGTTTTAAAAGCTCAAGAGATTTGAGTATCAAGTTTCAGTTATCTAGCTTAGGAAAACTTTTAATTACCAAGGAACCATGCCAATAATAGTGCCTGAAACTGCAGCCAATATTATAAAAACCATGTACTATACTCATGTAGCTTACTGAATACAACCTCCTTCTTCGTCCTACATCAGCATTAAACTTACATCCATATGTCTATTTAACCGGAGTATGTTCGCATTAGTCTTATCAAGACGATACATCAGAGACAGAAGACTTCTGCAAGTCAGAGTGACCTCTAGTGACCTTCGAGTAAGCAAAGACGAGTGGTGAACGGCCCTTTGGCTTGGAATTGTTTATTTAAAAGGTTTCAGTGTTGCCTTAGCTGAGGGTTTGGCTTTTGAAGTATCATGCCGAGTAATGGATACACTCGATTACGAAAACTTGATGTGTTCCCCATGTGTGTACGTTTATTTTGTTTACATAGGTTTACGAAATGTTTATTTGAGTGGTGCCCTTTAAAATATACCGTAAGTTTTTAATAGAGTTTTCGTTACGGAGTTTTTTATTACGTACTGATTAACTGGCACTTACTATTAATTTGAAAACGTCTATATCATACAAATGGAAATGTTTTGACTATTTAAAGAAATGTAATTTATTAATTCGGTGTAGCTCAGTTGTTTGGAGCTTGACTCTGTCTTAGTAGGTACAGGGTTCAAATCCTGCTTGAGAGAGATGAATAATTGATTTCTATGTATATATTCGTAACAAAAATATGCGAAATGCACCGAAGATTACTGTGAGGGAAAACATCGTGAGGAAACCTACTTGATCACCGAACAATTAATAGTCAGTGCTATTAAATGGCTTACCACCTGTCACTTTGAGTGCTGAATTTCTAATAAACACTACCTCCGTGATTGCGGAGATGGACCTGAAGTTCTGACTACCCCGTCAGGTTGTGAACGCGTTTGTATATTTTGTCTTTTTTTTTGTATATTATGTATGAGCATTATAATTTGATATGTTTTTAATTTATTTAGACATCATTATAAAGACATCTACGTACTACCCTAGTCTAATCTCTTATAACAACTAACTCCGATCAACAAACAAACCTTAAAACGAATCACTTACAACCACGAATAATTTATACGAAACAGCATGTTGCAATAATAAGCAATATGTTCCCTGATAAATTACAAGTTCTCCCCAAAAGAATCTGTTCGGAGATGGATAGCAAATTAATCCTGACACCTCTCGGGGAGTGATTGAGTATGAAAGAACGTTCGCTTGAGACCATTCGCTGCTGGGTCGAATGATTTGTGCGTTATCGATGGCCTATCGTGAATGCGTTTTAATATCGCTCGCTCAGCGGTATTGTGCAGGTGAACGTAGTGTTTGGGGATGTGAAGAGTAAGCTTTTTTAAGTAGTATTATACTATTTTTTGTATATTCCACACATGATACTCTTTACTTTTATCCGCATTTTTTTTGCTGAAACAATTATTAAAAAAAAATCAACACATGGTTGTTTTTATTTTCGCAATAATTTTATTGTTACTGAAGCATCAGACGCTTTATTTTTTATATAGGAATAAAATGTGCATACTACAAATCCACCATTTTCATATGGATTAACGTATTCGTTTTTTCAATTTGATTTGAGCCTTATCGATTGTATAATATACATATACAAGCCACTACCTATGTTGGCAAAAGAATATTGAGCATCAAAATATCTACAATAGAGCTGACTGAACTATAACTATCTATCTCCACCCAGGACACACGTATACTATTAAAAGCACAATTGCGTCTGCATATCCTTTGATGTCACCTGTTATTTCAAAACGCGCAAATTAAGCATATACGAGCCCCGCAAAGCCTTTTCATTGAGGCACCGCTCTATTCAGAATGCGTGGGGCCTTAATGCTTTTGATGTTCTTTTAATCCGTGACCAAATTAGCGTGAAATACTGACGGTACTTTCACTAAGTACATGAAAAACTACCTAAACCGCTTTGAACTTTGAGGGACATGGAATAATAAGGCAAGCGGCAAATTAAATCATGAAGCAATCTCTTCAATCATCAAAATGAACCCTCATCATACGCCAACTTTACAGTTTAAAAAGAGGGATGTCCTAAAATTTACAGCACCAGTAGCTAACTATAACAGAATGAACCGTCCTGACAATCTCTGTACATTGATGATTTGGTACAGCCCCGCAATTTACAGCTTCAACCAAAACCGTAATGAATAACGCTTATTGAAACTGTCGCTAGGGGTGTTGTAGGCGCCATGACGGCTAGTGTGACGCGCATGCGCCCAGTCCTGTCTCTGATTGGTGGAAAATGACGTCACCAGGGTGTGTTTGAGGGAGATTCTGACACAAACAGTCACCCCCGTGCGGTCTAAGGACTAGCTCGCGTCCGGCTTCACAATACAATAACAAATTGTATTATAACCTTGCTTTCATACTGTCGCATACACGTAGTGTAATTTGTTAAAGTGACATTGAATCGCTGCAGTGAGGTGTGAATCTGTTCGCTAATGGAATAAGGTATGCTTTCTACATTTAATATTACTCGTGCAATTGAGGTCTTCATGACTCATTCAGTTAATTGTTGCTGGCGTTTGCATGTTATTATAAAATGTATGCTTGTACAATATAAGACATTTCATCTCCATTTCATTTTACGACAGTGGTACAATCTTAAACTTCTCTGGAACATTCTCGTATTTATTTGCATTATTTTAATCATATTTAGACACAAATTAGCATAATTCAAATTGTAGATTTACCCTTTGCTGTAACATTTGTCTTAATTCTTTGTTTTCGTTGACATTCGAGAAGGTTTAAGCCTCGTCTAAATTGTGTTCTGACATCCCAAATCCATTTGGCAGAATAATCAACAGTATCCTCACGTTCTCTTATAGAGTGTCTGACAGGCGGTAACCCGATACGATTTAAAGTAACCCGTCTCGATGCTTTAATGTCACACCTTATCCATTGCAGAAATAGATCTATTGTTTATAAGCAACGTAGGAGAGAGCGAGCAATGTACTAGCAACAATGCAAAGTAAACTTGGGCGGCAGGTGTTTGACTCGATTAGGCTACGAGGTTCGGGACGATAAGCCTCTTAGGTTAATTATTTATTAGGTTGGCTACGCAGTGGAAAACTCGTATTACCAACAATATAAACCGAATGGGGGATATAACTGGAACCATAATCCTGAAAACAGTGTACGAATTTATGATGCAGCCAACATAGTTATACGAAATAAGTTTGTTTTTAAATGTCATACGATTTAAATTAGGGTTTTTGTATAAAGAAAGCTTCTTAAATTTGTATAAAGATTTAAAATGCTGCCGAAACTAAACAACGTTGAATACCTAAGTGTATTTTTTTGTGTTATATCTGACATTAACTTTCGAATTCCTATATGTCGGGTACAAACGCTATGATGACATTTTATTATCAATATGTTGATTAAAAACTAACGGTTAGTTGAAATATTGTAGAAACTAAGAAGTTCCTTCGGATTGACAATAGATCAAGAGTTTTGTACCAAACTCAATCACGCCAGCAGGGAATTAACTACAATGTCACTAAGTCACGTTCTCATGTTAAGGATACTTGCCAAATTGATGACTGGGTTTCGACGCCATGACAAAGTTGTTAAATGTGTATGAGACATCATGCTTTCATTCTACTTTTTTATTTATTAGTAAACAGAATGAATTGGGGGTTATAAAGGTTAAGAAAAACCGGGCACCAACAGATCACTAACTATAACTTATAAAAAAGATAAACAATAGCATACAATAAAACTTTCAACAGACACTATTTTTATGATCTTAAAAGAAAACGCTGAGTCAGTTTTCAGTTTCTACACAAATTTTTTGGTTGAATTAAAAGCCATTCCGATTGTCTTGTTATGACTAAGGCGATGCTTAATTTTTTTGACTATCTCTGAGTATTGTAATAAAATATGCCAGCCCTGTATATATTTTCTTAACTTTAACTAACTATAATAAGAAACATAAAATTTCTACCTGAATAGAGCATTGTGATCTCGGACGAAGAGAAGTAGTACACCCTTATGTATATATTTTCTGATCTATGTTATCTTAACCTTATTCTGTATCTGAATAGTATATAAAGAAATCAAATGACGAAAACTATACTCAACTCTGTTCCCTGTGAAAAAGCGTAAGAAAAGCCCAAGTAAACTACAGTTTCTATCCACGTACGTCTGTGGAGCAAACAGAAAAAGGCAATTACCCGAATGGAACACCGATCGGTCGGGATGGCCGATAATTGCGACTAATTCAACAGGAACGGAGCCACCGCCAATTCAGTTCTTCAACTCAAATCACTTTCTTAACGTGAACGGAATTTTAGTGCTTCTAGAATAGTCTAGCTACGGAATTCTAGAAAGAAATGTTTTGCGTAAAAGGAATATTAGTCTGCTGCCGTTACTGCTAGCATGACGTAGGAGGCGACTAAGGTATTAAGAGTTTATTGGGCGATGAGCTAGCAACCCGTTATCAATGTTTTTTATGTATTTATACATATATTCACGCCTCTACGTCACTTATAATAGGCTATATATTAATATAATCCTGAAATTGTTCACGTGTGTTTCAATAAGTGTTTTACTAAGAGCGAATTTTATTTACTTACATTTAAGGTATTTATATTAAAGCAACTAATCAACAATATTTACAATGGGGTTCAACAATTTATGTTAAATTATAGTTTAGTCAATTTTCGAACCTTCCTCAAAACTCTTATACATAAAATTCACTTAGACTTCTTTACGCTAACTTAAACAACAGAGCGCTTAAGAATACTATCCATTGATTGGCAGACACTGTCGTAAGTGAGTTACTTAATGGCAATCACTCTCAAAGCTCGTTCCAAGTTAATCGATCCAAATTAGATGAAGCCGCGCATCTGTTGAAGCCTTCGGAGGCTGTGCCTTATCTTTCCTGTAGGGTTTTACGTTGAAAAGATGGAGAAACAATAAAGGATTTCTTAATGTATGTATGTACATTACAGTTACGGTAAAGTTCGTCAGAGTTTTTTATAATATTGTTATTTACCTTATTATTATATATTTATTACATTATACCCATATTTGAGTCGATGTTGCGCCATATCTAGTGGTATGGTGCGACATTGACTCCATGTGCAGCTTACTTGCTCATTTTTTACTATTGTTTTATACAGTCAATACATATAAACATAATAGACACTCTATCTAAATCTAAAAACACAATTCATAACTACGAGTATATGCACTTCCCACAGTTATAAGAGGCAGCTTACCATCTGACACATGCTCAAGATGGCCATAGAATAAAGATTAACATTACATACATACATATCACGGCTGATTCCCTGTAGAGGGATAGGCACAGATCACGGATCCCCTTCTGTCCCGATCCTGACAAACTAATTTCGCTTCATTGGTTCTTTATAATTATACTCAAATTCTCATTTTTCTACCATGTGTACATACAGTGTATTGAATTATAATTCATAAATCTTATTGTATGGTTTGGATTACGTCTTGACATTAATAAATGAAATTTTACTCATAACATTATTATTATATCGTTAAATGTGCAATAAAGCATTATTTTCTCACTCATATCTTTATTAACCATAAGCCTGAGGCGGCCGTAAGTTATGGTGCTATTATTAAATAATGTAATTACCCTTCTAGTAAGAAATATTATTTACTAGGAAGCGTTAAGGTCCGGTTACTAAATTGCCCCTATTTCAAACAATAACAAAGGAAAATATGACAAAGATTCTCAGATAAACTGTTTAACATGACACACACGTTTTAAGAGACCTCGCTTTTTTATTTATGGTGTTTTTGTCATTCAAAATATAGATGTGTTACATGATTTTGCAAATTTGAATTTATTTGGAAGAGTTTGTGTAGAGAAATTAGTTTACTTATTGTTTGGCTTGAGTTACCAAAAAGTAATAATCTTAAATGACATTACAATACAAAAATTAATTAATCGTAATTAAAACTGAGTAAATACGTAGCAGCCAAGATACGACAATATTTTAATAAAAGTTACTAAGCTCAGTCAACAAAAATATTTACTCATATAATTTACAAAATATGTTACTGAAATCTACGGATACATAAATTAAGAACTTTGACAACACAATCATACTACATAAACTATAATGTATTTTTCAATCATTCACAAAATATAATCTATAAAAATTTATTCTCATTCCAATAAACATCCCAATAAATCTAAACTGACTTTTAGAAAGCCTTTTAATCTCTATAGCTATACACCTATACCTATATAACATAGAGGTCCGATCTCTCACACCCATTCCGCCCCAGGCAAGGGTGCTAGACTGAAGGGGAGTCTCCATACCAACTGAGCCCATCAAAACGATACCAAGAATAAAGTCCACTAAGCTGACATTTGATTTGTCTGCTTTGCATGGACTGGGCGATAGAGTGAAAAGCCGAGAGGAAAAAAGTTCGGTATGAAAAAGGTTGTATTGTATATGATTAATGTGATATATTCGTTTTTATTTAAATGTAATTGAGTAAATTCAGATATTGTGTTTTCTATAACGAATCATGTTTCCGACTCTGATTGATACATAGAGTGTTGAAGAGGGAGTGAAAACGAAAATGCAATAAGTTAAACGATTAAATAAATTGTCTATGCTGGAAAGAGACAAAAACCCCATATTAACTAATAAAATAAACATTTGATATAAATAAATAATAATTACAGACTCTTGTTTATAACCATATAAATAACCTTACACCCGTTTACCTAAAGTGAAATAGCCAACGACCATAACACCAAGTACTAAATCAACATAACACCCAACAACACCAACATTTGTAGCATAAAATATTATAATTACATAATGTACGGAAGAGATTTTCTATAAGTGCCGCTCATCGCCGTGATTGACGTTCGCCCGAGGCTCTATTCCTTGGGGAAGGCTTCACTCGATAGAGCTACTGGTTACTGTAACCGGGAAAATCTGTTTCACGTCATTTTGGAACATGGCTGGTATACTTATATTGTTAATGTAATATAAGAGTAATGACTGATATGTATTGAATATTTAGAGGTAGAGATTAATCACCTAATTTCTTTATAAATTATATACTAAGGGTGTTCTTATAAGTTTCAATCTCCTACTTATTCTATACGTATAGGGACATAACGTGTATGTCTATAAATAACTGCCCATCTTTAATAGTATAACAGACATATGAAAATGACTTATGTTACAAGTAGGTATTTTATTGTCTTCTTTCTGCAATAAAAATAAGATTCAATATCTAAAATTTTAAATATAGAATGTACACTATGTAAAGTATGCAATAAAAAGCTCTACTCCATGCATACTTTCAAGTGGTTAAATATTTAGCAATGCAAAGTACCCAGTATCCATCTCAGTACATTCACAGTCTAAGTCTGAAGATTTGCAAGGCTTTAAGTGTATTGCAGTCGTCTAAGTGAATCAATGTGCATACGTGATCTAGCTTCCAATCGGGTTATTTAATCAAAGAACGAACGGGAATATTTTAAAATCAACTGTGATAAACTATTTTAGATAAAGTTGTCAAGAATGTTACAGTATTTTGTCTGATATAACGTGAATACGTATACAATTTGACTTTACACGAAACACATTTAAAGGCTCCTAGTGTCAATCCTAGTTTCAAATGAAGTTAGCCTAGACTTTAAGTCCTAAGATAATTTTTAAGATGAATTGTTAGTTGCTTCAAGGATATAAACGATTACCTACATACATATATCTCTGGTTCATACTTAAGGATATTGAAATACATTTTCCTCGTTCCTACGTGAAAGATGATAGATTAGAATATTTAGAAGGTTTCAGATATTGCTGAATAATTCCATTAAATCATACTTTAAAATGAACAGAACATTTTAGAGTAGTCTTGAACCTTAAACATAAAACTGCTTTCAATGGTTTTTCTATTCCAATTTTTCATAGATACAAATATCCTTTATCTTTAAACGCTTTCATGTGAACATAACAGCATATGTGCTTCCACATCCATAGATAAGTTCTAGAAGGTGAATATTTTAGCCATAAAATATTAAGTGACGATTTGTTTACATCGCAGCCTTAAAATTGGCGTCACCCCAAACCGTGCAGAAAAGAAGTCGGTTTGTTTAGCGAAAATGAGACTTTACGCTTTGTGACAAAACATACTAGGGACGTTTATAAAATATTAATCGTAATGTAGAGTTTGCCCCTTACTAAGGGTGGCTGTGACAAGTCCCTGTGGATCTGACGGGCATTGCGTATTACGTATGAGGTTTAAGCTGTAAAGGGGTTGGAAGGGAAGGGAACAAAGTCAATTTCGGTTACTCGACCGAGAGTGACGGTGCTTATCAATATTTTATAGCGTTTTATACGGTTTTATGTGATTAGTAATACGGTGATGGAAGTATTTAAAGGGAAATGATCAAATAGGTTTTATAAATCTGCATGAATTTAAAGCAAAGGTTAGGTTGATTTAGGTAAGTTTTAGTTTTAGTATTTTGACGTTGGTTTTTATAGTTTCTTAAGTATTTTAACCTAAATATTAATGCATCTTAGTAAAGCTTATCCTACTTTAAAATACACACTGAGCTGCATGTTTTAAGTTGTTATAAAATATTCATACGCAGAAAGAATATAGACTGCCAGATTATGCCTTAAACTGTCATATTTTTGCATAAATATGGATGCTACGCATAACATAAAGGCATAAGTGTTTCCTAGATCCATCTAACCGTTTAAACAACGGTTTTATGAATTATAGCAGAAACATTCAGCAGCGGTGAATTATGAATCATGTTCTCAGTAAGAAATAAGAATGATCGTGATTTGTCACTCCAAAAACATCTTAGTTAAGAGTGTTCTTCCAATCTTTTGTGTTTGATATCCAATATGACATACATTCAAACACATCACGCCCATTTTCCTGTAAAGATATGTCAAATATTAATCCATAGTAATTCATATATGATTGTCATAAAATATACAATGTATTAATTAGCTCTTTAGGTAAACGCAATATTTATATTTTTACGCATTGCCGACACTCACGTCCATATATTTTAAATGGCGGGACAGAATGATTACTTCAGAAGTTTTTGGTACTGTAAATCTGTGGTTATAACTAAGAAGAAATAATGTATGGACTTTCCCATTTATATTGTCTTAATAAACACCTGATGTACGATAAAACTGAAAGTAGCTTCTGACTTACTTATATGTTCTATTTCAATCAAAATATTATTATTCAGATTATAAGACCAATGATAACCTGAGAGATTATCATAAGCGTTTACGATTTCTCCCTTACATGCAGGTATAGTCAGAGGTTGGATTAAATTGTTTGTTTTAGCAAAACGGCGAAAATAGCGATTCTATTGACACATCGATAGTGCGCACATGTTAATCAAAGATTCTCTACTCAAAGTGCCAACGATCGAATAAGCAATATTCTCTTTTTATATGTATGATAAAATGTACATACATCTCAGAACATATTGATGATACATAAAAATATAAAATCTACATTTACATACGAGTAGGATCTTACACAAGATTCGTTGTAGCAATTCCTCGCCTCTGTGCTAAATCACTCATATGAATGTTGCAGGAGTATGCAATGCACGTGAATATATCAAACCACGGCTTAGCTTCCCTGAATTATATACTTGTACACCTTTCCCTAGAAGCACACTCCATTATGTTGAGAGTATCATACATCATAGGAAAAAGAGGGTAAACAAATGTTTTATAAAATCTGTAGTATTTATTTTATTTATTCAAATAGAGTTATTTCATTTATTCGTACATTATTGACTTTTTTGTTTGATAAGTAGATTTAATGAATACTGTTTTTAGTATTTCAAGATTGATTTTAGATGAGTAAAACTAACATGTAAATCACGCCTGATTGCCTATCATAGGAAGGGTTCACATTCCGTTGTTTTGTTTCGATCATGATAAATGAATATATTTTCGCATCTATCTATATACATATCTTGCATATATGAGTTCTTACACTTTCAAAATGTTTAAATATTTACTTTAAATCATTTGGGAGAGGTTTCAATGTTTATTATAAAAGATATTCTTTATAATTTGTTAGAATATTTCTCCGTAACTACTGGCTTAGTTTGTAATACTGACAGCACTGTTCTGACTATACAAGTTTTCAGAAAACTTGGCTACTCAACCTCAAACTTGACAATTTGTTATTGCCCTTGTCTGTTCACTAGAAAGTTTTATTCCTTACCTTTATGTAATATCTTTATTCACATCACGTTTCTAGTATTCAGTTGGATATCTGTGAGCATTGAAGAAAAATGTGCGGAGATTCTGACAACAAGTAGTTTGTTGCTAAACATAAGATGGCAGGCGCTTTATTTCTAGTTGCGAAAGTAATAAAAATTCTGTATGAATTTATTATTGTTACAAACATTGTTAAAAGCGTTTAAGTCAATATTCATACGAAATATATGATTTTAGTTTATTTAAAAAACATGGTCTCATCAAATGAATAAAGCATGCGTTTGAAAGTCATTGCCGTGAATTAGGTAAGAAAGATATTTTCATATCAATGATGTTTACAATTGATAGTGTATGTTTATTTGCGAAATTGAATGTATGAATTATATGTTAATTATCCACGTAAATAATGCAGGTTTGCATACGTATGAAGAAGTTATGGCACTCTGCTCAAAGTATCGCTTCTACATTTCTCCACTAAGTAAAATAAACTTAACTCAGTTCCTAGCGTTAAAGTATTTAATGTGCTTGTAGTACATATGACTTTGCGAGAATTCCAGACAGTTTGTGGATAAGAGGGTTTCAATTCCACAAAACAAACTTGATCTTCAGACCTAGGGATCCCTTGGGAAAGACCTAGACAAGATCTGAAAAGTTTACCCAAGGTTAAGACACAAGACCATTTGATTGTAAGCGTGATTGTTGATCATTACTTGCAAATTGGAGTTCTGGGTGTATTACACAGTTTGAAAGTCCTTCTTGGGATTAGGTACATGTGTTTGGAGTTTTAATATTTGTGTTACGTGATTAACACTGACTGAATACTGAAGATTTTGATTCGAGTTACAGTGTATCTCAAAACAGACAAGACGTTCTTTATATTTTTTTTCTGCTGAATAATATTTTTTAACAATTTTATAATACAACCTAAAACTGTTAATATCTTTTTCTTCTGTTGAGTATGAGTATTTTTGTACAATTTTGCAAGATAGCCTAAAATTGTTTCACTTGCAGTATACGAGTATATTTGGTTTTTTATTTCCAAATCGAGATATAAGCAATCTTACTTCACAATTTGATGAGACCTACTCGTAAATAACCCAATAAATCATAACAAAAGCCACTTCATTTCCAAACTCTTCATAGATACAATAAGCCATCATTTCATTCCATAAACCGTTTCCTTGACTTCTTCGCAAGAGATCTGGAGTGAGTTAATTTATGCCAAACCGACAATAGCCTAGCGGGGTGCCAAGCATTAAAATTTGAGCCTCGTCAGGTGTGAGGCCATAATTTCCCCAGGGAACGATCCTGGATGGCGTTTTAAGGGATTCTAAGGTTGCTATGCTTAATTTGAACCCACTTGAATTTTTATTCTTTGAAAAAGCTGTTGGTTTCTATGAATATAAATTATTAATATTCTATTAGTACAAACGACATTTCATGCGTAAAAACGCCATTTAAATTGCTTTATAGTTAAAAAAAAGACATTTACTAATTGCTATAATTTTTGTTTCAGGTATGTGGAAAAATAAAAACCTTAGTCTGAACTTGTGAGTACAATATTAACTTCACTTATATATAATTATATAAGTAGTTAATAGAATTATATACTATTTTTTCGAAGTAAATAAACATAGTATTTACTTACAATAAATACTACGTATATAACTCTAAACACTCATTAGTCTCCTAATAGAAAGTTAACAAAGCATGTAACAATTCTCGTAGTATGCATCCCAACATCGTTAACAGAAAACAACGTACTTATACTACGGATGTCGTTTCTATCTCCGTGATTTTCGCGTGTAAGGAATAAGCATCCCGAATTCTAACTACGAGTCTAGCGAATACATTTGCGAAATGTAAATATAACTTGTACGTTTGGTTAGTCGTAGCTACATGGATATTGGAATATTCCACTGTATTTACATACATGGATTGGGAATTTTACTTGTAATTCTGTACGGGATTGATCACCTCTCTCTTTATTCTGTGATAAAATGTTTTTGCATCTTCGACTATAATTTCTCACTTCATAGACTAAACCTCTATCATTATCATTTATAATGTTAAATTATTCAGGGTTATGAAAACCAAACATTGTGTTAAGATCTACGGTTTTGTAATAAGTTATTGAAATGAGACTCTTAATTATAAGAGCATTTCAAAAAGATAAAAATCGATCACAAAATTTTGTTTTTAAAACTCTCTATACGATGTAGTTGTACGAAACTCTACGTAAGGATAATACTATACAAACTTTCACATTAAAGTTGAAGTATGCTGCGGATGTTGCCATTAACTCGTGCTCGAAGCATGTAAGGAGCCGGAACTGGGTTTGTTAGAGTCCTCCCACTATGAAATGGAATGCAAATGTTTATGAAATATGTTTTCTGCATTCGTTTTTACTATGTAAAGATATTGTATACAAGAAATGCTATGTAATTTTGTTTTTATAGGAAATTGAGCTATGTTATTAAAAGTGAGTAGGTGTATTTACTGGTGTAATCTTGGTTGTAATTATTTTTAGATAGACTTGAAGACTACTTTTTCGTTATTTAGAATTAATATATTCATCGAAATCGATATTTACTGGATACGTTTTACGTTTTCTGTTAGGAAATCATCATAACAGGTAACTGACTAACTAATACACTGTTTTGTGTGCTATATTTAGACCAAACATAATATCTTTATACATAACATCTTAGATACAAATAAACTTTGACTTCACGACTATTAACCCTTGCTGTATAGTCAGAGCTTAGCTATAACCATCTCCCAATATCCGCCTAAAACCTAACTACATTGTTCGAGTACCAACCCTTCTAGGCTCTGTTTAGAGTTGTTAGCCAAACTATTTGTGCAGGAATCCAAATTACTATGGTTCGTTACGCCGCGGACACCGAAGTTTGCGTCTCGGGGATTTGTGGAGTTAGATCACGCCCAGTTTACTTAGCTTTTGCATAGTTGGAAAGGATATGGACGCCTCTACGTGATCCAATATGGCCGAAACAGAATAATGTAAGACGTAATTCAGACGTTATTTATCACGTAATTCAGCGTAGTGTAACGTGGAATAGAATATACAACAAAATTAATACAAAATTTATTGGTCATATTTGAAGTAACAGTAACTATATTATCTTATATGTACATTATTACTATAGTATGTGTTAGTTGTCAACACGTTGCAAATACGTAGTTGTAATCGTATTTTGTTAAATTCTTATGTATAAAGTAAGAAAATTCTTTGATTTTCTATGACCTCATTATGCAGTCCTTATACGTGTGTAAATAATTATTTCTCTTTCTTTTGGGACCAATAATAATACAATAAAATTTTGTGCAGAGAAAAATCTATTTAATGTTTTACAACTGAAATGCAAAAGGCTGTTACTTCTTTAGTGTAAAATTTCCGTCGTAAAAGTCAATTTAATTAAACTAAATACACTTGTGTACATGTATCGAAATACATAACAACTACATACATAAGTTGAGTCACTAACTAGCACGGCACGGGAATTAAAACCCTAGGTCAGTGGACCGGCACATTTAGTATAGTGGCTCCAATAAAACAGCTCTTCCAGCATTTTCCAGAGCTTCAAACCACATTTGCTCGCTGGACCGCAAAATCCGTTGACCCGTTTCGAAAGCGGTTCGAAAACATCAATTAATAACTTCCCTTTTATCATGAAAATTGGAAAATGCTGAAGTACTTAATGACAGAAGTGAGAAGGGTCCAAGTTTCCAAGTTATTTTTAATCAGAGTCAACGCGGATTTAGGAATTATTTCTAATGAATTTCAAAAGGAATCTTTCGATTATTTGTAGGCTTGTCACGTTGTCTTTTTATTGAAGAGATGTCGTGTTTTTTTATGAAAATTGTATATACTAACTTTTAAAGTAAATTTGAAACACATAATATTTTACTTCCTTGTACTCTTAAGAGATAGGTAAACATTTTTATTTGCGTCGTTCTACTTCAAGGTTAAAGGTGCTTTGATGTCACGATAAATACACCTCAAAAAATGTATACCTTAGGGGAATTCCCTATACTATTAGGTATCTATATAAACTGCATTATTAATATCTTTTCATTTAAATAGTTATTCTTTTTTATGATTAGTTTCTCTTTCTAGTCAGTATAATAATACAAATAGAACATAAAGCGAAAACTTCTAATACCTGTGCCCTTTTAATAGCCTAACTTGACCAATTATCGCTTCGGAAAGACTATAAAAAAGTAATTAATAAGTACTTCATAATACAATAATGACTTGAGTGTAGCATTAAAACTTCTAATCACTTAACTTTACGAGTAGTCTTATTATCCACATTAAGACAGATATACAATTATATGGTCAGGTAGGAAGTATAGTGCTGTGCGGTAAAGTGCGGGTGTTATAGTAGCTTTTATTTTCATATTTTTATAGTCGTATATGATATCATCTAGGTACAGTAGCTACAAGGTGCCTGTTAAGAATAAAGACTTATACTTCTACTTATCTATGGTAAGCACTACATAAATAATTTATAAAGTCTACCGCAATAACTATTCACACATATATTTTGAAGCTGTACTCTGTATGACAGTTGTTTCAAATGACTATTCCCTTAACAAGGTTAACGTAACAATTACGTTAGGTAATTCCTGAGTGACTATGCAACATAAGCACGTCTACATAAAACCGTCTGAGCACCCATTTCAATAGACCTCTTTCACAGCGCCTACGAAGCAAATTTCACAGCACTAGCGTTTCCTGAAGGAGTTGAAGACTCCGAGATTACTCCGATAAACGCCGCGGAATTTCAATATAAGCCATAAAGGGGATTATCATTCTCAAACCCGACTGGGGAGTAGGATATTTACGTGCAGACTTTCTCCTGTTTTCAAGCCCGTGTTCTTTTGTTCCAGATATGTTTTATGTGTTTTTCGTTTGTGTTTTATTGTTTTTTGGTTTTTATGAAATGTTTTATGACACTGCGGCTGTATGATAAGTTGTATTTTTTTAATAATTGTTCTGAATTCAATAATGGGATGATGATCTTTTGATCAAATAGGAGTATGTTTTTACAATTTTAATGACCTAGATAACACTGAACATCATTTATTTATATTCAATTTGTTGATATTAGTATTTTTCTTTATATTATCGACATTGAATCATTACAATTTTTTAGTACAATAACTGTGATCATAAACTCAATTCACATACTTACGACATTAACTTGTATATAACTACGTAGTTGTGAGTACTTGTTATTAATTTGTGTCGTTGTAAATACGTTACCTATATTGTCTAAGTACGTATAATACTCGCATAAGCTCTAACTTTGAACTATGTTTCCATGTACCATTGAAGCTTCGCCCTTAGCTGACCCTTCGGCATAACTTCACAGAATTTCAATAAAACCATAGAGCAAGAGTTATTGTCCAAAGGGCGGCCAGGCAAACCCTAATAATGGCTTCTCATAGCGGCCACGTGACCAATATGTTATGTTTTATCACCAATTTGCGGTCGTTTAAATGTTTGCCTTTTGTTGCTGTTTTAATCAGAAGCCTTTCCGGTATTTAGGTAATAGTTTAAAAACCTTTTTTCGGTTAAAATGTCGTTAATATTACAAAGGATTATTCATAAGCTTTCACATTAGACTGAACGTAAAGAATGATATAATAGAAAAAGAAAATAATGTTTTGAATAAACAAAACCATCTTAAAGCATGCAATGTTCGGTCTAAGAATAATCTAGCGGTAGCATTTTAAAAATGTTAACCATTTTAATTATAGGTGAGTATAATTGTCAATGTAGTAAAAGCTAAAGTTTAATGTTTATTCTCGCCTTAAAAGATAGAAGGACTTAATTCAAATGAAATAAACAAACTCAACCAATGTACCTAATGAGAGCAAAATGTGGTTCGCATCTAGTTCAAAGTAAATACGCTATTCAATTTCAAATGTTCCGGTTAAATCGAACATTGGTATTTCGATAATGTCCACGTTATCGTGTACATCTCCCCTCGGAATTTATCAAGGGTGAGCATGCGAAAAAATACTGTAATAATGAGTTAAGGTTGCTGTTGGGGACGACCCTTCGACGCTTGTTTTATGTCGTTGCTTGGAGAGCTTGGGACAAAAGATCGGCGGAACTTGAAGGAAGCAAACAGAAAAATCGTGACTGGTAATATTATGAACACCTTAAGACGCAATGGAGAAGCGTGGGTCTAAATTGAGAAGTGTTAAGTTGTGTCTCGTTATAGGATATGCGTTTGATTAATTATGGTAAAGTTTAATATCAGATGTATTTTATGCTTTTTTTAACTTTTTTCTTACAAGGTTGTAAATCTATGTTTCATAATTTCATATGAAACACGATTAAAAGAATCTCAAAGAATCAGAATTAAAAGAAAGTAAATATTTAATCTTGAAATTTCAGTATTTGTTAACTATCATTTATACTCCCTCAAACATATAAACAAAAAACTTTAGAAACACTTTTAAAATTTCGCCGGCACAAGAAAGTGTGCAATTTGTTTCTGATGACATTTAAGATTGGCGCGTTGCCATGGAGATTTGTAAACATATTGTGATAGTCCGCCATATTTGAAATAAGCGTCTCCGAAGCTCGTAGATTTTAGATTGAAGGAGCAACATTTATGCAACCCTCGAGTGGGACTCTATTTTCCGCATGCTGGATTCTAGTCGATTAAGTTTTAAATGCACCCTAGCCGTGGTAATCCTAAGCAAAATGATGGGCAGCCTAGGTGTGCTTCCCCCGCGAATAATGCAAAGTTTACTGATGGCTAGATTAGCAATGGGGTGAGGGGAACGGGCTGTGTTAATAAAACATAGACATCCGGACATTGTTTGATTAAAAGAACATGGCGTGGCTACTCTGGAACACATGTAAAATGAATATCCTACCGGCTTTGAGTCTCCTATACCTATAGAAATAGCAATGTTACCATTGTGTTAGTTTACTGTTGAAAGATTCGCTGTTGAGTTTCTAGAAAACGTTTTGTTTTACTTACTAGTTATCTGCACTATTATATAGTCACTTTATTTATTCAACAATGAAATCTTTACAATAAATTAACAAAATATTTACAAACTTAAAACTATTTCATTGTTCAATTTTTGTATAGTGCAATTAGATAAAGCTCAGAACTAAAATAGATAAGCAGATACACTAATATAGTAGGCACTAGTGGGCAGGAATCACGAGTTTAATACGATTTTTGTTATAATCTCACCCACTCTTAAAAATAGCGTAAATATTGAAATCTAAAAGTAGACTCTAATTTACCATTTTAATTTTTACCTATCACCTTACTTCAATTTAATACTACGCCTACATGATAATGAAATGTATCGATTTTTTCATCTGATCCAAAGTTTTCTTCGAATAAATCACAAGCTTTTTTCCAGCATTCTTGATATTGTATTTATCGACCTAATCCCAATGTCTATAGAGACACTTTTCCCTTAAAAAGTACGGATTGATTCATGTATTCATTTCCACGTTTCGCCAACAAGGGAGACGTATGACGGGTCTTCCAACAAAATCCAATATGACAAATTCGAAAGAACGTGATTGGAATCATATTGGGATGAGTGTGGAGATCGAATGATTCGACAATTTGCTTTCGAAATTTAATCAAAGATTAGTAAGAGAATTGAACTTCTTTTCTTCAATGTTTTTGGTGTGTTGTTGATGAAATTTGGATAAATGAATGTTAGGTAGAATTACGAAATTCGACATTGGTAACTCTGATTACCTCGACTTATATACTTTTTTCCCAAAAATTTGGCAATTTTACCTTATTATAAACATTAATTTAATATTTATTTATTTTATTGTAAACGTTTCGTATTGTGTTTGTTATATATCTGTAAATAACCGCTTTTTATTATTATTGTTTAGATTAATAAAACCTCTATATCTCTATATAACGGTTAACGAATATCAACATCACGGAAGTAGTACAAAATTCGGTCTGGTTAAAGGGATTTACGAGTGCGTAATTCTATTTGGCTTACCTCGGGGTTACAGGGTGTTGATTTTTACGATCCTTAAGATACCCGAATCAGGACAAAATCGGGATCACTCTTAGCGTCACCGAGGCCTAAAAGGATAGCCTGAGGGCGTATTCTAGATGTGTTGCTATTGGAAATGGACGCAGGTCGGAGAGTAACAAGACACGACTTAACAGTGCAACGTTCATTTATTAATTGAATTATGAATTCAGTATGATTAAGACAAAAGACATTTGAATGAGTGAATGGATAAATGATAGGTTTGACTGAGAACGTATGATTGAGTGATGAATGAACTAGACGGAAACGGAAGTGAGTATGGACTTGAATTTTTGTATATACCAACAGCCCCCCTCAAAAATACTAGTCCTATCATCAACACAATCAACTTAAATTAAATTACCTATTTACATACAAGCACTCATTTATAACATAATCATAAAATTTACTTTATACAATCATATACAATTAAACATTTCTTTTACAATCACATCAAGCCTAATTTGGCTCTCAACTCCAGGAACTTGATAGACGGTACCATTTTGGTAAAGATGTCAGCTACTTGTTGTCCTGTGGAAACATATTGAAGCTTTATTAACCCTTTTGTAATCTGTTCTCGGGTAAAATGGTACTTGATATCAATATGCTTGGACCTTTTGTGATTTGTGGGATTATTAGCAATGCTTATACAACTATTATTGTCTTCGTAAATTATAATTGGCTGTGTTATTTTAATAGCAATACTACATAATAAAGATTTAATCCAAATGGCTTCTCTCACAGCTTCGAAGAGTGCCATGTACTCGGCTTCTGTCGAGGAGGCGGCTACTGTGTTTTGTTTGCGTGTGTTCCACGACATTACACAATTATCAAACACTTGGAATATGTATCCCGTTGTGCTTTTCCGATCATTTTCATCGCCAGCCCAGTCAGAATCCGCGTACCCCACAATCAACTGATTATAATCACATTTCTTATAGGTCAATTTTAAATTTACGGTTCCTTTAATATACCTTAAAAGATGCTTTAAGCATTTCCATAACTCTTCATTATTTTTACTTTGATATCTACTCAGTATGGTAAGTACGGCACATATATCTGGCCTGGTGCAGAGCATCGCGTACATAAGACACCCTATAGCGTTCCTGCACGGTGCTTCGTAATGCACGTCCGAGTTAAGAGCGGACTGATCCAGTTTTGATGGAAATGGTGTCTTAGAAGGGTTGCAATCGCTCATGGAAAATTTGCTTAAAACATTTTGTAGGTATATCGACTGATCTAAAGTAATTGTATCCTTAGTTCTTTCTACTCTTATACCTAGAAATAGTTTTAATTCATTTAAATCTGTCATTTGAAATCTCTGCATTAAACAATTTTTATACAGTTTTAAATTTGATTTACTTTTTGTACATAAAATCAAATCATCTACATAAAGCACTATGTATACATTATTTTCTATAGATTGTTTATCTAATATATATAAGCATGGGTCTACATGTGAACTTTTAAAAGAGAGTTCATTGAGTGCACGATCGAAACGTTCATACCAGCAACGCGATGATTGCTTCAAACCATATAATGTTTTATTTAATTTACACACTTGGTTTGACTTAGAGGGAAATCCCTCAGGTACTTCCATGTAAATATTTTCTTTGAGTACTCCATTTAAAAATGCTGTCTTAACATCCAAATGATGTATCATTAAATCAAATTGATTACAGAATGCCAGCATAAATCTAAACGTAGAAATGCGTGCAACGGGTGCGAACGTTTCGTCATAGTCTTGTAAATGCTGTTGTGTGAATCCGCGGGCTACTAATCGCGCCTTATAACGAGTTGGCTCTCCTAACTCATTATTTTTAATAACAAAAACCCATTTACTACTAACAATATTTACATCTTTGGGCCTGTCAACGAGAGTCCATGTCTGATTTTTATGAAGGGATTCGATTTCGCTTTCTATGGCTTTATACCATTTATCACTATCAACCCTTCCTGCGATGTCATTATAGTTACTAGGTAACGATTGAATAGAGGATACTAATAAATAACACAACTCTGAGTCACTTAATGGTTTGTAATCAATTACGGGTAGTTTCGAAATTCTTTCGCTTCGCCTTATTTTATTTGACGAATTTGCGGCATCCGATTCGTTATCAGGTATGATTTTATGTTTCGTGCCTGTTGATTTTGCCGACTTACTATTATTGTCAGGCTTATCAACTTCGGCGGGCATTTGTGTTTTCTGACTAATCGGCCTTGACAGAATAAAGTTTGATTCGTCGAACTTAATGTCTCGAGCAATGAAAAACTGGTTATTTTCAACGTTAAATAACTTGTAACCATTTTGATCGTATCCGACTAAAATAGCTTTAAAAGCCTTTTCATCAAACTTTGATTTTCTAATTTTATCATGTACATAGGCCGTTGAACCGAATATTTTTAAATGACTTATTTTCGGTTTTTTATTATGCCACATTTCGTATGGTGTTTTGTTGTTTGTCAGCGCTTTGGTAGGGAGTCTATTTATTAGGTAGGTTGATGTAAGTATAGCTTCACCCCAAAATATTTTATCTAATTTCGCACTTGCGACCATGGTTCGGGCCATTTCGGTCAGTGTACGATTCATGCGCTCTGAGACACCATTTTGTTGTGGCGTATACGGCACGGTTAGATGGTAAGTTATGCCCTTAGAAACACAAAAATATTTGAACTCAGTTGAAAGATATTCTCTACCATTGTCGCAATACAAGTATGTGACTTTTAAATTAAATAAATTCTCACTTTTAGCAACAAAGTCTTTAAAACATTTCAAAACTTCAGATTTAGCACTCATTAAATAAGTTACTGTGTAATGTGAACAGTCGTCAATAAAAGTAACGAAATAATTTTTGTCGTCAACGGTGGCAGGCGTTATCGGTCCACAAACGTCTGAATGAATTATAAAAAGGGGCCGATTCATTGTTTTACTATCACTATCTTTAGATTTAGCAAATGGTAGTCGGGACTGTTTGCCGAGAATGCAAGATTCACAAAGTTCGTCACTGGGGGTAATATCATTAATTAATGAATGATCACTATCATGTATAAAATCTTTTAAACTATTAAACTTTTGTTTATTTACGTGACCGAGACGTCTGTGCCATAAATTGTAAGAATCGGGGGAATTTCTAATCAAATTATTGCAAAAACTTTTATTAATTGTAAAAGTGACCTTTGATAGAATATAAAGACCTTCACCAGTAATAATGCACTTACCCCCAATGTAAATCTGAACGCCACCGTTGTCGCCAAAAATCACAGTCATACCTGCGCGTTGCATTAGCTTAACAGATAACAAATTGTGACGTAATTCTGGCGAATACAGTACGTCGTCGATCGAGCCTTCAAAACCTAAGTTGGTTGTTACCTGGATAGTGCCTTTACCATAGGACAACAAAGACTCGCCGTGCTTCGCGACATTGATTTTCATTGGCGTGGGTAGTTCGGAATAAGTCGTGAAGAATTCTAACGTATTAACGATGTGGTTGGTAGCTCCGGAATCTAGCAAAAAAGAAAGTTCCGTATTAGTAGTATAATGTTCAGTTTTAGGTGACTTACAATTTGAGAACATAAAAGCGAAACCGCCCTCGTCATGGTCGCATGGCTGCACGTTGTGCGCGGCGCGGCTGGGGCCGGCGCTGCTTGGGCCGGTGCCGGGGCCGCTGCCTTGCTGCGCCTTCTTGAAATAGCGGCAGTCCTTCTTGTAGTGGTTCCGCCTTCCACAGAACTCGCAGTACATTTTTGACGACTTGTAGGTCGAATTTCCGGGTGTGAAATTCCGTTTCGGGTGATGATAGAATTTCTTCCGTGTGTCATGTCTTGGATTGTTTCTCGGAAATTTTGGTGTGAATCTCTCCGTGTGCAGAACTTTTAGTTCAGTGGTTGGTTCTGCTTTTAGTTTGACCTCGTGGTCGAGTAGCCGAGTCTTCACAAAGGATAGGTTAAGTTGATCTTCGGCTAATGTTTCCAGGGCCGTGATAACTCCATCATATGAAGTGGGCAGTGTTAAGAGTAGGTGGGATACCTTGTCCATCTCGTCGAGTTTTGCGCCAGCAGATATCAGCTCGGTAATAATGTTATCAAAACTTGTGAAATGCTGGAGCAACGTGGCGTCCGGTTGAAGTTTTAGGTTAAGTAACCGCTTACGCAGCGCTAGTTGAGTCGCTAAACTTCTTCGTTCATATATTTTATCTAGGTCACAGATGATAGATTTTGCCGTTGACGCATCTTTGGCAAAATTGAGAAATGCGTCGGCTAAGTATTCAACAATCGTACCTTTAGCAATTTGATTTTTCTTAAGCCATTCTTCGTCTGGCATATCGGGCGTAGGCTCGTCGATAACGGATGATACTTGAATTTCTTCTAGAAGTGATTTGATGCGAAATTTCCAGGTGCTGTATCGCTCACCGTTGAATGGCTGGATATTCCTCTTGTTGCGCGATTCCATTTTAGTTGTAGACGCCATAGCTTGCAGAGTCTTTGACCGTTATTTAAGATAATTCGTGGATAACGTGGCCTGGGCCCATAACCTATTGGAAATGGACGCAGGTCGGAGAGTAACAAGACACGACTTAACAGTGCAACGTTCATTTATTAATTGAATTATGAATTCAGTATGATTAAGACAAAAGACATTTGAATGAGTGAATGGATAAATGATAGGTTTGACTGAGAACGTATGATTGAGTGATGAATGAACTAGACGGAAACGGAAGTGAGTATGGACTTGAATTTTTGTATATACCAACAGTTGCGAGTGAAAGATTTAGTGGCAATAACGCGATGTTCGCTTGAAGCAATACAATCTCATTGTTCGTTCGATCGGATTAGAGGTTCTGAGATTGCAACCTCCTTTGTGGAGGTGGTAGAAAGTAATGAATAGGTGTGGTTCGGGCCAGTGAATTGAGTAAAGCCGATTGTGCCTCTAAAGGAGTAGACAGGTGATTGTTGGTAAAATTGTATGGTTCAAACACAAGAAAAGGTAAAAGAAGGTGTCAAATAAATAACTTTCAACGACTAGAATGTTAATTCTAAGTAAAGTTTAAAGTATTATGAATAATTTATTCACGATATACAAGTACTTAACAACTGACAGAAACTATTCACGATAACTGACAAATAATAATGCTCTTATTTAAGTCGCAACCATGTTTCCTTACAGTGAATATACATAACAGTAATAACATAATAAACTGTAATACAATTTAATAACAAAGGTAAGTTATAAAAAAATACAATAACTGAATTTCGAACCAACATGAACAATGGTCGTTGAGATTCCTATATTTCTTTATCACAAGTAAAATTAACGCTACGAATAAAATATTGTCGTAGTGCTGTCACGAGGGAAATTAAATAGAAATAGAATTTGAATTATTCCTTTAACAGTTACAATATGTGCTCGAAATCACATGACAGTAAAGTATATTTTGTTCTGTAAACATCTTAGTTTGATTTCTAGCTTTGTCGTCATATTTCTTTTCTCTTCGCTACATCGTCGAGTCAAACGCTGCGGGAGTTGATAATAAAATTTAAATACGGGGTCGATTTCAACCCTGCCTTTTGTCAGACTTATTGAATACTCTGGTTTGTTTGAAGCGCTCCTTTTTAAGGAAGCCAACTCTAATGTGGTTACCATTGTTGTTTTTACTCTCGGATTTCTTTTTGATGATCTTAATAGAATGGTGGATATTTTCGGCTCAACTTTTACTCGTGAAAACAAGATGCTTTTTGTTGTGAAAATGGGCTGATGTTCTTTTGATTTAAGGGAGATGAATTGATGTTTGTTTTTGTATTATTATATTATTTAGAACTTCGTTTCAACAATTGTTTGAATTTATGTAGCTACTTGTATATACATATGTCTGTCATAATTTGATTATACTTCAAACGACCCTTAATTAATTAGTTTACTCGGCAAAGGGTTACGGCATAATAACTAGGATTCTTCTTGAATATAAAATTTTATTTATACTTTATTACTATAGAGACAATTCACTAGGGCTGTGCACAGATAATGTGAAAGATATACGTATATCAAGTATACATAAAACCTCACGGGAAAAGGTAACGAAATTTACAAGTAACGAATGAATTTAGTATGAACTACTTCGGCGTTGTGCTGTGATTCATCGGGTGCTCATTCATAAAGAATGAGATTCGAGTCTGGATGGGCTCCTCTTTTATACGGAGTTTATTGAACTAGGGTTGAAATTAAATGAGGAAAGGGATAATTAATATAAGTGTACTGAAGCGTGATCTATTATAAGCAAAAATCATTATAAACTAGTAAACAAAACAACACAAAAAATAATAACTACTAAATTTTAATCCTGTAGAGAAAATAGAGACGGGTGCCAATGAACTTATAATTTTGCATAAACATATATTTAATCAAATATTGCAACATGTAGATTACAAAAACATACTTTTACAGCTCCAAGTTCTTCAAGCAATCGAATGTAACTAAAAATTATTGTTTGATTAAGCTAAAGCGAAAAAAAATTACATATAAAAGTCCAACTTAAATCCTTCCGTATAGTAAGACCTTATATAGGATATCCTTTTCAAAAACTCTACAACTTAATTCCTAATGAGCGCATTGACTTCCTAGCAACAATGCCCAACAAAAGTCGTCACGTCTTAAGACTTTTGCGTCAGGCCATTCTAGTCTCTTAAGAGGGTGAAAATTAAATTCCCAGAAAGGGAGAGGCATGAAAGGGTCCTTATGAATTATGTCCCTGACAAGAGACAGGCACAGACAATAGTGTAATGGTCCAATTATGAATGGTCCAATTAGCAATGAAACGTTAATTTTGGTGCGCACCTACTAAGGTGGGCTATTGAATGAGATATTTATGTTTAAATGATTAAATTATACGGCTGTTTATAGTATTTTACGAGAAGAGTATTATATATTTTTTTATAGTACCTATAACCACCGAGTGTGTATGAGAAGTCATGAGTGTCAATGAAGCGAAAGTGGTCTTTTACGATCGGGACAGATGGGGATCCATGATCCCTGCCCACCCCTCTACAGGGAATCAGGCGTGATTTGTATGTATGTATTTTACGAGTATATTCATATATTCATACTTATACGTTCCTAATGGAATATATAAAGACAATCGAACGCCATCCGATCCTTACAAATATTTCAGTTCTAACATAAGCAGAATATTAGTATATCTTCTATTATACATATGTATGTATATCGGACACTAGAACAAAAGATTTATATCTAATGCCTTAGTAAATGATCGTTAATTCCTAATCTAAATTCAGCGGTGTTTTGAATTTCAATCCAGTTCATTAGTATTCAGCGTGCGTTTAGCTTAAATATTTTAAATCCTGAGGCCCTAGTCTGGCGTTTAAAAGGCGAATCCTTGTCGGCGACACATAATTTAGGGGTCAGTCATATGCATGTAACGAAACTGTCGTAATGAAATCGGTGCTTTCCCGTTTACTCATAGGATGTAAATCAAATATTTTTTACTCCTAACGGGTTAAAATCGTTTTCTCCCTTAAATCTTTGTAATGTTTTTTTTTTAAATACGTGTTATAAAATCAAACTAATGTTTATAACTCTTTTATACCTTCTTTACACTTGTTCTATCATACATTCCACATCTCACATTTACTTACTCTAAAGTAAGCATTGTTTCTGTTTCTGTTTTGTAAACCCAATATTCATGCTAAAAAGTGACCTTGGAGATATTATCGTCTCATTGATAAGGAATTATTGGACGTGAATTTTAATGAATGTATGTATGTATTTCTATTCCGTTACACTGAACTTTCTACCCCTGTTATCCTTTGCTTAGCATATGTATATATTACATACGAGTAAAATATATTTCCAAATCCCTCTAATAGAGGAGCAGACCCAAGCTCCGTGGCGCGATATAATCGTAAATTTCATATTGGTTCTGTTTCGGACGGGGCGCGCTAGGTCAGCCGTAATTTTCGATTTCACGAACAATTGAACCCACCGACACCTTTTAAGCGACTGAGCTATTAATATAGTAGATGCAGGCTTAGACATGCAAATGACAGGCTGGATTTGCCAATCGATACTCTACCAACTGGATATTCTGAGGAACTTGGCAAGAATGTCATTCTGTTTCGATATTGCTAGGAAGCTTAAACTGGACGATAATGATGTCACATATTCTATGTCAATAGCGTATCTAGCTGAGGTAGTAATATGCTTTTCCTTTATAGTTATTTATTATTAAATATCATACAGCATTTTTAATTCTACATACATACATACATACACTTCACGACTTGTGTATACACACTCCCTTTTTTTTATTATGGCGGGGTAGTCAGAGGCTTGAATGCCCATCTCCGAAATTTCGAAGGCATGTTAGGTATGGGTCATTCGAAGCCCGCGTATCACTAGATAGACAGCACCCAACGTGATAGTTAGTGAACCGTATCGCCGTATATAGGCACTGACTATTACCTATCCCGAGGGATAGGCAGGTTTCCTCACGATGTTTTCCCTCACCGTTAGCGACTGTATTTATGTACGTAAATGAAATACACATATTTAAAATTTCATTCATTGGTACATGCCAGAGTCGGGATTCGAACCTAGGAACTTTCTCATACGAAGTCCGAGGTCTTACCCACTGGGCTACAGCCGCTACCATTTATATATATTTCTATCTTTCAATATATTCTGAAACACAAGAACAAATTCCATCATTTGTATAAATACCAGAACAACAAAAGAAACACCAGAGAAAGGTACAAATAAATCGTGGCATTCCAATCCCATTGCCCAAATTGGCTTAAAGCAAATTATTCAAAGGCAACAAGTCAACTAATGAACCACTGAAATAAAGGCTGTTCTAATGAGGATTACAGTTCCTTATTTTCTAAGCTTAGTTAAATCACTTGCAGCACGAAAGAGGATAATTTGAGAAGTTTCTTAGCACTGCCATTTTGTTTTTCTGTTTCCATGACAACCGGTAGTTTTTGTTTATATTAGGGTAGATTTTTGATCGTCTTCCCTTATTTTTGTAAAGGCGGAATGATAATTCATAAAATATTATGCTCTATATCATATTTAAATGTAGAGTACGTATGTTTTTATAACCAATTTCATAACAGCGTATAAAAACCTAAGAATACATACACATTTTTATCAGTCATGACTTATTACTACCTCCTATAGTATATATTATAATCGTGAAAGAGAAAATAAATATTGCAACATTGATATCAGCCCGCCTATTAATCACTGTGAACTGTTGCAACCAATATGACCAGAGCGTCATCAATGATTTACAAGTTAAAATAACAAAATTATTGAAATCGGAAACATTCGTTATCGGAACATGAATACATGGAATCGATAATTCAATAACCGATTGGATGAATCAAAATTCACGGACAGCCTTTGCGGGATTTCGCTACAGATCGTTTTGTTTGATTATTTGTAATAATTTATGTACCGTTTTATATGTAAATGTTTAGTGAATTGATAGTTTTTGTCCCGACGGACACTATGTTTGTTAAAACACTCAAAAATACGATGCTAGTGAACGAATATCTGTTAAATAATAAATAGTATATTCCATAACCAAGTTAGTCCTTAATTTGGGTACTACATATTATTTGCGAGTTATACTATATATGTCACCTATACTATACACAATTGCTAAATGATGTCGAATACGGAATATATTGATTTACTTAATACGTAGGTTTCTAAATATATAATTTAAAACCTTAGTCATTAAAGGACAATTTCAAGTTCAGTACCTTTAATCAATAATGATAGGTTGTACTGAATACATTCACAGTAACCAATCCATACGATTCGATTATGCGGCCAAAGCGTTGATTGAAGCATTAACGACCTGAGTAAATGTGTCGGTTGAATGAACAGGGTTGTGTTACCCGGATACGTGGCTTCATTTGTGGATTTAAACCACAACACTACCGTAATTCGTTTATTTAAATATCCCATCGTCAAGTTATTAAGTTACAACACTATTTCATAGCTTGAAGTAGTAACTTCTCAATCAGTAGCATATATTCATGCACAAAAGTTTTTAAGCATGTAAAAACGTTTTCTAATTATTTCTTTCTAGTTAAAATGAGTGTCTTTAGGAATATTTGCAACTATCGTATATGCATTAACAGTAGTCTCGAAGCGAAAGTGATTTAAATATGACGAAAAAAGAGATGCCTAATCTCTGTTACTACCTTCTGTTACATATGTACTATACATCTTAGAAAGTGAAATCCTCAAGTTAAAGCTACTTAAGATAAACGGCAATCAGTTAATCCGAGGGTGAACCTGCCGTAATTCAACGGAACGATATTGTGGTCGAACCGCCCTTAATGAATTAGAATTTGCATATTATAAAGATTTATGCCCGACTGAACTTGAACAGAATCTATAAACAATGATGCCTTCGAGCTATTAGGCAGCAAGAACTTGGAAATTGTAGGCAGATATTACATTTTAGTGAATAACCTGTAATATATTAGTTTTTAAATATTTGCAAGTGTATTTTACGTTAAAAGCGTACAAATTTAATATTATTTCAGAATTTTTTTGAATAAAAACGAATTTCAGATTGTTACTGGAATAAAAATGAATTATTAAGTATGTAGGATGAAAATTATGTAGCATTCAATTATAATTTGTTGCACAGACGCAATACCAAAAACAATGAACCATTTTGTTCTGAACATTTCAACGTCAAACAAATTAATAATAAATTCACAATGTATCTATTACAGATACAATAAATACTTAAAAGTTCCGAAACACATCTAGCTACACATCCCTCTTTAAAAGCATTTGTAGGAAACGCCACTGAAAAATAGACGACTAGTAACAGACCACGGTGAGAAATAGTGCTTAAACTGTAACGCCCCACGAGAAAAAGCGTCGAAGCCACTAGAAAACAATTTCACTTCTCACCGAGACAAAAAGGTGCTACCACTTTGTTCTTTTAGCCATAGTTTTTACCTCTGTTATGTTTTCCCTGCTCTGTGATTAAAGTGAAGTGTCAAAAAAATATTAAAATGGCGGCTGAGTAATGGCGTCTGGCGCCTTTATGTCACCGCCATATTGGATGTGTTCACTTGTTATCATCGTCTGTCCGCTTTCCTTGTAATCACATCACTTCAAATATATGCCAAGAGTTATTTTGCTTGGAAGCTTTCAAGGAAACTAATTGAGATGTCTTTTCTGAACAGTTTCATGTTTATATAAGTTGCTGTAGGCTTTTGGAAGTAATGTTTTACTTCTAATTCTAAGCCACAACAGACTATACAGATTGAATATATCAGATGAACTGGTTAATGAGCTATTATGTAGTTGTCATGTAGTAGTCAGTACACGGACAGTCTTCAAAAGGTACAGTCTATAACGACTATGCTCATTTAAGTATTAGGCATCATTTACAATGTGTCTTAAAAAAATAATGCAGGATTTCACGACCGTTTTGTAGGTCTTTAATATTAATTAGTAAAGTCTAAACAAACAAAAGAGGCAATTCAATAATGAATTTTAGTTGTGCTTTGGGCAATAAATAACAAAATGGCCGCCAGGAAGAGGAAGTGCGCGGCGGATGTTGCCGGTGCAGTGGCGCGGTATCGCCTGTCATTTGCAGGACCCGCAGAACTACATACGTACTTATATACTCCCATATCTCTCTAGGAAGGTTGGCAGTAGTCCATATATTATAATTGAAACCACTTTTTGTCCATACATAATATATGACTACGATTTGACAGAGCTTAAGGTAGTTGTGTGTATATAATTCATACACTACATATCCGAATAAAGGATGTACTTATGGGTACTCCGTATGTAACATATTGTATAACAGCTATCTAATAAGAGTAGTAAGAATCTGGTACAAAATAAGACACTCTCGTTCCTTACTCACATAACAGCGGGAAACTCTATAAACATCAATAACAAGAAAACTTTACTCCTGACTAAGAAGGATCATATCCAGAGATGCTAAAGAGATACTAAGTTAATATACACGTGGTAAACGAAAACAATCCTAACGACTGTTGAGCAAAGTTCAATTTAGGTTGTAGTAAGTTTGGAGCATAGTTCTAGATAGTAAATCACGGGAGGCAGAGTAGTATACTTTTTAAAATATCCCCTAAGAGTTTAAAGGGAGCAATCACTCAGCTGGTAATCTCTGTGGATTTTCTCGAGAACAGTTTTCAACGCGTCTCTTGCAGGGGTTAGAAGAGGTTCAATGTAACTTTTTAAACAGCCTGTGTTTCACAGATAAGATGAAATGCCTTTTAATGCTGTGGGGGTTGTCAATCACAATCCAATATCAATTAGATGGTAATTGAGTTAGCTACCTTGGGTTAGATTTGGTGCTTTGATCGACCTTATTGGTAATTTGATTTTAAATTTGAGAGGTCTTGTGTAGGTATAAATTAAGGAATCGTAAAAGTACGGAACAGATTATGCAATTTGTACTCCAATAATAATGAGAAATCAAAATATAATGCATAATTGAATTCATAAATTTTACATCAAATACAAATATAACTTATCAAAACCCTACATTTCATAGCTGTGCGTGTTTCTTAGGGTTTATTATGTTAATGGAGAAAAGTAGTTTGTTTATAACGACTATGATTACATTAATGACCCTTTGTCTTAGCCTGCTCGCATTTTAGTTCTAGCTGTATCTAAAACAAAGCACGAAAATATATTAAAACAACCAAATATAAAAGCATAAAGAATTATAGAAGTATGTGTACACATTTCAATTTTCCACAAAACCGCACATTTCGAATAGAAACCTCTTTTCCCATTAAAAATGGTCTTTTCACAGGAAGGGAAAAGATACACAATTAGACTCATAACCGACTTCATTATAAAGGCACAGATTTGAGGAACGTATTCAGCTCTCTTAACTTTCATAAGCATTTACGAAAACGTTATAGTGGAAAAAGAGTCAGCATTTCCGAATCGTAGAAAAATGATCCTTTTTTCAAGGACCCCAAAAGCGAAATTGGAAACGTCCTCAAATATTTATGTTTGATGACATTTTCCTTTTTTCGATAAAATACGACAATAATCTGGATTTACAGGGAAAGGTTTTTGGACCGCAATATACACATGTTAGGGATCGAGCAAGCTTAACATATTTTAAGCTTGATCTGTTTTCAAGCGGATATGTTTTATTCTTTCTCTTGTGGAAAATATCATTGTGTTACGACTAGCCTTTAAGGTTACGCTCTTATATTATTCTTCATACATTAGCTCTTTAGAGGTAGTTACACTGCTTTATTAAACACATTCGTCACTTAGAAAGTTGACTTTTGAAGTTGAATTTGTTTGTCATAATTTTGGTAGTTACAAGAGCAAAACGAATTTAAACATACATACATACATACTTACACATCACGCCTGATTCCCTGTAGAGGAGTAGGCAGAGATCACGGATCTCCATTTGTCCCGATCCTGACAATACCACTTTCGCTTCATTGACACTCATACACACTCGGCGGTTATACTCGTAGGTACTCCTATCGTCACCCTTTTTAATATAATTTAATCAATATTATATTTTAGTGTAATAATTGTAGTTAATCTAACAGATAATCAATCGTTACCGGGTTATAAAATTCATAAGTAAAGTACGAGATTATTGAATTATCATTGTTGTTCTTTTAACCTGCCTTTCTCCAAATGCCATCACATCACTCAGCCGAAGCTTAAGCTAAATAGTCGTCTAAAGCCAGCGCTTTGTGCAGTTCAGCATAACAGCGTCCTTTGTACTGCAGTGTTGATGACATCGCATTGTTGGACATAGGCCCGGGATTACTATTGTGTGAAGTTTATGTGACACTGTTAACGGCCAAGCTGTATTGATATTATCCGAAAGTTGAGAGGGTTGAATATAAGCTATTATTATTTTGTATGTAAGTATGGTGTGAGAGGTACCTAATAGTTTAAGGATGATTTCAGTTGTTCTTGCAAAATAAACTAGCGACTTTTCAACAATATCTAAAATAAAATAACAATTTCTAAAGTAAACATGATTGAGTAATATGGGTTTTCGGTTACCTGGAAAATTTCCATCCTGACCGCTTGATAGATAGGTAGGAAGTTTTCTACTTTAAGAATTTATGGACTCTTATTGATTTTTACCTACAATAGAGGAACATTGAATTGAGTACTGTGATTGGACTGTGGGTTCTATTTCTTTTCTTTTTCTAGGATTTGAATAGAAGGCAATCCAGATTTATTTCTGGTCGGCTAGTTTAGGTGGAAAGTCTTAACCATTCCCGAAATAACAAAAATAGATGAAATAATGAAAATAATGTACTAATATTTACCTCAATGTTTTACACATATTGATTATATTCAGTTCTGATCAAGAATTTTCATCTGAAATATTTTTTAACTATCGTTTAATTAAGAGTATATAAAATTGGATAGTAGTCAGGACCAGTCTAATTTCCGTGTAATTCATGTTCACATTTACAAATCACGTTTTTGCGATGTCCTGAACGTCTTCAAGAATTATTAACAAAGCTCAATAAAGTCAACAGCACTCTGCCTTGACTAAGTATATTGTAACTTAAACCTATTATACGACACACAATGGAGCTTAGATAAAGCTGTGACGCACAATCCCTTATCTTTCCTCTCCATTGATAATTGACCCCCTGTCTCTATCCGAGGGCAGTTTAATTACGTCACGAGGCGTGTTTAGATAAATTATTTGCCAACGGTCGCCAGTCGATATGGATGAGAGGCATGAGTTGCAATAACGCCCCCTTGCGGTGTTTAAACGGAGATATTAAGGGTATTGATTAGAGTATTAATCATGGGTATGATTGGGGTCGGATTGAATTTTGAAGAGTCTGTTTTCTTTAATTTAAAATATAGCATAGATTTAAAAACCTTGTTTTTCGAGTGTTTAAGGGTTTTACAGTTTACAATCATTGTTTGGCACTGGAGTAATTAAAATCAGCTGCTTTTGGTTCTAACATTTTATAAAAGATTTAAAGTAAAAAAATCAATCAAAAGCAAAAATTATAAAGATTATTGAGCACATTATTTGTGATATGTATTATATGAAGGAATTTTTACGTAGGAACCTACCTTTTTAGGGATCAATATTGATGATGATCGTTATCTTTGATGTGTGAGAAGTACCTCAACCTAGTAGTTGAATGTGAAGTGATAGTGATATATCTCACATCATCAATCACTGTCACTTCCACACTACACACCAATTGATACGCAGTCAAGTGCCTTAGGTTCTATCAATTAGATGCTCATTTCTATTCAAGTAGTCCTTCTGAATATGTCGTGCATATTAATATACGATATATTCATTAGCATGAACGAAGTATTACACACATATACATACACACACATATATATAATATAATACACATAATAAACATTTCGTTCACATAATATACATTTATCCACGTCCTTTACGAGTTGACAAAGTAGTGGATATAAATGAAACTAATATCTGATTGGACACTTTTAGCATTATTATTGAGGTTGTGATGGCAATACTAGTAGATATTATTTATATTTCGTCCCATAGTCGCCTTCAAACGGCAGTAGGTACTGTTTTTGAGATATGTTATTGAAAGTTTGTCAACGAACTAAAACATAAAATACTACCCAGAATCTAAGGTCGACATATATTACTTTATTTCGCATACAAGATTGCCTCTAATATTATTAAAGTTACTTCTACTTCTTTAAAAATATTGCAAGTATAAATACTTATTAACATAACAGTGGAAAGGTCAAAGTTCTTTCGTGTGATCTTAAACACAAACTAAATTCCGAATTAGCATAAAATTCCGTACTTAATCTGACTGACCTATGCGAAGTAATTACAAAAACGTATTTTCAGGCTACATGAAAGTTAGCACGCAACTTAGAATTAAGTTTCTTGAAATAAATAACTTGAAGTTTGTTTTTACTTACGACCTTTCAGGAGTGCGGATTACGTCAGGTGTATAAATTAACATTTCATTTCATAGGCACAACACGAAAGTCTTGCTTAAGTATATAAATAATTTGTTTTATTTTCATTCGAGTTATTGTATGCCGTATATATTGTATCAATTCAAATATATTGATGCTGTTTGCAGACCTAATAATACGGAATTAGTTACGCTCTCAATGTGTGCTTGGTTTAAAGTAATTATGATTACAATAGAGTAACAACTTTTATTACTTTTCAGTCATATTTTGGCTTTGCTGAAATATAAGCCAACGTTCTAAAATTGATTCTGTATTTAGTACAATGTAGACGTACGAATTTAAATGTACATATTATCCCGAGAACCTTGAACATCTACCCATGAACTAAACAAGCATATTTTGATACTCACCCCTCAGTACCTATCAAAAGCCATCAGGAGTCTAAATCTAGCGCATAAATAAAGCAAAAGTGCGTTTTCCCCGCCGTGCCTTATAATGGGCGACGGCATCTGTTCGTAATTACTGCATCGCGTAACGTGCCTGGAAAAAATATCGGCTTTAAGCGGTTATTTACCGTGCGTTTATGTATAATATACACATTTTCATGTATTACGAGTATATAGGTATTATTACAAGCCAATAATATATATGAAGCGCTAAACTATGGGTAGGACCTGGGGTAATCTAAATATACACACCGCGCCCGTTTCTTTGCAGAGGGGTAGGCAGAGATCACGGATCACCATCTGTCCCGATCTTGACAAATCAATTTCGCTTCACTAACATTGTATGAGACACCTCCTACTCTTCCACACCTCAAATCAAAAATGGAATTTGTATACACAAGTCCTGAAGCATACGTATGTTATATGAAGTGACTGTATGGTTTCTTGCCACGAGGTTCTGTCCATTCCACTGGAGACTGTTATCATTGTGCGTATGAATAATAAGCCTGGTTACACTGTAACAAAGTCCATTTTACCCTGTCAGTGTATGAATACGTTAACGGCATAAGTTTAGACTATGCCCTTTTCGGGAACTCAAGTAAGTTTTAACGATGTGGTTACACTGCAGCGCAGGACGAGAATTTTCGTACGTCAAAACTTAGGTAACAAGTTCTTTATTTGGTCTCGGATTTGAATGTATCCAGCTGTCAAAATTTATGTCAAATTTACTTTCAAAATAAGAACACGATAAGAATTTAAGATTAATAAATGAAAAACTAACGGATTACGTATTGTTATTACTTATTTAATGTGTTATTAATCGTCAAGGCAGTATGTTTTTCAGTGTAGTAAGAGGTTAAAGATTCCACCTTAGTAGCTTTATGCCAAATAATTAGCGACCAACGTGACAGGTGATATTCCATTGTCTTTAAGACCTTCTTATTCCTGTAAAGTAATGTACAATAAGTGAAGTGAAGTGAATATGAATTTTTATTCTTGGTTATATTACTCAAAAAACATTTGTATCTAGATTATATAAGTAGCCATAATTATAACCTAGGAAATAAAAGATGTCCAAAGAAATTAGTGTAAAATATTCTTGTCTCACCACCTTTCAATGAAGTAAGACTAAAAGCTCTGTTCAATATTCATGACGTACTTCTTCTTTTCAGGTAAGGCCGTCTCAATGGATGAGGTTACACCGCACTGAATACTTGTCTGCGACGGGTTTTGGCAAGTACTTATATCTAGAATTAAATTGGTATACATTTTATTATTATTAAGCTTAGTAACATACTATTAAGTCAATTTAGATATAATAACGCCATGCTCCTTTAACTAACTTTTAACAAAGTTTCAACTGAAATCTTTTGCAACGAATGTTACGTATTTTAAAAATAACTCAATTGTTCACTACTGTCAGATTAGTCAGTATTCAGTTGCGTGCAAAGTATTATTTGAAATACACAATACACGCTATTCATACATATCGACAAGGCAAATACCATACCTAGCTTAAATACATATTAGTTCGTATTATATTCCATCGTCGCCTACATCGTGTAAGCAGCAAAAAATCTCACTGTGCTATCACCTTTATAGCTCTTCTGGGGGCATTTTGTATTTCAATGGCAGAACGCCTCTTAATTTGAAGTATAAAACTCTAGAAAATTTTCGTCTAGCCGTAACAAATTAGTTTAACTTTTAATTTCAGTGAAAAGTTTGCAGGGTGTAAAACTTGTTAGGAACTTGATTTCATTATTTGATTTTCAATTTAGTTCCCGTTCGCACTGGGCTTACTAAAAATGGCTGACTAAAAACTAATTCACATAGTAAGAGAAAAATTTAACGTAGTAGATAGTACAAAATTATAAGGTATACTCAATAATCGGTAACAAGGAACACTTTGAAGCTAGTGATTACGCATCCCTGTTCTGCTCTATATAAAAAAAAATCAATTTTAATTTGTATGCCTACTTTTAAATCTACTCTCCATGATAATTAAATGTCTAAAAAAATTCATAGCTCTTACATACATTACCCGCTAACGTAAAATTTACTTACCCATTACTACCTAAATCGGGCTATCACATACGTTCTCATATTCAACCCTTGCGTGATAGAAGTACCGTTTTGATGGCGTATCATCAAACAAATTTGCTACTGACCTGCTTGCCTTAATTAGGGGACGAACATTTGTTACAGTTCACGTACACCATTATAACCCCGTATCATATGTCGTGGTACTCCAATTTGGGAAACTCTTGTGACACGTAACTGACCGGCATTCCAATTAGCCTTTAAAATTCATGACACACTTAAAGTGATCACCACCCAAAAGTTTCTAATTTCAAACCTGTTTTGTCTACAAACGTTTGTTTAAAAAAAGAATAAAGAAGATCATTAATTACTCAATGTAATAGAAAACCAAAGTCACATTAATATAGGACACAAAATTTGAATTTTCGGTGTTTAAAAAGGTTACAATAATAATAAAATGAAAAATCAGAGCTATTCAGTATTTCGTTTACGAACTAAACAACAAACAATCATTGAGTAAACAAACAACTACCTAAATCCACCATTTAATTTCCTAAAAGCGTCCGTTTAAAACTCCTGACACCGCACTCCCCAAAATTGATATTTTACGCGCTGACTTTGCACTTTTGAGAAAAATGTCCTCACTTGTCCACCGCATCAGAGCCACGTGGCTTCTGGAGGTTATTTCTCAATGGCTCCCAAGGGACGAAGAAGATTAACGGTCCACGTCGGTCCTCACTCTTAAATCACATTAACGTCCCGTCCCTTTGTTTGGCGTGGAGGAGACACTAGAGATTTTTCGTGAGCCTTTGATTTCACTTACGACACCCGAGCTTTAACAGTGACGGATAATAGTGCATTGGGATTTTTATAAAAAAACGAATCATAACGGTCCTTTTTTGGGGATATTTATATTAAATGAATTAGACCTGTTCAAAGTGAAGGCAGAGGGAATTTACTACAAGTAGTGTTTCGAAATACTCGTATAATTATTGTAGATTAACATTTTTTTCGAAAATAGTATAAGAGAATAGTTATTTCTAATTATTTCATTGATCAGTATTTTTAACGACCATAATGTATATTTTTTAATCTAAAAGTTATGTCTTTGTATTCTTTATGATCATCAAAATTTTTGTCATCAAAATTTTTACGAAAGAAAAAACACCGAAACGTAATTTTACACACAACCAACGTTATAAGCTAAACAAAAAAGCCGTGAAACTTTCCACATACGATAACATTACTTTTTGTAAACACCGTCCTATTGGTTCAAATGGGTGTAGCCAGAAATTTATGTCGGACACGACGTGAGGTCAGCGTAGGGTGGTACAGGCTGCTCCACATGTGTTTCCTTTCGGAGTTCAGAGTGTGATACGTGACGTAACATAGCGATTATTTTGTCAAAAGTATACAAACGTATATACAAAAGTAAAACATGTAAAGGGTACGCATGTAACATGTATTGTTAGGATGAATAAATGAATGAATACCTTTTTGGATATTAAACCTTGATCGGTGTATCGTATAGGGGTTAATTCACACATACATATATACCTATATATTTAAATAACAAAACTAACACATTTCTTTATACAAAAATTGAAACTATGTACTTAAAGAAACATACATATATTGAATTACATAAAGGGGAATGGAAAATTATATTACCGCATTTAATAATAAGAAACAAAACATCAATATCATGCAATGCGTCACACGCATACGAAATTCAAACAACCGAACCAGAGACAAATTAATAAACTCTCATGTCACAATACGCACTACCAGTGTGCAAAACACCTACCTACACCACCCACTCGCATTATTGTCTTGTTTAATAGAAAGCTTAATAACAAATGGAGACGGAAACAATAATGCTTGTTTGCCGCCTGTCTCAGAAGTAATTTATTGTCGATCCCTTTTAGAAAGTTCCTGAGGTGTTTTGCTTCTGACACCTAAGACCCCTTGCCTGTAAGTGTTTGTTTCGGAAAGAGCGAAATGTCTTATATTTATATACATACATATCTCACCTATATACGAGTATATACATAGGGAGATAGAGATGGGTATGAGCCTATATTTTACTGATTTTGGCAATGCATTTTTGTTTTATAGACCTTGTGACTCACTCAGTGATTTTATGTACTTTTGTGTAATGATTTTGCTTAAATTCATTATTAATTGTGAATCCATGAATACTAAGTGAATTCTCGCTAATTTCTAACAGTATCTGTTTGGAAAATAGCCCTGGAATATTTGGAGTTCAGGCATGAATATTTAATATTGATCGAGTTGGAAGTTACAGAGAATTCAGTCTAATTGAATATTGGGTTCACATTAGTTCTATTTACAGTAATTGGTATTCACAGAATATATATAGAATATTCATAGAATTTTTAACAACAGTTGCATATACGTCAATTACATACCCGCATATAAATCTATACCTTTAATCCCTTTCAATGTGGACAGAACTTTGAATACATAATATCTTTTGGGCCATCTTGAACAATTTCTATAGGCGTAGTAGTGGATGTCAAGTATCAACTTGCATTCATCAAATATTTATTTATTCAACTTTTTTACATCACAAATACCTACATAGAAAAAGAGCAAATACAAAATCAAAGACCTATAAAATCATTACAGACGTAACATAAATAGGCATTGTTCTATATTCTTTAGAGAGGGTTCATTTTCACTGAAGCGACGATTCCCTTTTACTCCTGCAACGGATAAAGTAGCAAATAAATCATAGATTTGAATCTTTTTAGAATTTCCTCGTGGGAAAGGCCAGATTGTTCCCCGAGTGTTTAAGCGTCGTTTTAACTCGTACATTGTTCTATTCGATTCTACGTTTCTTGTTTCATTGAAATACAAGTACTGGTAGCAATGGGAAATGGAATTGGGATCTTTTACGTTATGTTACATTAATTATTATGTATTATAAAAACATTCAAGAGTTGAAATATTGTTAATAAATAATAAAGGTATTTATTTATTTAAAAAAAAATATTCCAATGAAAATTTCTTTAAACATTGATTTTCATTTGTTACGAAAACAATAACAAACACTTAATCAAAAAATAATTAAAATGCATCTTTCTGTAAATTCTTTCAAAAGTAGGGAACAAAATAATCTTGTTCCCACAACACTTTTGAGATTGAACCTTAATCGTAAAGTGGTAAAGTCGGTAATTCCTCACTTAAAACGTCTTAAGCCTGAAGGGAGACGGCCGATGTAAATCGTCACGTTTAAATATGATTTATGCTAGTAATTTAACTAAGTACAGAAAGATATTATATCCTCGTCAGAGGGAAAATTTAAAAGGCTTTCATAAAGCTAAGTGCGGTTTTAGAAAACTTGTAAGACGGTATTGTATTACAATGTCTATGTTTAAACGCACACTCCAAAATATGTACATAGAGATTATCTAATTAATTAATAAACGATTTTATAATGATTTTAAGTTTTTAAGTAAATGTATATAAATTATTTAAGAATAAACAGTATTATTTGTGTATATTCATTTGGAGTTCAAAAAAGAGCTTTTATCCTTTATTGACTAACTGGTGGTTAAGTAAGGAAATCTACCTAAATTTCATGAAGAAGTACATTACTGGAACTGTAATAATATTTTTAACAAATGCGTTATATTTACCGTTTCCACGCAGTATTTGTCATAAAACCTATATAGCTACACCATAGACGTTGAGAGATAATAATAATTCATCCCATTCTCATTAGGGTTGAGTGGGATACCCTTAATGATTTCGTTGGTAGCAACAATTACGGTTAATGATGATGAGTTATTCGTGAAGGATAGATTGAGTGATTTCCCTTGTTTTCTACTCCCTTGTATTGGGTGTTTCTCTTATAGTGCATGTCCTTGTTTCGGATGCAGTATTTATAAGGGACAGTTCTAGTTATATACATAGCTTATTTGGTCATTGAAGTTAAGCAACGTTGGATGTGAATAAGGATGGGTCACTGCGAAGGAGAAGTGATGTAGTTGGTTCAAGAGTAGGAAAATTTATTGAAGAAATCGCGGATGAATATCTTATATTATAGTGTATGTAAACTTTCGCATACTACGGTGAGGGAAATAGTTGATGCTTGAAAATGGTGAGAAGTACTGACTATCTGGTCAACACGTGGGTTCGAGGTGGCTATAGATTTACTACCTTCGCAATTGCGGAGATGGATACCTGAACCTCTGACTACCGCGCAAGGGTTAATGTTCGTGGATGCGTTTGTTTGTCTTTTTTGTCTGTAAAAGTAGTCGATAGAACACAGTCAATAGCAGTCTTGTTTACTCATGTATAACAAATGAAAGGACTTATAAATTATGTTTGTTGTCTCTCATTATGTTATGGGTAGATTAAAATTGAATATAGAAGTTGATAATCACCTCAGCGTGTAATGATAAATGAATAAGACATTCATAAAATTACCTAAAACATACTTATTTATTTTGCGTCATGTACTGTTCGGCACTGCTAATATTTTGATAACTAATAATGATTGTTTTATTAGTCACCAATCTATTGTGTGTTGAGTAAATAAATTAATTAGTGAATAGACTATATTGGATATGTATATATATAGGATATGTATACTCAGTGTACGAAGGTCGAGCTATTCCACTAATAGTCCTTAATGTGATTAGAAATAGTTACTAACTGTATAAAAGTTCATGAAAAGTTGAGTTCAAGGTTTTCTAAACGCAAGTCATAAGCGACTAGCGAATTTAGTATCAATAGTTTAATCCTTATTAATACAAAGATAATTTTAATTTGAAGAATTCTATGTTTTTATAAAAAATAATTAAAGAATGCTATCCTATATTACATGCATACATATACCCTCGTTTCCCTAAAGAGGGGTAGGTAGAGATTACGGAACACTTTTCGTCTCGATCCTTACAAACCACTTTCGCGGCATTGACATCCAATTCTCTTTATGCACTATCGGTGGTTATGAGTTACTCTAACCTCATCCTTTTTCAATATTGCATTAATAGTTGGATCTAGATATATCTTTTTGTGAAATATAGTTGTGTATAGGACTTCAACTCATATTTTACATGATCAAATAAAATCGAGCTGGAAAACATCGTTTACCCGGTGTTTAGAAAAAAACTAATATCTCATATAATCTGTATTTATCTGCCTTTTTACTTCGTAATTTAAAAACTCGCTTCCTCTCTTGCCTTAGACCATCTTGTACAAAGTATGAGTCATCGAGGGTGTCCTCGTCGACTAAACCTCTTACGTCGGTCAGACTCAATTTGTTTACATAAAATTGCTTTGACGTCATCAATTTGCAGCATTTTTGCTAGTTAGTGTAAATATACTCGTAAAAGTTATTTTGGAAGTCGACTCATTTGAATCGTCTAGTTGGATTAAATTACTTTTTTGGATAGAACGTATTTCATATTGCTTTGAAAGCTTGAACTGGACTTATTAATTGTAGTTCTAACCTTTTCATATTGTATATCCGTAGCAGTTCTTTCTTTGAGGGAAAACTAGGAAAAACATTTGCGATGGCCTAAAAGACTATTAATAATTACATATATTCTACGACAATTCCATATTTTTCCTAAGAAATTACTTACTATTAAACATACATATACTTACCACGTAAATTGCGGCCAAGGAAATTTGATCACATTTTTCATACATTGACTTCCTTCAACTGACGTCTATATACGTCGAAGTTACAGGTACTTATAATATCATCCCTTTAGTACTTTGCATAAGTTATGCGGATGGATGATAGAAGACTGACAATAAGTATGACTGAAGTGGATGGGCGGTTACATAGGGGTCGGTGTAGTGAGAAGTATTGAGTATTTATATACATAATAGGAGTATATATGCACCTTGATTCTTAATATGCACCTGCAGATTTGTTAATAGAAGTTTCGGTAAATAATAAAAACCTGTAAATTTTATGTCGTAGAATTAATATAAACAAAATACATAGATTGCTCACTCATCGCAATTGATTCATTCTATTGGTATACAATAAAAACTAGCAGTATTATATTGAATACAATGAAGTAGTTTTGGACCTCCAGTAATAAAGTCCCACATCTCGTATCCCTCTTAAAAGGGCAAGTGAACCTTATGATATATCGAAGGCAGACACGCGATCGTTTCGCATGGCCAAAATACTGCACTTATAAATTAAGCGATCATCGGCATTTCGCAATGTTTATGGTGATAGGTATTGGGGTTGGTGTAACCCCGGCTTTGCGTGCTAATCTTGAAAAATGATGGTTGGAGAATGTGCTGATGTATGGTTATGCGTGGCATACTATTAGTCTGTATTTGTGGTATAAAGAGGATAAGGCTGTTGTTTTTAGGCGATGTACTCTTTTTATCTTCATTGATTTTGAATGTGACGTGATATCCTTATTAATTCTTTACTATATACTTCTTTTTTCTAGTATGCCAATAGAGTAATAGATAGTATGTAAAACTAAATGTTATATAGTCATTACCAACTTTTTAGGCGATATACTCTTTATTCATTTAATTTTGAAATTTACGTGATGTTCTTATTACTACTTTTAGTAGTATAGTATTTCTAGAATACCTATAGAGTAATAGATAGTATCGTATGTAAAACTAAATGTTATATAGTTATTACCAAAGTTGCGTTATATACAGTAACACATAGACACACACACTAACAGATATTACGTACCTAATGGTTATACAGGCTTCCTCACAATAGTGCCTTGCAAGTAAGCACACTGTAAATGTAGGTAAACATGTCCATTAACTTAGATCTTCGACAGACGAAGTTCCTGATTGGAATCTTCGGAACAGATCTTACTGTGAAGATAGTTCAATATGACGAACAAGCTTCATAGTAAGGACTAGAAGGAATTCAATTAGATATTCTAGGAACAGTATTTTCATGAAGGGAATTTCCATTGAATTAATTGTTAAGTTTGTATCTTAAAACCAGACATAAAAACCATATCTTATGCTTATGCATGAAAAAACACGTAGTTAATTTTATTTGACATAATAAATATGGTGGTAGAATCCTCCTTTTTATAATTCCCTTCTGACGTGACGGATTAAACAGTTTTCTTCAGTTATCTAGACAATTAAAAGTAACTAACATAAGTAACCCGGAAATGTTTTTGAGGCTATCAATACATATTTATATATAGACATATGTGTATTTATATATTCTAATGTTTTATATAGGAATATGTTTTTAATGTTATTTTTCCTATTATTGTTTTATTTATGTGTAGTATTATGTAAGTCACTCAAAGGAGCTTGTACACATAAGTATCTTTTGTAATGTGTTTGTGTATGTCTGTTGGCATCCCAAAAAAATATATAAATACAAACTATCCATAGCCAAAAACACAGCCAAAGATACCTTCTATATTCTTTTTTATCACTTTGGCTCACGAGCGCCATTTTCAATTAACGGTGTAGAGATTTTACGCGTCGTTGCCAGTAATCTGAATTCAGTGCTACGGTAATGGAGCGAAAAAAGGCTTTCTCGCTCCACGCAGCCTCTGGCGAAATGCGACTCCAAGGGACTAGGTACGGTTGCAATCGTGCATCGGGTATTTGCTTTCGATTCTCTGTGTGCTGATTGTTTAGGGTTTTGCCTTACAGTGAGGTAAATCAATGGTTAAGGGTTGGAAGTTGCAAATATGTAATATATCGTAACGATATGCATCGCATCGTTGATAAAACTTTTTTTTGATTAATTTTAATTTTTTATACTGGTTTAATATAGATGTGTATGAGGAGGTGTAGGAATGTCAATGAAGCGAAAGTGGTTTTTCAGGATCGGGACAAATGGGAATCCATGATCTCTGTCTACCCCTATCTGGCGTGATGTGTATGTATGTATAAAACTGATTATTCAGTATATCTGCTGAATAGTATGTCTGAGGAAATAAAGGAATATCAATGTAGCAAAAATGATTTGCACGAATCGGAATCTTTACCTTTATAGAGACAATGACTTAACATAGAAACTGTAAAATACGAGTAATTGATAAACTTTTCTGTAGTTAAATGATTTTTCAGGTCTCTCCCTGTACTATACGTACGTAGAGTTGTGAATATAATAAGTATGTAAAAATAAGAACTATAACAGCAAAACAATTCACTGTTATAAAATCACAATAATACACACACAATTTCCATCTTTATACCATTATTTACATGTCCCATTATTGCGTATACCCTAATAAAACTTTTGGCAATGTAAACAGCAAACTGGTAGCCATATTGGTAGTAAAGGCACGCGACATTACGTGTTCAGCCCAGATGAAATTGGTGGAACAGCTCATGAGCTCATGTTCTTAGATTAGATTAAGCGAATCGGATTTGTTAAGGGTTATTGCCTGTAGTCAGACCTTTACTTACATTATATGGATTCAGCGTGTATTGTTGTTTGTATGGGTCTAGTAAAATTGTTGTGGTGGTTGGTTTAAGTATGTTTTTATGTAGAATTAACATTATAAACGTATTAATCTGCACTTGTACAGATCTGTGGGCACATCCTCAATTATTGATGTGTTAATACAAACGCAGTTTATACATATTTTGATATTGGGTTAACATTGCATGTTGACAGATAACTAAAATTTTTTTTCACTATTAGTTAACTTAAAATAGTAAAGAAACGAAAAAGTTACATTAAGAACGTAATTAATTACTTCTTACATAGAATCTTTTCTTACTAATGCTAAAATTTCTTCAAATTACGTTCAATAATACCCAACATTATTAAATATAACAGACAATAACAGTGAGTTTAATTTCAGAATTCATTCCGTTGGAAACGCTTACAAAATTCCCTAACTACGAAATATTGTTCAACTTTATGAAGAGTGATAAAGTAATTTATCATTGTGCTTTCACAAGACACTTAAGGCTCTCAGCTGAGTAAATTTTACGTAACATTTGCATAAGAGATGATTGGGAAGGCGAGCGTTTTAGGCTGGGAAAATTTCAGATCTTAAGTCGATTTAGGACGATTTACTGTATTCACTATACAAGTAACGTAACTATTAATTAAGAATCAGTTGATAAAACAAAATATTTGGAAACTCTACGTTCCATGTTAAATCACCAGTAACAGTATATAATAATTATTTCTTTTCTATAATGTAACAATTTATATACTTTTAGAGCATACATGCTAATAGGTTAACAGACATTTAAATAATAAATAAGAAACAGGAGGTACCCGGGTTTCATCCTTACCTTGAAAAGAATTTACCAGGAAAGTGTCCCATAGAAAAGTTTTTTATAACATATAATGTTGAATATTCTAGAATGATAGCACTTATTCATAGCCAAGTCTTTTAGCGTTTGTGTCACCAGTTACTAGTAAAAGTTACGGTTGTGTTAGTTCTCAGAAAAGCTTTGCACAACATTAACTCACGCGTCCTTTGATGTATTAGTATTTCCTTTAGGTGTGTTTACATGAGTTTAGTTGAGTAGTGAAAAAATTTAATTATTTAGTATTTTCTGAGAAATATACAGACAATTTATAAATAAATAAATAATATATTCGTTGTACACGTCTAGTTAATTATATACAATCATATTATGTTGATTAGTTTCCAGTTGTTGATTAATTAATAACTAAAACAACTAATTAATATATGGCATATTATCTTATATAACTAAAATGTGCCTAGAATGTGCATAGATATGCTAGCAATAAGCTCTATATTGACTATATGATTGAAATTGTTTAAAATATATGTACGTTCTCATGTCAATAACGAGAGTAAACACTTAACTACCAAGTAAGTTAAGTATAAACACATCTCGAAGTATGATGAATCAGTAATTTATCTGTAACAAAGAATCATTCAAGAAAAATGTCGATCCGTTTAAAATGCGTCATTTTCTGCAGAATTTCAGATATTATCTTATGGATCCGCACTAACAATATAAGTTGAGAGGTTAAAATCATAAATCACGTCATTTCATGTATTACATTATTATTATTCACTTCATTTAATTCATAAACCACTAGTAAGAAGGGTTTGTTTAACAAATATGCCTAAATATTTAAAAAATTTGTATTAAAGCAAATATTAATAAATATTACATAGATACGAATTTGACGTTTTGACTTCATATGTTTGAATAATTATGCCTGCAGTAACTTTAAGGTTTTGTTTTCAAGATAATGTCAGTAGATAGTTCAAGGTTACTTAATTGAATTTCAAATCCTTAGAATCGTTTTGCTGAAACACGCAACCGTATAATACTAGGTTTCAACTGAATAAAATGGGGCATTTGTTTGTCTAAATTACCTAGATACTTGAATCAAGGGTATGGCATAAAAACTCATTTGACCAATATGTTAAAAAAATATATTAATATTTAAAACGTCTATTGTTATTTTAAATAGCATTAAAATTGAAAACATTTACTTTTTGGACATATAAAGTGATAAGGGAAAATTTAAAATAATGCTTAAGGTGACCAAGGCATTATGCCTTCGAAGTTCTGTCTTCAATACTTATTGTATTCGACGATCTTCGTGGCGCGATCGGTTAGCTGCCTAAACGCTAATCGTGAGGTCCCGGGATCGATTCCCGGTGGAGTCAGAGTTAAGAACTCTGCTTTTCTTCTGCTTTCCACTCTGGTCGTTGATTATATATGCTATATATGAAAATATCCATGTATAATAAGTAACACAAGTCTTCAATAAACTTTCCAAGAGACTAGTTCAATTGGTGTAATGATGTCCAAATATTATTATTAATATAATACATAGCAGGAAGGGTATGCCAAAAAACACTGATTTCAATTTAGGTGAAAGAAAGCGTTTAAATTGAAACATTATGAGTCATATATTGAAATAGGTAGCCTGGCTAATTTCGAGCATGACTCAGTCATTTGTTTGAATGTGGAAAATTACTACCCTTATTTAGAGCCATTGTTCGTTTCACGACCTTGAAACGTTTCGGTAACCCACCTAATAAAAAAAGGTTCTAATGAGTCATCCAGTTATAAATGGTGTGAGGCTCCAATTAGCATTAAGGTTTGTTTTGGTACCTTTTTATTTGTTACGGTTTGGCAGAGTTTTATTATGATTTATATTCTGTTTACGTTTTGCTGTTAAGGCTTTACATTTTATCAAGACTATTTTTAAACATAAATACATATACATTCACGCCCTTTGAATCCCTTTTGGTTTAAAAAGAACCTCGGCGATGTATTATCTCCTTAATCAATATAATTGTTTAACGGTTTGTTAAAAGATTAACAGAAGTTAATTCGTTAGTGTACTACTTCTATTTATCTTATTGCGTGTTAAACAAATTACGTTTGCACCTAAACATTTTATATTATTTAACCGGAGTACTCAACACCAATTTATCTGAAATTAGCGATCACTAAATTGACAAATAGCGTGAGGGCCTTCATTTAGTATAAACTAAATGCATTTCCACTTTTACCTTACATTTGTACGTACGTGACGCTTACAATTTATGTACAATATATTTACAACCCTTAGGAAAAAGCTTATAAATTCTGTGTGCAAGGAAAAACGTTCTTTCTTTCTTTCTTTACAGCGTGAGTTGTGGATTTGGTTTAACCTTTGTGGATTATAAATTACGCGCTTGCATAATGCCGACCCCTAAGGTTTCTGACTCACGAACAAATATACTTCCATGAGTAATGCTCGCTTCACACGATCCAAGGACGCGCTAGGTAGCGAATGTGAAAGGAACATTAGTGCTATAATTATACTCCTGCACAAAAATATTACATTCATTTCTTTATTCTATTATCGAATATCATATACTTTTGAGAAAAAAAAATCTATATTAAAAAGGTGAAGCTACCAAAATACAGCAATATCCTTCATGCATCGGTTAGTCGCATTTTCACAAATAAAGAGCAAAATAATAAAAGGTTGTTTTTAGGTATATAGCTTAGTTTAAAAGTTAGCTCATTACCATATCCATACCTGACATTTCAGATCTTATCAAACCGCTTTTATTTAAATTCTAACAACTTAGTGAAATTTCTGAAGATTGTTTGATACCATGCTATTCACAATGTTTCACTGTACAATTCCGTTCAAATTTCGAAGTCAATTAGGAAATGTACTTAAAGCGAAACTCACAATCAATTTTCTTCATTCATCTAAGTTTCCCTTTCGGCTTGAAGGAGGCTTTTATTTATCTTCGTTAGCCGGACATTTCAATTCGAGATAACATGTTTTTGGTCACCCTATCCCTTTTGAAGCTAACCCTTGAACCGCGGCGAAAGCGGAATAGTTGGCTTAATTACACTGCATTAATTAGGGTGACCATCCGTTCGGAGTCTACCATGTATCGTTTGATGAAGTCGTTTATTTTAAAGTGTATTGCCTTGTATAGTTTCTATTGTTTCTTTAAATTACCTACTGAAAAATGACGGATAGTATAAAACGAATTTCTGACATGGTATATACCTCTATTAAGGTCACGGTGTTAAAGTAGGTACATAAAACTGATAATAAAAATTAATTAAAAATAATTATATTTATTTTAACTTAAGAAGAATGTCTGAAACATATCTCAATGTCAAAGCATCCATATATTTGTATCTGCTAGCGAAATGAATATAATATTTTGCTTATGTCGGAGGTTATATTCCTTACATTTAATACTTTAATGAAACCAGTCCCTTTATATAAAGATATTGAAAATATGCTTTTCCTAAAAAAGCTTGGAGCATTTTGTTTCATAACGTTTATAGTACTTGACTATGTCTAGACCGTTAGAAAGGAAAACACTTAACTTTTGTGCTCCGTTTACGAGTGCCGTGTAAGAGGCTGTAATGCTGCTGAATTATGGTAGCGGAGTTTACAGTAATATTGTTTTGAATCTACTTGTATGGGGAGTAGGGTTGAAAACGTATGTATGGAATCTCATAGTGATGGTAGACTAGGCAGAAATAAACACCATTAGAATGAATGCTCTACTAAAATTTGAATGTAAAATTTCAGCTAAAATATATTTCCGGAACTAAATTCGTGACGATAATATGAGTAAGATAGAATAAGTTTATAGTTATTAAGTAGGTATTTTACTGCTAAAAAGTTTAGTTTATTTTTATAGGTATATGTATTTGTGTATTTTGACAAAGTATATTAAAGACATATGATTTTTGCAGGTGTAAAAACCTTTAAAAGGATTTTTAGCTATTATGAATTTGAACTAGGTTATTTTTCATACTATTGAAACCAAACACCCAATCTCTTCCTTCCAAACAGTTCTATAGAGTTCTTCAATCATATTTCCGTACACAACATGCTCATACATTTACAACAATGATAATGAGTTTGCAGTTCTGTTTACCCGTTCCGAGCAAACAGATGATCCAATCTACTGGACAAATAACTGTGCAAAATGAGTTCTGTTATTACGTTTACGTGATTCTTAGAAGTCAGGAGGAAATATTCTGCCTCATAGAAATCACGTTTGAAATAATGGTATATTTTTCTGAAGCTTTACGATCAATAAACGAAACAAATACCTTCTCAATGATTATCACTTGTGGAGTATTCAGAGATCTACCTGTCCATCTTCGCAATTGTAACAGATGAACTGATTCTTCTACAAGAAGCCAAGTGTTAACCGTATAGTCAATACATATATGTATTTATTAGGTGGAAAGTCATGTCGCCATTTAATGACAATTAGCTGTTCTAAGGAATATTTCTGCATTATTATTGTATTGTAATGTATGTCTCAAAGTAAGGTTATATATTGGATCGTTCGATAAAATAACCTGACACTCGGTAAGGTATTACGAACCTCTAAATTTTAATGAAATTTATTACCTTTATTTACCATGCTGTTTAATTAGAATTGTTATTTGCATATACCCAAAAGGTACTTTATTCCAGGTCTAAGTGTGATTGGTTTAAAAACTTTTAATTGTTAAAGTTGAGAGTTAGTAAGAGTCAAACGTGTCATAAAACTTTTTAATGTAAGAAGATTAAAGTTTTATGAATTCTACTGTTTTTAGATCTGCAAAGAAAGTTATTAAGATTTATTACGATTGTGAAATGAAATCAGTCTATCGTAACTTAACTTTATTTACAACTTTTCGGTAGAATATAAAATACTATTAATAAAGAACGATATTAAATATCCTAGTTCTTTGTTCAAAACTTTTTCTAATAATATACGAATATAAGGATAAACTCATATAAGAGTGAACAAATAGAGATATGCAAAATTCACAAAAAAACATCATTGCAACATACATAAATTACAAGTATAACAAAACTACTTAATCCTCTGTACCTAAAAAGAATGTAAGAAGAAAATTCTTATTACTAGGCGTAATTTATTCATCTAGCTTACCAGTCGAACCTAATTGTCGACCATATTTGTACATCTCTCAGCAATAACAGGAAAAGGACGCAGCGGATTTGGCGAAAATTTCCCGTCCTACAAAACTTATATTCCAAGGCATTTTCAACTGAAGGAAACGAAACCTTATGTGCTGCGAAGAAAGGTTGATTTTCTAAAAGCAGTGTGGTACATTTATGTCTTTAAAAATGATAGGAAAATATTTGGAATGTCGGTAAACAGTGGTGAATCGTGACAGCTTCCATGCGTCCTTTTAGTACGTGTATCCGCATTTTAACGAACGCTTTTGCCACAGGTATGCAAAACTCTAGTTAAACATGACAGTCACGAGCGTCATTTGAATTCATAAGCCCCCAGATTGTTATGAAATATTATGTCAACTGAAAAATAGGGACTAACGTTTCATCCAGGAAAATCCTTGTCGGTGTAATCCGGAATACTTTTATGTGGTTCTGTGCGTTTTGTACACTTCTATATGATTATATAACTTGTTTTACCATTAGAGAACTCACATCTTGTATACTTTAAACAGTCCTTACATTTCTACTTCTTCGCATAAGAATCGATTCTAAAGTCGGTTCTGCGAAACTTTCCTAAAAATTTTACATAACCTTTTACGTACTGAATAGTAACTTCATCACTTTATTTAATTTAATATTCCTCTTTATTTATTAATTTCATTCACAACCACACACGTTTAGCCCTTCCCTGTATAGGATGAGGTTCCCTTCAAAGCTCCTAATTTAATGAAAGGCCTAGTCTATTCGGCACAAGTTTAATTTTGTCTGTTAATTCAGACAGAAAAAGTGCGCAGTCAACAGAAGTCAACAACATGACAAACCGAGCGATTGAAAAAGGGGTGCCGCACCAGAAATATTTTACCAACAACTTTACACATTCAGCAATTCGAACGGCCATGTCACCACTGAAGCCCTATTGGGTGCTTGACTGAGTTGAAAACCTTTTTCATTGACCAGTTGTAAAGAAACTTTGACAAATAAATACTGGGAAATTATTAAAAGGGTAAGAGAAATAAAGAGAGTTTTTGGTGGAGTTTCGTTTCAGAATTTAACTCGTGGCTCGTACTCGCTTTTACGGTTTTAATAAATAAAAAAGAGACCAAATAACTACTTGTAAAAGTAAAGTTAGGATTTTTACAAACATGTCTTTTAATATGTATTCGTGATGTTGTTATTTTGGCTGCAATGATATAGCAACATTACACCAATATTTTATGTCAATATCACCAAGGCGTTGATACTTTTTTGACATAAGAAAAAATACTAATTCTTATTATTTACTCTAGGAAATTCTATCTAATTCAAAATTTTCTGTAGATACATAAACTGATATTATCAAAAGCTTTCCTTACATACATAAACTATTATGTATGTGTATGCCAAATGGTTCACATATAAATAGCAGATCATTTTAATCAAGAACCCTCTCGATGTAACCGCCCCTTTAGCCGTGTAGGACAAGCGAGCTTAATTGAAATGGGACTACCGTCGCAGTATAGAGGTGCTTACGTAAGCACTTTTAACAGGTGAGGCCATTGCCATTACTTCTATTGTCTCCTGGTAACCAATTTTCTTATTAGTGGAGATTGTTAGGTAAGGTAGGTGGGTACCTGTAATGAAAACCTGAATCTACATACATATGTAGATGCCTTTTTTGTTGACTCTGGGCTGAGATTAAAGTAGATTTGTTACTAATTATAATTATTTATAGGTATACATTCAACATTCTTTCAATAATGGCATTTCACAAGTAAAATTGCCTTATAAAGTTATAATAATAATCATTTATTTCGAAAAACATGTTAAGTTTCAGTTTAGTTACAAAACAAGTTATTGACCAGGTATTAGTTGTATTTTTTTTTCGTATATCGTACTTTTTGATACAGTAGTCACTCGTATATATTTTGAAATATTTATCAAATTATAATATGCACAATATAATAATTAACTCATTTCAAAGGAAACACAACAGAGATGATATAACAGCACATTAGATAACAAGAGACCATATAAACATATATTCCTTTTGACTATCCCTAGCGTAGAATATTCGTTTAACTTGAATTAAAAGAAACAGTAGCTACAACACTTTTGCTAGAAATTAAGCTAAGTGAGACTTAAGTTAGTTAGTTGAACCAAGAATGGAGATTGTGGGAAGTAGCAACTAAGTTTTAACTTGATTAACTAGCACAGCTTTGAGCTACATTCAGTTGGTAACATTGTGAGCTACTGTATGTTTCTACGGGCAATTATAGAGCAGATAACTATGGTAAAGTGGTTATATATTCAATGAAAACAAAACAAGAGCAAACGCATTTACGACCATTAACCCTTGCGGGGTAGTCAGAGGTTCAGGTTTTCATCTCCGCATTTGCGAAGGTAGTAATTCTGTGGACAACGAACCCACGTGTTGACCAGATAGTCATATATTCAATAACTATTAGTAATACGAGCAATAACAAGCATTTGTTTACAGTCACATAACTACATATAAGACATAAATCACGTCTGTTTCCCTTCAGAGGTTGAGACCACGGATTTCCATCAGTTTCAATCCTGACCACAACTTACGTTACTTTTCGTTATAACAACTTAAAAACATACGTATACAACGTATGAAAAACAGTTTTGGGGTTTAATTATACATGCATGGGTGCAATATAAAGGTATAGCAAAATATGAATCCTGAGATCTGTAATTAAACTTAGTCAAGTTCACATACTAGCTTTAACACGAAAATTTACATTATAGGATAAATGCTAAGTCAATTCAGATTTGCCGCTTGTCTAGACATCGTGTATTTGAATTAATAGCAACCCTGTTATAAGTAAATGCTCGCGAGCGAAATGTAATTAAGAATAACAGTGTTGCCAGACTAGGAACATTTTTGCAATTAATTTTCCACTTAGTCAGGTCCTTGCTTGATTTCTATGGTCTATGGAGTGAAGTCAGGATTCCAAATTTGTTTATTTATCTAATTGAAATGAAATGTTTTTCATTCAACATAAGTATCATAAATTATTGAAAGTGAAAAAAAAACCTTTTCACATGAAAAATTGTCATTAAAATTAGTTATTTGTTAACTTAATACGTCAAAATTTATGACGTATATAAGTCATAGTCATGGAATTACATTTTTCTAGATTTCATCTTACGAACTTTAAATAGTACCTCAATGGGTATGATTCTGAAAAAAAATTTCTATTACGTTTACTTTTGATTAATGTTTACTGCCATAAAATATAATATTCTAAATTTTTTTCACATCTATTAATTTTTTTTTACAAATTTATATTTCCCTCTCTTACACACAACCGCAAATTTTATTCAATAGCCTTTGTAAGCATTACCAACCTCGTGTCATATACACTCACTTTTTGCATACCCCAAACCGCCCTAGCCCTGTCACCAGCAAAGCTCATAAGTCTTTAACAGCTTTGAGCCGGAAACAATATAGAGGAAAGCTTTTTGTGATACGTTTGACGTTTTCATTTACGTCCACATTCTGAGGAGAACGTCTTGAACATCTGCGACTTCGTCTTTTGTCACGACACGACGTTTTTCTACTTCTCGAGATGTGAACAGCCCTAGAAACTTGGCTTGTCTCCACGCCATGATGGAAATGAGTTACTTTATGACGAGTTTGAGTGCTTTTAATAAGGGCTCGTGTTGAGTGACAGTTTTGTTGGAAGGAAAGATAAGTAGGTAAATCTATTTAGGACAAGTGTCTACTTGAATTTGTTAGGTATGAGGATTTGGATTTAGGTTTTCGTTTTTGCGACTGATTGAAGAGTAAGTACATACTTCTTATTTAACTCAAGTATACTTTTAATTTTCTCTAAAACAATCTATATTTTTTTTTAAGTACGCTTTTTAATTAGATATTCTTTGATATTTCCACAATCATTTTTGAATCATAATGATTGTGGAAATATCAAAGAATATCTAATTTAAAAACGTACTTAAAAAAAACTTCGTTGCGAATATTAATGTCTTAATAACTCTCAAAAATTAAGTCTTTGCGATCAATAACAATATACATAATAAGGAAATTTTGTAAATAACTGTCATCAATCAATAAAACAGTAATCTATATTAAATCAAACACATCCAATAAATTAACCTTATTGCCTTGTTACATAGGAAGTTTGTTTTGTACAAAACGACTGGCAGGGACCGTTCCCGTAATAAACAACATGCGTGCCTATAATAAAACGTATAAAAAGCGAGAGTACCTTTTCAGTACAAGGTATAAAGGACCCTAATTCGAGTATGTACTGTGAGTGGAATGAAACTAAGGGGGCTACGCTTATGTATGAAAAGAGGAAAAGTTTGAACAACTCGTGAACAGTTTTAAATGGTTGTGTGTACTTGAATATTTCGCTATTTGATTCGAAGCCTCCAGTTATTGGATTGCTCCCTTCTACATAATCATGTATAATTCTGTAATTATTAATTACGAGTTATTACGTGTGCTTTTTTTACTATTCATTGCATATGTTACGTGCCGTAAGCAAATCCACAACAGTGGGATTATTTATAATTAATTATAACCTTTAAATCATGCCCTTTCTTCTAGTTTTTTATTATTATAAATAATTGTGTTTACTCAATTACATTAGGTTAAACTTGATATGATCTATGTATGTGGATGATGAAGAAACTATATAAATAAATAACAATAATTCAACATTTACTCTGAAATATGACATACAGTCTTAATATTTCTCACATACCGTAACGAGCACTGGAAACTACTACATACATTAGCTCTTTAATCTCTTATCAACCATAATGTATCTTAATATTCCGCCTTATCACACGCCATTCCTTATTTAGGGCTATTTACCAAACTGCCCAAATAAATCGCAATGGCCACTCGGTATAAATCAACACCATGGAGGTTTACGTGCTGTTTTCCCATCAACTTGATAAATGTATGACATTCGACTAGGATGGGTTAGGCAAGAGATAAGCGGGGTGTTTTGAACTATAGCTCTAGAACTATGTTGAAATAAATGAGTTTGTAGTATAAGGTATAAGGTTTTATAATAGAGGGATATTTGGGTCTATTTTTTATGTATTGTCCATGTCTACATTCGCTTGTCAACCGTTCTGAAGGAAATGAAAAATTAGAGCAATTTTTTACTTAAGCTTACTTATATTTGATACTAAACTACATGATACTAAAAAGTCAAGATATGTATATACGCAGTTAAATATAATAACGCTTGTAAGCTTCATATGCACATACTGGTAGGTACCAAGCTCCTATGTTTTATAACCATTAAAAATAAACTTGCAATTCATTTATAGTAGTATAGTTTTTTCATAACTCTGCGAATAATATTCTTTCCAACATGCATTGCATGCCCCTTCCTTATTCGGTCATAGCAGTCGAAAGCAAAATTTCTACCACCGAAAGCACTTTTAAGTCCGCGTGGCATTATAACGATCATTTATCACGGTTTATCTCACTTTTTCTACCACAAAGTAAACAGGGGAAGTAGCTGGTTGATAAATTATGTTCAAGGTGAGATTATCGAGAGAGGTAAACGCACCCCTATATCATATTACGCAAGGCATAAACTTCAATTGATTAATGGAAGGCATTCATAACTTACTATCAACTTAATATAAGGTTCAGGTATGGTTGTGGGAAAACGTACATAAAAGGCACTCTAACTATGCTCAGACCTTTTCATACATTCAATATTGAAGGTCTTTTCATCCTTTCATCAAGTTTTCCTTGAGTTTAGAATACTACATATAAGTATATGACTAAGTAGTCGACTGCTAGGTTTAATTAATGGCTGTTAACTAAAGGATAGGGTTAATATTTTTAGTTTCAGATAAATGCTAAGCAAATCAACAATTGCATTAATTAGCATTATTGTAGGAGTATTTAAAGTAGGTTATTAAGGCATGAGTGTTGGTAAAGGAACGTGATTAGCAGCTGGAAGATGAGATTTTGGGAAATAACTCCTCTGTCACATTTAACATAAATATTTGTTAAGATTTCATATTTAACTTTGAATACTAGACTATATAAAGAAACATTTATTCCCTTTTGAAATATTTGGAAGACTGTACATAAGCATGTTTGAGCGTGTTTTATAAAGTTCCTACCTAAAACTTTTTCGGTATGTACCACAGAGTCTTTGATGTTAACTTTTATATTAAAACGCTCCTAGAAACAAATTCCATTACCAAAATTCCTGACCTTAACAAAATTTATTTAGTTAGTATAATGTAACAGAATTATTTACTTTTTATCATGGTTTTTATTTGCATCAGATATATTATTATATTCAACATTATAAACCACAAAAAATCTTAGCTACTTTATAAATACTTACCATCAATTTTACCGAGAATATGAATATCGTTGCGTTATTTAAAATTATGTATTCATTACACCTTTATACTACTATAAAGCTGTTATATAAAGCTGTTTCGATGTATCTTTAAGGTTTTACCGTTGAGGTAATCTCTCTTCTCTGAAACCCATTTTAATGATCTATCCGCCCCAGCAGACAATGGTCAATGTGGTTAAAAGGGGAGACTTGTTTGCTAATGTATAAATATACGTGTGTACTATGTAGCTTTAAAATTTGAAGTCCATTCAATGAAGTGACACCTTTAAAACAGTCCATAGTATTGATTCTGTGTACAATTTTAGTACAAATTATTTAACGGGCTACTCTGTGCTCTTCTAAAGATTTAATTAAACACGTATATAAAATTATACTAATTAATTGAGATAAAAAATTTATTAGATTATTTATAACATTATTATAATTGAACAATCTTAGTTTTACAATTTCGTTTTTACAACGTTAAATATGAACGTACATACTTAAGTTCTTATCCCCTGAAAAGCGTAAAGATATGCCTGAAATTTGTGAGAAGGGTGTGAATTTAAATATTTAGGATTTCCAAATCATTACAAATGCGTTTGTGATAATACCCCTCAAAGGGCAAGGGGTGTTCCGTTCCAAACTGTGTCGAAATGTTAATTCACCGGAAATTAAAGTTGCTCTCGACAACCCTTTTCATATTGCGAAACGGTCGAACCTGGATTGAATTAAACAGTATCTGTATGATTTGAACAAAATATTTGTGCAAAAAGTTATTAGTTCTTGTTTTTATTTAGTATATTTACTTATTACTAATTCCATATACTAGAATCATGTTTTTTTATTGTAAATCTCTTCTTCTATATTAATAAGTATACGTTAAAAGACAAAGAAACTTTATTTGGGATGAGAGTTAAAATGTTTATTTTTTTTCTTTAGGGATAGGCCGACATTTCAATTTCAGATTTTTCAGTTTTGTATCTTGTTAATAAATAATATGTCAGGGTTTCTTAAGGAACCACGCCTTTTAAGTGTGATATGTGAGCACTTTGAAGGCAATTATTGACTAGGCGATTAATGCTGACGGTACCATGATAGAACTAAGAGTAATACACACCTACAGTATCGGATGGCACGTCTGAATTAATTAGTAACCCCTCCAAGATTTTCAGCACCGATCCATTTATAATGATCATTAAATTGATCCTTGTTTGGGGTTACCTGAAACCGCGGTGATGTGTGGTTATAGGCTTTACCATAATCCCTGATGGGATTGACAGGATGAGGTGAAAACATCTCTTTTGATGACCCGAAAATGGATCAGAACAGGTTCCGAACGCTATATAGTCATTATTTAGTCTAAAGTTTGAGAAGTGTAAGAAAGGTGTCAATTTCGGCCCTGTTTCATTACATATTTCGTCCAAACCATAAAGCTTGGTGTACGACATAATATCTAATATGACATAAGATATTATCTTCCCGGTGTATAGGTGGTTGAATCATATATTGTATTTCTCAACTTTATATACTGCATGACAAACTGTTAATCAGAATATAGATGCACTGAATTCCCAGCTACCACAAGAATTTAACCTAGCATGAATTTCGGACCCAATCTAGCCCTGTTATTAAATTCCTAGCCCTTTAGGTAATACGGGGATGAGCATGCACTTCATCAGTACCTACTTTAAGCCCTAGTTAATTAAATTTCAGAACCTGTTCACTAGGTATGTGTATGCAATAGCTCAATGGAAGTGATTGTCAAGTCTATAAGTACATCTACTTAACTGTATATGTTTACAGACGCTAAAGACATGTTATACCTAAAATAATATAGTTATATATATAAATAGTTGGTTGACTATGTTCCTAACTTAGTAAGTTACTTGGTTATTTTTCACTCAGTAAAGGGTGATAAAGGTGAAAACTTTCCACCACTTACAGAAGTATACGAATATAAAGTATACAAGTTATGGTGTTGTAAAGATAGTAAATGCTGACAGGTTATCATTCTTCTACCGAAATTCCATTACACTTCAGCCATCTCTTACAAGCCTGATATATTATTGAAGTCCCTATATTCCATCTGTCCTTTCCAATTAACTAAAACAGGGCAGGTATAGATTACGCCCAACTAATTCTGTGGCTGAATAACGAGCACTCTGCTATGTGAGCTGACTACATCAGTCCAGGACAAAGCCCCATTGTATTGCAATCATTGTTTTAATGTCGTCTTTTGTGACGTCTGTATCTACGGTATTCTGAGGAAATTTTATCCTGACATTATTTTTCGTTGACAATAGCGAGTTCTTTGTTAGTAAATGATAGTTCGGTAGTGGGAATAGAGTTTGGGAATGATCTTTTCATTAATAAGGAATTAAAAAAGGCGGTAGGTAATTTTTCATATACGGTTCAGGATTTTTTCAGTTATCAAGGCGCGACGCGACATAATTGAAAAATGTCGTATCATAAAAATTAATCTAACTTCGAACTGATAATAATTATGTGTCAGAACAGAATAATTTGACAGATTTATGATGAGAGTGCATTATTATTATTGCCTAGAAGCCGTTTTTAGATAGCAATATCTATAAAACTTCTAATATATGATAGCTGCTAAGTTTTCGATATCTTATCTGACATTATGTTCGAAACTTGTTATGATTGTGTATCAACGAGATTACAAATTCGCACAGATATAAGTTGCAAAACGCAATGTGTGTATGACACGACTATTTTTGATATGAATTGTCGATATGATTTGATTTGCATAGAATAATAAGGGTGTGGTTGAAGATATATTACGTAGAGGTCCAGAGGTTGTACCAATAAAACGTATGTGGCCAACACCGTAGCTCTTGTTAGGTCGTTCTTATAATGGGTGTTGATGTCACTCAAATTGGTGATATACTAAAATAGGGTGTGACGTTCGAAGTATATACATATATCCAAAAACGTATGATATATGAGGAAGAGAAGTAGCGTGTCTGCGTGCAATGAAGACCCAAGTTAGATATTGTTCTATTTAAGTTGATTTATAGAACAAAATTGACATTTATAATAATATGAATGTTTGCAGCAACTTTTACAGGTTTTTCTTTTTAGAGTATCGTAATCAAATTAATATAATTTTTATTTCCTAGATACTTGTACAGGTGGACCGATGACCTCAAGAAGGTCGCTGGCACTGGCTGGATGAGGGCCAAGAATTATCGTGTTGTGGCGTACCCTTGGGGAGGCCTAGGTCCAGCAGTGGACTAGTATAGGCTGATTGATTGATTGAGATTCTAGTATATACTCTTATCTATTTATTCGTACCTAGTACATGGTAATTGCATTGTCATCACACGCATACGGTAGATGCATGTATCCACTACGTGTTTAGAATTCAATTACTCACCCTAATCTAGGGGATGACAACCGCAAGCATCTAGTGTATTATACATAGGTACTAATGGACAAGATAATGGACGTTTAGATAGGGAAATTCAACTAGAATTAATTTCTAATATAAACACATATTTACGTATATGTCTAGTTATGAATACTACGGTGACGGAAAACATCGTGAGGAAACCTAAGTGTTTCCCGAACTGGTAATAGTTAGTGCTTGTGCATGGTGACATGGCTTACCACCTGTCACATTGAGTACTGATTATCTGGTCAACATGTGGGTTCGAGGTGTCCATAGAATTACTACCTTCGCAATTGCGGAGATGGAAACCTGAACTTCTGAATACCCTGCAAGGATTAATGATGAGTTTGCAACTTTTTGGTGGCTAGAATAGTCATAGCTATATATTCTGAGGTTAATGTTTCCAAATTAAATACATTTTAACTCATTAAATAACGTAAAACATGACAGGTGTCGGTTCATGGCTCAATGTAAAACTGCATTATCTCTTAGCTTAAATTTATAGGTTATCGAATTCAATCTTCACTAAACCACGTGTTTATGAAAATTTCAAATAATACCTACACTACTATAACAGGCAATTAAGCTTTACTTATGATTGAAAGTGCATTCAAGCTATTCACGTGCTTGAATTCTAAACGCCACAGAATATTAATCAATTCTTCATGCCTTATTTACTTATATTGCAAACTTTTTTAACATAAAATTAATTCATGTGCGGGTAATGCAGGAGATGTTTACGTAACACTTTGGCGGTCTCACAAACTATTAACTGTAGTCTATGTATATTCAGAATTATTATGAAAAGTTCTTACAGTGTGCCGCTATCATAACTTGGAGAGCTTTCAAAAGTTTCCCTTCGCTAGTTGTTTTCAACACGTTGCCAAGCTAATTCGTTTCGATTTATTCCTTCTCAACTTTTACTAGAGAACAGTAGAAGTTATAAAAACATTCAAACAATGACTACTTCTATCGAGATTTAATGAAATAGACTGACGTTACTCAAATTTATTTATTAAGGTCGCAAGCATAATTTAAATTGTATTTTCTTCTGTCAATAAAACAGGGTGCAATTTCGGATTTGTTTTGTGGTCTTAAGACAATCATTATGAGCTAACCCTGTATGTTTTGAATTTATTCCTGTGTAATGTTGTTTACTACTGTGTATCAAAATGTATACCATAAAGTTTTTCAAAAGTGTAATGGTTATATAAAAATAAACACCAATAATCCTTATTATGGGTAAACGGGAAGTATTATCCATCAAAAAGATGCATTGAAAAGTATACATATTGAAAATAACAACGAGGACCAGTCCAGTCCAATATCACGACACTACAACACTAATAAATTTAGCTATAATCTTAAGTAGTACGCAATTTGTGTCGGCATTTTCTCGTGAAGTTAAACAAGAAAACACATTAGGCGAAACTTGGCAGCGTTTTCAGAGCATTATAATTAATGGTACGACTGTTTCATTTAAAAGCGAACAAAAAGATAATTGGAACCAATTAATTTGAATTCCTTGCAAATGAACGAATGCCCTTTGTTTTATATCGGTCTCACACGAGGGTGTAATCCTGCTTCCTTTGATACTATTGTCATCGCTAAACTGGGGAGACTTAGACAATGTACAGTTAAAGCTGTATAATAGTTGTGATATGAAATTAGTCAAAACGTTAAAGATGGAGACAGGAAAATTACTAAGGAATTCATTGAAGTAATTAATATAAAGTTAAAGAAGTTCATCGGTTTATAAAGACTGCTTGTTTAATGACAAGTGTTCAGGGAGCTAATAAAAGTATCTACAAGTACATCCGAGCAAAATTATGAAGAGTAGCAATATCCTACTAATATTTATAGACGATTCTTATAATACAAACCATACCATAAGCTTATAATATAAGATAACTTTGATTCCATAGCTTTCATCCATCATTTTTTGAATATTTATATCATTATAAAAGGCTGCAATCACCTAGTATGAGTCGGGCTTAGACAGTGTCTATCGCTTTTGGATACAGCATACTTCAATCGCAGATTCCCTTTTTGTATAACGTTGTAAATTGGATTTGGTTGAAAATGGATTGCCCCTATCAGTTACTCTTCCTTCAATATGTCGGGGCTACTATTCGGATCTTAAATTGAATTCTTTATGTAATTTATTCACTATTTTACGGCGTAATGACATTATTTAAATCGTGCATTATTACGACATCAAGGCATTTGAGTGAAATAATTTGTTTGCAATATTATGATGAGGTTTTTACGTTTAATACGAATAAACTTAATATTAAGCTTTCTATTTTTTTTATGAATCTTTATTTTATAAATATTATTATTTTAATTTATAATAAAATAAATTTTATTAATAGACTCTTGATATCTTTAAACAAAATTAAACTAAATATGTACAAATTAAAACAAAAAATAAACATAAAAAATAATATATTACATGTACAATGTGCAGAAAGTATTTTTGTTCATGATGTGTTTTTTGCATAACTTATACCTTGTACAATGAATAATGAAATTAAGAAATAAACAGCTAATTATTTCTTTGTTCCAGGCGGCTCTCTGTGCGGATTACAGCATCCCCGTTGACTGCGTGGGAGCCTCCGCCACTGCCCCGAGACCCAGCTCCTTTCATGAGATCTCTGGGCCTAAGGTAATGTTATATAAAATTAAATGTACTTAATTCAATAGTTTTGGATTCAATGAAAGAAATAATGTTTTAAATATAAATATATGAACTGTTCCATGGTATGAACGCACAATATGCTAATATTTATATGAAAGATATATATTGGATAGACTTGAACATAATGTAATCAATTTTGACTTCACTGCAGTTGAAAAGAAAAAGATCTATGCTTAAACTAAGGGTTTATTTAGTTTTCTCAATCAGCGACAGTCGAAACTCTGAAAAAAATATCATGTTTAATATGTAGTTTGTATTAATATTATGAGATACGCAACTGGCTCCATTCTATTCATACGAAACCAAGTCAAGCTATTTTTATCTCCGCGAGATATGATATGACGATTGCATTATCAGTCCTTGGCGATGCTCGCTTAAGGGCCCGTGACTCAAATGGGTCAGTCAACTTGGGCATGTGTTTGTCACGAGCTTCTGCCCACGAGCTTACGTGATGTAAGTGCGGCATGAAATGTTTTGCTCCGTTTGCGCGATGATTCAGAGATATTTGTTGGATCTTGTGTCTTTGTCGTTTTGTTTTTGTTGTATTGTGATAGGTTTTTGTTTCGATATCAATACACGAGAATAACTTAAAATTGATTTAGATATATTTAAATGATCTTGTACCTTTGTTGTTTTGTTTGTTACAGTTATGTGATAGGTTTATGTTTTGATATCAGTATGCATAACTTAAATCAATTATCTTGGTGAATTTGTCAGAGCTTCCTTTATCCGGTACTAATTAATAAACAATAGTTTGTCAAATATAAACGCTGTTATCATTATACTTATTTTGGAAGATTTCGATACATACATAATAAAATCTCACCTTTACTTCTCTAACGAGATAGACAGAGACTATCGATCGCCACTTTGAAGTGTGTTTGCATGAGAGCAGCATTTGCTTTATAATGTGTAGATAGTGACTCTTAATTAATAAACATTATCATTTACTTTACAAATATTTCAATATTTCCGTATAAGCTCACTTATTTTAATTGGATTGTGCTTAAAGGAACATCAGATAATACGATAAAACTGAATTGTACACCAAAATAAGCACTCCTAAAATATTGTACACCAAAATAATACAGTCCCAACCCAAACCTAACCTTTGCTGTGCGTTTAGCTATATTTTGGTGTACAGTTCAGTATTTTTGATGTGCATTGAATTATTTTCCATTTTGCTTTCATATACAACTTTATTCTTATATAAATCAAAGCTCTTTCACTGGCCATTGACACAGTGATAAAATATGACTAATGCATGATAAAGAATACCTCTTTAACTTCCTCAGCTTAAGCCCTCTGACCTTAGAACGGATTCCTTTTGCGCAATCTCACTTATTCATCCTCTGACTCACGGCTTTACTGCATACGTTACAGTAACAGATAAATGTATATATTCACGTCCTTTCCCTTTCGGGTTGACAGGACCGTGGAGATTATTTCGTAGATCGCTAATTAGCATGAAATTTGGAGTTGTCGAACAGAACATCGGAACACGAATATCTCGTAGGTCACTTATGTTGACATAATATATTGGGGATGTGATATCATGTATAAATAAATATAAATTCATGTTCCTTTATCCATTTCAGGGTGGACAAAACCTTGAAGATATAATATATTATGTGACAATTTTAGCATTCATATTGTAGTTGTTGTATCATGTAGTTGATATAGAATATTAATTACAGATTATTAGACTATCACCCCATGTATTACTTTTACCCCTAGTCCCTTAGCCTCCTTCTTCATCAAGCCGCGAATGAAAGGCAGCTAGTTAGCATCCTATTTACGTCCCAGACCAGCATGGAACAGAGATATTGCGTATTGAAACCTCGAATTCTTTTATAATGCTGTCAACAAGGGTACTGTATGAGAATATTAATAAGCCTGGTAATGGTACTTGTATTTCAAGTGATATAATAAAAATATTTTATACGATGAGTAAGCAACACGTGGTTTGCTACTGGTTTGTTATTTAATGTCATCTATGAATCAGTTATCGAGTGGGTAATGTGGTACAGAGATTATTCAAAAATGTAAACAGACATACCTCGCCTGTTTACCTACAGAGGAGTAGGTAGAGATCACGGTTACCCATTTGTATCGATGAATAATAATGAAACGTAGAATACATTCGTGTGAATATAGGAATAGACATTTATTCGTAGCCACATATGTACAGCAGTGAAATGAAAAGAAATGCTTTTCACTCAACATAAGGATCATAAAATCACTTATTGAAAGTCAAAAAAACATTTTCACATGTGAAAAAGTCTTTAAAAACAGGTAATCTTAAAAAAGTTAAGTAAATCTAATTAAACTATTGACGTTTCGTAAAAGAAAACCTGCAGAGTAGAAATGCCAAGAAACTCTGCAGTTAGTAAGTAACTAAGACTTATATTCATACACTTTATGCTTATTCTCATTAGTAGGTTACTTGAAGGTCCACCTGTCATTGCAATTTCAAAGATACTTAAGCCTCAAAGCGAGAGTAAAGTTAACCTCTTAATTATAATTGAGATTGCAAAAAGATACTTTACACACCTTACTCTTCCGTTTCTCCAATTGATATTTTAACTTCAGACTATTCTGGATAGAATATTGGGTGTGATGTCAAAAAACGACAAACGACCATTCAGGTGTCCATCTCCGTAATTGCGAAGGTGGTAGTTCTATGGCCACCTCGAACCCACGTGTTGGCCAGATAGTCAGTACTATTACCTGTTCGAGGAACATGTAGGTTTCCTCACGATATTTTCTCTCACTGTAGTATTCAACGCATTTCGTAAATATATTATTATTATGGGTGTGATGTTTGATATGAAAAAGAACATTAATTTATTTTTTAAAACATTATTGTACGGTGTAATGTTTACTAATTAAATGATTATTGCTAAAATCTTTGCGTTGCTGATTATAAGATAATAATGAAATTGATTATATCTAGGATAAGATAAATTAGTAATGTTGTTTTGATTCCATTACTTAGCATTTTTTCATACACAATTCGTCAATATCTCATCAACATCATCGTCAGCCTGTATCAATCCACTGTTGGACATAGGCCTCCCCCAAATGACGCCACTTCTCCCTGTCAGTGGCCGTTCGCATCCATTCGATGCCGGCCAACCTACGCAGGTCGTCTTCCCACCTAGCCGGGGGGCGCCCCACACTACGTTTACTGAGACGCGGTCTCCACTCTTGGACCTTTTTGCTCCAGCGACCATCAGTCCTTCTGCATACGTGACCAGCCCAACTCCACTTCAGCGTGCTAATTCTTTTCATAATGTCGGTCACTTTAGTTCTCTGGCGTATCACCTCATTTCTGATGCGATCTACCAGAGAAACCCCGAGCATCTTCCGTTCCATAGCACGCTGAGCGACCTTGAATTTGTGAGCCAGTCCCGCAGTGAGTGTCCACGTCTCAGATCCGTACGTCATAACGGGGAGCACACACTGGTTGGAAACCTTCGTTTTTAGGCATTGGGGTAAAGACGACGTAAGGACATGCCTTAGCCTTCCAAATGCTGCCCATCCCAGCTGTATCCTTCTGTCCGCCTCCCTTTCAAAGTTGTTTCTGCCAAGCTGTATGATTTGGCCTAAGTATGTGTATTGGGAAACAACTTCTACGGGAGTGCCCCCTAGGGCAACCGGTCTCGGGACTACCAAATCATTAATCATGATCTTGATTTTTTCTAAATTCATCCCGAGTCCGATGCGTCTAGCATCTAATTCGGACAGCATTTCCTCCAGATCCTGCACCGACTCTGCCATCAGGACGATATCGTCAGCAAAGCGGAGGTGCGAGATGAATTCCCCATTGATATTTATTCCTCGTTCAACCCAATCCAACGTTTTGAAAACACCTTCCAGTGCACTCGAGAACAGTTTCGGGGACATAACGTCCCCCTGTCTGACATCTCTCTGCAACTGGATAGGTTTCGTGCCGTGGCTTTGGAGTTGAACGGTCATCATAGCGGAATCATAAATATGTCTCAACACACTCACATATCGCCAATCGACCTGAGATCGCTGCAAGGATTCCATGACCGCCCAGGTCTCGACCGAGTCAAAAGCTTTCTCATAGTCCACAAACGCGAGGCAGAGTGGCTGGTTATACTCTTCAGTTTTCTGTATAACTTGCCTCAGCGTGTGTGTGTGGTCTATGGTACTAAAACCCCATCGAAACACGGCCTGTTCTGGAGGCTGAAATCTATCGTCAATATCTAACTTACAAAAATTAACTTTATTTTTATGGCATAATCTAAATAGTCACATTCACTTTATCCTGATTCACACAAACTTAAATATAAAATTAGTAATAAAACATATACCTATTTAGCATGTATGTCTCATTTAAAATGTACCTACATATACACATTTGAGTTTTATTTCTTTATACATTATATTGATTCTAATATCAGTATGGCTGGTTGAAACCTGAATTATCATATATCCAAAAATCATCTATGTACTCGTATTATTCATTTCATCAGTACATGCATTGATTCGATTATACACTGGCCATTCACTTTTCTGGTGCAGACTTCAAGGACACTTTTTGTCTCGTTGGCTTACTAAGTCCGGTCTCGTATCGATATAAATTGCATCGGAATTATTATTCGTTGTGTCATTATAAGTAATAATCGTTACATTGCACTTAAACTTAAGAGCCATGAAAAGAACCAAAAGTAACTCAAGACTTTTTTTCCTTGAGTATCGTAAGAGGCGACTAAGGAATTAAATAGGAGACATTTAACAACACTAACCTGATTTTACATATGTCAATATGATTTAACATTTACTATTATGATATTTCGGGGTAGACAGAAGGTAGAAAATCACCATAAGCGTTATTCTTAATAGATATGAAGGGTAATCACTATTGCACGCACAACGTATTTGGGGATGCCTCTAAAGGTGTGTATATTATTAGGTATGCTATAAATAAACTAAGACTATTTCATAAGTATTTCTACTATTAAGACTATATGTATCTTTATGACTCATAAGAGTGATCTGGCGGCATAATTCAATAAGAGCGGCCAATGTTGATTGAGGAACTAATTAGCGTGGACCGCTTTGTAAGTGGATTGTACTCATGACTCAGATATGATTAAACTCAGCTTATCCTAATTGATTTACAAAAACTTTGAGTACTTATTTATTAGTTGACCTCCTTTACTGAATCTTATTGTTTACTTCTTGAATGAATAAGCCAAGTCTTACTAGAGTCTACTGTAATTTTAGTATAAAATAGGAGTTAATAATATAAAGTTTAGTACGTTTAATTTATACTTTATGTATTTGTATTTTGCAATTGCGGCGATGGACACCTGAACCTCTGAATACAAGGGTTAATGGTCGAGAACGCGTTTGCTTTTGTATTTTTGATATTTTTGATCCATATCACTATGAAACCAATATGTTTGCTTTCTCTAAGCATGTGGTTTCTTTTCGTATTAAATAATACTGAGGTTATCTAAAGTTAGGAATACAGAAATACACAAAAGCCATTTTGAATTAATAAATAACAACAAAAAGCAGAAGGTTATTGACTTTTATGTGTTTTAAGGAAAATGACTCAGGCTGTTAAACTTAAAAAAATCTCAATGACGTCATTGGAGTATCCTGATTGTAGAAAAAATGTTTTGACTATAAAAAAAACTGTGCTCTTTATCAAACATTTATAGCTTGCTTATAATAAAATACTGCCTTATGGTTTTTTAGTATTTAAGGCTATACCACGAGAGCTAATTACTACATACATTCATACACATCACGCCTGATTCCCTGTAGAGGGGTAGGCAAAGATCACGAATCCCCATTTTGTCCCCATCCTATACATCTTCTCATACACACTCGGCGGTTGCAGGTACACCTAATTACTCTATGATCAATATCCTTTTATTATAATTATAAGAAAAATCATCTGTCTATTACGTAATAAAAAAAAACCATAAACATTCCAATACATAACCTTAGTTAACTGATGATTCATTTCCACTTATCATAATTTGAGTGCAGCTAACAATGCCCTGCAGAATGATTAGCACTGACCATTTGAAGGCAGTGTCTTACTCATTGGCGATAAATATGGGCAGTAGCACTACACACTCATTGATAGTATAAGGACTTGTTTGGAAATAGGTTGAAGATTACATAAATAAATAATTTGAGATAAAAGACCTACAAGCCAATGAGACAATATGTTTTATTATTCAATCAATCAGTCTATGACAGTCCACTGCTGGACGTAGGCCTCCCCAAGGTTATGCCACAAAACACCATCACTCGTGGCCCTCAGCCAACCACTACCAGCGACCATTTTCCGGGCATCGGTCCATCTAGCAGGGCGGCGTCCTACACTACGTTTACCGTTTTTATTATTAGTGTATGTAATATTTTCGTTATTTTGTCTATTAATTGTATATAATTACTCTTTTAATACTTAAGTAGGTTTAACAGAACCTAATTTTACTATCTAATATAACAAGATACTTAAATAAACATATAACAATTTGAGTAATTTTACCTTTTTTTAATTATTATTGAAATCAAACAAAAGATATCCGAGGTGATGATAATCACAATAAATTATGTGGTATCCTTTAATTTGATATGTTATAATGGAATCAAGCGTGATGTGAATGTATGTATCCTTCAATTTGTTTTATATTTGATTGCTTCAACAATGAGAGTAGGTATTCCTTGTACTCGTGGAAAACCCTTATCGTTAACTAAATATTAATCTAATTAATGTACTTTCCAAATAGTTTTCTGATAAAACTGCGTATTGCAACATGTTTATAATCATAGAATATACACACTCATTAATTTTACACATGCTTCTAATGTTGCAATTCAAAATGGAAAAGTTTAATAAATAATATGTATAGTAAATTCTATTAGGCGATGAACTAGCAGCATATCACCATATGTCCATATGATTGCAATCACAAAATTATTGAACAATATAATTAAATCTTAACTTTTGGTCTCCGAGGTTCTGTCTATCTCAAAAGGGATTAAAACGTAAGTGTAGGTATGTAATGTATCCCTCTAGCTAGTATTTTGATTCGGACAAATGTATTCCCGGCCATCTCAGCTCTTTGAGATAAACATGTGATTGTTCTTAATAAAGAAAATGTGCAATTGTAGTCGCTAATGACAACTGCTGTTAAAGTGATTCTAAATAAAGATATAATAATAAAAATGAAGACAAACTTTTGTCAATAAAAATAAATAACTATCGATTCTTGTATCTTCGAATAAACCAATAATGAGGAATTGCATGTTGACTCATACAATCGCTATGTTATTGAACTTTGACGAGATACAAGACATCTGTTCTGTTTTGCATATTCATTTGTAAATAAGAATATTGCAGTTGATTACAACATCATAACAACATCAGACTAATATCATTGTTCATTGTATGCGGTTGGAAGAAAGTTTGTGACGTCACGATGCAACATCGATGCCTACACGCGATTATGCATCGGTGACGCATTTTATTGGGAATGGAAATTATCATATCTAAGCATCATAGAGTATTGTTTAAATGGTATACATACACATATGTCTTCATGCCCGTTTCGCTATAAGAGGCAAACAGAACATTTCTTTCGATTTACAGCGGCTGTAGCGCAGTGGGTAAGAACTCGGACTTCGCATGAGAAAGGTCCTAGGTTCGAATCCCGACTCTGGCATGTACCAATGAATGAAATTTAAATGTGTGTTTTTCATTTACGTACATAATTTACAGTCGCTAACGGTGAGGGAAAACATCGTGAGGAAACCTGCCTATCCGTCAGGATAGGTAATAGTCAGTGCCTATATACGGCGATACGGTTCACTACCTATCACGTTGGGTGCTGTCTATCTAGTGATACGCGGGCTACGAATGACCCATACCTAACATGCCTTCGAAATTTCGGAGATGGGCATTCAAACCTCTGACTACCCCGCCATAATAAAAAAGGGAGTGTGTATACACAAGTCGTGAAGCGTATGTTATGTATGTTATGTTATGATCATTTTCTGATCTTGGCATTTGGTATGAATTACTTTGATATCTATAAACCTTCTCATATTTAAATAGTAAAAGGTACCTCTATCGTCCTTTTGATTGTATATTCAATGAATTGAAATGCTAAAATTTCGGCTAGTTACAAGTTCATGCCAACTACTTCGTAGGGGCGCACACAGGCGGAAAATCAGTAAAAGCTGGCATAAACTTATTTTTGTTCGAACGTGTTTTATTTTTTATAGTAAATGTTTTGTTTAGAGTTACTTAGTACTACTATTGTGTAAAAATGTAATATACTATATAGAGGATATTAAAAAAATATGTTCCCAGCAGGTGTTTAAAAAAAAATTCCAAACAATACAATATGTGCTGACATTGTAGAATACAGAAAAATCAGCATAAAAAGGGGTTCCTTTAGTACTTAACAGTGAATATATTGAAATAAAACTACGTAGATTTATGATCAGACTGTTTAATTAATTAAATACTACGCTACATTTTATCTAATAAACTAAACTCTTGTTGGGAAAAAGACAAACTGGTCTTTAATATTAACATTCGAAGCCCACTTAAATAGGGATCTGAGGATACCAATAACCTATTAAATGTATCTTCCATTGCCATGGTTCTGGAAAATTTTCTCGAACTTCCTACTTTCTTGTGCATCTTCGCTCAAGAGTCCTATTGCTATACTACTATTCTGCACTATTTCATAGCCATGGATTAATATCTTATGTAGTGTAGTAGGCATGTTGAACCAAGGATATTCATCCACGAAGCGAGCAGCTGTCTCATGGCAGAATTCACGAAATTTTTCGATGTTTATTTTATGTCCAGAAGCTAATACAATCGATCTTGTGCGTAGATTAATAATGATATCTAAATATCTATTTCCTTGTCTCATGCACCTCTCGATTGCCACTTTGCATTTTTTTTATTTGTATCCCAAGTGCAAAATACACTCGGCATCCCCACTTTGTAATAAGAATTAAGTCTCTTTTCTGATCTGAAGTTAACTTCTTAAATGGATCTTTCAAACTCTATACTAATCTTTGAGAAGTATTATCCAAAAGGTTCTGTAGAGGAACTTCAGCTTTGTTCTCCGTACACATTATACCCTGAGGGTCACATTGCTTCTTTGCTTCCGTAATAATTTCGTAAGGAGGGTAAAGATTACAACCCATGTCCAGTGCAGACTTACGCAATGCGTTGTACTGAAATTTTGTAAGATTGTTTTCAATCACCAAGGACAAAGCTTTATCTGGTGTGTAGGTGGCGTGTCGAGGTTCCTTTGTTTTTGTTTCAGTTCCCAAGGAAACGCTTTTTACTAGCTTGGCTTTAGCCACTTCTCCAGACTCACGGTACTGCATTTGGGTAGCAAACGCTAACTGCTCAAGAGTCAATGTTTTTCGTACATGTTCAGTTTTTTGTCTTTTAGTACGTTCGGCGCATTCTTAGAAATCTTTGACTGGTCGACCAGTCGCGCCACTACTCTTTCGCTTAGGATTTGGTACAGAAAAGGTCACGTAAAAAGCAAACCAATCAGGGTTGCTTTGTTTACAACGTTCGAAGTTTCTACCAGATTTTTCAAGCTTTTGTTTATATGTGTATATGATCTTACTCAAAAGACTCCTAGTGTCCTTTGATAGTTCTGGTAATTTTAATACATTCTTGACCTTGTTACACAAATCTTCCATTCTAGTGGTACTATTCTTGTACTTTGACTCACGGTAATAGTTCACAAGAGGCTGCTTTAGCATATTTCTTCATTTGAAGACCCTGTAAATAATAAAAAAGTTACGTTATATGTGATTATCCTAGAGAAACAATAAAGTGTATGTGATTTAAAAGCCGGTACACATGATTACAATTGCAGTTTCGGCAAATAAAAATGAAATACTTGAAACAATAAGTATTTTGTCTCAATAGATAATTTGATCAAACTAGCGATTTCTATTTATAAAATTACTAACTTTGTTTGAGCGTCGCATTCGGTCGCATCTGATTTAACTTTTACATAATAAACTGATAACCAATGAGTGCAATGAAAGTTATTTCAATGAATGAAATGACAAGAAATGCTACTTTTTATATAGTTGAAGTGTTTTTATAAATAAAATCAAGACAATTTCAATAAAATAGGTACAAAACAGTGACTGCACTTTAAATTGTATAGATACAAGATTAAATAATCAAAATGTCTTACCTTCTGCAGCAGAATCCATAATGAAACACCAACAACCACACCAAGATAATGGAAATAAATATAACGCAAAATTGCCTTCTATCTGAGAAAAACACATTCGCCGTTTAACAAGTCAAACTTTGAACTGATCATGCGCCTGTTTGATAACTCAAAAAGGGCCGGGGCAAGCGCAGGTAGACGGCCTATTCCTTTGTTATGCCGACAACAGCAATTAAAAACCGGTTTCATTAACTTCAATAATTTACATTAATGCCAGCTTTTACAAATTTTCCGCCTGTGTGGGGCGGCTAAGGGATTAGGGTAAATGAAGTATTAGGCGAAGTGCTAGCAATCTGTCAACACTGTTCCACTATGATATCACAACCAAAATCTTCATACTAAAACGTGACCTAGGAGATATTATAATGTGTCCGAGAATCTGCCCACTCTCAAAGGGATAATAAGCCGTGAATGTACATTTAGGCTAGTTGTGTCTAGTATTAAAGTAGTCGTTGCTATCTCCTTGCTATTGACGTAAGGAAGCTAATTTGACATCTGTCCTTGGTTTTTACCTGTAATTTGTTACGAGAAATAGCGTCATTGAAATATTACATCATTCGTTGTAACATACTTTAATGCTAAATAAGTCTTAATTGTATGGCATGGTATTGCACTATGTATTGACCATAACATACATGCACCGTTTAGTATATTTATTGAACACAAATAAACAAAAACACAATAATTATCTTTAAATTATACACACATATATAAATATATTCACGTCCTTAAATCTTTTTCGGAAAGGACAGAACCCTGGCAGTATTAGGGTTCGAATGTCATATGGAACATTGACAACAGGCTGCTAGCCTATCGACATGCCTAGCTGTAGCACAGCTAGTTAGCATTATTTTTATGTCTCAGATTAGTACACCCATATAATCATTAACCCCTTTGGATCATATAGTATCTCTTCGGTATATTTTAACAAAAGCATCAGGATTGTGATGCCATGGATATAGAACTATAAAGAATAAAGGCTAAAGCAAAACTTATACGTAATAAGTTCTTATCTATATATGAATAAGGTCTAAATTTCCAGAATCTTCGATAATGTTCCGGCTAAGATCGTAGCTCTTAGAACCTTCGTATGTAGGTTAGAATCGATCGTTGAGAGTTCAGAACGTGTGTTGGTGGGACGAGATCTTTCTAGAATACGCGTTAGTACGCTATTTCTTTAAGAATCGGAAAATTCTAACAAAATACAAACAAACGCATTCACGACCATTAAGCCTTGTGGGGTAGTTAAAGGTCAGGTGTCCATCTCCGCAATTGCGAATGTAGTAATTCTATGGCCACCTCAAACCCACGTGTTGACCAGATAGTCAGTACTCAATGTAACAGGTCATTTACATTCATTCGTCATTTACAAGCACTATTACCTGTTCGGGGCGCGATATTTTTCCCTCACCGTAGTATTCAACGCATTTCGCAAATGTATTTTTATTACGAAATAGATGTAAATCGATGTAGGATGAATATGTCTCTGATTTACGACTACCCTTACCCTTACTTTGATCAGTTAATGTCAGGTAGGTAACATTTTATTCAATGTCAAAGTCAAAAGATTTTTATTCAATATAAGCACAGTTAGTACATTCATTGAACGTCGAAATATATTGAGTGGCACTGGCAACTATGACTCTACCGTTGGTTGGGAAGCCCTAGCTTGAAGTAGTACCAACAAGAAACTCCAGCGTCAAGGATTTAGCCCAGTGCCAAGTATTACCTATGTAAATATTATTAATGACACACGAGATCAAAATTCTCAGACTTATAATGAACGTATTTCCCTAAAGCAACAAGTCTGTGCGTCTTATTTATTAAAGTAAACAGAAAAATGACTCATGCGAAAAATCACTGCAGCTAAAGGTTTGAGATTATCAATACGTAAAACATACTAATTTAATAGCGACATGGCTTACCACCTGTCACATTGAAGTACTTACTATCTGGTCAACACGAGGTGTCCGAGGTATCCATAGAATTACTACCCTCGCAATTGCTGAGATGGAAACCTGAATCTCTGACTACCCCGCAAGGTCGTGGATGCGTTTTTCTTTTAGATAATTGTGATTTATGTAAAGTTGTGATATATAATAGTTTTAACTGCAAAACGTTTTTCCCAGAGTGTCGTAGGAGGCGACTAAGGGACATTAGCTCAATAAAATCTATTGGGCGATGGACTTGCAACTTGTTACCAAAATGACCCATATAAAATCACGAGTCTAAATTTGATGCTTATAAGTTACTTGGGAGATATTGTAATGTCTCCGAGGTTCTGTCCACCCCAAAAGGGATTAAGAGACGTGAATGTGTATAGATATGTTTTTAAAGATAAAGACATAATATTGATACTTATCGAAACTATTTTTTTTCATTTTTTCCCATATGATGAGCAAAGCTAAAATATGATGATTTTTATTAATGTTACATGCTGAGAAGAAGGCAGATTAAATTATGTTCAAGTCCGAGAGACATGTAAACAAATAAATATGAATGTCCTCTTATATACATTCATATCAAATGAGTCATTACTCCAAGTGGAATGACCTCCAGAATGACTCAGCAAAATAAAATAAAAAAATGAGTTATTTATGGATCTAAAAAAAGTTGAAGAAAACTTACACATCACGACCTATCCCTGGGATAGTTTCTGGATTATAGTTACTCAAGGCCGAACGTACTACTAAATGCCTAGTTTCCAAAGACAGGTTGGGAGTCCATCGCTATTTGTCCAGATACTGACTATAACTTATTTAATATACTTCATATTATGAGGCATAATCCAATGTTTATGATCACACTGACGTACATAAGTGGTATTCAATATTGGATCAATATTTAATAAGCTTTTCAACATAGGATTAATTAAACACTATGTTCGAATAAACACTTTAAATAAACATGAATATTACGTCTTAATCGTCTTAAATCATTATCTTAAGTACTTACAATCATGTTTAAAATTAAAGAAGAACAATCGAATAGAAATAAATGCCAATCGATTTCATATCTTCATTTGTTCAGCCGCGACTGACATATGACAAAGGAACTCTTTGCAAATAATGTTACCTGCGTACCACAATGTTTGGCAAAGAAGATATACTACGTATTTACGATTCATTCCACTGACTGATGCGTCATGCAACAACGTCATATCTTTCGTTTGAAGGTCATAGAAAAGTTTCGTGTAAACTTTTCGTGATTTACGATGCCTGCATTACGAGTGCGATATGCTGATACCAATTTTATCTTTCGGATTCTAATGGTGACCTTTCGGAAAATAAAATTTGCATTTTATAAATAAATCTTCACGACTGCTAACCCGGTTGAGGTAAGCAGGATTTTGAGTGCATCTGTTAAGGTCTTTGACCGCTCCAAGCCCACGTTTTAGCTGATAGTGAAGGTCTTTTGGTTAGGTCGCCGTTTACTAGTGACTATTACCTATTCAGGGTTTTGTGACGATGTTTTCTCTCACATATATACATATATTAATAAGTATAAGATACAAAGTACGATGCAAAGATCGGGAAAAATAGAGGTTCTTGTAATGGAACCTATGGTATATATATAATATATTTGCCTTCCTTCAAAGTCACGGTACTTTTCACTTTATTCACCTATTTATTAGATAATCGGAGGACCATTAATTACATTTAACATACCAATCACCATTTTATTATAGATTTTTGAGAAGATCTTAATCTCTCACTCAACAAGTGCCAAGAGATGGGCAGCTCATCGCCAAATAACGACCAATATCACCCTAAACCACTTAAGTATTTGCGAATGTATTCAATTAACTCCAGAGCAGTAAAACTGTGGATTTATGAAGGTCGTTCGAGAGACACCAGTTTACAATGACGCATGCCAGGAACTCGTTTTAGCATAAACTAGAATTTAAATCGTGTGACAAGAATGCGAATTAGCATAGGCTTGGAATGTTCTGTGACTGATGTTGAAGGAGATTGGGTAAAAATAGAAATGAGTTTGGTTAGTACCTTTTAATGGCGACTAAGAATGAGTCTAAGCAACTAAGTAAAAATGTTTTAAGGGTTGTGTTAACTACTACCCTTTTAGCATTATTGTAAATTAAGGTTTAGGTAAATTATGGTAGCAGTATGGTATGTAGTGACTGACAATATCTAAAATTCCCTCCCAAATGTATGAAATTATGAACATTATTTTATTACACCAAAACAAAATAATCTTTTTTTTTGGTTTGGTAATTCTAATTAAATTATAAAACATATTCATACAGATTCCGTACCGATAAGAAACGCATTGACAAACTTACTGTACACATATTAATATAAAAGCAATCCAAATTACATATTCCCAAAATATTCTTTCTCTCCGATCCTAGAAAATGACGCATCCAATGAATGGTTTTCGAGTGGCACCCCTCGTTCAATTCTGCCTCCCCCCAACGGCTATGAAGCGTGAAAGCGCACCTGTTAACGGCATGACTCATTTTCGGGCACATGTGGCCTCAATGCATAAGAGTACTCAACTTGTACTTACTCACATTCGTTTATTTGGGTTGAGAGAAAGTTTATAAAAAGGATATTGTATGGTTAAAAAGAAGAATTTAGTTCCGTGTTTGTATTCGTATTTAAAGGTCGGTTAGGTTAGGTTAAAGGGTTGAGATTTTTGTATTGTATGATGGGCTGACAACCTTTTTTATTTATAAGTGAATTAAGGATTACTGCCTTGTCTTTACTTTACTTTTATGTCTGATAAGAAACTCGCATTATAATGTCAACGAAAATTGTGATTATGGTCTTAATACTAGCTATGCTATACTAGCATCATGTACAAGACGTAAATCTATCATTTCATCCCTTAATCGCTTTTAACGTGTAAACAAGAATAGTATAGGTACATTCAATGTCTCTCCCATATTCCACAAACTCTTACAACCTACTAGAAGGAAAACTTGACCGAAAACCTATCATAGCGAAGTCAGTGCCCAAATAATTATCGTACTTGGTCATGCATAGGTATTTTGCTGAATAGAAACAGTTATCTCTGAGTCACGGTTAGATATCAGACTCATTTACAGTAAGCTGGTTCAAGTTGAGTCTAATCAGTGACTCATTATTGTAAAGGGGTCTAAACACAGTGGTTACTTATGGCAATAAATGTAGAGATAATATCTCCAATATTCGGGATCATATAACAAGGTTCGGATTCCTCTGACTGTTAGTCATATACACATCACGCCCATTCCAGCAGAGGTAGAAATCATGAATACATACATATTTAATGACATCCATAGGTACGGCTTCTCATGTACAAACTCGTTGTTTCTAGGTACTAGATTTTTAAGACATTTTTCGGGGTTAACGATCATTTTTCCAGGTTATTACTGCTATAAAAACTTTAAATATTAATTATCCTTTTATTATATGACTAAAAAAACTCGCTAAAGTATAAAATAAATATATGTAAACATGGGTTCGCCACATATCGGTGTGTTAAGATCATAGTATTACAAAGGGTTATAGAATCCGAAAAACAATCAAATAGGTATGTTGAATGTATCAAAAAAGTACAGTCACCAACGCAAGTATTGTTCAGAACAATACAATACAAAACTTAAGAATTTAATTTGGCAATTATGACTAATAATTCGGTCTATTCACCTCAGATTAGATCATCGATGCCTTAAACACGACTTGGTTACATACAATGGATTGTTTTTAAATACACAAAGGATTCTATTCATACTTTCAATTGGACAGGAAAATAAACATGCCTATTATAAAGAAATAAAATAGTAAGAACTCTACGAGTATGTAGGTATAATACATACATATATTAACGCCTCTACGTCAACGGGATAGGCAGAAACTATCGATCGCCACCGATCCTGACAAATCTCTCTTGCTTCACACTATTAACCTTCTCATACATGCTTTTCTGTTCTTCACACTACGTATAGCCGCTCTGAGAAGATATTATAAGATATAGATATGATATGTTTATTGTTATAATGCAGTTTAAATGATACGAGGTAGTGTCAGTTTTACATGCTGTTCAAAAGTTCCTATATACGAATACACGTTTTGGAAAATCAATACAATCTCTTGTTACTTAATACTCCTTATTGATTTCCCTACATACATTATTTTACAAAGAGAATAAATTTTGTATTTTTTACTCTTCTATGCACATAATAAATCTCAACTCTACTTATTTTATTCAATAAAATATTTACTTACTAAAGTTTTTTGAACAGTAATTCACTTGTTGACCCATATGGGAAAGGTTGGATATTGCTTAATTCATTACCATGTAGGTAATTTGAACTTATTGCATTATGACACAGTGGTGACATTAGTGCAATGGCACAGACAAAATTAAATTTTGTTTTGCCGTACAAAGCAAGTTATAAAATTCTAAAATCAGAAATATATGTTTATTAAAACTACATATATAATGTAAACCCGAAATTAAAAGTCTGCTAGTTAAATCATTTAGACATACGAGTATGTACTTAATTTTATATATTAATTAAAAAAACATGAATCAGCATAAAACATGCGTTTAGTAGGTACATTAGCGATTTATATTGATAAAGACATCAATATGTTGTTATGCCGATTATAGGATTTGTGTCATCAAACATATTTAAGGTCATCGAGGAAGTTGTTAAAATAATATTAAATACCTATTTTGTTTAATGATTTATTGTTCTAGTTTTACTCAAGACAAGTAAGGACAAACTTCATTTGTTAAGAATAGTGTAAATTGAAGGCAAAAATTGTATTAGCAAAAGTCACAAGAGAACAGCGCTGTTAAATCCATAGAATGAAAGTAGTCGAAACCGTAAACGACCTCAAACCAGTATTCGACCTAGCCGAGGCACGTAATCAAACGTAACGTGGATAAAATCGAGTTACTAACTCAGAGGAGTTTGCGTTTAGCTCTACCCGTGAGGCTAAATCTGTTCCACAAATATTAACCTTCTCGCAAAAACTTTAGAGTCCATATTAGCTCGAGTTATTTCTCTACACGTGCGGAACCGAGGTATTAATGGAGTCAGTCTCCTATTACAAAGCTAAGCAGCGCTAAGCAACAGCACGAACGGAAACGATATTATTAAACTCTAGCCGCTATTTGTAGCGTCGTTACGGCAACTAGGCCGCAGTCGCCGCGCGATGACTCAAGCCTCGGTAAACAGTATGCGGGGCGATGAGTCACCGTTTTACACATTCGCGTATAGTGTTGAGAAGTGTTGTCAGTCTACAGTCGGACTCGTGAAGTTAAGAACCATTCTAGGCGTTATAAAGCAGCTTTTACTGCCAAACGCCTAGCTTAATATGATAAATAGACCATTTGAGTGACTTTGTGGTTCTGTTGTCATTGAATAGTTTACGTGAAAGTTTAGAATAAACTTAACATTTTGTTATTGTGTGCGTGTCGCGGAGTGAAGTGAAACGGTCGATAGTGAATGATCAATCCGTGTTTTAGTGGTATTTAAGACGTTCTTGTATTTGAGCCACAATGCCTACAAACGACAAACTCATTTCAAGGATTAAACGGATGGCCCACTGCATGTTATTGCTTCATATGGTGAGTTTATTTTAGATCCGACCTGTTTTAGATATCGGCGCTCGTTGGTCTACGCAAGGTGCACATCGATTCGAGTTCGACAAGGTCTTTCGTTGAAATTCTTAAACGATGCATACTAGTTGCTATTACCTACGAATACCTTTGCCATTATATAGAACCTCAAACATCATTTGTTTACACATACAAATACACGACGAACTAATGCTGACGTTAAAGTAGCAGTTCTAATTAGAGCATTTGATTACCTCATTGAATTTAACCATGACTATTGATGAAAGAGAATAATTCATCAATGAAGCTATGAAAGACACCGAATAAAATCAAATTCAGTAAAATGACTAGATGTTGAAGTAAATGGAACCCTCTGGTGCAGATCCCTCAGGGTAGAGTTAACTTTGTTAGAAGTTGAGAGAGCAAAGTTTGCCATCGAATAGTAGCAATTCAATCTTTTTGTTTCGTTTCAAAAGTCGAGTGAATAGAAAGCAGAACCCACAGTATAAAACAGAAGATAAATTGATTTCCTCTTTCAAACTTTGATAGATCAATCTCTAGTTTAATACCTACTTGTACGTATAATTTAATATCCAGTTTACTCGTTTTTAGTTGAGAGTGATAGCTCACAAGATGATTTGTTAATGAACCTTGAGAGAATCCTGCCTTTTACCCCAATAAGGAAATATACCAACGAATGACTCATAGGCCTCACTCACTGACAATTTCTATCTGTTGCTTAACCTTGGGACAATCCTGGATATTCCTTCAAAGTGGATATATGCGAACTGATTACTTATAATATTCTCTCTGACTACTTTTGTCTATTGCTTTTGGTGTCCTTCTTAAGGTTTCGTTTCAGAGCTGTTCTTATATCACACGAACCGATGCCCCTCGTCAAAATTACACTAGTATGATTCAAAATAACTTCAAGGGTGGAACAAATTAATTTACTTCCTAGATTTAACTTTTGCGTCTAATCATATGCAAATATTACTATCAACCTTAGCTAACTAATAAACTTTGGATACCTACTAGTTTGTTTGTCACTATTGTTTAATGATATTAAGATAAAACAATAAAATATGAGATAAACATTTTCCATATTTCTCATAAGAATACGTGTTTTCCTAATAGTGAGGAAACCTTGGTATGGATGGAAAACGAATACAAATAAATTAAACAGATATAAGTACATACTTCATAGATAATATAAAAAAAAGTACATATATTTATTCATAAAAAACACAACAATATACTCAGCTAAAACAATAATGAGAATATTTATTGAATATTACCAAAAGAAAAACGAACGATAGTGTCATGATGTCATTTCGTATTAAATTCGTTTCTAAACAGTCACATTATTTGCATTAACATTATTGATATCTAAAATCAATACACCAGTCACTTCTATCTTCAATATAATACAGTAAAAGGGCAGACAGTTTAAATTAGAACTTGTTTGGGGTGGAAGGTTTGCTGAACGTGCCCAGACGAGATGTCTATTCACTGCAGAGGGATGACCGTGCCAATTGTGACTGTAGTTTCGAGTACCTAAAAGAAACCAATGATTATATAACTTCTACAGTTTAATATATTGTTCTTTTTACCAGAAAACGGGACATATTGCGTATATTTTCTAAACAAAGTATTATTTTTGTTACCCGGCTCTTCGGTATGTTATAATTTCCATGGTCACTCAACTTCTTGATAAATAAATAAAAATCGCGAGTCTCAAAAATATAAAATATTGTTTCTGGTATCTTCATACATTTACATAGGTTACCGAATTAAATGTTTCAGTGACCTGACTTTCAGTGAATAAGAGTAACATTTAGATTAAAGAGTTAACTGGATTGACTCATCAGTATAGTTACTCACTGCTTGGAAACTAGTTGAATGACTTAACGACTCATCCTAGATAAACTTAACTGTGTTGTTAGTATAACATGCCTTGTAAGTACCTAGTTAATCTCTTTCGAAATATATTTAGAAAGAAACTCGGCATTCAATGAAGTACATAAGATAAAACAATTCACGATATTTATATTTTGAGCAATCTTATCAAATATGTCACAAAATCGGCAAAGATCTTGCATTATGAAATTTGCTACCGTATAATAATAACAAACCTTTACCGAGATTCGACAATACAATAAATGATGATGATTCATAACAAAATTAAATAAAATATGTTAAACGAGAATAAGTTAGGTATTATATTAATCCAATTACAATTAAATGCCAGTCAATAAATGCGTGCCGTGGAGTCCCGAATGGCGTAGCTCGGCGGGAATCTACGGAATCTATCTACATCTTATTTGGCTATTTATATATTGGAAGAGTAGTGTGTGGTTTTGTTGCTGTTTACATATAAAGCTCGCGTGATTCATTCTACTCGCCAGCCGATGCGTCTGGTTGGTTTACATCCTTGATGCCACCAAGATTACTCACTAGTAGTATTAATACGAGACTGGTCCACGGAAGCTCGACCATTTCCTTTTGTTCCCATACACTGTTTTATTTTAGTACAGTGCACTGATCTCGTATTAGTCAGCGGTCTATTTGCGGAATTTTTGTCTGACCAAAAATGTTAAGCGTCTTAATATAATTTTAAAATGAGAGCTTTGGTTTGGATATTTAAAGAAAGATGTCACTGTGTAACTAACACATTGACACCTTTCTTTACGGTATGACTGATTGTAATACATGTTTTGTAACAGCTGTTTTTAATAGATAGATAATGCAACCAGGTGCGATGATATTGCATGACAAAGCATAATTATTTATCATGAAAAGGCTCATTATTTAATATAATTATTGAAGGTATTTTTTAAACTATTTTCTTACAATATTTTTTCTTATTATGATGAGAATAGAATTTTACTGGGAATACTTTCAATAGCTTGTAGAAGTTTATTAAATCTAAAAAAAGTAATTCGTCTAATAATAAGCGCATTCACACACAAGATATATAAGATAGAGAGCTGCATCTGTACCCTCACCAAACAAAATTCTGGGGTCTTTTGTCGTACATTATTACACGTCAATAATAGTCGATGTCTTTGTATGAGGAAATTCATATTAGGCATATGAAATGGTCCCAAGTCCATTTTAGATCCTCGAAGAGTTGATTTAACAGGAAGTTATTATACCGGTCCACGCCAGCCTTCTCACGTGAATGTAGATATTATTGAACCAGGAAATGCCTTGTTGTCAGCTATTTCCCCATTATAAAACAGAGATCGTACGGCCCGAGCCGAATCAATGTGTTCGTTGGATTTATATGTACATACATGAGTAGAACTAGCCTGTTTGGCTTTGGAGATTACAGACTTTTATTTCACTACCTTTATTTTAAACGCACTCGTATATATACACGTCACCTTTCCAGAGATTCTTAATAGTACTGATATCACAAACCACTTTCGCTTCATAGACACACACTTCTTTAGCGGTTTTACGTACTAAAGTTATACATAAAATACATACGCATCACGCCTGATTCTCTGTAGAGGGGTAGGCAGAGATCACGGATCCCCATTTGTCCCGATCCTGACAGTCCACTTTCGCTTCATTGACACTCATACATTTCATCATACACGCAGTGTACTAAAGTTACTATGAATATTTCCATATGTTATTTTACTTCCCTGATATTCATACAAATCTTAACACCCTTAGTTATTAAAGGCTGTAGTTAGGCTGTTAGGCTTGAGTTTGAGTATCTATATATTATTATCTCTTCGCTAATTTAGTATCGATGTAAAATCTAAATGATCCAAGCTAGCCTTTGCAACAGTGGATACTTTGTTGTTATTTTGCGTTGGTGAATATTGTAGGTGTGAATTGGATGAGGAATGCGGTTTTGCCTTTTAAGTTACAAAAATGTATTCAGTATTCCGTGGGAGTTATGTCTTTCTATATTTCTTAATATTGCTGAAGTGGTCATACGTACGAGAATATTTTATATTAAGTGATTTAAAGTATGTATATAGTATTGCTACATCATTGCTCCACAGTAACAAGTACAAGAAAACATACATTAACGTGATATATCGTATACCTATGCATTATTGCACATCATGTTCACAATACTCAAAGACGTACATACATCGTAGATAGAAACAACTGAATCACTTAAAATCATTATCTTTGGGCCTTTATTGGATTATCTTACACCAAACTGAATGTCATTTATAAAAAAAATTAATTGTAAATTCCTTTAAACGTGGATTGCCCTTTTGCCTTCCAAAGTCCTTAAAATTAAGCTTATCAGTTAAATTAAAAGTCCTCAAACAGTGCTAGGGAATTTAAGCAAACAAGATTTGAGCGAATTTGCTTTAGGCCCTTATGTTTAATGAGAGCCCTTGGACTTACACCCTCCGTGTCCTGAGGCACGGAAATAGCGAGACTCCATCCCTGAATCTAATGACCCAAAGCTGCCTCGAGGCCCTTCATATAAATAGCAACACCTTATAGCCATACGTCAACGGTTACAGTCGATTTAGGTAGGGAATAATCAAGCAGTTTCTGATTTATACATTGATTGATTTATACATTTTAGGTTACAAAATATTTGTATTTACGATAATGGCTCTATGAAAAAATAAGAGTTGTTAAATTAGTAGTGTGAAGAACAGAAGTACATGCAGGTGGAAAAAGAAAGGTTAGGTTAGGCTATACGGTGTGGGACAAATATTTTCAAGATCGTTTAATATCTACCAATATTTATCGGCGTGTAGAGGCGCGAATATACGTATATGTTATAATATTCGCTAAAGTATGCCTAAGACGTATACGACGTATTACATAGTATGCTATATTGCCGACCTAATAAACGTAACCGCCATCCGAAGGGTGAGAAGGGCCAATGACAACCCAAAATGGCGAACCGCTGCATTTTATGGCCACTTTGTCCCGTCACATAATCGGCGGCTACGATGGGACGACTCCGCTTATACTAATAGCTTTTGCTATTGACCTTGTTATTAGGAATACTTATGTCCGCGATTCTTGAATATCTAGGTATATATAGTAGTGTAGAAAAAATGTTCATTATATTTTTGTAGACGAACTAAAATACAGCTCATCTTTGCCCTAAAAAACTGTCTAAATTTGACGCAGAATTCCTTGGAAAATTTTCGGAGAATATGTATATAAATATTTATGTATGTATTTTAAAGAAGCCTTTCTCTTCTTTCCAGGTTGAATTCGTAGAAGCATACTGCACACCTAGGGACACGACTCGTCGATCACCGCAAAGTCGCAGATCCCGCGACTTCCGAAGGTCGCCCGATTCCTCCAAATGGCGGTACGACACCCGGCGATCCAATTACGAATTTGACAGTCGCCGTCGTCCTTACGAGTACGAGACCAATCGTCGGTACTTCGAAAGATCAGAATTCGACGGCGATTCGGGAAGACGGGCAGAGTTCGACGCGGATTCGGCTCGGAGAAGAGCGGATTACGAGTCGGCGAGGCGGACCGATTTTGATTTATCTGCCCCTGGTGGGTCGAGGAACAGTCCGGAGTGTGTGGAGCAGTCTGTGGAGTCCCCACCGGAACCAGCGCCCTCTGCGCCGCTGAGACAAGACAGGCGAGGACAGCCTTATTACGAGTCGGGTAAGATCATGTTTGGAGTTAATTTGTTCATGTATGTTAGGTATAGTTATTTAAACTAATAATATTTTACAAAATATTTATGTACAACTGATTCGATTTCATATCCATGAAAACTTCAGACTACCTTAGTCACTTCGTATGGTAGAAACGTATGATATACTGAAGCCACAGGCAGCTCGTTTCATATTGAAATAACGTAAAATATACTTATGTATAATATTAATATGTATATCCTACAGTGTTATTTAGAAAAACCCAACATCTAGCTAGAACATACTGTTTAATTTCCACAATAAGATTGGAAGTTAAATTATGCATGTGTTACGCGATCACTTGCCCTGATACTGTCGTTAACCCGTGGGGTTTGGTCATCGACGCGTAAAAGCAATTACGCCTCCTGATGACGTCGTTTTCTATCCCCTCACGTCGCTAATAGACAATTTGCTCATCTCTTTCCACCGTTTTGTGTAATGGTGAGATCATTTGCCTAACGCAGTTTTATGTTGCGGGGCGACATAGTACTGAAATAAAGTAGTTGGCTTGATGAAAAATTCTGAGCCTAATCTTTTGTAAAGCTAGAAAAAAAACTAAGAAATCTCATTATTTCTTTCAGAATCATCAACAGACGATCGTAGCACTACATCAGAAGAAGAAGAGGAAGACGAATTTGGTGACTTCGATCCCTTCGCCACTGCACCTTCTCTTCACTCACCAGACAGCGGGCGATCTGATCCCCGATACGCCAACGCTCCTCGAAGGAACCCTAGTCCTTACTACTACGGAGACTTGTTTAAGACCACACCCCATTCGGCCCCTTCTGCTCCGACCGCGTCCACCACATCATCTACCCGAGGGCCTAGATACAGGAAGTCAGCTAGCTTGGACGCCCCGCACGTAGCAGCCAGGCCTACCCTTCCAAAGCGGTTCTCAGTGGCCGAAGATGGGTTCCGCGAATTAGATCGCTCCTCGTCCTCGTCCGGCGAAAGTACGTGGATGCCGCCGAGGCGTCGTGGGCGCGACGCCGCCAGCTGCGTGTGCGCCGCGCCCGACGATGTAGAAGACCGCCGCACTTCGCGAAGCGTGTTCTATGTGCCGGCGCCCCTGCCTCGTTGGCCCCAAGAGATGTCTACTCGCCAAATCTATGAAACGGCATTCGATTGCAAACTCGCCCGCTCCGACGACGATCTAGATGAGTTCGATAGAGTCAGCAATCATGCAATCCTTTTGCAAGGTGATGATCGCAAACTGATCACTTCGACGTCTTCCGCTTTTGAAACTGTTGAATTGTCCAAGCAAAATGTTAAGTCCATTGACCACAAAGGACAGAGAAAGGTGACTATGAAAAATGATAGCGTTCGTAGATCTAAAATACCGACAATACGTCAGAAAAGAGAATCAGAAAATAATGCAAACGCATTGGCGGAAGAGTTGGAAAAGGTTCAAATAAAAGAAGAAGAGCGGAATGCATCCGTCTCTCAGTTACCCCTTCGAGGTTACACTCCTTCACCTCCATCTACAGCACCATTGCCTACAAAGTTTCAGCAATGTAAAGATGGAACAGCAATGAATAGTATTAAGAGTGCACCAAATTTGCCTCAAACGCAGCCTGCCCATCCTAGATTAAAAGATCTGAGACTGCCAATCAAATCCTTAAGAGCCAGAGAAACGCCGACTAGCAGTGACGCAAGCATGGCTGATGTGAAGGGGTCCATTGAAATGGATTCTTCGCAGGACTTACGAGATTCTGGCCGAGAGTCACGGGAGGACGAGAAAAGAGATCAATCTAAAGACAGTATTTTTTTAGAGATTAAGGGCCGACCCACATCCGATTCAGACACACCTGAACTGAATCGGTACAAAGGGCCCAAGAGGGTCGGTCCTTTAATAGATTTGAAAAATAGGCCCGGAGCTATTCGACCGCGTCGTAAGTATTCCAGTACAGAGAGCATGGCTACTAGCAGTAGTGGAGGCAGTTTGGAGTCACTCAGAAGTAGCACTAGTGAAGGAGACAGGAGTAGTAGTAGCTCAGAGAGTCGTCGTTCATCCTCTCTTAGTTCGCATAGTTCTGACTCTGGCAACGTACCACATAAACCACATCACATGCAGTTAACAGGTTTCGGTCATCACACAAACAAATTACATATCCTTAGCCCGATATCAGACAAATCATCACAAGAGCAAGCCTCTGAGACGTCAGATAATAAGAATAATTCACAAAAAGTGTCACCGGAAGACAACGAATCTGGTACAGTAATCCAAACGACGGTAGAAATTGTTCCAAAGCCAAGGAGACGAGCGCTACAAAATAGTAACTTATTGAATTTGACGTTTAGACATTCGTCCATCGGAGACGCGGAAATTCAAGGATCAGATAGTGGAATCTCCATTCATTCTAGAGAAGGAGTAGATTCGCGTAATGCCTTTATTACTCCCAAAAATAGTAGCAATGAGGATGATAGTAAGGAAAAAGACATAGACTTGGATGACCTACCCTTCGACATGCCGAAACTGAGGAGACGTCGGGCAGAGGCTGAAGCGGATTTAAGGTCATTGCCTTTTGATATGCCAAAATTACGAAGGAAGCTAAGAGGACAATCTCTACAACTGAATGACTTCAGTGGAGGGATTTCGAACGCATCGTCAAGTCAAAGTGTCCAAGAGCTAAATCAAGGTAAAGTATACAAATAATGTTTTAAATTTAAAGTAACTAATTAATATTTACATTAGTCTAATTTAGAGTATTATTTTTTTTACATTTTAAATGATACGAATTTACATTTTAATTTTCTTACTAAGGAATATTGGACCTACTACTCCAAAATACGACATCAAAGTCACTTACTTCTTAATCTTTCCCGCCCTGATATAGACTCCAGCATTTAATTGAATAGAGTGCTTTGAGGGTAACTTTTTCCTCCATGTGTACGAACCAATTTGTATCTGTTTAGACACGTTACATTCTTACAGTCACCGCCAATTGTGCAAGACATTTGATAAGGGGCGCTCTTTCTGTTACTGTAATTTATAAACTCACATATAAGGTGACTTTTAATATAAACAGCCTGTGATAGACCACTGTTAGACATATTACTTTCTTAAGGGAACACCATAAAATATATTCATATGTATAAATTATATGTAAAGTAACTTTTTTTGTTTATTACAGGTAATAACAAACATCGGGCTAAACTGACGTTGGACTTTGATAGTACAAGTGGATCTGGTTGCAACAAAGGATTGCAACTAAATCTGCGGTCCATAGCTCCACCGAGAGACTTGATCGACGCCTCGTTACCACTTGATAGACAAGGGTAAGTATCTGCTATTTATGCAAGAGAGTAATGCTCAAGAGAATAAGAATTCAATAATAAAATAATATTCAATAATTTAATAAAAGAAAATAAATAAAATAAATAAATTCAATAATAAGACAATGTATGTAATAATGCGAGAAAACTATTTTTAAAAATAACACACTTAGTCAATGACTTGCAATACAATAAATTGGCTTAAAGCAAAATATAGGTATACCGCATTTATGCCACATATGATATTAAAGAAATAAAATATTACAATAGGAATGTTTTATTTGTTGCAGCTGGTACCACGGGACCCTGTCTCGCGTGGAAGCCGAGGGTCTGCTGAGGGACGCCAACGAAGGCGCCTTCCTCGTCCGCAACAGCGAATCAGCCAAACACGACTATTCGCTTAGCTTAAAGTGAGTATATAAGAATACTTTCTCATAATATAAAGCTTAAAGATTAAAAGAGAGATCTTGTAAGCAATTTGCCATCTGGAAAAAAATGGACAGATGCAGATCTATGATCTCTGCTTACACCTCTATCATAATATTTTTACACATAGGTTTCAAGCCATTTTATATAACTAAAATATTCTCATCTTCTAGTTAAGGACTCCCTAAAAGCACAGGATTAGTTTCTCTATTATCACCTAGAAGCCTTCATTTAAATGACACAACTTCACTTCCTTTGTATACTAATTACCCATTTTCCTTTGCAGATCCACTAGAGGATTCATGCACATGCGTATCTGCAGGAGCAACGAAGGCTACACTTTGGGAGGAGCCACCACAGCCTTCCCCAACGTACCCTCGCTCATGAGGCATTACGTCACCGCCCAACGACTTCCTGTCAGAGGGGCGGAACACATGGCTCTGTCCACCCCTCTCCCGGCTGTTTTGCTTTAGGCTTTTACACAGCTTGCAAGACTTCGTTGTAGCCCTAACGGGTAAGTAGGTTTTGCATCGCAAGGAACAAACAGGGCATAATTATTTATCGTTTTAACTTATGTAACGTCGTGAAAGCACAAATTTAAGTGTATGTAAGTTAATTTTTTATGATCAGCAGTGAATAAACCAAAGAATAGTAGGTTTAAGTGTTTTAGGCGATCTCTTAAGTGTGGGATGCTGTTTGAATTTAATCTAGGTAGTGGTAACAGAAACGAGAAAGTATTGTTCCATCCTATTGCTTAAAAGGTTGTTTTGTTCCCTCTGGTTGTCAGGGAACGTTGTAATGAACTGTACTTAAAGATAATCTTGCTATACTGCACAGCAGTTACCTAGTCCCTTTAACTTTAGCAATAGACTTAAGCGCCAACTATGTCTAATCTGATATATTCGCATCATTATGTTTATGATTAATTTAAGCGTTTGTATTTAGTACTTATCTTATTATCGTTTAGTCGAGTCTTGCAAATAGTACTATCAATTAGAAATACTCTTATCATTGTATTGACGCAAATGTGTATATCTTATGTATCAATGGCTTGACCGTTCGATAAATTACATTTCGCTGACGCGAGTACTTGAGAGATAACTGTATCGGCCTAATTAAGAGGAAAAATATGTGATTTATCATTGACAAACAATGAGTCATCAACAAAGTACGAAACAAGGTCGGATATAATTGAATGCGACGGCCATTGAGAAAGTACGTTCAATATGAATGTGCTATAATTTACGTGTATCAGGTGAACCTCGATATTAGATTATGGCGTGTTAGTTTTAGAGTTGGATGTTGATTGGCTAAATGTGGATAGTGAGTCATCGATATCGAGGTCATCCGGACACGACACTAGTATCGATCTTTTCATGTTACGGCAACGAATGTAGTTACTATTTTCGTTAGTTCAGTAGCTGTTTGCGATTCCTCATGGCGATGTAGTTAACCAATGTTGCTAATATCACCTTTTGATTTTAAACTTCAGTGTCATGAATTAAAATGTTGTGAAAACACTGTATTTAAGATTTAAGGTAGTTTGTAAAGCACATGTTATGTAATTTTCACCCTAACATTTTACTGAAGCTTTTAAGTTGATAGAAGTAACTTTTTTATAAAAGTCAAACATAATATATAAGTGACCAATACAGATAAATTTGAAATTAATTTATTCAATTTTTTTGCGACTGGTTAAGTATTTATTGTCATATTTCCCATGCCAAAAATTTATGTTAATTCGAAAATTATTTGTATTATTTAAAATTATATATTCACATACTTACAAAATTGTGTTTAATCCTAGTATACGCTATTATATTGATATGTTATGTGCAAATCATTTATTCAATGAAAAGATCTCAAACAAAGTTCGTTTGTAATTAATTTATAAAAAAATAAGTTACCTTAGACTAACATTCTAATATTAATTATTATTGTACCTGATTTATTTTTAACATTTCAAGTAAAGAATTTATTTAACCTAAATATGTTTTTGCGAATAAATTCAACACCAGTTGCATTTTACTCTTAAGTTTAAGTTGTTTTATGTACCTTTAAGTTGTTTCTTACTGACCTTAGAAAAGTCTGTTATGATTATCAATACATAATTTAGTTTGGAAAAGGATGATATGAATGTATGTATGTATATGTGAACATAAAGTTCAATAGATCCACCGCGAAGGCAGCTTGACAGCATGCATCTTAATTTTTACATTACTGTAGCTTGTAACTTTTTTAAATGTCTAGTTCTAAGTACTAGCCGTAGAGTAAGTGATTAGTAGGATGTTATACAAAACATTGTATTTGGAATTATTGGATGTGTCAAAAATTTAAAGTTGCCTAAACGTTTTAGACACTTTTCTAAATTAGTAAAATTACAGCTTAATCGTAGTTAATAATAATGGATTATTAATTAACAAGGTGTAGTTTGAAAGTGAAAATAAATTCATTTTAAAATACGAATACGTTTCATTTGCTTACCTTACACATGTTACACTTGTGTCTGAAAATTCTCCACTCAAGGTTGGGTCTTTCATTGAAAATGAGCATAGATGAAGGTGGTAAGTAACATTTAACCCTGAGAACGTAATTCCTACTAATTTGCCTTTGCAAAGACAGAGCAAACCATGATTCAAGATTCATAAGGTTAGCTAAATGCATAGAGTAACAATTACAGATGCTACAATCCTTACCATGACAGTGGGAAGTCTAATATCTTTTTTTAGAGAAGTGTAGACAGACATCACGGACCGGTCGACATCTATACCTGTAGTATTATATTATCTGTGTCTATACTATGTGTACCTGAATAAAAATAAATATTGCCATCTAGTGGTTGCAATATGAACTATTTTGTTGACGTTGCAAACTCAAGTATTAACTCCCGTATAACTATTACGAATTGCTGCTCCAGTCTACTGATAGATGTCACTATTTATACTGCAAAAGTAGTTTGAATTCATGTCCAACGGATGGCGATAATAGTTAGAAGTTCACGTACTTCGTTTCATAATAATTAGAAATAAATAATATAGCAGTCTGGAAATAAGTGCTCCCACGTGGGTTTCAAGGTTATGGAATAACGCGATAATGGCGTTTCTGTCCATTAACCTAACTAAGCTTGTTAAGCCAAACAAAAGTAGGTACAAACAAACTAATTTTGTGGTTTAATTGAAGCTATAGAGTAATCGATACCCCCTTGTCTCGTGCTAAAAGTTAATAGAATGGATAAGAACACATATAAATGTGTGATAGATAGTGTTTGAGGGAAATAACGCTTAAAAGTGCTCTGGCTACATGAAATGTTACTCACTTTAGCTATATGAGACAGAGTTAATTAAGCACTTATTAATAAATGATAGCCCTCCTAATATGAATATGTTATAGTTGAGTCGCCTTATACGACATACTGAAAATAAATCTTTGCAATGTCTCTTGAAGTGTATATACATACATATCATGTCCATTGCTCTATCGAGGGGTAGGCAGAGATCACGGATCCCTGTCTGTCGATCCTGACAAAGCAGTTTTGCTTCATTAATACTCTTATACCTCCTCATACACACTCGGTGAAGAGTACAATAGAATAATTAATATTGATGTGATGAAACACAAGCAAATGAGTAAAATACATCGAAATTATTATAATTATACCAAGCATGGCTATTAAAACTATTATTTCCGTATTCCTGGTTAAATTTATCAAAGTTCCGTTAATTTTATCGACAAAACGTCTAATTGGATGTACAACTCTATTAGGCAGTTATTTTAATCCAATTTATTACTCACAAATTGGTGGGGAAGACAATTATGAATTGAATAAAGGCTTCGTAAGGACATCGGGATTAAATCGCGGCGAGAACAAAGTTAGGAAATCGTTTTCGTCCCGCACTCAATCAGTGGATGCCTGAGCGTTCATCAATTTGGCGGATGAAAGATGCGAATCGCTGCCTCAATGATATTGATAGACTGGGAAAAGTGATGGGATAGACTATATTTAGGACTTATAAAGTTAAAAAAACGATGGCAAAAATTCTGGTAATATTGCCCTTTTAATATATTAAGGTGCGTATTTTTGTTGAAAAATATACATAAATGTGCTTGAATCCTTTTCGGGGTGGGCGGAGCCTAGAAAACAAAGATAAAAACTCTTTGATCACTTAACTAATTATCAGGGTTGAGGTGGCATTAATGTGAAGCAAGTCACGAGTTGCTAGCCCATTGCCTCATAGATTCCATTTATTAATAGTCTCTTAAAACTACCGATAGCTGAGTAGTATTTTATTACCGTATGATAGGTTTACAACTAGTGTCTACTAAATTATAAGTTTTGTTTTTCCCAACCTTTTTATACTTCGTGGAAAGTCACAGGTTCGGGTGTCTATTTTCGCAATTGCGGAAATAATAGATAGTCTGTACTCAATGACAGTAAGGCGTGTCACCATTTATAAGGACTGACTATTATCTGTTAGAGGTGCAGGTTCCTTTACAATGTTTCCGCCACCGTAGTACTCAGTGCATTGCGAAAAATTATTTATTAAAAACGTTATGAATTTCGTGCGCAGTGAAATGCGCTTCGCAAAACCAGTGACTGAAATAGGTGAAGTCTTTTTGAGTTAATTAACTTCCTAGCCATCATTCGAACCCGTGCCGTGTATACTAATTACTTTTTAAGTCCCATTTTGCTTGCACTTTGTCATTGAGTTTCGTTTCACTGAAGCGAAACTTTGCGTTGGATTCGACTGAGCCAAAGTACGGCTGAAGTTGATTATTCAAAGTAATAACTTCAACAAGAGATTCGAAAACTTTCTGATTTTGGCATTTGCTTCAATCGTAAAGTGTTTGTACGTACCTACGCTTCTAAATATGTTTATATAAAGTGTATGAATGGAGGTAAGTGAAAACTGTATACTTAACGCTATGCTTAAATTTAGCAAAGTTAGTTAATTAATTAATGTAATGATGATTATATCGCATTATAAATTTTCTTTTTAATTTATAAATAAAAAATAACGATGAACACAAGAGAGGTGGGAAGCTTGATTTTGGAATTAATTTCAAGATTTTAAAACATTGGGGTGTATGCTTATTTGTCTCCGAAGGGGCAAGCAGAATCCAATCAAATAGTAAGGCAATAAAACCGTACAAAGCAGCTGTGAAATCACCTTCACACACATCCACATCAACTGAAGAAGTATTCAAGAGATTGCGCGATTAAATTGTATATGGAGTGAAGTTAGAAAACCGATTCCATTCTCCGTTCAATCCGTGAAATTCCCGTTCACTCATCAATTTTCCGAATAAAAGACGCGAATCTCTATTGAATGGCGGAATTCAGTCTATTGGTGAGCATGAAAGCTTTTATGTTAAAAATTTGATTGTTTCGGTGAGATAAACACATTTGCATGCACGCTCACGTAACCTGCTTTTGTACAGACTCGTGTTTTTGTGTCTTTGATGAACTGGGACGAAAATAAAGTCTGACTAGCTGTCTTTCTTTCTGAAGTAAATTGTAGAAGGTGAATAAGGGTTATGATCTCTACGAATAGCCTTGATCCAGATACCAAAGTTTCATGGTATTGTTACCGGTTTACTTAAGATATAGGTATGTTTAAATAAGTTGTCGCAATTCTTCAATGGGTAACAAAACTTTTGACACGTTAAGCGCAGTGTATCAATTTTGTAAACACTTGTGGTGAAATCCTTTTACGAAAAAACTTGGTAGTCAAACTGTTAAACATGATACCCCGCATTTTTGTATGCAGTTATTCTGTGAAACATACAATCAAAACCTCTTTTTATCCATCGAAATCCGCATGAAATAACAAAGCGAACAAACATTTCTGAATTCACTTTGCTATTGAACTTCGTAATTATTGTTCTAACGTTTAATGTTGTGCAGTTGGCAGTCCATATTTCTAACTAATATGCCACTTTGACTTACGAGTATTATGAACTCCTAAGACTTTCCACGAAATTACTCGCACACGTGGCTTACATACTACTAATGGTAATACAACATGGCTAATGAAACTGAGTTAATGAATGAATAAATGATATTTCTTCTTGTTTTAATCACTGAAATACAAGCGCCTGTTAATAAATACGTTTTCATTCGCGTTTTGGGGTGTACATTTGGAAAAATATGATCAATTTATAAAGGATATAGAATGACAAGTTGGTAGTCAATAATGATGTATTACGTACGACGTACTATGAGCACAGATAGATACTACTATATAGTATAAATAATAGTAATAATTTATCGTCGGACAGTATTTTGACTTTCCTGTAAGCTCGGAATAATAATCGATAGAAATGACTGATCTCAAAATATTCTTTTCTGCAATTTTTAGAAACTTCTGTAGTAACATTAGGATATAAAATGAATTTTAAAGTGTAGTACTATAAATTATTCTAGTAAGTGGCTTGTATGCATAACTACTAGATCTTGAAACTGCTCGCAGAAAAGACATGAAAATCTTCGTCTTATTTACACAGAACAAAGTCCACGTACCTACGAATACAATAACCATAAATGTTCCCGATACATTAAAAGCTCTAACAAATCTCAGGGCAATGAATCAGGGCTTTTGTTAAGCCTTTCCTTGGAATGGGCCGAAGCTATTCCAAGTTAATTAACTTCCTAACAATCATTCAAACCTGCAAGGCGGCTACTAATTAGTTTTTAAGTTCCATTTTCATGGCACTGACTGATACGCTTTCCCTTTCAAGGCGTTGAGTTTTCGTTGGTTTTTGGAGTTGTGGAAGTTGTTTTGGTAACAAGGTGCTTTTATGTGTCTCCCATGTGTGATATTTATTAAGTTTGAGTTCGGAGTTCTTGATGAGGATGAAATTTAAACTTTTCAGCACTCAAAATCATTGAGTATGTAAAGACCGATAGTCCTATTTAGAAATATCCTTAAAGCGATATTCCTTTCAAGAATATCCTTAAAGGACTATAGTCCTTTTCAGGAATATCCTTAAAGGACCATAGTCCTTTTCAGGAATATCCTTAAAGGACCTTAGTGCTTTTCAGGAATATCCTAGAACGACCATATTTCTTTTCAGGAATATCCTTGACGGACGAGAGTCCTTTTCAGGAATATCCTTGAAGGACGAGTGTCCTTTTTAGGAATATCCTTGAAGGAACAAAGTCCTTTTCAGGAATATCCTTGACGGACAAGTGTCCTTTTAGGAATATCCTTGAAGGACGAAAGTCCTTTTCAGGAATATCCTTGACGGACAAGAGTCCTTTTCAGAAATGGACGTAGATAAGCAAAAACGATCCTACCCACAAAATGTTACATTTGAGTTATTGAAGATTGAAGTTTAACCTGTGTTTGCTCATTAATAAACTTGCTTGTGTTTATTGTTTCTTAAGAAAATATGTGTGTGTCAATGTATATTTTATTCATACATATAAATTGTATTGAGTTTAGCTTTATATCTTGAGATATTCAGCTAAATGTGTGTTAGGATTCTTTTTGATAAAAGCTATTTTCAATTATGTTAAGCTCATTTTCATTTCGCAAAAAGGATTCAAAGGATAAATTTAGTTTAACAAAAGAGATCCAAATGTTCTGAATCGTTTTTGTGATTTAACCAGTGCATTATTTAGTAAAAAAAATGTTTAACAAAAAAGATTCATGCTTTCTGAATCTTTTTAGTGATTTATCTTTTGCATAGATTTGAATTAAATATTATAATCTAAAAGGATCCACATGCTTTGGATTTTTTTAAACATTTTATTTTGGTGTCAGTTTCTTAGACTGACCGTTTTACAATAAGATCCAAGGAGAATGGATCGTTTTTATGAAACTAAAATAGGGGTTTGCCATACATGTGGCTTGGTAACCAGTGTCATTTTAATGTCAAAATATTCGTATTTTACTTGGATTGTTTTTGCTAATCGAAAGTATAGACCTTGACGAGCAGTTTGGTATACTTAACTCATTTTCGGTCATGTTGTGGCTTGGATCCTATTTGCTTATCTACGTCCAAATATCCTTGAAGGACGAAAGTCCTTTTCAGGAATATCCTAGAAGGAACAAAGTCCTTTTATGGAATATCCTTGACGGACAAGTGTCCTTTTCAGGAATATCCTTGAAGGACGAAAGTCCTTTTCAGGAATATCCTTGAAGGAAGAAAGTCCTTTTCAGGAATATCCTTAAAGGACGATAGTCCTTTTCAGGAATATCCTTGAAGGACGAAAGTCCTTTTCAGGAATATCCTTGAAGGACGATAGTCCTTTTCAGGAATATCCTTAAAGAACGAAAGTCCTTTTCAGGAATATCCTTGAAGGACGATAGTCCTTTTCAGGAATATCATTGAAGGACGATTTACTTTTCAGGAGTATCCTTGAAGAACGATAATTATAGTTCTTTTCAGGAATAACCTGGAAGGACGATAGTTCTTTTCAGGAATATCCTTGAAGGACGATATTCTTTTTCAGGAATATCCTTGAAGGACGACAGTCCTTTTCAGGAAGATATTTTAAGGACCATAGATCTTTTCAGGAATATCCTTGAAGAACGATAGTCCTTTTCAGGAATATCCTTGACGGACGAGAGTCCTTTTCAGGAATATCCTTGAAGGACGAGAGTCCTTTTCAGGAATATTCATGAAGGACGAGAGTCCTTTTCAGGAATATCGTTGAAGGACGATAGTCCTTTTCAGGAATATCCATGAAGGACGAGAGTCCTTTTCAGGAATATCCTTGAAGGACGATAGTCCTTTTCAGGAATATCCTTGAAGGACGAAAGTCCTTCTCAGGAATATCCTTGAAGGACGATAGTCCTTTTCAGGAATATCCTTGAAGAACGAAAGTCCTTTTCAGGAATATCCTTGAAGGACGATAGTCCTTTTCAGGAATATCATTGAAGGACGATTGTGCTTTTCAGGAGTATCCTTGAAGAACGATTATTATAGTTCTTTTCAGGAATATCCTGGAAGGACGATAGTTCTTTTCAGTAATATCCTTCAAGGACAATAGTCCTTTTCAGGAATATCCTTGAAGGACGAGAGTCCTTTTCAGGAAAATCCTTGAAGGAACAAAGTCCTTTTCAGGAATATCCTTGACGGACGATAGTCCTTTTCAGGAAGATCCTTTAAGGACCATAGACCTTTTCAGGAATATCCTTGAAGGACGATATTCTTTTTCAGGAATATCCTTGAAGGACGATAGTCCTTTTCAGGAAGATCCTTTAAGGACTATAGACCTTTTCAGGAATATCCTTGAAGGACGATAGTCCTTTTCAGGAATATCCTTGACGGACGAGAGTCCTTTCCAGGAATATCCTTGAAGGACGATAGTCCTTTTCAGAAATATCCTTGAAGGACGAAAGTCCTTCAGGAATATCCTTGAAGGATGATAGTCCTTTTTTAGGAATATCCGTGAAGGACGATTGTACTTTTCAGGAGTATCCTTGAAGAACGATTATTATAGTTCTTTTCAGGAATAACCTGGAAGGACAATAGTGCTTTTCAGGAATATCCTTGAAGGACGATATTCTTTTTCAGGAATATACTTAAACGACGATAGTCCTTTTCAGGAATATCCTTGAAGGACGATAGTCCTTTTCAGGAATATCCTTGACGGACGAGAGTCCTTTTCAGGAATATCCTTGAAGGACGAGAGTCCTTTTCAGGAATATCTTTGAAGGACAAGAGTCCTTTTCAGGAAAATCCTTGAAGGACGAGAGTTCTTTTCAGGAATATCCTTGAAGGACGAGAGTCCTTTTCAGGAATATCCTTGAAGGAACAAAGTCTTTTTCATGAATATCCGTGACGGACGAAAGTCATTTTCAGGAATATCCTTGACGGACGAGAGTCCTTTTCAGGAATATCCTTGAAGGACGAGAGTCCTTTTCAGGAATATCCTTGAAGGAACAAAGTGCTTTTCAGGAATATCCGTGACGGACGATAATTATAGTTCTTTTCAGGAATAACCTGGAAGGACGATAGTTCTTTTCAGGAATATCCTTGAAGGACGACAGTCCTTTTCAGGAAGATACTTTAAGGACCATAGATCTTTTCAGGAATATCCTTGAAGGACGATAGTCCTTTTCAGGAATATCCTTGACGGACGAGAGTCCTTTTCAGGAATATCCTTGAAGGACGAGAGTCCTTTTCAGGAATATTCATGAAGGACGAGAGTCCTTTTCAGGAATATGCTTGAAGGACGATAGTCCTTTTCAGGAATATCCATGAAGGACGAGAGTTCTTTTCAGGAATATCCTTGAAGGACGATAGTCCTTTTCAGGAATATCCTTGAATGACGAAAGTCCTTCTCAGGAATATCCTTGAAGGACGATGGTCCTTTTCAGGAATATCCTTGAAGAACGAAAGTCCTTTTCAGGAATATCCTTGAAGGACGATAGTCCTTTTCAGAAATATCATTGAAGGACGATTGTGCTTTTCAGGAGTATCCTTGAAGAACGATTATTATAGTTCTTTTCAGGAATATCCTTGAAGGACGAGAGTCCTTTTCAGGAAAATCCTTGAAGAAACAAAGTCCTTTTCAGGAATATCCTTGACGGACGATAGTCCTTTTCAGGAAGATCCTTTAAGGACCATAGACCTTTTCAGGAATATCCTTGAAGGACGATATTCTTTTTCAGGAATATCCTTGAAGGACGATAGTCCTTTTCAGGAAGATCCTTTAAGGACCATAGACCTTTTCAGGAATATCCTTGAAGGACGATATTCTTTTTCAGGAATATCCTTGAAGGACGATAGTCCTTTTCAGAAATATCCTTGAAGGACGAAAGTCCTTCAGGAATATCCTTGAAGGATGATAGTCCTTTTTTAGGAATATCCGTGAAGGACGATTGTACTTTTCAGGAGTATCCTTGAAGAACGATTATTATAGTTCTTTTCAGGAATAACCTGGAAGGACAATAGTGCTTTTCAGGAATATCCTTGAAGGACGAGAGTCCTTTTCAGGAAAATCCTTGAAGAAACAAAGTCCTTTTCAGGAATATCCTTGACGGACGATAGTCCTTTTCAGGAAGATCCTTTAAGGACCATAGACCTTTTCAGGAATATCCTTGAAGGACGGTAGTCCTTTTCAGGAATATCCTTGACGGACGTGAGTCCTTTCCAGGAATATCCTTGAAGGACGATAGTCCTTTTCAGAAATATCCTTGAAGGACGAAAGTCCTTCAGGAATATCCTTGAAGGATGATAGTCCTTTTTTAGGAATATCCGTGAAGGACGATTGTACTTTTCAGGAGTATCCTTGAAGAACGATTATTATAGTTCTTTTCAGGAATAACCTGGAAGGACAATAGTGCTTTTCAGGAATATCCTTCAAGGACGATATTCTTTTTCAGGAATATCCTTAAAGGACGATAGTCCTTTTCAGAAATATCCTTGAAGGACGATAGTCCTTTTCAGGAATATCCTTGACGGACGAGAGTCCTTTTCAGGAATATCCTTGAAGGACGAGAGTCCTTTTCAGGAATATCCTTGAAGTGCGAGTGTCCTTTTCAGGAATATCCTTGAAGGAACAAATTCCTTTTCAGGACTATCCTTGATGGAACAAAGTCATTTTCAGGAATATCCTTGAAGGAACAAAGTCCTTTTCAGGAATATCCTTGACGGACGAGAGTCCTTTTCAGGAATATCCTTGAAGGAACAAAGTCCTTTTTAGGAATATTCTTGAAGGACGATTGTACTTTTCAGGAGTATCCTTGAAGAACGATTATAGTTCTTTTCCTGAATATTCCTGAAAAGAACTATCGTCCTTCAAGGATATTCCTGAAAAGGATTCTCGTCCTTCAAGGATATTCCTGAAAAGGACTCTCGTCCGTCAAGGATATTCCTGAAAAAGAATATCGTCCTTCAAGGATATTCCTGAAAAGAACTATCGTCCTTCTAGGTTATTCCTGAAAAGGACTTTCGTTCTTCAAGGATATTTCTGAAAAGGACTTTGTTCCTTAAAGGATATTCCTGAAAAGGACTCTCGTCCTTCAAGGATATTCCTAAAAAGGACTCTCGTCCTTCAAGGATATTCCTGAAAAGGACTTTGTTCCTTCAAGGATATTCCTGAAAAGGACTCTCGTCCTTCAAGGATATTCCTGAAAAGGACTCTCGTCCTTCAAAGATATTCCTGAAAAGGACTCTCGTCCGTCAAGGATATTCCTGAAAAGGACTCTCGTCCTTCAAGGATATTCCTGAAAAGGACTCTCGTCCTTCAAGGTTATTCCTCAAAAGAACTATATTTATCGTTCTTCAAAGATACTCCTAAAAAGTAAATCTTCCTTCAATGATATTCCTGAAAAGGACTATCGTCCTTCAAGGATATTCCTGAAAAGGACACTCGTCCTTCAAGGATATTCCTGAAAAGGACTCTCGTCCGTGAAGGATATTCCTGAAAAGGACTTTGTTCCTTCAAGGATATTCCTAAAAAGGACACTCGACCTTCAAGGATATTCCTGAAAAGGACTATGTTCCTTCAAGGATATTCCTAAAAAGGACACTCGACCTTCAAGGATATTCCTAAAAAGGACTTTCGTTCTTCAAGGATATTTCTGAAAAGGACTTTGTTCCTTAAAGGATATTCCTGAAAAGGACTCTCGTCCTTCAAGGATATTCCTAAAAAGGACTCTCGTCCTTCAAGGATATTCCTGAAAAGGACTTTGTTCCTTCAAGGATATTCCTGAAAAGGACTCTCGTCCTTCAAGGATATTCCTGAAAAGGACTCTCGTCCTTCAAAGATATTCCTGAAAAGGACTCTCGTCCGTCAAGGATATTCCTGAAAAGGACTCTCGTCCTTCAAGGATATTCCTGAAAAGGACTCTCGTCCTTCAAGGTTATTCCTCAAAAGAACTATATTTATCGTTCTTCAAAGATACTCCTGAAAAGTAAATCTTCCTTCAATGATATTCCTAAAAAGGACTATCGTCCTTCAAGGATATTCCTGAAAAGGACACTCGTCCTTCAAGGATATTCCTGAAAAGGACTCTCGTCCGTGAAGGATATTCCTGAAAAGGACTTTGTTCCTTCAAGGATATTCCTAAAAAGGACACTCGACCTTCAAGGATATTCCTGAAAAGGACTATGTTCCTTCAAGGATATTCCTAAAAAGGACACTCGACCTTCAAGGATATTCCTGAAAAGGACTATGTTCCTTCAAGGATATTCCTAAAAAGGACACTCGACCTTCAAGGATATTTCTGAAAAGGACTTTGTTCCTTCAAGGATATTCCTGAAAAGGACTCTCGTCCTGCAAGGATATTCCTGAAATGGACTATCGTCCTTCAAGGATATTTGTGAAAAGGACTATGGTCCTTAAAGGATATTCCTGAAAAGGACTTTGTTCCTTCAAGGATATTCCTGAAAAGGACTCTCGTCCTTCAAGGATATTCCTGAAAAGGACTCTCGTCCTTCAAGGATATTCCTCAAAAGGACTCTCGTCCGTCAAGGATATTCCTGAAAAGGACTATCGTCCTTCAAGGATATTCCTGAAAAGGACTATGGTCCTTAAAGGATCTTCCTAAAAAGGACTCTCGTCCTTCAAGGATTTTCCTGAAAAGGACTCTCGTCCGTCAAGGATATTCCTAAAAAGGTTTCTCGTCCGTCACGGATATTCCTGAAAATGACTTTGTTCCTTCAAGGATATTCCTGAAAAGGACTCTCGTCCTTCAAGGATATTCCTGAAAAGAACTCTCGTCCTTCAAGGATATTCCTGAAAAGGACTCTCGTCCGTCACGGATATTCCTGAAAACGACTTTGTTTCTTCAAGGATATTCCTGAAAAGGACTCTCGTCCTTCAAGGATATTCCTGAAAAGGACTCTCGTCCGTCACGGATATTCCTGAAAATGACTTTGTTCCTTCAAGGATATTCCTGAAAAGGACTCTCGTCCTTCAAGGATATTCCTGAAAAGGACTCTCGTCCGTCAAGGATATTCCTGAAAAAGAATATCGTCCTTCAAGGATATTCCTGAAAATGACTTTGTTCCTTCAAGGATATTCCTGAAAAGAACTCTCGTCCTTCAAGGATATTCCTGAAAAGGACACTCGTCCTTCAAGGATATTCCTGAAAAGGACTATCATCCTTCATGGATATTCCTGAAAAGAACTCTCGTCCTTCAAGGATATTCCTGAAAAGGACTCTCGTCCTTCAAGGATATTCCTGAAAAGGTCTATGGTCCTTAAAGGATCTTCCTGAAAAGGACTATCGTCCTTCAAGGATATTCCTGAAAAAGAATATCGTCCTTCAAGGATATTCCTGAAAAGAACTATAATTATCGTTCTTCAAGGATACTCCTGAAAAGTAAATCGTCCTTCAATGATATTCCTGAAAAGGACTATCGTCCTTCAAGGATATTCCTGAAAAGGACTTTCGTTCTTCAAGGATATTCCTGAAAAGGACTTTGTTCCTTAAAGGATATTCCTGAAAAGGACTCTCGTCCTTCAAGGATATTCCTGAAAAGGACTCTCGTCCTTCAAGGATATTCCTGAAAAGGACTTTGTTCCTTCAAGGATATTCCTGAAAAGGACTCTCGTCCTTCAAGGATATTCCTGAAAAGGACTCTCGTCCTTCAAGGATATTCCTGAAAAGGACTCTCGTCCTTCACGGTTATTCCTTAAAAGAACTATAATTATCGTTCTTCAAGGATACTCGTGAAAAGTAAATCTTCCTTCAATGATATTCCTGAAAAGGACTATCGTCCTTCAAGGATATTCCTGAAAAGGACACTCGTCCTTCAAGGATATTCCTGAAAAGGACTCTCGTCCGTGAAGGATATTCCTGAAAAGGACTTTGTTCCTTCAAGGATATTCCTAAAAAGGACACTCGATATTCAAGGATATTTCTGAAAAGGACTTTGTTCCTTCAAGGATATTCCTGAAAAGGACTCTCGTCCTTCAAGGATATTCCTGAAAAGGACTCTCGTCCGTCAAGGATATTTCTGAAAAGGACTTTGTTTTTGGACGAGAGTCCTTTTCAGGAATATCCTTGAAGGACGAGAGTCCTTTTAAGAGTAATAGGGTTTTACGTTACTCTAGGCTTGTTCCTATGTTACATACAGCTTCTAGGATCTCGACTGTTTCGAGACTATCGTCCTTCAAGGATATTTCTAAAAAGGACTATTGTCCTGCAAGGATATTCCTGAGAAGGACTATCGTCCTTCAAGGATATTTGTGAAAAGGACTATGGTCCTTAAAGGATATTCCTGAAAAGGACTTTGTTCTTTCAAGGATATTCCTGAAAAGGACTCTCGTTCTTCAAGGATATTCCTGAAAAGGACTCTCGTCCTTCAAGGATATTCCTGAAAAGGACTCTCGTCCGTCACGGATATTCCTGAAAATGACTTTGTTCCTTCAAGAATATTCCTGAAAAGGACTATGGTCCTTAAAGGATCTTCCTGAAAAGGACTCTCGTCCTTCAAGGATATTCCTGAAAAGGACTCTAGTCCTTCAAGGATATTCCTGAAAAGGACTCTCGTCCGTCAAGGATATTCCTGAAAAGAAGTCTCGTCCTTCAAGGATATTCCTGAAAAGGACTATGGTCCTTAAAGGATCTTCCTGAAAAGGACTCTCGTCCTTCAAGGATATTCCTGAAAAGGACTGTCGTCCTTCAAGGATATTCCTGAAAAGGACTCTCGTCCGTCAAGGATATTCCTGAAAAGGACTCTCGTCCGTCACGGATATTCCTGAAAATGACTTTGTTCCTTCAAGGATATTCCTGAAAAGGACTCTCGTCCTTCAAGGATATTCCTGAAAAGAACTCTCGTCCTTCAAGGATATTCCTGAAAAGGACTCTCGTCCTTCAAGGATATTCCTGAAAAGGACTCTCGTCCTTCAAGGATATTCCTGAAAAGGACTCTCGTCCGTCACGGATATTCCTGAAAATGACTTTGTTCCTTCAAGGATATTCCTGAAAAGGACTCTCGTCCTTCAAGGATATTTCTGAAAAGAACTCTCGTCCTTCAAGGATATTCCTGAAAAGGACTCTCGTCCTTCAAGGATATTCCTGAAAAGAACTCTCGTCCTTCAAGGATATTCCTGAAAAGGACTGTCGTCCTTCAAGGATATTCCTGAAAAGGACTCTCGTCCGTCAAGGATATTCCTGAAAAGGACTCTCGTTCGTCACGGATATTCCTGAAAATGACTATGTTCCTTCAAGGATATTCCTGAAAAGGACTCTCGTCCTTCAAGGATATTCCTGAAAAGGACTCTCGTCCGTCACGGATATTCCTGAAAATGACTTTGTTCCTTCAAGGATATTCCTGAAAAGGACTCTCGTCCTTCAAGGATATTCCTGAAAAGGACTATCGTCCTTCAAGGATATTTCTGAAAAGGACTCTCGTCCGTCACGGATATTCCTGAAAATGACTTTGTTCCTTCAAGGATATTCCTGAAAAGGACTATCGTCCTTCAAGGATATTCCTGAAAAGAACTCTCGTCCTTCAAGGATATTCCTGAAAAGAACTCTCGTCCTTCAAGGATATTCCTGAAAAGGACACTCGTCCTTCAAGGATATTACTGAAATGAACTCTCGTCCTTCAAGGATATTCCTGAAAAGGACTCTCGTCCGTCAAGGATATTCCTGAAAAGGACTCTCGTCCGTCACGGATATTCCTGAAAATGACTTTGTTCCTTCAAGGATATTCCTGAAAAGGACTCTCGTCCTTCAAGGATATTCCTGAAAAGAACTCTCGTCCTTCAAGGATATTCCTGAAAAGAACTCTCGTCCTTCAAGGATATTCCTGAAAAGGACACTCGTCCTTCAATGATATTCCTGAAAAGGACTCTCGTCCGTGAAGGATATTCCTGAAAAGGACTCTCGTCCTTCAAGGATATTCCTGAAAAGGTCTATGGTCCTTAAAGGATCTTCCTGAAAAGGACTATCGTCCTTCAAGGATATTCCTGAAAAAGAATATCGTCCTTCAAGGATATTCCTGAAAAGAACTATAATTATCGTTCTTCAAGGATACTCCTGAAAAGTAAATCGTCCTTCAATGATATTCCTGAAAAGAACTATCGTCCTTCAAGGATATTCCTGAAAAGGACTTTCGTTCTTCAAGGATATTCCTGAAAAGGACTTTGTTCCTTAAAGGATATTCCTGAAAAGGACTCTCGTCCTTCAAGGATATTCCTGAAAAGGACTCTCGTCCTTCAAGGATATTCCTGAAAAGGACTTTGTTCCTTCAAGGATATTCCTGAAAAGGACTCTCGTCCTTCAAGGATATTCCTGAAAAAGACTCTCGTCCTTCAAGGATATTCCTGAAAAGGACTCTCGTCCTTCACGGTTATTCCTGAAAAGAACTATAATTATCGTTCTTCAAGGATACTCGTGAAAAGTAAATCTTCCTTCAATGATATTCCCGAAAAGGACTATCGTCCTTCAAGGATATTCCTGAAAAGGACACTCGTCCTTCAAAGATATTCCTGAAAAGGACTCTCGTCCGTGAAGGATATTCCTGAAAAGGACTCACGTCCGTGAAGGATATTCCTGAAAAGGACTTTGTTCCTTCAAGGATATTCCTAAAAAGGACACTCGATATTCAAGGATATTTCTGAAAAGGACTTTGTTCCTTCAAGGATATTCCTGAAAAGGACTCTCGTCCTTCAAGGATATTCCTGAAAAGGACTCTCGTCCGTCAAGGATATTTCTGAAAAGGACTTTGTTTTTGGACGAGAGTCCTTTTCAGGAATATCCTTGAAGGACGAGAGTCCTTTTAAGAGTAATAGGGTTTTACGTTACTCTAGGCTTGTTCCTATGTTACATACAGCTTCTAGGATCTCGACTGTTTCGAGACTATCGTCCTTAAAGATATTTCTAAAAAGGACTATTGTCCTGCAAGGATATTCCTGAAAAGGACTATCGTCCTTCAAGGATATTTGTGAAAAGGACTATGGTCCTTAAAGGATATTCCTGAAAAGGACTTTGTTCTTTCAAGGATATTCCTGAAAAGGACTCTCGTTCTTCAAGGATATTCCTGAAAAGGACTCTCGTCCTTCAAGGATATTCCTGAAAAGGACTCTCGTCCGTCACGGATATTCCTGAAAATGACTTTGTTTCTTCAAGAATATTCCTGAAAAGGACTATGGTCCTTAAAGGATCTTCCTGAAAAGGACTCTCGTCCTTCAAGGATATTCCTGAAAAGGACTCTAGTCCTTCAAGGATATTCCTGAAAAGGACTCTCGTCCGTCAAGGATATTCCTGAAAAGAAGTCTCGTCCTTCAAGGATATTCCTGAAAAGGACTATGGTCCTTAAAGGATCTTCCTGAAAAGGACTCTCGTCCTTCAAGGATATTCCTGAAAAGGACTGTCGTCCTTCAAGGATATTCCTGAAAAGGACTCTCGTCCGTCAAGGATATTCCTGAAAAGGACTCTCGTCCGTCACGGATATTCCTGAAAATGACTTTGTTCCTTCAAGGATATTCCTGAAAAGGACTCTCGTCCTTCAAGGATATTCCTGAAAAGAACTCTCGTCCTTCAAGGATATTCCTGAAAAGGACTCTCGTCCTTCAAGGATATTCCTGAAAAGGACTCTCGTCCTTCAAGGATATTCCTGAAAAGGACTCTCGTCCGTCACGGATATTCCTGAAAATGACTTTGTTCCTTCAAGGATATTCCTGAAAAGGACTCTCGTCCTTCAAGGATATTCCTGAAAAGAACTCTCGTCCTTCAAGGATATTCCTGAAAAGGACTCTCGTCCTTCAAGGATATTCCTGAAAAGAACTCTCGTCCTTCAAGGATATTCCTGAAAAGGACTGTCGTCCTTCAAGGATATTCCTGAAAAGGACTCTCGTCCGTCAAGGATATTCCTGAAAAGGACTCTCGTTCGTCACGGATATTCCTGAAAATGACTATGTTCCTTCAATATTCCTGAAAAGGACTCTCGTCCGTCACGGATATTCCTGAAAATGACTTTGTTCCTTCAAGGATATTCCTGAAAAGGACTCTCGTCCTTCAAGGATATTCCTGAAAAGGACTATCGTCCTTCAAGGATATTTCTGAAAAGGACTCTCGTCCGTCACGGATATTCCTGAAAATGACTTTGTTCCTTCAAGGATATTCCTGAAATGAACTCTCGTCCTTCAAGGATATTCCTGAAAAGGACTCTCGTCCGTCAAGGATATTCCTGAAAAGGACTCTCGTCCGTCACGGATATTCCTGAAAATGACTTTGTTCCTTCAAGGATATTCCTGAAAAGGACTCTCGTCCTTCAAGGATATTCCTGAAAAGAACTCTCGTCCTTCAAGGATATTCCTGGAAAGAACTCTCGTCCTTCAAGGATATTCCTGAAAAGGACACTCGTCCTTCAAGGATATTCCTGAAAAGGACTATCGTCCTTCAAGGATATTCCTGAAAAGGACTATGGTCCTTTAAGGATCTTCCTGAAAAGGACTCTCGTCCTTCAGGGATATTCCTGAAAAGGACACTCGTCCTTCAAGGATATTCCTGAAAAGGACTCTCGTCCTTCAAGGATATTCCTGAAAAGAACTCTCGTCCTTCAAGGATATTCCTGAAAAGAACTCTCGTCCTTCAAGGATATTCCTGAAAAGGACACTCGTCCTTCAAGGATATTCCTGAAAAGGACTATCGTCCTTCAAGGATATTCCTGAAAAGGACTATGGTCCTTTAAGGATCTTCCTGAAAAGGACTCTCGTCCTTCAGGGATATTCCTGAAAAGGACTCTTATCCTTTAAGGATTTTCCTGAAATGGACTTTGTTTCTTCAGGGATATTCCTGAAAAGGACTCTCGTCCTTCAAGGATATTCCTGAAAAGGACTCTCGTCCGTCACGGATATTCCTGAAAATGACTTTGTTCCTTCAAGGATATTCCTGAAAAGGACTATCGTCCTTCAAGGATATTCCTGAAAAGGACTCTCGTCCGTCACGGATATTCCTGAAAATGACTTTGTTCCTTCAAGGATATTCCTGAAAAGGACTATCGTCCTTCAAGGATATTCCTGAAAAGAACTCTCGTCCTTCAAGGATATTCCTTAAAAGGACTCTCATTCTTCAAGGGTATTCCTGAAAAGGACTCTCGTCCGTCAAGGATATTCCTGAAAAGGACTCTCGTCCTTCAAGGATATTCCTGAAAAGGACTCTTGTCCTTCAAGGATATTCCTGAAAAGGACTCTCGTCCTTTAAGGATATTCCTGAAAAGGACTCTCGTCCGTTAAGAATTTTCCTGAAAAGGACTTTGTTCCTTCAAGGATATTTTTGAAAAAGACTCTGGTCCTTCAAAGATATTCCTGAAAAGGACTTTGTTCCTTCAAGGATATTCCTGAAAAGGACTTTGTTCCTTCAAGGATATTCCTGAAAAGGACACTCGTCCTTCAAGGATATTCCTGAAAAGGACTCTCGTCCGTGAAGGATATTCCTGAAAAGGACTTTGTTCCTTCAAGGATATTCCTAAAAAGGACACTCGACCTTCAAGGATATTCCTGAAAAGGACTATGTTCCTTCAAGGATATTCCTAAAAAAGACACTCGACCTTCAAGGATATTTCTGAAAAGGACTTTGTTCCTTCAAGGATATTCCTGAAAAGGACTCTCGTCCTTCAAGGATATTCCTGAAAAGGACTCTCGTCCGTCAAGGATATTCCTAAAAAAGACACTCGACCTTCAAGGATATTCCTGAAATGGACTTTGTTTCTTCAGGGATATTCCTGAAAAGGACTCTCGTCCTTCAAGGATATTCCTGAAAAGGACTCTCATCCTTCAAGGATATTCCTGAAAAGGACTCTCATCCTTCAAGGATATTCCTGAAAAGGACTCTCATCCTTCAAGGGTATTCCTGAAAAGGACTCTCGTCCGTCAAGGATATTCCTGAAAAGGACTCTCATCCTTCAAGGATATTCCTGAAAAGGACTCTCATCCTTCAAGGATATTCCTGAAAAGAACTCTCATCCTTCAAGGATATTCCTGAAAAGGACTCTCGTCCGTCAAGGATATTCCTGAAAAGGACTTTCGTCCGTCACGGATATTCATGAAAAAGACTTTGTTCCTTCAAGGATATTCCTGAAAAGGACTCTCGTCCTTCAAGGATATTCCTGAAAAGAACTCTCGTCCTTCAAGGATATTCCTGAAAAGGACTTTGTTCCTTCAAGGATATTCCTGAAAAGGACATTCGTTCTTCAAGGTTATTCCTGAAAAGGACTCTCGTCCGTCCGAAGGAACAAAGTCATTTTCAGGAATATCCGTGACGGACGAGAGTTCTTTTCAGGAATATCCTTGAAGGACGAGAGTCCTTTTCAGGAATATCCTTGAAGGAACAAAGTCTTTTTCATGAATATCCGTGACGGACGAAAGTCCTTTTCAGGAATATCCTTGACGGACGAGAGTCCTTTTCAGGAATATCCTTGAAGGACGAGAGTCCTTTTCAGGAATATCCTTGAAGGAACAAAGTGCTTTTCAGGAATATCCGTGACGGACGAGAGTCCTTTTCAGGAATATCCTTGACGGACGATAGTCCTTTTCAGGAAGATCCTTGACGGACGAGAGTCCTTTTCAGGAATATCCTTGACGGACGAGAGTCCTTTTCAGGAATACCCTTGAAGGATGAGAGTCCTTTTCAGGAATATCCTTGAAGGATGAGAGTCCTTTTCAGGAATATCCTTGAAGGACGAGAGTCCTTTTCAGGAAGATCCTTGAAGGACGAGAGTCCTTTTCAGGAATATCCTTGAAGGACGAGAGTCCTTTTCAGGAAGATCCTTGAAGGATGAGAGTTCTTTTCAGGAATATCCTTGAAGGATGAGAGTCCTTTTCAGGAATATCCTTGAAGGATGAGAGTCCTTTTCAGGAATATCCTTGACGGACGAGAGTCCTTTTCAGGAATACCCTTGAAGGATGAGAGTCCTTTTCAGGAATATCCTTGAAGGATGAGAGTCCTTTTCAGGAATATCCTTGAAGGATGAGAGTCCTTTTCAGGAATATCCTTGAAGGACGAGAGTCCTTTTCAGGAAGATCCTTGAAGGACGAGAGTCCTTTTCAGGAATATCCTTGAAGGACGAGAGTCCTTTTCAGGAAGATCCTTGAAGGATGAGAGTTCTTTTCAGGAATATCCTTGAAGGATGAGAGTCCTTTTCAGGAATATCCTTGAAGGATGAGAGTCCTTTTCAGGAATATCCTTGAAGGATGAGAGTCCTTTTCAGGAATATCCTTGAAGGACGAGAGTCCCTTTCAGGAAGATCCTTTAAGGACCATAGTCCTTTTCAGGAATATCCTTGAAGGAACAAAGTCCTTTTCAGGAATATCCTTGACGGACGAGAGTCCTTTTCAGGAATATCCTTGACGGACGATAGTCCTTTTCAGGAATATCCTTGAAGGACGAGAGTCCTTTTCAGGAATATCCTTGAAGGACGATAGTCCTTTTCTGGAATATCCTTGACGGACGAGAGTCCTTTTCAGGAATATCCTTGAAGGACGAGAGTCCTTTTCAGGAATATCCTTGAAGGACGAGAGTCCTTTTCAGGAATATCCTTGAAGGACGAAAATTCTTTTCAGGAATGTCCTTGAAGGACGATAGTCCTTTTCAGGAATATCCTTGAAGGACGAGAGTCCTTTTCAGGAATATCCTTGAAGGACGAAAGTTCTTTTCAGGAATGTCCTTGAAGGACGATAGTCCTTTTCAGGAATATCCTTGAAGGACGAGAGTCCTTTTCAGGAATATCCTTGAAGGACGAGAGTCCTTTTCAGGAATATCCTTGAAGGACGAGAGTCCTTTTCAGGAATATCCTTAAAGGGCCAAAGTCCTTTCCAGGAATATACTTGATGGACGATAGTCCTTTTCAGGATTACGTTTGAAGGACCATAGTTATTTTTTAAGGAATATCCTTGAAGGACCATAGTCCTTTTCAGGAATATCCTTGAAGGACCATAGTCCTTTTCAGTAATATCCTTGAAGGACCATAGTCCTTTTCACAAATATCCTTGAAGGACGATAGTCCTTTTCAGGAATATCCTTGAAGGACGATAGTCTCGAAACAGTCGAGATGCTAGAAGCTGTATGTAACATAGGAACCAGCCTAGAGTAACGTAAAACCCTATTACCATGGCTTTTACCTGTAAAGAAAGATAAGTTAATGGTAAACTTAACATAACAAACGCTTCACGACTTATGTATACACACTACCTTTTTTATTGAGGCGTAGGCTTGTGTGCCGATCTTCGAAAATTTTGAAGGCATGTTAGGTATGGGTCACTCAAAGCCACGTGTTACGTAGTGAAACGTATCGCCGCGGCTCTAAATGAAAACACATATGTAAATTTCATTCATGCCGGGATTCTCATCTAGTACCTTTCTTATAAGAAGTCAGAGGTCTTACCCATTGGACTAATAAGTTAAGGGTGTTTTGGATTTCATTGATGTGTCAGGTACTAGTTACAGATAATTTCTATATTCATACCTACGATATGCTTCTCAAGGCAGTGTAAGTAACGAAGAACAGATCTTATCATCAGACTGAAACTTAAGTATCCTAAGTATAGTTTTGTATACTATTAATATAATAAATATAAATATTAAACTATTAATATAATAATATATACGAAACATAATTTATCATTTAATAGTGTAAGTATCGGTATAGTTTACCATTTGTCACATTGAGTACCGACTATCTGGTCAACATGTGGGTTTGAGGTGGCCATAACTACCTTCGCAATTGCGGAAATGAAAACCTTAACTTCCGACTACCCCACAAGGGTAAATGGTTGTGAACGCTTTGCCTTTATGTTTCTGTTTTACTAGTATACTAACAATAGAATTAAGTAGCTATTACAGTGCCCTCAATATCAAAGTAATCTCCCACTGAGTGCCACATATCTGTTGCGCAGCGGGATTTAAATGTGTTCTTAGAAAAGGGACTGTAACACGTGATGACGTCATAGTGAGGCAATTGTTTTGCTACTGCGTAAAGCATCTGATAGAAGTATTGTAATTGAATGGTATAATGGGATTGATATATGTAAACAAAATGTGTGCATGCATATGTCGTGAAGCGTATGTCGAGTTTTCTCGAATATACTTTTTCATCTAAGTTATTTTCAGGCTTTCGTTTATAAAAAGAAAAGATTTTAACAACCTCATATTTGAATATGAACGATACTTTATGTAAGAAATGGATTTGGATGGATTTTCAATAAATTTAAGTATTGTAAAAAAATTACTGAAATACAGGTACTAGAATTATTTATATTCGTAAGTACTAAACCCTTTTGGATCAACTCTAATAAATATATTATCAATATTATAGGAAATGTCACCAATATTATTTTACCCTATAACTACCATAATTAAGTTACTACGTCACAAAACTTTTAAATAATTATACTTAATAAACCTTTACTGAAACTAAGAAAGGAAACTATTTACTGAACTATCCATAATATACAATATCTTTGACAAAATACTTAACTCCACTACAACGAAACATCTCATTTTACTAGATAAAATAAAACTTTCATTTACATCGTAACATTTATATGGTCGTAATAATATAAATGCGGGCTGAGATATACTTAACGGACAATACTCTTGTTATGTTACGAGATAAGAATTGTCTGTTAGTTTGTTGCATACCAATAAGTCTTGAACTTAAAAACTTAACCTATTCCATGAAATAGTAGTTAGTATAATGTCTGTATGTATTTGAAAATAATAAAATTGTCTCATTGGGTGTCTATCAAAAAAGTAGGCATTGAATTGTATATTAAGATAATTTATCATCTCATTCTAAATTATATAAAAACACAGATTTATATTCAAGTCCTTTTGCCACTTTTAGGGTGGACACTACCATGCGCACAAATTGTGTCTTAGGAATTAATTTCGAGGTCATTGTGACATAAGTGGTTACAGATTGTTAGCCCATCATTCATTTATTCAATAGAATCTTTTTGCCTGTAGTTCTTTGTCATCTTCAATAAAATGTCAGTAAGAAAAGCCGCTAGTTAGAATTTATTTCAAATTGAAATAAAGATCCGTGTCATAACAACCTAAATAAATCTAGGAGATGTATGTGACAGCCGCATTTTAAATTTTAAATGTTTGCACGACCGAGTGAGAGCGGACGGGATTTTTAATTAAATTCCGGGACATAATAGAGCCAGGCCAACTTGCTGGATTAACCTTCGTAAAACGTCTTTAAGGCTTGTGAACTTGTCCGTGTTATTAAAGGAATACACCTTGTATGTTATGTGAGGTGGATTAGCATCATGTTTTGTTTTACGGAAAGTAAGAACACAAATATACTACACTAAACTTAGGAAACAAAATAGCAAAAACAAGAGAAAAACACATTATTTGAAGGTACAATACACGGAGATCTGTGGTACCAAATAGGAATCAATTCAAATTATTGATTTAGACAACTTTTCAGAACCATGTATATATTATAGATAGAAGGTTTCCCATAAATGTACACGGCATCTACTCTACCCTAACCTTACCAGACTCGTTGTATATTGTCTGGTAAAATGTGGGTCTAGCCAAGAGTTTCGAAATGATCAACAAATGTTGGACACTTCTGCAGTATATGCCCAGTGAAGTTTGATACTTTTGTACAGAAAGTTACGATACTGTCTTACAATTTCAGAATAATTGTTTTTTTACACATTTATGTGTACGAAATGTGGCAAATAGTATAGAAACTGGAAGGCGTATAAATAATTAGCGCAATAGAATTAATAAACATTAAATTCGTGATCAAGTTAAAACACATCATGAGCACGTTCCAACACGCACGGCCACTTAAATGATAATTAAATTTTGAAAAGCTCTCCATTAAATATTATATTTTATTGTAAATTGTCATGGCATTACCATAATCTTTACGTACGTTACAAACTGCAAAAGTTGGGGTATAACAAAGTACAGGTATATTTACATTTTTGAGTTGAATATGATCTATGAGATTAGGATCTGATAGATCACATTCTAACTGAAAATATAAATAACAGAAAACTAAACTATTGTCTAATAATGGAGCAATATGGGGTGAGTTTCGGAATTTTTACACTATGTGCATAAAGATCATCGTTCGATGTCAAATTCAAACCTCGATAGCTTAAGGTTGGTTCCAACAACATAATCAGAAGAACAGCAAAATTTTTATTGAATTTAGAAGAAAGGACCTTTTTAGACCTAAAAGAAAGTAATCATACATACGACTCCATTGTAAATAGAATTTAGAAAAATGTCTAAATTTATATTGACATCTAAGAAAGTAAAGCCGTGACCTAACCCTTGTTGTGTCGCTAGATGCACTAGGATACATTCTGTCTGGTCATTGTTCCCTTCATTACTGGCCCCGCTATATCCTAGCTCTCTTGCATCGGCTGTATCTAGCACTTCAATTCCGTTTTATGTTTCAATACTTATTTTATGTTTCAAACGTTTCAATACTACTAGATAAGTATTTATAGTTGACGTGAATGTTGCTGTTTCTTGTGGGTTGGTCAATTGAGTTTTCATGTAAGTGGTAACGAATTATCTTTATAATCGTAGTTTTTAGTCATTTAGTAAAGTAATTGAATCAGTTTTTGATATGAGAGTTAAGAAGGTCTCTTTGAAAAAAAAAAAGGTTTTACAAATTTACAACAAAAACAGGACTTATCGCGTTTATTTACCGTGATTATTACTTTCAAATCCAAATAAAAATGATCATTTAGAGTTTGTATATATGTAAAACTTACAATATTACTTAGGATATAAGTAGGTTTATTCAAACCCGTAAAGACCATTGTGTTTCTAAGAATGTAGTCGGACAAATATTTATTTTCGGTACAAATATAGCTGAAGGGTGGAAAAGGTTTCTGAATAATTCAATTCTGTAAGGGCATCGGCTATTCTCGATTATGAAAATGTAATCTTTTGAAGGGTTATTGAAGATAAATACTAAAGGTCACAACAGTATTAGATGTAACAGTAGTAGGCTTTTGTGCGATAAAACATCTAATATTATTGTAATAATTATGCTTTTTTTTTTCCATATAACATCACAACCGCAATATTAATTCTAATAAGTGACCAAGGAGATGTTTTCGTCTCTCCAAGGCTCTGTCCACACCGAAAGGGATTAATGGACGTGAATGTATATTTATGTATGTGTAATGCAATATAATGTGTTGTTACGTAAATATTAAAGTGAGGAAATAATAAAATAGTTGCAACATAGGATATTGATAATAGCGGTAAAATGAATTGTGTAATTGACAACTGATAAATATATTTCGGGTTAGCTATTAGGTACATCCTAGAGCCGGGATTCGAACCTAGAACCTCTAATAAGAAGTCGGAGATCTAACCCACTTGGCTACAGCTGCTATATACCAAAAGAAGTTTATTATAATGCATCTTATAATAACATAAACAAAGAAAATTGATAATGCAATGTACCTTAACTTGCTTTTAACAATAGCTTACATGTTTCTATAAAGTTACAACCAATCTGCATATACCTTACAAACTTAATCCTGAAACGAGCTCGACTTAAGAAAATATATCACCTGCATTATATGCTACTCCTTTTTCTTAAGAAAAATATATACAATACGAGTATGATAGCTATTTTTAAGAAATTATGTAAGATATAGTATCTATAATAAGGCTAATTTCTTAGAAAACTGTGCAGGATAGAGTATAATTAAGTATTCACTAATAATCTTCTATAACTATGCTCAAAGCAGGTCTTTAGTTGATCTTACTAGTACGAGTAGAAGGTGGTTCTCTTTAAAACGATCTTATCCAAAGACTAATTAATATTGTTGGCGCTCCACTATAAATATTGCAGATTCAGTGCTTTAGGTTCTAGGAAGAGCCTCTAGTTAAAATTAATTTCCTATTTGCCTTTTTCTAGGAACTGCGTTGACGGGTTCATTAGTATTATAATATTATCTCTTTTCTAAGAAACTGGGTGTATTTTTGTATATAGCAAATAATAAAAGGCTTGAGTAGTCTAATTGCCCTAAATTTTCTATTCTAATCAAGATTAGTATGCGAAATATGTATACTAGTGAATTACTGAATAAAATATAAATTCTAATGTACTTACATACCAGTAATACTTGACTAGAGCTCCGTGGCGCGATCGGTTAGCCTCCTGATCGCTAATCGTGAGGTCCCGGGTTAGATTCCCGGTGGAGGCACAATTACGAACTACCCTTTTCTTCTGCTCTCCAGTCTGGTTGTGGATTATATATGCTATATATGTATTTATCTATATATAATAAGCATATATTTCTTAAAATATACGATGAGTAGTACCCTTAACACAAGTCTTAAATGAACTTACCACGGGGCTAGTTCAATTATCTCCAAATATGGTTTAATATAGCTTCAACCACTGTTCGGTTGTACATAAGCGGATGTATGACCAGAAATTTTTGCAGGTTAGTCAAACCTATATTACAAGTATTCTCAAAAATGTAATATGACTAAGAAAACAAACTCCACAAATTTCATACCAACCCGGAAGAAACACGCAACATATGAAACTTACGAAACTGGAATCCCTTTGGAGTGCGATTTGATATTACGAAAACAATTTTCTGACTCCGACTGTGGCGTTCCATATATTTCGCTATACGTTCCGAGATTCCCATGTAATCCTGTAACAGTGAAAGTTGTTTCTTCCAAAATCTTTTGAACAAACAAACAATTTTCTTTCATTTATTACAGAGAGTTCAGGATCAAAGCTATTTTGAGCTTGGATACATTCATATACATTCAAGTCCTTTAATTTGTTTTTTTAATAAGAATCGTAAATCTAAAATTATTTACGTAGTCCTAGAAATATTATAACCGCACCATTAGTTTTCGAGGGATAAAACAGTTGTGCAATATATACGATTGTTTTTATTTTAGCGAACACCCGAAATCTTACACTTTGTTTCATTTATGCCTCATGAAGGATGATTAGGTAGCAATAGTTTTAGTGTAGGAAATTTACTATGTAATAGTAGTTTCTTTTGTATATAAAAGATAAACTAAATAAATCTTTCGCCTCACTAATTTCATCCCTTTACAAAATGTCGCTGTTTAGTAAATTATTCTTCGTAATTCCTGTACATTGTACTCGTCATTTTTCGAAAAATACCACTAGTCCCTCATCGGTTACAACCTTCTAACAAGAAACAAAACAAATATCATTTTGTTCACGGCTATACTTTAGTAAATGTAAGTAACATATATTAATAATAATAATAAGATACTTTCTACTTAAGAACTATTCGCCGTTTCCTCAATACCATTAGTCTGACATTGTTTTGTTGCTGTTCAACAACTTACATAAGTAATAATAATAATAGATAGACGCCATATTGAAAAAGGGTAATGTTAGAAGTACCTATAACCGTCGAGTGAGTTTGAGGAAGTGTATGATTGTCAATGAAGTGAAACTAGTATGTCAGGATCGGGACTAATAGGGATCCGTGATCTCTAGCCTATCCTTCTACAGGGAGTCAGATGTGATGTGTATGTATGTAATAATAATAGTAAGGTTGGTTACCCACTCTAGCGTCTATTTATTACATTTCCTGTTTTTCGATGTAAATTGGCTCTTTAATTTATAATGTAAGGATTTTGGATCATATAGACAACGTCCTATTTCTGAAAAAGTCAACAAGATTAGACTCTCAAATGTTTCATTACTCTGCATAAGATGTACATAGAGTGACTTCTTAAAATTAATCTGATTCACAAATTTGATGCATACATTCTTGTCTACACGACGATACAAGATATTTCTATTTACAGAAGGTAAATCCACCGAATGCCAATATACACGGTTGCAATCTTATTGCACTGCAATATTTGGAGACGGCGTGGGAGATTTAATCTAAGTTATTGAACATATATGAGGCAGGCATACATGAGTTTCCCAAAAGATCTATCCGTAAGGAACATGTAAATGGAATCTTTTTGGTGATTGACTAGCAAACCGTCACTAAATTCCATATCGGTCTGATCATGATCTCGATAGATCTGTTAATCTTCACAAGTCTGACATAAATTAATAAAAACTATCTAAATACATAAAGTTACATGTAACCGTGGAGTTGATAAGTATTATTTGTTAGAGTATATATACCCTATAACCATGCCGGTAGTTGTAAAGGTGACCGAAGAGACATTTAGAATTTTCTAGCTCTGTTATTTAAAAAATTCAACAATTTCAGTAGATAAGCTAAAAATGAACTAAGAAATAGTGATTATATATCAATGGTTTGTTGTGTTCTAAAAGGTATGAACACTCAAAACTGTAGGTATGTATGTACAGTTAAAAACGTACATATATTTGGTCAAAATATCAAACTAGACTCCATATCACTTTTATTATAAGCGTATAGCCAAATATCTATATAGCTACCTCCTCCAAATAAACTATAACTCTACTCGAGAGTGCCTGTTCACATGTCAGCCGCAGTCGTTCGATTGCCTAACCACATAGCCTGAAGCTACGTACTACTAATCGACTGCAGAGATTTCACTATGGAATCAATTGGTTAAGAGCAATCAGTGATTCTTGGTAGACGGTGTCTTGATAGGTAGTCAAATTAGTATAAAATATTTATATATTCTGTAGCTAGTATCTGGAAATAAGAGAGTCAAATATATTTGGTATAGAGTTTAAAGTTGGACGTATAAGGTGAAGAGTAGTAGAGTTTCAATGCATGTGTAATATTTAGTTGCTTGCAGCATAACGGTCTATTCTCATAAGTCAGATACAGTCAAACTTGAGCATTAAATAATACCTTAAGTATTACTCAATACCTGCAGTAATAATTCGTAATTCAACGAAGCTCTGTGGCTTGGGGCTTGACTATGTATCAGTGGGTACAGCGTTCATGCGAGTATGTACCAATGGAAATGAAGTTTAACGAATTTCTATATATATTTTCAAATATAACGGTGAGGGAAAACATCGTGAGGAAACCTACCTGTTCCCCAAACAGGTATGAGTCAGTGCTTGTAAATGATGACATGGCTTACCACCTGTCCACATTGAGTACTGACTATCTGGTCGACACGTGGGTTTGCGGTGGCCGTAGCGTTGCTGCTTTCGCAATTGCGGAGATGGAAACCTGAACCTCTGACTACCCCGCAAGGTTTAATGGTCGTGAACGCGTTTGTCTTTTTTGTCTCTTAATATAATTCGTAATTAAATACTGATAATTTAATATCAGTTATACATACTATATTAGGTTGCAATTCTATTTATACAACTAACAGCCCTGTAAATTGTATATTTACAGCACTCGTACAACCATAAACTACACAAAAGTCCGTCGAATGACTTTCCTGTTACAAATGGGAAGGCTGTACCAAAGTTAAGGTTATAGGCGAGTCTGTTGTTAGAAAATGCACATTGGAAACTCCAGTGAAGTCTAGTAAGCCGGATATTGGTCCCCGTGGATTGAAAACGTATTCGGCTTGATTCAGTTGAGTGCTTTTGTGATCCCGTTCCAATTTTGCATTAACCTTTAAACATGTTTGATTTCATAAATAGAAGAATGCTGGACTGAGAAAGGTTTTTAAGAAGGTGACTTACTACTATTACAGGTAGAGGTACTTTAATGCTTGTAAATGCGTAAGAAGCGACTAAAGTGAATGAAGTATACACACATATGAAACTATGCATCCACAACCGTATAACCTTTTCGGGGTAGTTGACTGACTGACTCTACGGTTGTAGTGTCCTCCATTAACTGAGCTTTGTGTGGTCTTTGACTCGATGTCACTATTCTTTGAAGTAAAATGGAACACACACACAAAGATAAATAAAACTTTTAGGTAATATGGATATACTATGTATAAATTTGTTAAAGATTGTGGATGATTGCGCTAAGGTAGAAGGGGAAAAATACGTAAAATGAGGATATGCAAACCCCACTTCTCTAAAGAGCTGATTATGCAATGTAACGTTATTTGCATGTTTATCCATTTATAAGTATGATGAATATGAAAACAGCTTAAATTTAAACAGTTTCTAACGACAAATATGTTAAATTTGAGCCATATTACAGAGGGAATATAATTTAATTTCGCTTAAGATGATCCTGTTATCTTTTGACTGCAGGTTTCGCTTCAGCCGTAATTTGAGCTCAACGACAGTTTTGTAAACAGACTAATCTGAATTTTCATTTTGTTACCAAATAAACATATGGGTAAGAACCTTATCTCTTTAGGTAGTCAGAGTTGATTGTCTAACATCAATTGAGCACAGTTGCGGATCTGTGTCATTTAAAAGCTAGTTTTTCCCTAAAAATCAGTATCCAACGTAACAGATGGAAAACTATACTGCCGTTTTCAGGGACTCTTTGTAACCTGTTTCTAGCAATAGGCAGGTTTCTTTACGAAATTCTTTGTCACCACAATAAACAAAATGTGGAAAGAATCTAGGTGGTCCTATCAAGACTACATTGATTAGTTACGGTTCGATCATGTACCGATGTTAAAGCCCGATTGTTTCTACTTTCAAATTTCATTTTGGATAATAAACTCATACCAGATGTTATTTCTACAGCGTTAATTTTAATAGTTATATGAACTTTACTTAACAAATAGAAGGCTAGATCAGAAATCGATATTTCATTATCTCTACATCATTTGCAGGTACTAACTAACTAGGCAGCCTATATTATCCAATTCTAATTTATAGTCTACTTAGTCCTATTTATATTTTATGGTGTCTGAAATGGTATCTTGTAGTTACACAAATGCATGAGTATATCAAGGTATGCGTATCTATGAGTTACGTAAATTGTCAACCGTAAACTCCATATTTTCATCAAAACATGTTATATTGTTTAACTGAAACATGGCATTGTTTGGTTAAGATCATCAACTTTTAAATGAACACAATGAATAAAGTTTTTTAATAAGCCGAATCGGATGTAAGGTTTCACGCAAATAGGTATTTAAGATATTTATTAACAGTTTTATAAAGGTAAAGCAAAATAATAATATTAAAGTAATAACAATACATCAGCTTGTCCCGTGCTACTATGGAAGTAAGAAGAATGCTTACTCAACCAGTGTTCCATTCATCACAACATCACCAAAATTCATGCGAAAACGTGACTTATGAGATATTGGATCTCCAAAACGCTGGCCATTTCAAAAGGACTTAAAGGACGCGAGTGTAAAGTATGTGAGTATATATGTATACACACACACAACTGTATTTTATATAAGCTTTAATAACTTCTAAGTCAGAACACATAAAAGTGAAAATTACATTCAAAAGAAATAGCCGTACATGTCAGAAAGTAAAGCGCTAAAAAAGGAAATAGAACCTTCAGTAATTACTGCTTCTTATGATGATGCGTATTCTGAACTCAGTAAAAAAACATTTATGTTTACTAAGAACTGTAGTTGGAGATATATGTACGAGTATACTGTAGTAGATTGAATCGATAAGTACTTAAAACAGTTTATTAAAAGCTAGTATATATATGTATGTATTACAACGTTGTAATTGCCTTACTGATTTGTGATTCTGTTCTTTTCTTGATCATTTTGTAATAAAATTCATTTCTATTAATGATAATTACAATGATACTACATAAAAACATGAATAAATACGATTTAATTTTCTTCCTATAATATGAGTATTAACTGAGTCATTAGTAAAAATTAAATAATGCTAGTGTAATACCAAAATAACATCATTCAATATATTCACAATTGTATCAATACCGTATTCACATTATAGGGTGTTTCATATAAAAAGACTAAAACCACATTCATAATACTATTATAAGAATACCAATCACAATGAAATTGAAAATCGAGACAAAGGAAATTTTAATTACAAAAAGTCCTAAACGAGCTTTATTTACTTTTTCGTAGCATTTCTTTTGATCACCTTCATTCGTTCGTTGTTATTAAAAACTTTTAACGAGAAATAATAAGGAACTTAGTATTTAAGGCTGTAAGTGCTTTTAAGGTTTTTATTTTAGATAGGTTAGTCATTTTGGGGTCGATTTTGGATAAGTATATTTAAGGACTTAGGTACATGTTTGTACATATACATAAATACAAACGCATCATGCCAGATTCCCTGTAGAGGAGTAGGCAGAGATTACAGATCTCCATCTGTCCCGATCTTCACAAACAACTTGCACTTTATTGACACGACACCTCCTCAAACACACTCGGTGGTTATAGATATTTTCTTACAGTTACTAAAGTTAACATATGCAAACACATTCTATTAAAAGGGTATATTAGGCAGTTACACACATGAATCAACCTTAAATCGTTCAGAGCCAGTATTCAAATGACAATTCCCTCGACAAATTAAGGAACGAATATCCGGGTTCAATTTATAGGCCTATTACTTTTTAGCATAGCAACTAAATAATATATTTATTTCCATGACAACGATGCGGCTTCATTTTAGCATAGCAACAAAATTGTCTGTATTCCCGTGCTTAGGGTACTGGATCGGTCAAATTTAACTCATCGGCACACCGGCACAATCTATGTAAACGTTCTTCTAAATGATACGGTAAAAGCATCTAGAAATAATGAGTATATTTCTTGAACTATTAATAGATTTCGGTGGAGACTTGTAGGCAGTGAATCTATGTGAATTTTTTAATTGATTTAAAAAATAATAATTTTTATTCTTGTAGCACTTGCAATGTATAAAGGCTACACTAATGAAAAAAATGCAGTTCTTTATATAAGAGGTTGTTTTTTGTACACTACTTGGATATAATGCCAGTCATATTGTTATGTTCTTGGTATTTTAAAACGGTGCCTTTTATATTAGCAAAAAACTTGCATAAATGTCAAACCAAAAGTGCAAGACAAAAACAAGTTACGCTTGCAATACTGCACTCTTTTGTTTAATGTCAGAAAAACTAAAAAAATCTTCAAATGTTAAACTCTATAATCAGTCTTCAGAATGTCACTAAGACGACAAGTTTTTCTACATAAACTCCTATAGAATCAAATACATTGATCATTTTTGCGTTGGACAAAACATTACCATCATGAATATGTCCTCTAGGTCACTTTATGGTATGAATATTGGGGTTTGATCCTATATGAAACATTGGTTATTGTTTGCAAGCCCATTTGCCAGTAAATTTCATATACCCTAGTCCTTTAGTCTCCATTTACGAAATTATGTGAATAACGACAGCTATTAACGGTAGAATTTCAATGCAAGACGACCAATGTCAGGCAAATGTTTTGACTTTCAATGAATGTATTGTACTTGTACTTATGTTGAATAAAAAACATTTGACTTTTTATTAAGCATTCTTTTGTTAATCCTACCTACCACGGGACTTTCCTATAAGTAAATAAATAAAAACAGTTCCTTAACTACTTCGCGAAGCCTTAAAGACCCTGAAATGTTGATAAATAACCACTGGCATCATTAATAGCCGCATGATAAGGCACCTGACAAGATAAGCCACGGTGACACCTCTCTGTTCATTTGTTTACAGTGGCCCCAGCGTTTAATTTACCAAACTGTCAGTTCAGTTACAGGAAAACCTGCAGGTGTCATAATATTAATAAACTTGGAACATGACGGTCGTTATCCCTTGTGGGGTAGTTAGAGTTACGTCCGTTGGGTTTTGCACGTTATCTTTTAAAGGGTTGTGTGAATTCAGGGCTGTTTGACGCTTTTTAATAGAGCCTGTCCCGAATTGCTGTCTTTCTACCCAGTATGTTGTAAACCAGTTAGCATATAAATATACATTTATTTTAAGCTATGATAATGTTAATTTTCTGCCGATCTTACCAGCATATAGTAGGCGGCGACTTAAGGACTAGGGTTAAATAAAATTTGTTGGGTAATGGGCTAGCAACCTGCCATTATTGTTCCATAAGACATCACAACCTATATTCATGCTAAAATGTGACCTGAGAGATATTAATCTCCGAGATTCTGTTAACCCTAAAAGAGATTAAACACCGTGCATGTGAACGTGATATATACATATATATATATGTAAATAAGCCTACTTATTTATATACAATGTAGCACTAGTATTGCTGCTAGCTATTATAGAATTTCAATATGTTATGTTATGTTTTCAATATGTAGGAACAAATTAAATCGGCAAACGGTATAATTCGTTTAATATTACTGAAGTGCACACTTCGATTTCTATAGTACACAGATGTGTATGTATGTATGTCTTTTAAGGCACGCGATTTAAGGTTCTAGTCTACTAACCTCAAACCTAGAGGGGATTTCATTGGCCTACATTTACGGCCAATTATTTTACTACCTGGAATCGATTTTCCCTATTTCCTCGTATCTTTAACGAAGGTTGGAAAAAGTTTGCTAAGAGATTATCATGACATTCGATATTACATTAGATTCTATAATGGACTTGTTTGGGTATTAATGGATTGGTAGAACAATATAATTATCATAATTCATGAAATTGAGATAAAAATCATGAAATTTAATGTTGGTTTAAACAGTTTTCAATATTAACGTATGTGTCTTATTGTTTCACGTGGTATATCAAAAGTACGTGTAATAAATACACATACAAAGACCATTTCTCGGAAAGTATTAAATATGCGTGTTATTTGTTTATGTAGGTACATATGTTTCAGTGTTCATATGTTTAAATTTCAGTTATTTTGGTTTTAATCGAAATACAATATTGTACGCCAGAAGAGGCAGCCCATGCTGATACTAAGTAAAAATTGTACACCCTATTTACGCATGTGACATAATAAAGTTTTTTTGTCTTTGTCTTATGTAATCAACGTCCAAAAATGAATAGGCTAAATGAAATACTTTTTAGGTAACTAACTTTACTACGAATTTCCTATTTATTGCATCTGTTGCGTATGATAAACATAAAAGGATGAAAGTAAAAATGTTAATATTCTCTTTTTTGTGGTCACACATCTTTTCTGAGATAGATGTAGGCAGAGATCTGGGTAAAACATTTTTCCAAATTTCGCAAACTATTTATAACTTTCAGTTTCATTGCTTTACATTATATCCCATCATGCATTATTAGTATGCATCCTATCCCATTTACTATAACACAACATTACATCTTCCTTAATGCAACACAAGTAGTACAATTCACGAGACATTTAACAAATGGAAGCCTCTAACGATGCAGTTACTATTAAAATGCAAATATGTAGCTTCGAAAGCACTTAATTAGAAGCTTCCTTTACTCTACAGTAAACTGCTATATTTAAGACTAATAACTTTTGAAATGGGACTCGAATATACATATAAGTACATAGTAGTTCTATACAAATATAGTGATTAAATTATAATTGAAATAAATAACTAAAAATTGTGATATTTACAGTATGACAGTTGCCTTTTAACATTTTCGATTCTTACTTGTATGTAGATAATTTAGAGGTGTAATTTAGTTTGTAAATTATTTAGTATAATATTAAATATTGATATCTATTAAGACTATAGTTTAATTTATGTATTTGTTTCTGTAATTACAAGTTTACTTTAGTTAATTGGTAATTAAAACATTAAAATGGTAAATTATAACACCACACACACCCAATTTGTATTTAGGAAACACCTAACTTGTTATCATACACACATACCTACTCTCTTGTTGTATGATATGAGGTAGTAATAGCATGATATATGACATGCTAAACTATATTACACCTAATTACATTGAACTAAAGTCCAAATCAGCATGTAGGATATCGGCCATTTTGACTATTCAGCTTTTGTTCCACTGTACGGTATATTAATATCACACAAGTTCAACTTAGGATAAACTTAGCCCTAGCTTAGTTCACTTAGGACTTGTATTGTGGTTGGCCACCTGTGTAAGCTATACCTGGGAGTCTTGATTAAATTTGCAGCTACTAACTTAGAGAGATACGTATTAGTAGTGGGGATAAAATATAGTGTATTTTAATTCAGCTTCTTTCGTATAACTCTTTTACATAACCTAATAAAATTAGGTGTAAGTTGTCAAAAACGCACAAACTTACGCTTTATATAACAACACACACACACACACACTCCCTATGTATATAAGTTACTTATGTTTCATGTATGAAATCTATTTACGAGTTTTAGAATTCCATATATGTATGTACTTACCAATCATAAAGTGCTTTCAATCATTGTATTTTTTAGGCTCACACTCATCTACTCATCCCCTTCAACATACACACAATCATAATTCACTTACTCACAAAAGGGGATCACACTACACAAAATATATTTATGTTATATTAAAGTTATCTAGTCCATAAGTGTGTAATTTCTTGTAATTAGAATTAATAATATTGTAAAAAATTTACATGTGCTTGCAATTTATTGACCATATTTGGCATTTTCATTATACCTCTACAAATTAAACTCGATTGAGAACTCTAAGGGAAGAGTGTCTCTCCCGAGATACAGTCAACAGACTAGTTTAGGAGAGCACTGCCCATTTTTGTAACTAGTTTAAGATTTTTGTGAAATAAACTTTTTTAAACTTTTAAACACACACATATATATATATATATATATATATATATGTTAAAAATCAGGAATTCCTTATTTTTTCATGCATATTGGAGTCCATTCGCCACTTTTAATCTCTTTCGTGGTGGACAGAACAGCCCATCGCCTAATAGATTCAATTGACCTCTAGCCCCTTAGTCGCCTCTCACGATATGCCAGACTGAACGGCAGCTAGTTAGCATTCTTTTTACGTCCCAGAAATACACCATCACTTCGCTTTTGCTTCTTTTCTACTGATTCCTTTGATTCTACGCACATTTGAACTGATAAATATTATTATTACACGCCTATCTTCTGTATAGAAACTTTAACTTTTAAGCTAATTAACTTCACAGTCATCATTTAAAAAAAGCAATCTCAGAAGTGTACTCCATTCTAACGTATGAATGATAAATCAATAATCGATTCTCAATTACCACGGGGACGTAATATCGGTCAGTGGGCAAACAAACGCTGTCCGATTGAATATGACTGAATTTTTGATTTCATTTCCAAATACAGACATAGGCAGCTCGCATGCATTATAAATGGCTAACATCGAGCTTCTATATCGATATGGAAACGGATTCATAACGTTTTAATAAAGTCTGAGTCCTGGATTTTTTATTTTGTGCTATATAACCTTAAAATGAAAGTCTTGCAGTGTTATATTATATTCGTTTTATTTTGTATATTATATTCGTTTCGGGTTACCACATGTCACGATAGGTGATCCACATCAAACGTCCTTAATATCTCCGTAGTTTCAAAGATGGAATTTGAAAATATAATTGTCGTGTATAACTATTTTGTTTACTTGTTTTTCTTTTTATTATTATTTCAAACAATAATTGAAAGGAAAGAAGGCGATACATCAATCAATCAATCAATCAGCCTATGACAGTCCACTGCTGGACGTAGGCCTCCCCAAGGTAACGCCACAAAACACGATCACTCGTGGCCCTCAGCTAACCACTACCAGCGACCTTTTTCAGGTCATCAGTCCATCTGGCAGGGGGGCGTCCCACACTACGTTTAGTCGATACATACATGATGACAAAATATATAAATATGATGAAGTTGACATAAGAATGAAATACTTAAAAATGTAATACATTTTATGCATTTTAATTTCACTAAGCTTAAGGCGTGAACATGTAAGCAATAAATTATAACTGTCCTCTCTTTTTAACTTGGAGTTAGGAACGTACAAACATATTTCACTGAGGCATGCACATAAATTTACTTTACACTGAAAAATGGGAACTTAAACACACATTTACTTTTCGTTTCCTACAAAATGGTAATTTATTTTTATGTTAACAGTCCCGTGCTAACTGGGATGAATGCTAACTAGCTGCCGTTCTACCCGACATATCGTAGGAGACGACTAAGACTAGACGATGGGCTAGCGAGTTGTTGGAATTATTTAATATGACATGATAATATGACAATTATATGACAACCCCAATATTAATGCTTCAAAGTGACCAATGTTTCCATGTTTCAGGGTTTTGGCCGCCCCTACAGGAAAAAAGAGTGTGAATATATGCGTATGTTAAATGATTTGTATTCCAACTTAGCAGAATACATTAGATCTAAGTTATTCCAACCTTTTTTTTAAACTCTAGTCTTCATTCTGCCTTATATGATTCTTGAGTATAATATAAATTATTCAATACACAAATTTTAAATTAAGTCATTTAACCAATTGTCTTATATGAGGAAGAAATACAGTATGTATACATTATGTGGGGGAATGAAAAGATGTATTAATTTTAAGACAAATTACTTTACCAAATTTCTACAAATTGCGTATCCCAGTATTCCAAATCTCTAGCTACCCCCAAAACAACTATAAACATTACTACGTCGTCTCAAAACTCTGTATTAACCCAGCTTTACCTTTGACACAAATTTGACCAGGAACTGATCGTAATTGGAATTTCGTATGAGATGTTCTGATAGGCAGACACTCGGCTTGTGTTGTGTTTCCTTTGAGACGTAATATTAGACGGCGGGATATCCGAATGCATTTCGCAAGTAATTGAATTAGTGGTGGATAGGCTGTGAACGTACTTGGAGAGAATTAATGATATACAAAATTTCGAAATATACGTAGTTGTTAACGAAATTGAATTAAGAATATTGCAACTGTAGCTTTTAGTGATTGAAATTAAACAGAAACATTATAATACATGTATATATATTTGTTAATGTTTTAGTAAGGGCTTAGACTAAAGACTCTTGTGTTAGTAGAAAGGAAACAACATGAATTTTAAACTTGTTAAGAATATTGTATAAAGATCAGACTCAGCTATATCAATATAAATACAATCTCGTTTTTTAAAAAGGAAGGGTTAGGTCGCGACTCCCCATTTACCTCAAACTTGACAAGTCAGTATGACCTGTCATCCTTACTCCTCTTCATACACACTCGGGGATTATAGATAATCTAACGTCACTCTTGCAGTATATGGTCTTTCTGACCGTCTTACTATACTAGACTTTTAGGCTTTAAATCCGTATGTCTAGTATAAACCTTTTCAGTAGGCTGAAATTGACACAGAACAAATGCAAACTCATTCCCTGAAAACGTGCAGCTGTTTCATCAACAAATGGACATTCCCTCGGGTGCGATTCGCATGCAAGTCAAATGAACGGGCGAAACTTTTGCTACTGTTTCGTAGAAATCTGTATTGAAGTATGCTCGTATGTAAAGAACTGAAAAATAGTTAGGTTTTCTCTAATGGTGATATTATAATTATATGCAAAAGGATAAGGAGTGTTTTATATCTTTAGAATAAACATGTTAATTGTGGTATCCATAAGATAGTAACAGGTTATTGGACTTAACGTAGGAATAGAAAAAATATAATAAATAAATAATACCTGTTGTTTTTAGCTAAATATATCAACGTGAATAAATAACCATATTCCTTGTGAGAATTGTCGGTATACGAATGATGGTGTTACCACTTTATATATTATCTGACTACTATATAAAGAAGTACTATATGGATTAACGACTGTACAACCCTTTCAGGATAGTCAGAGGTTGAGTGTTCCCTATTGTCTAAGTTTTCGTCCTTGGTTACAGGTTAATTACTTCAAAAACCTCGTTAAAAAGGAATTGTGTATACACAAGTCGTAAAGCGTATGTATGTTTGTTCTTCGAAAACTACTTTTATTACTTCACTACAGGTGGTAAATATTGTAGCTGTATATTTCTTCACGATGTTTCCCTCAACGATTTATATCATCGAGTATGTAAGTATAGCAGTTATGTACCAAATACAGCATACAATTAACAGTACACCAAATAATTAGCAACAAGAGTTACCCAATTCACTACTGACTACTCTAATACCTAATAATTGAGCAGGCTGTTCCGCCTAAGCCTTAAATACTCGAAGCCTCGTAAATTCTCGTTTACACCGAGAACCGTATTACTACCAGTCACGTGCAGAGTATTGAGTGAACGTGCTGCTAGGAACAGTAAGTTACAGTATTGGTAAAATATTAACAACATGACCTTCTGGTCTGGTCTTTTCCAGTTTTATTGCAAGTGTATTTTTGGTTCTGTGCTTGTCTGGGACGTAAATATTAAGCTATTATTTGCTTTTTTCCCAAAAATATACATAAATTCACGATCTTTAAACCCTTTCTGGGTGTATAAAAACCTCTGAGATATAACATGTCCTAGGTCACTGTTCACGTGAATATTGGGGTTGCGATGTCATTATGATATTAGTGACAGGTTGCTAGCCCATCATCTAATAGATTCTATTTACCCTTAGTCCCTTACTCGCCTCTTATTATTAGTAGGGCTAGATTCAGTGCTTATCTGGGACTTAAATAATATGGTAGTAGCTGCCTTTGTAAGCCTTTAATGGTATTTAATATAGTGGGGGTATATGTAACATACATTTTGTTTAACTTATTCGTGAAGGATACAGCTTACAACAAATTGAACTTGTTACACAATACTATATTAATTACTGGTGGACTATTAGGGTTTACTACGTGTCATATTAAGTACTAACTACTACTATTAGGTTTACGGAGGCTATAGCTTTACCAACTCTGCAGTTTTGATAATGGACATAAATGATGGATACGCGAACATATGAATACCTTGCAAAGGCGTTTGGTTGTGATGGTTCTTGTTTGTCTTTTTGACGATTACTGTTCTCAGACAGGAAGTAGCAAAGTCGTAATTTATATGAATTGAATAAAAAAATATACGAGAAAAGACATCACAATAAAGTTGACCATGTTAGTTATACTTCGCGAAAAATGGATGATTGATGCAGGAAATGATGGAAGAATGGAACCGTTTTTCAAAATCATCAAATACAAGGACAGTGAATGATGAGTCCAATCTCTTGGGGTAAATTAGGTATTGGAATGCTTAGTTCAGTTTATTCAGCCAAAATGTTATTATTTAAAGAGCAGGTAGCAAAATTTTTGCAATAATATATCGAGATTGATATTTCGTCTTGCAACAATAATTAATTCAAATATTATTTCAGGGATATTTCCCTGTAAACGTCTGTCCTTGTTAGTATGGAATTGAAAAAGAATTAAATTATTTGCATTTCTTCAGTAGTTCTTTGTCGATAAGATTTTCTACTGTCACTTATATTTCATAGAGCAAATACAAAGTCATCAGTTATCTTAAAGGTAACCCTGGAGGGTGTTTCCCAGTTTCTTCGGATCCTAAAAGATTAAATTTCATTTATAATATTACAAATTTTCTGGCATTATTTAGAAACACATTAATGTATATCAGATGGACGTTCATGACCTTTGATGTTTATGCGACCTTAAATAAACAACAAAATTTGGTGTAAGCTAAACATAGTAAAACCCGATGATGTTTCAATCCTCAGCTTGTTTGTTTTCAGTTACAATAAAAGCCTGCAGCAAATGATAGACTGCATCCTTTGTTGACTTAAAAACTAGGGATTTCACGTTCCTATTAATTCAGTATACAAACAGAACCGGTTACAAAGCTATCATGTTTCATCATACCCAAAATAGAGGATAGAACAGTGTTTGGTATAAATTCCTGAATTTATATCCACATACCTACAATAGTAGACGTAAACGTTACTGAAAATAAACAGCTTTATTTATTTATTCATTAATACATATTATCAATTACACTATTACAATGCAATGGTAAATTACGGTAATTCTTACTTTAAATGTCAATGATTAAATTAAATACATATGTTATATACAAAATTATGTCTAGGTGCAATATATATATATATATATATATATATATATAGTTATAAATTTTTTTTACATTTCTCTACTCTTCACTTATATGTCCTATTTATAATTATTCATTTTCTTTTAGGAGATCAAATAATACTGTTTAATATACACAGTGACCTAAACTTAGTTAAAATATAACCCTCCCTTCATTTACCCTGTAATTGAAATAAACGAAGACCGTAGTATACGCCTCCTTACCTCTATGTAGAGCAATTGTGTAGAACATTCAAATTCTGACCCGCTTAGGTCTGTTATGTACAGGTGATATAAATAAACTATGTAAACACCTTCAGGCGCTATTGGGGATCTTATTTGTTGGTTGAAACAACACAAATTGTTGGGAAGTTATCTTACGAGTGATATTGTTCATGCTCCTTCGTAGTGTAAAGGAAATTATAAGTAGCATTCGTAGCATTAAAAGTGGACTTACTACTGTTAGCTTCTTTTATTAAACTTCGTAGTTAAATAAGTATTAATGTATTTAGTTTCAAGTATTTTTCATGCACCCTTCAATTAAAAAAAGCATTGGTAAATGTTGTAAAATTCAAATCTTTTAATTCGTATCAGACTAATCAGAACCTTGGAAATATAACTTAGTGCCTTTTAGTAACAGTAAATAAAAGCAATATTATTATCGTTGATTAGATAAGTTACACAAGAAATTCGCCACAAAATACAAAGCCATTGATTACCTGAGGCACAAAACACTATATTCCAGTCTATGTGAGACGTAGGTAAGTTTTCCAGCTAAAAGAATCGAGGTTAGTGATTTGCTGCGGGCTATGTCGTGGGTACTCTTAGTGTTTCTTTTGTTAAAGGCGCCCTTCTTTGAGGCTTTACTTCGAGGCACAAAAGGCCTGTTAGGAAAGTTTCGGTGCCATAATTTGAGTGTAAAAGGTAGAAGAGAGTGTTTGCTGGATTATGTACGTGTGTTGTTGTTGGTATATACAAAAATATACTCGTCTACAGTATCGGATATGATAGTTTTGATATAACTTTCCTATGTAATATTTGAAGAGATCAGTATATTACAGAAGAAAAGTATGCTTATAATGGTGTACCAATATATCACTTAACACAATCCATTATCAATATGACTACGATATACAATGTTGATCGATCAATTGTCTAACAAAATCCGTTATTAAGGTGACTATTAAAAATTCAAATGTATGCACATAAGCTCATACCTATTTATCTCACACTCATTCCCTGCTTTGTTTGTTATCATAAATTAAGGTTAAGTCACATCAATTCAGGAAACGGTTATGGGTCACCTGGGTACTGTTGTGCGGACGAAAAGAAATGCCTTTTTAAAAAAGAACACTTTATTTTCCCTAAGCCGAATACAAGGTATTGTTAGCGAACCGTCTTAACCATTTGATGGTTGGAAGAGAACTTCGATATGAACGCACGATACTAATAAAGAAACGTTGGCTGCAAAGTCAGCACTTAAAACGACGCGGTATGAGGAGGCTTACGCGAGCAAAACTTATGTATTATTTTAATCTATAACAGCCCCCCCTATAAAATTGAGCTTTATCCCTTTAAGAGGGTGAAGCGAAATCAAAACGAAAATAGAAGTTAAAATTAGAAATTAGAAAATCTCAAATAGTTAAAACGGTTTTACAAATATTAGTAATTAGTCTAAAATAAAACATTGAAATTTAACAAAACTTCAGCATCATAAAAATGCGTAAACAAACATAAACGTTAATGATTACTTAAATTTCTAAAATCTACTTTACTGGAAGTCGAATCAGAATCATCTGTTATCTCATGTAATTCAATGGAGACCTTATATTTTTCCCTGGAAAGCTTTTTATTATAACACTGGTTGTATATCGCAATACAACAATTAGAAGAATCACATCTTTTAAAGTACTTATATAATTTGAAAGCAATATATGTCAAAATAAGTATTACAACAGTATATGTTGTATAAGAATAATAAGTTCCGTATCTTATAAAATGCGAATTACTTTCAGCATTATTTATTTCTTTTTCTAAATTGTGTAAATCATATTTTGCGAATTGTAAAGATTCTAAATCGATGTTCGATAACGTTATAGGAGCTAAATATGGAATAGTATGATTAAATTTTTCTTTTCGACAACAATCATCTTCGATTATATCAAAACCAGTTTCAAAGTTACTAGACATTAATAAATTTTTAGTAGAGCTTGGAATTATCTGTGTGGTTTTTGCATAACCAATACAATTTTCATTTAGGGTTAAAATGCCTGTGGCATGTATAGAGTAATCTGTAATAATGTTGTTATCACATTTCACTGTTAATTTAGTAGGAGAAGATTGAACAAAAATCCATCTGTTATTAAGCAGTTTCTGCCAAATATCAATATTTCCAAATAGTAATTTAGTGTTACATTCTTTTGGCATAGACAATATTACATCACAAATAAGTTTACTTTCACAACAAGGGTTGTTAATAGTAGAATAAGAATTTAATTGAGGACAAATAGAATAATTACTATAAATCTTTTGACAATCTTGTAAATTATCTAATAATGCGTATTGCAGTCTATCCTCTGTTAATGCTATATAAGATTTAGAGGGTTGAACCAAAGAAAAGGTATTTGGTTTATTTTGATCATGAGGAATTGGTAAAGGTATATTCTTATACACAGTATATAATTCTGGATAAACTAATGGAATTTGTAAAACAAATACAATTTTCTTATTATAAAAATAGGAGACCAGCTTTGAGATATCCATTAAGTTATGTATATTATCGATATTCAAAACGACAGGGAAATCGAGACGACTATTCAGTAAATTACTATGCTTAGATAGTTCTAAATATAAACTAGAAGGACTTATGATAGAAGGGTGTAGAATATTAGACTTAGAAAAGAGAATAGAATTCAGAGTAGTGCCCAAGAGGTTAGAAATAGTAAATAGAGAATAGAAGATAGTTTGTACTTACTTATAGTATATATCAACTTAATTAAAATATTTTAGAATTAATGCGGAGAACAATTGGCAGGTTTAATTTGGTCAAAATGATATTTCACGTGTTTACGTCCAATAGCTAAAATAACGTTATGGTTATTGTTAAAAACTTTGATAATCTTATAAGGGCCTTTCCAAACAGGCGCAAGGGATTTACCTTGTTTATGATGACATTTCAAGTAAACTAATTCTCCCGATTTATATTCGATCCGACGTGTGGATCTATCATAAATGGCTTTGGAATTTTCCTTACTATTATTAATATTTTGTATTGCCTTATCGCGACAATACTTCATGCGATACTGTAAATACTTAATATATTCTGGATAAGTGTTATCCGAACCAGAATCGTATAATGAAGATGGTATAGATGGTTTATAACCGTATAAGAGTTCATAAGGTGTGAACTGAGTAGTGCTGTGTGGAGTAGTGTTATAAGCTAAAATAGCTGTAAATAAGAATTTATGCCAATCATTTTGATTCTCATTAACATAAGATTTTAGATACTCTTTTAGAGTGGAATGACTACGTTCTAACGCGCCATTTGTTTGTGGATGATACGGAGTGGTAAACAGATTCTTAATCTTACAAATTTTAGTTACATGTTGGAATAATTCCGATGTAAAACATGTACCTAAGTCTGTCAAAATTGTCTTTGGGAAACCGAAAAGAGACATGAAATGTATTAAATTAGAAGCAATTTCTTCGCTTGTTGCACATACCATGGGATAAGCGCATGTAAATTTAGTTAGGTCATCTTGCATTGTAAGCATATACTTAAACTGTTGATTACCGGAATTCGGTAAAGGTCCGACTACATCAAGTGCTAGTCGTTCAAAGGGTTTTGTGCTCGTAGTAGTAATAATCATAGGTGATTTATTCTTATGTCTGTAAGGTTTATTGACCTGACAGAGCTTACAGTTTTTAACATAATTTTCTATGTCGGTTGACATAGATTTCCAATAAAAAGATTCTTTAATTCTATTTAACATACGTTTGACACCTGGGTGTCCGGCAATTGGAGAATCATGATTGTCCTTTAATATCTGCGGTACTTCCGCAGGAGTAGGATATCTTAAACTGTTTTTGTATATATGTATCTTAACTTTAGTGTTATGAAATATGTAACGTATCATATTATGTACTTTAGTATAAACGAACTTAGAAAAAGGTTCAATAAAGTCAGTGATAGCGAGATCGGTAAGAGAGGGGTTATTTGTTAAAATAAGATCTCGTAAATTCATTAGTAAATTAAAAATAGTTTTATAATTACTCTCCTCGAAATGATGAGTCTTTGTAAATAAAAAGAAATAAGTTTTATTACCATCTACATAAGGTAGAATAGTAAAAGGTTCACGTTCATTATTAAGTAAAGATTCAGAGTTAGATAAATTGGATAAAATTTGGTTAACATTTGGCATACTCTCGTCAAAATCTAGAGAAGTAGGTATAGCAATGAAATCGAATTTAGTAGTATGAATACTCTGTGAGTGTTCCTCAATTTGTGTATTAAGTGTAGTTAAAGTGTTAGTAAATTGATATTTGAAATATGTTTCATAAGATTCAGAGTAAGGACTCGTGTCCTGATTACGATTCGAACGTGTCGTAACGTGAATAGGATATCTAGATAATGCGTCAGCATTTGAATTCAGTCTGCCTTGTTTATAAACAATGTCGTACTCGTATTCTTCGAGCTTCAAACGCCATCGAATAAGGCGTGAACTTGGATCTTTAACATTAAAAATATACCTTAAGGGTTGATGATCAGTAACTATGGTGAACCTTCGACCATAAAGATATGGTCTAAAGGATTTAACGCCAAAAATAATAGCTAACATTTCGCGTTCCGTAGTGGAATAATTGCATTCCGCCTTGTTTAAGGTTCGGGATGCGTAAGCGATGGGCTTATCTTTGCCGATATCGCCTTGAGATAAGATAGCGCCTATGGCGTAATTAGAAGCATCAGTAGTTAAAATAAAAGGTTGTTCAAAATTAGGATACTGCAATAAAGGTGCAGTAGTTAGTTTTTCTTTTAACAAATTAAATGCTTGGTCCTGTTCAGGATTCCAAACGAAAGTAATGTTTTTCTTTAATAAACTAGTAAGAGGTTTCGTAATTTGGGAGAAATTTGGAATAAATCTACGATAATAACCAACTAGTCCTAAAAATGACTTTATATCTTTAACATTACATGGAATCGGAAAATTGGTAATAGTCTTCACCTTATCTGGGTTTGGTTGGACCCCTTGGTCGGTTATGACATGTCCTAAATAAGAAACTTCACGACGTAAAAACTCGCACTTGTCGGGTTGTAACTTGAGGTTAAATTTACGAAAACGATCAAAAATTAAACGTAATTTTTCCATATGACTAGGGAGGTCATATGAATAGACTATACAGTCATCTAAATAAACATAGCAATGTAATCCTTGTAATCCCGTTAGAACCATCGTCATAAGACGTTGGAATGTGTGCGGACTATTCCTAAGTCCGAAAGGCATTCGTGTAAATTCGTAGTGCCCTGTTGAAGCATTAGTATTAACAATTGTAAAAGCGGTTTTCTGAATATCTGAAGGATCGACTAATACTTGGTGAAAACCGGAAGCAAGGTCAAGTGTGGAAAAATATTTAGCTTTGCCTAATTGATCCAAAATATCACTAATCAATGGAATTGGGAAGATTTCGGCTACTGTTACGTCATTGAGTTTGCGATAGTCAATGACTATACGCCATTTCTTTTTCCCAGAGGCATCTGCCTTCTTAGGAACGATCCACACAGGGGCGGACCATGGGGAGATTGAATTTTGAATAATGCCTTGTTCTAACATGGAGTTGATTTGTTTATCAACTTCCTCCTTGTGGCATTCCGGAAATCTATATGATTTGACGTGGATGGGAGCCGCGTCTCCCGTGTTAATGTTATGTTTCAATGCATGAGTGTGTGTTAATGGTTCGCCTTCGAGATGAAATATGTCGGCGTAATCTGCGCAGCAATCCAAAAGAGCCTTCTTCTCTTCTGGATTAAGATGCTCATGACGAACGAGTTTTAAAACTTTCTCTCTACGAGAAAGGTTGGAATAAATGTAAGTATTATTTATTGGAAATGAAAAATTATCGTAATCAATAGGACTTAAGTACACGGAATAATTATCTACCTTTACTGGTGTTTCAGTGGTGTTCAAAATTGAGACGTTCACACGCTTGTTTTGTTTAATAGTGGCGATGCAATTTGATACGTAAACACCATCACAAATCGTGTGATCGAGTATCAGCCCTTCGTTTCGTGGAAATAGCCGTTGTAAATCTTTGTCAGCATTAGTTAAGTTACATTCTATCACGGCTTCTGAACGTGCGGGAATAATGTATGTAGGTTGCGTGTACTTTATTTTAAAAATATGATCATGCAAATACAGTTCACTTGAATTAAAATCAAGTGTGCAATTGAAAAATCTCATAAAATCTGACCCTATCATGCCATCATAATTAAGGTTAATATCATCGTTTATGACGTGAAATTTAAAAGAATAATTACTATTCTCTATGCAAAAATTTAAATTAAACGAGCCAAGAGTCTCGCAAAAGGATTCAGAGTCATTGATACCTTTCAATTTAATGATCTCCTTAGAAAGTTTCGGTAAAGTATCGAAACATGTAATTTTCATGACGCTTACGGAAGCGCCCGTGTCAATTAAAAAGCACAAAGGTGCGGAACAATGTTGCGGTGCATTAATATATAAATGTGGTAAAGAAATACGTGACAAACTTTTCGTTTCGAAAATAGGAACAGAATGAATGACCTTCGGAGCATCTGTACAAACCACAGGCTCCTTAACAGGTTTAGACTTGACGTCATCATAAGTGTTAAACTTAGAAAATTGATTCAATTTAGAATCGAAACTCAACTGCTGGGGTTGAGATGTAATAAACTCAGTGAACTCAGAGGGTTGTCTCAAGTCTTTTGACTGGGACGAACTCAACAACTTTGGTTGAGATGAAAAATTAGAAAAATCAGAGAACTTAGAAAAATCAGAGAAATTAGAAAAATCAGAGAAATTAGCAAAATTAGGATCATCTTTAAGTGTGTCCTTAAGTTCTGTATACGCCCCCGGGCGACACACAACAGGAGCGTCATCTAATTTAAAGTCTGCTCTGTGGCGGACTTGCACACAACGTGTTGTACGGGTGCAGACACGCGAGGCTCAGGTTTCACCTGATAAGGTGCTCGCTGTGCTTGTTGGGGATTAGACTTATTCTTAAATTCCAACTTTCGGCATTCTTGTATCGTATGCCCCGGATTCTTACAATACTTACAAAATTTGGTATTAGCATTAGAATTATTGTTGTAAGAATTAGGTTTATTGTAAGAATGGCTATTAGGCCTAGAATTATTAGCCCTGTAATTGGATTGAAAATTAATTGGGTAAAATTTGGATTTATGCTTAAAGCATTCATTGGATGTATGCCCTTGCCTTTCGCAACGGTTGCATACTTTCGAAGGCCTCGATACCTTCGTGAGGTTGAAGAGCTTTTCCTCTTCAATAGCGTGAGTGATAGCCTCACTCAACGTATTGGGGTTTCTACATCGGACTATATGAGAAAAACTAGGGTTTAACCCTAGGAGGAAGGTGTTGAGTGCCAGATCCTCCATGGCAGCTATTCTGCCAGGCTTCTCGGCCTCCGAACATCCCGAAAATTGAATGTCAGATAGGAGTCTTGTTAGGCAAGCCTCTATCCGCAACGAGAATTGAATGACCTCTTCGGTCGAGAACTGTTTACAGTTCTGAAGTTCTAGAAGTAAGTGGGTGGAGTGCTTTTTCTCCCCGAAATTTGTTTTAAGAAAATTCTTTAAATCCGACCATTTGTCGAATCTCCGTAGGGAGCAAGCTAACTGAGCTTTTCCCTCTAATTGTGATATTATGTACTTGCATAAGAAGCCCAACTGGCTATCTTCTGCCAGTTCGATGGCGTTCTCACAATTTGTGAGAAACGCGGGAAGAGACGCCCTATCCCCATTATAGGGTTTTATAAATTTAGTAAGGAGGTTGAGAGACAACTTTTTTGTCTCGACTTCCTCTGCGTCTGTGAATTCATCATTCTTTATGTCCTTTTTAGGAGCCATTTTTAAAAAAGGGTAAAATCAAAGCTAGTCACAAAAACTAAAAAGTAACGCTAAAATATAAAATCTCAGTAGAAAATCCTCTTTAAAGATGTTTAGGTGTTCTTCGCTCTCCCACAAAATAAGAAAAGATTCACTTACAGTAGAAACTGCATCACTTTAGTCCTGATGTTGTTACCGGGTTTCTGCTGGACAGCAGAGGACGACGTCGGTTCTCGGGGTTGCAGATCTCTCTCTGCAACGACGTCTGCGACGGCTGCTACGCTCGGCTGGTCGAGGGCTGGCGTGACACGGCCTGTGTCACGACTGACGAGCTTCCTCGGGAAGTACGGCACTGGCGTGAGGTACGGCTCCTCACGGCTTACAAGCACACCGAATTTCGTTCGCGCTTTGTTCGGAATACCGGTGGGCATATATACGATATGCCTCAAGAACGGTATCCCACCGCTGCCACCAATGTTGTGCGGACGAAAAGAAATGCCTTTTTAAAAAAGAACACTTTATTTTCCCTAAGCCGAATACAAGGTATTGTTAGCGAACCGTCTTAACCATTTGATGGTTGGAAGAGAACTTCGATATGAACGCACGATACTAATAAAGAAACGTTGGCTGCAAAGTCAGCACTTAAAACGACGCGGTATGAGGAGGCTTACGCGAGCAAAACTTATGTATTATTTTAATCTATAACAGTACAGAGGCCTTAAATTATACCCATTATTTTGTTACATACGAGATGAAATTCAGTATAGGCTTTATTAAAATTCCACTCCCGCTTTATCTATTTTAGATGAGATATAGCTATGCAATATCATCATATGAATAATTAAAATATAAAATTGTTATTACGATAACTTTCTTTTCTTTTAATATATGTATGTACATATATTCACGCCTCTTCGTCCCAACGGGAATATGCAGAGAATATCGATCGCCACCTGAAACTATCCTGACTAATCTCTATTGCTTCACTCACATTAATTAACCTTCTCATATATGCTCTTCTGTTCTTCACGTTACGTATACCCCTGAAACAAAATTACTTCAATTTGAACAATTTAGAAATTTTTTAAAGCATAAATGAGAAACCTCAATATTTTACACACAGTTTCATAGTTCCTTACAATATCATGCCGTTACAAGAGCCAGTTATTTGGCTTTTTACGTGCGGAATATCTCGAAATCACAAAAAAATGTAGAGGAAGCGTACTTAATAGTGTTCGAGACAGTTAAAAATTGTTACGTTTCAGACGAGGGTTATGATGGATGATAAATGAAAGGGATTTATGGCTTAAGGGATTATTCTCTAAAGGGTCGTTTGAAGCCTATTCAGAGAAGATAGTGTCTAAGATGTGACGGTATTATGACGAATAGTTCTTATCGTGAACGCTGGATGGTTATGCGTGAGTAAATATATATTATGATATAAATATCCAAAGGTTGGATGCCCACGGTTATGCAAGAATAAATAATACTCGTGCTTGGTATAAATATCAAAATGTTAAAAGCCGATCACTTATTCCGCAAAAAAGCACTGAGGAGTAAATTGATATATTAGTGGCTTCACTTGCTTAGAATATATCGAATTACTATGTATGACATAAAAAACCTTAAACATCGGCTCAACATTTTCAATAAAGTCTTAAAATTATAAAATTATAAATATACAACATGTTATAACATGCTTTTATTTAATACTTCAACAGCACTCTATATGATGCTCCAAAATGAATTTATTAATAAATGTAGTACAGCAGATTAAAAGGATACAGAGAGGCTAGCAATAACTCTTAACTCTTTCCACGGTAGCACATTTCACGGCCGATACCCTTTTTAACTTTCATTCCGCTCATAAGGTAAAGTACGTGATTTCCTTCAAAAAGTCAGCCTTCAAAGCTAACATATGCGTAATAAAGATTCCGGAAAATCGTTACACTTTCCCCTTTATGTGACGAATGTTTGTGAAGTAGGGTGGATAAGGTTGGCAGTAAAATATGACTTCAGTCTGAAGAGCTACTATGATACAGTCGGGAGCTTATTGTCGTATAAGAGGAATATTAGTAGAACTTTATAGTTTACAGTTCGTGTACGTTATTGCAGTTATTTTATGATCAGGTTATGGTCTTTTGTTCAGGCGATTTGTTTTGGTTACATTGTTTTGCGGGTGTATTCGTTTATGGGAGTTTTAAGCTTGAAATAATGTACAGAATATATTGAAGTTATGTACAAAGTTGAGTGCTGTTAAAAAGTACATTAGGTGGGTAATGCAAATTGAGGAGGGCTATCTGACTTACTATGTTTTGAAGTATAATTACAAATATGTTTTTTGGTGAAATATGAAGGTATACCAGTAAGGGAAGGGAGGGTTTCCGTAAATAAATGAAAAAGTCAAGAACTGGCAAATTCCATAGCAAAAAATCTGTCTAGCGATTCAAAATAGGCAGATATTAGAAAAGGGAACATTCGGATTTCCAATAACACATAGAAAACATTTGATTCGTTTAAATATAATGGCATTGTTTTTACTTTATACTCATCATACAGTTTTCTTTTGAATAAATTGAGCAATGAAGACCAAAATATTATCAAAGTTATGTGGGTCCTTGAACTACAATATTTGTATGCACAAAATATGGTCCCTACCATTTTTTATCTTTATATTTGAAAGCCCTTTTTTGTTTTTACAATTTGCGTACCCGAGACACTTCCGGGAAACCTGCTTAATAAAGTCATGTTATCTTTTTATTTCTTCAGCCTCTTCAGGAATTTTTGTATGAATAAAATATCATTTTTACTTATATTTTGGTTTCATCATAGTCACTTTTAGAGTAAAGCTGGCATATAAGTCACAAGTCTTAAATGAACGTACCAAGGGGCTAGTTAAATTGGTGTAATAGTGACCTAAATATGTTATACTAATTAACATTGTTGATAAGTATAACATATTTGAGTTGAGTTACCAATTGAAATGGTACTCGAAGAATTAGTACTGAATTATTAAGAACCATTTTTTATAAGAACAGGTTCATAATAAAACAGTTTTTATAAGAAATGGTATCATCATTTTATTAGACATTTTTGAATTGATATATATTTTTTGTCATTCTGAATTTTAATTGTTGTTCTAAAAGGTGCTTCAATTTAATGTAATTGAGTACCATTAACACATGATGTCATTTTAAAGCGTTGGTTCATAAAATACCTTTCATTAAAGCGTGTGAAGGACGTATTAAATTGCTATTGAAATTCTCGCAAATATTCGACTAGTTAATTGCAAGCGTAGTTCAATGCAGGACTTTATTAGGTACCGGAATACCTATTAATATATTAATGATTTCATGAATCGCATAAATTATTTTCTCATTTCAAAGCTTCATTAAAAGTTATCGGTTTGTTGGTAAATTATGTCATATTTACTGTAACAATGCTTAAAGCTATAAATTAATTTCTGCAGTAGGTACATTCATTTACAGGACATTATTTGCTTAGTTATTTTCGAATACACTGAAAATAGATAGAACATTGCTTAAAATTGGATAGGATAAACTAAGACCTAACAGTATTATTTCATGTATACTAAGGTTCTTCAAAGGTTTAAGGGGTTATACTTGAGATATAGTGATACTCACTAGTACTATTCATTATAAAAAGTCTACGCATAAGTGTTACTAATAGTTCTCTAATATTCAACGCATCTAAGTCTACTACTAAATAAAACATTATGTATTTTATTAAAGAAGGCTCATTACCATAGAGTCTTATATCAAAATTCCAAGGTAATAACATATGCAGCCATGTAAGGCACGCGATGTAAGGTCTTTGCCCTCTGCCCTAGCGAGCCAAGAGCATTCGATTGACCCATTTCCACTGACTACCATGGAAACGTGGTGACTATTTTTAGCTACCAAATAAGGGTGTAGCTTGTGACTGTCTGTGACATCGTGACTTTAAGAATAGCATCGTTGTGAAGGGCTAGTTCTTTATATATTATACTTGTGATACTTTATTGACGGTGATACTATATTACTTGTGATATTATGTCGTATATTTATAAGTTAACTGTTTTACCGATATAGGCTTATGCGTATAAGGTGTAGCTCAGTTGTTAGGAGCTTGATTGTGTATCAAAAGGTATAACGTGTACTCGTTTTTCCATGTACGTTTTCGCAATAAAACGACATTTGTGAAATGCATCGCCTACTTGTACTACGGTGAGAGAAGAGATTTTTGGGATATCTATTTTGTTCCTCGAAACATGTCAGGGTTTGAAAGTGTCAAATTGACTTATCATTTATCATATTGAGTACTGACTAATAAGTAAATACGTGGGTGCGTGGTGGCTTATTACGAAATATACGGTTAGCGAAAACATCGTGAGGAAACCTACCTATTCGCGGAACAGGTAATAATTACTGCTTGTAAATGGCGACATAGCTTACCACCTGTCACATAAAGTACTGACTATCTGGTCAACACGTGGGTTCATGGCGTCCATAGAATGACTATCTCTGCGATTGCGGAGATTGTCACCTGAACCTTTAACTATCCTGTATGGTTTAATGGTTATTAACGTGTTTGTCTTTGAATGTATTAAGCATTCATGTTCCAATCGGTTGGAAAGATGTCAAACCTAAAAGTAAGATAGTAGGAAATTTATTGACACAAAAAAGGTACTTACTCTATTGGTTAACAAATATATTTTGACAGAATAATGAGGCTTTGTTGACTTCACAGCCTGTTTAGTCAACCATGAAGAACGAACTTAACAACCGAGAAATTAAAAGGAAAATTAAGGTGTTGAGTGCCTCCATATTTTTACGCTCAAATAGGTTGCTCAGGGTGGGTGTAAGTGTCTCCCTAAATTAAACCATGAACTTTGAGGTAAAAGATCTTTGTGTTAAGGTCATTACAAAGTTATTTCGTTGTTATGTGAGCTCGTTGTTAAACATAATGTGGGACAATGTATTATGATCTTGTTATATTGTTGACTGCGGTAGGGCTTGTATGCAATTTGACTTTTTATGCATCGTTAATCTTCACTTTTTTGGTGTTATTTCCTTTGTGCATACGACAAATGGTATGGCTTATTAACGAAATTATAATATCACCAAAATCTAGTTGAGTTTATATTAGAATGATACCAAATTTATAAAAGCTAATACTTTGTCTTAATCTCTTAGGCGGAGGTTCATGTGTCTATCTACGCAATCGCGGACATATAAATTCTATAGCTACGATGCACCAACGTATTAAGCAGATAGTCATTACCCAATGTGGCAAAGGTGGTAAGCCATGACTATTACTAAGGCGATTTTTTCACGATCTTTTCTATCGATATGGTATTTGAAATGATATCACGAACAATGAGATATACTCTCAGATATATTCCTAAAACAAAGGTACATAGGTAGTTCGCACTACTAGCCACTAACCAAGCAAATTTATCAACTCAACGTGACAGGTGGACCATATGGCTAAATTAAGCACAGCCACGACAGGACAGTCTAGGGTATTAAGTGAGCTCATAAATTACAATTACATTAATATCTCTATGATTAATTGCTCTAGGGGCTGTGCCGTAAATAATTGAACTTTATTGAAAAAGGCACATTATCACGTTAATAAGATTCATACATACATACACATCAGGCCTGTTTACCTATAGAGAAGGCCTAGAGAGGCAGAAATCCCTTTTTTCCCGATCATAAAAAACCACTTTCGCTTGATTGACACTCATACACCACCTCATCATATACAAGAGTTTTCTTGGCAGCAAATATGATAATGAAACGTATTTAGTAGTTTTATTCAAAAACTGTCGTTAAAATCTCCATTAAAACTTGTCAGCAATTTCTTAAATTTTTATTCAATCGTAAAATCTTAAAAAATATATTAAATTCTGATCAAAAGATGTGGTAGTGGAATGTACTCGTACTTGAGCGTTGAAGAATGACTGAGACACGCCTTCAAGTAGGATCGAACCCACACTAAGTTAAACGGAGATAATATTAACATATTCACTGAAAATATTATTTGAATATATTTATTTCCCATAATCTTGAAAATATTAAGATTAAATGAGAGCAAGCAGATATTGTTTTTTAATTCTTTATTAAAGGATATGCAACCCTAAAAGATTAAGTCAGCCTCATTGTTATTATGAAAGGTAGACTTTTGAACTTGGTATACGTATATATATTACGAGTATATCTTAACTGAGCCAAGTAAAACTTGAATTAAGATACTTGCTTTACTATAAAGATACTGAAATTTAATTTAACGACTATGGTGAATGTATGTGTATGTTAATGCTAAAGTATTATATTAACTGTATAGGATAGGATCCTTCTATATGTCAATAGCTTTGATATGTATATAACTATGTATTTACTTAACATTTATTTGGATGTTCTTGTTTGTTCAATTAACAAACAGTATACTGTATCTAACAGATTCGTTAATGAGCTAGACATTTGGACTGGTCATTACCATTTGGAAATGAACTTGACCTTTGTAAAATATTGAAACAGTCACATATGTTACAAAAGACAACACGTACATGACATTTACATACAAAATTGTTTGATGATCATTAATCTTGTGTTACTACATTCAAAATACATGGTATATAAGTACATACACACACCGGACGCCCGTTTCTCTGTAGAGGGTAGGCATTCATCACGGATCCTCATCAATCTCGATTCTGACAAAGCACTTTCGCTTCATTGACACTCATACACCTCCTCATGCATACATCTGATTTTCACAATTCTTTATACGTCCCTTATGAAATGGGACGAGACTTCAAATTCAGTAAAAATAGTTTTAATCTTAATAAAAAAATTAGAAGGAAAAAAACGATGAAAAATGGTGATGTTAGAAGGACCTATAAGCAAAAGTGTTTTGTCAGAATCGCGAGATATCCGTGAATTTTTGCTATCTCTCTGAAGAAAGAATGTGATTTGTTCGTTACATAAAATAATCTCAAAAACGATCTATATCTATACAAATTTCTTTTCTCTTGTAGATTTTAGGAAGTTCAGTGGGTTGTCAAGTCTTAACAAAAAATTTCAGTTCCGTCTCAAGAATGAGTTGCATGATAATTATGTTAATAGAGTAACTAGTTTTATATTCTAAAGCAGTTCGAAAGTTACAGATTTTCCTCAAGAGAGACCACTTAACAATTTTAAAAGAAAGCAATTTTTATCATTATATGAAATCGATATAATAATCAAAACACATAATACTAAAATAGCCCTTAGAGAAACTTTTGTTCTGCTTTTCACATAAATTTATTTGTTCATAATAAATTATTAGTAGAATGAACCTTATCTTATCGTAATAACTTTTAATTGTTTGAAAACTCGGGCGTTTCTAAAACCATAATTTCGTAAACTCTGAAAGGCTTTAATTAAAACGGACCCTGAAACCCAAATTATTGACTACGGACTAATGACTCATACTATTCAACCCAATATTTATTCAAGTATTACAATTTATTCAAGTCCCTTTTGAGATCCAGTCGGTATGTTGTTAAATTATTTATTCGTTTACATTATTCAGTGGATAAGCTATGGGGTAGAATGTATAGTAACTTCATATTCCTGTTATTAGTAGTTCAAAATGATGTAGGAGGTGACTATGAATATAAATAAAATTGTTATATAATAATCGTTTAGTGAAATGGATGGAAGGTTACGTAGGGGTCGATCGAATAAGACATATGACAGTTAGATACATATCATATTGAAAAAGGGTGACGTTAGAAGCACATATAACCACCGAGTCTGTAGGCCAAGTGACGAGGTTCATGAATGTCAATGAATATGAAGTGGTTTGACAGGATCGAGATCAATGTGAATCGGTCAGCTCTGCAAACCCTTCTGTAGCGAAACGGGTGTGATGTTTATATGTATGTATAATATAGAGGTAGATTTTTGTTTGCATATATGCTTTTGATGTAAAAGGGATTAAAATCACAAGATCATATTTTAGCTAGATTACAGATATTTAAGCTAAAACGCAAAATATAAATTTAACAAATATCCGAGTGGTATTCATTTTCAAGACAAATAGCTTTGTTCCCTTTACAGCTGAGATTCTAGCAAACAATCGTTATTTATGACGCTTATTTACTTTCAAATGCCAAGGCTTAGAATTTAAACGTACCTAGAAATAAAGGCATTTTAGATGAATGCTATAATTCCTGTAAAAGGGTGACGTCAGAAGTGTCTACTTGTATAAATGCCGAGTGTGTATGAAGAGGTTTTTTTATGACAATGAAGTTAAACTGGTACTTTCTGTAAACTGATAGGGTATAAGGGGATTGTTGATCACTGCCTACCTTTTTGTGTAGGAGCGTGATTATAATGCTTGTACACGTATACATTACTAATAATAATATTAATAATAATAATGTAATAATTATAATGTCCACATTCGTAACCAGGATTTCGTAACTGGTTATGAAAGAAGAATTTTATTCACTGTTTCGTAACCAGTTATGAAACAAGAATACTTTTTCCATTTTCATAACCAAAACCCTCTTTTAATTATGGTCCCTTGGTGTTTATTTCAAAAAAAAACTTTGGTTACCAAAAAAACATAGTTTTCTTTTTAATATTTTGTATGAGAAATTCCAAACTAAACGAATAACTCCATTTTAATAGGATTTAACCATTTGCTATTTTGTTCAACGTATTGTAATAGGCGGCTACCGATTGGAAAATATTGATGAATTTGGCAATGTCAAACAAATCACAGATTTTGAACGAAAGCAAAAATATTGGTTTAATTATACCTAAGACAATATTTGCCATATTGGAAACGATTTAATCTCTCAAATTTTATAAACAAGAATTGATTGAATATTTTGTACTCGTAGCTATAGACTTAAAATTAAAATAAATTGTACTAAGTAATTAAAAGAATGTTGCTTTCTGATTGGTGATATAAAGTTAATGTATCTAGTCGTCATTGTTACTTGTAAAAAACTATTACAGCACAGGCCTTATAAGCTGATGAATAATGTGTCATAAAACTGTAAACTTCCATCCAAATATTCGAATGATGCGATGGTTATAAATATAAATAAACAGGTTAGAAAACCTCTGTAGGTTCATTATATAAATATTCTTATTGTATGAATATAACAAAGAGATTTTCACGCCTAGTGATATTTCTCTTCCTTCATAAATAATATCTTTATCTACTCATAATAACGTCATTACCTTGGAAATACATAAATCTATTACATCCATTATTCCATAGGGAAAGCAAAGACGAGATAGAGATTATATGCCTAAATATAATAATATGTACACGCATATCTCTTAATCACAGCTATCGACAAACCAACCCAAACATTATTTTGTAATTGATACAGTTGTAGTGATGAAAATACAAGGGTTAAAACCTGGTATCATTGGTGGTAAAGAGATAAAACACACAACTTAACCACAATAGAACATGTCTGGCCAATAACCTTTTTTTCATGTATAGTCTCAGCCACATCTAAGCTTTGTAGAGCCGTTCCAGCTGTAATTTTTAGCCGACGAAGATGTTATTTTAGAGAAGCATTCAGCGTTAATAAAATGGTAAATTTCGATTTATTCTGCATTCGAGCGAGATTTTCTTTGCTCAAGTTATGATTAAAAATTCAATTCATGCGCCCGAAATTTGTTTTTTCATAATTTTGTTTTGAAGATAGAATGAGAAATTCTAGACTATTTACATGAGACATAATATTTGGATACAGAGAGTAAAGAATTTTATGAAGCTGGGCTATTATGCATAACTGAGCAGTTATTGACATGTATTTTTGATTTGCTTTCTATCCTATTAGAAGTAATACCTACTTTAATTAATAATTGAAAGTGCACTAGTTATTCGACGTAGCTTAGATGTTTGAGGCTTGACTCTGTATTTGTGGGTGCAACAGGGGTGCAAGTCCTATTTGTGCATGTACCAATGGAAATGCAGTTAAATAAATTTCTAAAACACATTAAGGAAATGCATCGAATATTAAGGTGAGGAAAAACATCGTGAGGAAACCAACCTGTTCTCCAAACAGTGCTTATAAATGGCGACATGGCTTACCACCTGTCACAGTAGAGTACTGTCTATCTGGTCAACAGGCGGGTTCGAGGTGGCCATAGAATTACTATCTTCACAATTGCGGATATCGGCACCTGACTTTCTGACTATCCCGCAAGGGTTAATGGTAGTGAACGCGTTTTTTGTTGTTGGTCATAGAAGTATATTAACCTTTTCACATAATACTATCAAACTAATGATGTTAGGTCTCGTTGTCACGAAATAATGATACGATCACTCTCTCAAGACAGACAAAAGGAAGGCACGCAAGAAAACGATTAAGTTGATATGTCGATTATAATAACAAATAATAAGACGTCTAAAACATCTACATACGAAATGAAGTGAACATAAGATGGTTATTTTATTTTTATTTACACAGGTAATTAGGTATTATGTTATGAAGTTTATCTGAGAAAAATTTAATGGTAACCATATTGAATTACTCATCTCTTTTACTTGGCTTTTACTTGTATATATGTTCATAGTAAAAAGATATACATACTTTTATTTAATGTACGAAATATTTAAATACCTAAATCGTAAAATTCTTTAAAATAGTCGCTTAAATAAAATTTACTTCTCCTTTAACAGCTGTTTTATGATGTACATACGTACGAGTTTAGTAACCTTTAAGTATTTATTGAATCCTTTTGTTCGTATCATAAACTTAACCGAAAGCGAGTAAGCTTTCCAACTTTTCATATAAAATTCAAATTCATTGCAAATATACGTCGGCGAGTATCCAATACACAACCGTATTATAAATAAGAATACGGTATGATCTTGATCCTAACAGACCAAAAAGTCAAGGCCTTTACTTACACAGTTTTTAGTAGTATCGAAAGATCGTTGTTATTCGGTTGAGTAACGTAAAGTTATTTGATAATATCTAAGAAAGGTAATACAATCCTTTCTGTGGTTAATAAAGTATGTTATTCGAAAAGAGATTGATATTCAAATAAATACTATTTACTCTAAGTGAGCTGAATTTCTGAACATTGTATCAACTGATTCATCCCTACAATACTAATGCACTATATATGTATTTGCCGTAGAGTTTTTTGAATTGTCAAGGGCACTCTTCTGAAGCTTATTTTAATTTAAGATTACAAAAACCCTTTAATGGTTAATTGTGTTCATTTATGAGGTTGACTTAATCTTAAGTGACTTTATCGTAAGGACTATAATAATTTAACAAAAATAATTTACAAAACAATGAAACTTATTTTACAAATATTAATTATTTGTTCAGTAATCTCAAAATTAATCCAGGGACATTCTATTTCATTGACATAGAGATACGTAAAATACTTTAGTTATCTGTGAGTCTTCATAAATGTTTTGACTTTCAATGAATGTACTGTACTTATGTTGAATACAAAAACATTTGACTTTGACTTTAAACACATAAAATACTGTAGTTTCCACATTTGCATACACTTTATAACTCTTATATATTCCCTTAAGGTTTTTTAACATCACCTACTCTTATCTTTCCATTTTTGCTTTAATTCACCCTCATATCAATCCACATTTGGATACTTGCTCATGTTCTTTTCTTGCACAGATTTTCAGTACCAACACTTATAGGGTACAGAGAGTTGACGACCTCCGTGGCGCGATTGGTTAACCACCTGAACGCTAATGTGAGGTCCCGGGTTCGATTCCCGGTAGAGGCAGAGTTAAGAACTACGCTTTCTACTTTCCATTCTGGTCGTTGGTTATATATGCTATGTATGTATTTATCTATGTATAATAAGTATATATTTCTTAAATATACGTTGGCTACTACCCTTAACACAAGTCTTAAATGAACTTACCAACGAGCTAGTTCAATTGGTGTAATATTGTCCTAAATTATTATTATTATTACTTACAGAGTGGAGTTTAAAATCTCAATAACTTGTATTCACCCTATTATATAAATAGGGGCAATATATTAATTGTTTCTATTTCTGACCAAAAACGACATTAACCTCTTTATCTGAAACCTTAGCACATCAAAGTATCCGGTGGAATAAAGTCTGCGAATTAGTCCTGTCTAGACACTCATATCTTTTGGGAGATCCGTTGTCTATAAATTAACTGGAACCACTTGGAGGTACGAAATGAAATACAAGTTAACTACGAGTTATTTCTTGGGTTATATTGACCGCCATTTTGTTTTAGTGATATGTGTCATTCTACTGTCACTTATTGTATATCTTATGTCAAATCAAAACGATACTGAGTGCCAACGTGCATTATTGTAAACTTGCACGAATATCAAAGGTAGTTTATAAAATACAAAATAAAATGTTTTATTTATTTATTGGTAATTTTGTTTACAAGTAAAATTACCGTGTTTGGGTAAACAAAGAAAACCTATTAAAAAAGTATGGCCAAGCCGAAACTTTCATTGTGAATATTTAGCTTATATTCAGTAAATCTATCTCTAATTTAACATTCAGTCTTCATCTTATAACTATCCAATACACATTCATGGAACTAAGAACTACTTAACTTCACCCAGTCTATTACCATATCCACATTGTTTTTCTTCTTACCTCCATGTAGTTGCAGTATTCTATGCCGTGATAAGCACGCGATATGCAAGGTTCTTGCCCCCTGACCCGAGAGGCAACTTCGTTATTGTTGACCCAATTCATGGTGAAATACCCACCTGGGCTATTATTTTAAATAATGACGTACTATTAAAAGCGGTCGGATTATATTATTTAATGAATCTGTAGTTACGTGATGTTGATATTGATTTCAACAAGAAACAGTCGCAGCTAAAAAAACATTGTTCTCAAATATATCTAAAATACATGATTTTACTTTTTTAATTAGATCTATCAATCGTCTTCTTGAAAAAGATTTACATTTCTGAGATTAGGTTTTCCATGATGGTTGGAATCGTTCCTAATATGCATGCACGTACTTTAATCCCTTTCGAGGTGAAGAGAACCTTGTCTATATATCTTTTAGGTCACTTTTAGCATAAATATTGTGATATCGTATTAAATAATATTATACATAACATTGTTGACCGGTTAGCAATTTTCACGGTGTTGTATAATCGTTTATCAATACACAAATGATACTATCTGGTACTAAATAAACAATATCTGAGTTCTTCTAAACGATTACCATAAATAATACACACAACCGTTTTAAAATTCGCTGTAAAGCTTGTTCAACCCAATATTTTTCCTTTAGAAACTTCTTAAGAAAACACTTGTTGATTTTCAAAGTCACGTTCGTAACTCGCTGTTGCAGGTGGTAAGAGTAAATATTTTGGTGAGACCTGGCTCATTGCCATGTATTACGGTCACATTTAGAAGAAATAGTTATCCCGGAAAAGTTTGAAATATTACGTTTTGGCCTCGTGTAGGTATCATATTATATTATACAGATATTTAAAATGTGATAATAACTATTTCGCAGATATGAGAAGGGTCTGAAAGACATCGTTTAATACTTCAACTAAGTTAATTTTTATTTTTCAAAAAATGTAATCAATAAAAATGGGGCTCTGTGATCTTTGCCGTGCCTATGCCGTTGAAAAGCAGGTGTGATTGGTTCGATATTTACAATGGATAAGATTTGTAAAGGTGTTAAAAACAAATACTTACACTAAAACTGAGAAAATATATCTTCACGATAATTGTCACTCTCTTAGCCAAATACTTTCATTTATTTAATGATAAATTTAAAAAAAACTCAAAACCATAGGTTTCTAATGACACACTAAACAAAACTACACCTACAATTCGAGTAGGTACATAGTTCTAATTAACTACGACACCACAACACATAACTAAATTCCAAAATTAAAAAGGGCTGTACCTTATTAATTTATTAGCAGTTTCGACGTGTTGAACTTTCCCGCATGGTGTCCCGGAGGAAATACGGTAGAAAGACACACGAGAAACTAGTTTCAAACATAAATGAAAGTGCTCGTCTCATAAATTGTCTACTTAAAAGACTTATGGAAAAGGTTCATTTAAATTGTCTGTAAAGAAATTGTGTAAATATGGTTTAATGCATTAATTGCAATGTTGAAAAACATACAAAAACTTGGTCGTAGTCACAAGTTTTTCACAAGGAACTCTCTTGATCACTGAAACGAAGTCTAATTAAATAGAAGAAATATGAACTTGAGTTTGATCGCATCTTTCACGATAAGTTTTCTTAGACTTATGGCAATGTTCGTTAAAATTCATTATAAAAAAATCATTCTCTTTGGATTCATTATTACACTATTAAATACATACGTTTTTATTATGATAGTAAAAGCTTTCGATGTAAAAGAACGCTATAGATTAGTCAAAAGAAACTTTGCTTTAAACAAAGCCATTGTAAATGGTAATGACCTTTCACGATTATCAAAAACTTTACTCGTAGTTTCGTCATCAAGTTTTTCCTTATAATACTGTTTCAAATAATTTGCACGTAAGTTATGTCAATGTGGTTTTTGGCTCGTGTAATTATAAATAAAGATTATATTTATTATATTTTTTTCTCTTCGGTAAACAAACAACAGCATCCGAAATACTAAACATAACAAATATCGCTTACCTTTGATGATCGTTTTAGGGCCATTTATAAAGTCACTACACCGGTTGCTATAAAAAAATTCACAAAGCATTAAAAATTCTATTCATACAGGAAACGGGATTTCCGTTTTTCCTCACAAACGGTTACAACTAACGCTCGGATATCAAAAGCATGCAGATGTTGTGACATCAACTACTGGGTTAAAAAGAGTTTCTATTGTTATAATATGTACATTTTATTTTCAAAATAGACCTTTCCATATTTTGCCTAAACTTGCCAAACTATAGTTTATGATCTTAATAAGAGGTGTATTGCAATCTGTATCAAAGACAAGAATTTGTAAGACTCTTTAGTTATTTTTACGCTATTAGAATAGCATATTACATCTGATACTTAATACTATAAAAAATTAACATGTTCTATGAATAATTTAAGGCAATTTGAATACTGATTCATCACTAAATTAATGTTATTTTAAAATTTAAAGAATTTTTTTTATTGTTATTTAAATAGAAAAATATTCTTTGTAACTATATTCTTCTGGTCAAGGAAGCTTTAGAATACATAATTCCACATTTAAAAACAACTCAAAACAAGTACTCACGTAGCATTCTCAAAAAACCTGCCAATAAAAAACTCATCCCCGAAAGGGAGGCTCGTAGGTGTAACGTTGTTCTGAGAGTTTATTAAAATATTAAAGCCTCATCCAAAATGAAAGGAGGCCCGTCGGAAAAGGTCCTTCAGTGTCACATGACCAATGTATTGTCAGGGACACGAAACATGTGGAATGAAATAACAAAGTGATATAAGCTGAAAAAGAATTCTTGTAACTCGTTTCTGCGTGTAAGTTAGTAAACGTCGACTTTTATGAAAAGAGGTTTGATGATGCTTGGTTTGTTTGAAAGTTAGTGACAACTTGCCACTTAGTCTAACGTATAGTAATTTACCTTTACTCTTCTCTAGTAGTTATCACTTAAAAAAACCGACAATAAGGATGAGCATAATGAAAGAAAAATCGTACTCATAGACATGGAAAAAGATTAAAAAATATTTTGACTGCTGAAGTTGTAGGATAGGTAACAAAATACTTTAAGCGTCTTTTATTTTCAAAGGATCACAAATACTCGTATATTATTCTTTGTTTTCTCCTATCATATACTATAACAGAAGGCACAATGTTTGGAATATAAAAAAACTCCTAAATCTTTATCATGTAAGAACCTAATACCCTAATGTAACAAGCAATAGAACTGCCCTCTATCAATTGACCAAATCACCGAATCTTTCTCTGTACGTGTTACTGCCTCCTACTATACTTGTACTTAATGGAGTTAACATACTGAATTATTTTATGCCACGTGCCAACGAATTGATGAGTTAATTTTCTAGAGTAATTGTGTTTACACACTGCGGTTATCCCAACGTAAACAAAGTATGATTAGGTCGTGTTTTGCTCAGTATTAAAATGCTTGCCTAATTATTTTCAGTAAGTAAAGTGAAACGACTTATATAAAGATGAAAGGTCGTAAAACATACATACTGGAACCGTAACTTAAGTACTTATAATTTCAGAGACGTTGAAAAAAACAAATTAGTTTCTATTCTTCCCAGTACCTCGTATCAGGCAATTAAGGGACTCGAGGTTAATGAAATCTTGATGAGGAGATTGAACGATAGGCTAGCAACCTATCACCAAAAATACATATAACATAAGGACTGTAATATTCAAGCTAAATAGTGATCTAGCAGATACAATCATGTCTCCAAGGTTCTGTCCGAAAGGGATTAAAGGACATGGTTTTATATGTCCTATGTATATAAGTAGTCATCTGGTCGGTCATCTTAAGCTTTACTATTGTGAAGTAGTTGTAAGTTTATAAAGCTAACTTATTTCTACCCTATATATCGTAGGAGGCTACTAAGGTAATAAGGATAAAATGAATTTATCAGGAGTTGAGCTAGCAACCTGTCACCAATATTCAATATAATTAGCTTCTATGATACTTTGCTCGAAAAGCTAAGCTTGTTAGATAATATGCTTAGGAACAAGTTTATGCAAAAGACGAAGAAAGTTAGGATACGTGAAGATAAGGCTCGTCTAGTATTTACAATGTTAACTATAGTAGAATTATTTTAGGGTAAATATTTTTCTTCAAACCAGTTATTTATCTGTTATTTAACCAATCACAAATATAATACTAAAATATTTCTTACGATTGCAATGCAACCAAATATATGAATGTAGTATTTTATTATTATAAATAAAATATTTATTGAAAAAAATTAAGAAAGTTTTGTAAATGAATGTGTAAGTATGTAGTGTTGATTCTTTGTTTATCAAATAATGTCATACATATGTAACGTTACGAATTTCGGTTCATTAAGAGGATTCGGTGACCGAACACGAACCTGTCTCTGATTAGAAGGCTCTGTTCTACCCAATACGTCATCAATTCGGTGTTTGTTAGTAATTACCTTGCTTTTGCCTTAATTAGCTACATCACTGGAATGCAAAAGATCTATAATGCTGAAAGGTGTGAATAGAATGTACTACTGCAGAGTAAATAAATATCTTCAAATAATGTTTCATATAAGCTGACTAGAAAAGCATTTGGTAACAAATTATTAGAAATGAATGGTCCACACAATTGCATTAAGCTATTATTCTGTATATTTTCGGACGATATATACTATATATAAAATATGATTTTTTTTCTTATGTTATGATTTTCATTAAATGATTTTGTAATTAAAACATTTAAAAAAAACATAGGCGTCGAGGTTTGTATAAATTAAATTGAATCGAGAACCGGTCACGGGCCGAGGAACGACGTCATGAAATATTCAAAAGAACAAATTGGTTTCCAATTGTTCCTCTAAATAAAGAGTTCGGAAAACCGTGTTATTGTAATCTATTGGATTTTTACTAGAAAAAATGGTTCTTGAGAAGCGGATGAAAAACTAGTATCAATGTTCAAGCGTATTATTTGAGGCTACAGGTGATTTATTATTGATTGGTTTATTAAAACTACAACTATTTCACGTAAGGGAAAAATGCATATGTTTAAAAGAGGTGCTATGATACATAACAACGTATACCTCTTCACATCCCTTATTTTCGTTTAGAATTTTGAATTTCCCCTTAATTTATTTTAACAAGAAGAACGGGTTCGTAATGTTATTGATATGGTATATTGGTAACATATTGCCCTATCATTCAATAAATTCCATTAACGTTGAGTTTCATAATAACCTCCTACAACGTAACGGGGTAGAAAGCAGCTAGTCAGATTATTAGGACGTTCCAGCTAGCATACAATATCAAGTTATATGAGATACATAAATTCGGGGGTATAATCCGTAAAGTTGTTTACTTAACGTAGCAAATCAGACGTAACTTTCATTACTTATTCAAGTGAACGCACGTGTAAGAAAAGTTGAGAGACTTAGCGAGAATTATGATACACAAGTTCTGATTTTTATGGCGAGAGACTTTCGAGAAGCTTTTATCGAGTTCTTACTTAGACAACTCGTGTTTTTCCGAAACCTTTTTGATAATTTACACACAAATCCTATGACTTTAGATGTACCTTTAGCTGCAGAATGTCGATCGACTTTCAGTCAAAATGATAAAAGTGGTTTGTCAGGATTGAACCAAAGGGGATCCATGATCTTTGCCTATCTGTAAGAAAACGGTTGTGATGTGTATGAATGTACATATTGCATGCTAGTATGGAAGGCTTTACACCTGTACTGTTTCTTATCTTTTATTCTTCCTAACGTTACGAAAAAAAATCGTAGGATTATGTTAAGCGCATTGTAACGGCACATAACCACTATATATCAAGTAACAACTTAAGAGTAATTACATGAGATTTTATCATCACCATTACCTATAGTATATAACTTAAATAGAAATTTATATCTGAGTGTAGCGCTACGTTAGAAAAATTTACTGTTCCACAGTGACGTGATTTGAAAACATTTTCCTGTATTCCCTTCGATATCACATTGATGTATTGATCAGATTTGTTGCAAAAATTGGGTCATGACGATATTAATCTACCCTATATTTTATGTGATTTTTTTCAACCATTAAAACTTTGATTGTAAGTTACATATAATTGTTATATTTTATGTCCTGTGATTGATATAAACTAATATCTGATAACTTTTATTTATATTTATACTTCTGACTTAGAAGCTTAACTTTAAACTCAGTAAAACATACACATCTCTAACAGTTACTTAGAATTATTTCAAATCTCTCGAAAATAAATGATGGATGTACATAAGTACATATGGAGTAATAATGGCATGGCAAATTTAAGAATTATTTATTCTATTTTATACATGATAAGGACTAATGAAATATTATACTGTATAGAAATTGTAAATGAACTGAATATCCAATTCCAATCCATACAATAAGCAACATTCTGGTTCAGTGCTTACGTATCAAGAAGGGCTTAGTTCCAGGTCAACGGAATCATCTGCTTCTGAAACTCATGTCTAACAGCCAAGATGTGGACTCATTTAGATTGAAAGCATTTTTATAATACATTTATTCTTACATTATTATACTTATATGGTCATACGAGTGTCATTTGTACATTTTTTTAGACATAATATTGTAATTAAGTAATGATATCTCAACAATGTAGAATTATTATGTAATTTATGCCTCAAGTCACATTTGTCAAAAAAAAAAGTTATCTATACCTTAACTCTACAGATTCTCAACTACCAAATACCTTTTGTTACACCTTTTACACAAATATTTTAAATATCAAATTATTTATTCTCTTCTGAACAACTAAAACTTACTTCGGTTGTTGAATCATCATTCAAACTTCTTACACAATAGCAGAATCGAGAAATCTGCCATTTAATCAACTCTCAGACTAGTCAAAAAGCGAAAACGTGTTTTTATTGGCAACGCTACGAATATCACAAATACTACGACACACAAGCCATTATCGTAGTACAATGTGGGGAAAAGGCTCGTTTTAAATATTCACGAGAGTCAACAACCCCAAATGGATCTGCTAAAGCCTGATTCAGAAAACTCCATTTTCCTAATCTGCTCCTGAATTATTGAAGAAAGAAATGGTGGTGGATGTCTGAGGTATTGAATGTAAATGGTATCGCAAAAATAGCCATTACATTTTGTATGTAACGCTTAAACATGGCCATATATGTAAGCACAAAAATCTATTAGAAAATAAAATGTTAATTTTATGTAATATTCCATAAAACCGTCTTTTTTATCGTATTTAAATCAATGTTATGTTTTATCATTCAGGTAATATTTCGATATCGAAGTTATTATTAAGAGATAGGTACTAGATTTAAATTAATCTAAATACAGAATTAATAATGTGGTACGTTATGTTATCATTTGTTACAATAAAGTTATACAAATTTTTAAACTGAAATACAAGCATTAATTATGCTTTCGCGTCTATTAAAAAAGTTCGCCCTCCTAGCTTAGTCCATGAAACTTGCCAATTAGTGCTAAGAGACGCAAAAACGAGACTGCTCCTCGAAAAGAGAGGCCTAAAAATAATCTGAAGGTCGAGAATGTAAAGAACCTTGGTTTATGATTTACATTTTTACATTACAAAAGAAAGAAAAATAGTTTAGTTATTGCAATTTACATTAGAACATAATACGAACATTCAAATAAAATGGAAACCTTGATACAGTGAAAAGGTGAAAAGGTCATCCGGCAGCACCCGATTTGGAATCTGTCACAAGCTATAAAAATTAAACACACAAAATAATAATATACTTGTAATGAAACATCATAGCAATAACAGATGTAATGTAACTAGTACATAAAAATGATAATCTATAATTCATAAACATAATTAATATAATAATTGCGATCATTACTTATACGCATACGTAGACATCGACACACGCATACATATATACATACACAGTATCTATATATATGCATATACATACATGTATATACATCTACATACGTATATACATCATATATACACATTACAGACACTAAGAACAAATACGTCACATAAACACATATTAATATCTTTCATATAGTTACGTATTAATTCCAACAAGTGTACACACATATATAAACACACATACGTGGTACTAGCACACATTAAAAATTATATTATAGAATAATATAGCACATATTAATAGCACATTACATAAAATGCAACCTTAAGTTCTTATTTTTATATACTCATAATTTATTCGGAATATAAAGTAATTGGATTTCATCTTTATTTCGAGAATATTATTTTAGAAGACATATGAAGCTAAAGGAAAATATATCTATAAGAATATGGGAACAATTCATTCATTTATTTATCTCCATTGGAGCGCCATCTATTGTTTCCTTTGTTCAGTTGTTCGGTTTCAAATGCTGATCCCTAATATAATTGCGAAGGCTAATAAAGCGTACCTACATCAAATACAATAAAGAATCCTCAATAACAGAACTCGTTGAGAGCTGTTTGATCCCCTTAAGTTGTAAAACGTCGAGAGGTTTTTGATATCGTTGTCGAAATACTCATAGACTGGAGGTCAACAAGGCTTTGGCGGTATGAATAATTCAAATGCCTTACAGGATAACAGACTTAACTAAGAATCAAACAAACATTCGGTGGAGCCCTTTGGAATTTGTACTAAGCGGTGAACGGATAATGTTCGCTGGAGGTAACAGATATAGTCAGTATTATAATTTATATTTTTATACATGTTTTCTTCAATTATTATTAGTTATTTTAAGTAGTTATAGTAATTAGTTTTTTTTTGTTTCAAGTATAAAGCTCTAATAAAATTACATTACCGTATTTATTAACAATTTTAATTGAAAATCCAATTTGATGTATACATTGTAAGGACATGTAACACTGCATGCCAGAATCCTTGTTATTTATTCGTTTCAAGCTCAAAGCTATTCAGGGACAAAAAATAAAACGGCAACTAGCTGCCGTTCTATACAGCATTTTGTAGGAGGCGACTAAATGTAAATGGAATTATTTAATTGGGTAATGGGCCACTGTTAAAATCGCAATGGCATATGGTATCGCAAACGTAATATTTGTACTTAAAAGTGACCTAGGAGATGTTCATAGGAATGAAGATCATGTCTCCAAGAACTATCCATCCCAAAAGGGATTGAAGGACGTCAATGTATATGTATGTATGTTTTAAGACTATGAAATCTTTCAGTTGGTATCTTCGCGTTTTTAGATTTGTTTAAATGTAAAAGAGTTTGCGTGTACAGTAGCACGAAGCTAATTCGATAACCGACTTGAGATACAAATCTAAGTTCGGTGTCTGTCACAATAAATTGAATTATATGGAACTTGGGCTTGTCCTTCATTGTGCTAGTTTGTTTTCTATATAGAGTTAGAAAGAAGTGGTTTTGTGCTGATAAAATAATAGAATAAAACGAAGTTTTTAAATGGGTCTCCACTTAGCAAAATATCGTTAACAATGTAAAAATCTTCATTAAATTCATTTTCTTTCATAAACTCGTTGGAGCTATACTCTCAAGAGACATAATAACACCAAACGTTGATTTTATGTGTAGTACATACGCTCGCTCTAAAAACTTACAGAGATATGGAATCCTCATTTTAATTTTGCAAAATACAGTCATTAGATTTTTTTATATACGAGTAAGTTTTGGGATCAATCAATACATTTATTGTTACCGGATAAGATTTCTTATTATAATAATTATATTTGTATAATTCCTGACTAATCAATCGTACCTATGAATATCATGATTAATGTACTGTACAGAAACCACTAGACCGGTAAACCCAAATATGCATACCGAATGAGGTTATTGCATAATCTATGTGGCATACGTCTGCCAATTTCCATTTGACCTACCCAAAACAGCCGGCTGGATGCATGTTTATTTTGATACAACTACCTTCGCATTTCCTTTTGATGGATGCCAGTCAAGCATGGCGTGAGAAGCTGAACCCGCGACAGCTGGTTGTCTCGTTTCCACATATGGTTTCCGCCACTGTTGGTACGTATAGATGGATACGGCTTCAGCAAAGGTGCTCGAAAGCTTCAGTCGTCGATGGAGCGGCGATGCACGCGGACCGCGTCACTCCGCCGCTTAGAAAGCGAACCGCGTAATATTTAAAACTCGGGAACTGTATTAATTTTATATGATTTCAAATTGAAGTTTAATTAGAGAAAGCTTATGAACTGGAGTTTAACTTTCGTTGCGTATCGTGGAAAAGTTACTTTGCTTCTGTTAAATGTACTTAGAATCCAATTAGATATTCTTATCAGTGATTAGCTGTCTTAGTCAAGGGATTTATTTAAACTTAATCTCTTTAGTCACGCAACTTCTTATCTGAACTTCGAATTTAAATCCTAACTTCTATGAAACCTTTAGGTCCAATCAAGTGACTTATCCTTAATCGTATAATATCAATGAAACATATTTTCTACTTAAGCATATCAAGATTTAAGAAGTATTACAAAATTAAGTGGACCAATGACAAAGCAACATTTATTTAACTGCAGTGAAGTGAACGTATATATTTTTACTAAATAGAATGCCTCTACATTCGAATACAGCCTAACGGAAAAGGGAATATTGATTTTACAGCATCGAAAGGTAAAAATCTGTATACCTACCTATGTTATATTAAGAATATTATTCTAGTTATACTTAAGTTAGATATAAGTATAATAAGACATACACATATCCATAGTTTTGTATTACCTTGAAAATAACTATTAAGATTGTGACGACATTAGTATGTACGAGTATGTTTGAATTTACCAGCATTGGCTTAATAAATTTCAAATAATCCTAATCCTATAATTTTAACATTCTTAAAATAAAGGAAAATGCACTTAACATGTGATTGAATTTATATTAATTCAATGTTTCATAAAACTCTATGCGATGGAGGTAAATAGATTTGGATGCAGAATTTTATGTTTATAGTATAAACGTGGAAAGATCGTATATCAGTTTTATGTCTCTTAAAGTATTGCCAACTTCGATAACCATAAACACTATCTTTTGATATGCGCTATAGCTTTCTTTAGATCTTCTTTATTTCATGGGATATTAACCAAAGTTTATTTGGACTCTAATTTATTTGATGCCAACAGACAACGTAAAAAGAGAAGAATCCCCTTTTTGCCGATGTTGGATAATCCCCTATTTCATTGTGTATAAGTAATAATCGTTTATATTAACGTTTTATAGTAATTTTATTATGTTTGTCTAAAATCAAAATAGCACAAACAATACGTATAATTACATACTTTGCTAAAACCAACAGTCTGATGCAATTAGTAACAAAACGAGAACAAATAGAACTCCGAAGAGAAATCAGTAAAACTTTCCTCTACCCAACACTGCATAATGAATAACTGAAGTTTAAAATTGAGTCTGTTTACTTTGCTCAATCGACGTAACTTACTTGACCCGGATCGCCTAATGAGCATTAAGAACTGTTAGCACTTCGCTTTTTCAAATCCAATAATCGTTATATTGGATTGGCTGAATACGGATAAGCTAGTGAGTGTGCAATCCACTTACATATACATACTTTAATCCCTTTCAGAATTGATCGAACCTTGGAGATAAAACATAATTTCTCTTATTTGGAAATATAACTTTTTTTTTTCACTTTTAACTCTCGTTTAAGGGTTATGATGACATTATCATTAAATATTGGTTACAGGGTCTAGTCATTAGATATCAATGACATCTAAGGTGGACCGATGACCTGAAAAAGGTCGCTGGTAATGGCTGGATGAGGGCCACGAATGATCGTGTTTTGTGGCGTACCCTTGAGGGAGGCAGCACGTCCAGCAGTGGACTAGTATAGGCTGATTGATTGATTGACATCTAAGCCTTAAGTCTCTTTTACGACATGCCGAGATGAAAGGCAGTTAGTTAGCATTTTATTTACATCCCAGATAGCACATCTCTTTATTCACTGAAATGGATTCACGTACTTGCCATTCGCTCAAATGCATTTTTAACAGAACTGCAGGAGATTTGAAAGTATGTTAGGTTCGAGTGCATACCGATTTGCATACGGTTAACGAAATCTCATTCATGATCTTTGAAAGGTAGAGACTGCGGATATTAGAAACTTTTAGTTGGTTTTGGTATATTATGTTACATTCTCAGGTATATATAACCAGCTTTTTTTCTTACTGACATTTCATATGATATGACTAAAACATGTAGGTTGTCCGCGATAAATGGTATACATACATATACGACTTTTATTGCTTTTCAGGGAAGACTGAACCTCAGAAACACGTTTATATCTCCTAGGTCACTTTTTACCACATTAATTGGGGTCCTAAACATTACTGACAGGTAACTAAACCATTGCGCGATAGGTTGTATGGACTCATAGTGCCTTAGTTGCCTCTTACGGTATGCAGCAGTCAGGTAGAATTCTTTTGTATGATTACATTAGTATCGTTTCGAAATATCTGTAACTATGATTTTTCTATATTGATTATTAATTGTAACCACATTATTTTCTGTATAAAATCTTTACATTTGCTTTGTAACAATCTATTTCAAGATACCTTAATATTAACTAAAACTATTATGAAATTATTACAGTAATTTACGAAGTAGTAGTAAAAAGTATTATAAATGGAGTTGACTTAGACGCTTTTCGACTTAAAACCTCAATTACGAGTACTAAAGAAAGGTTTTATTTTGAAAGAACTACTTAAGTGGGGTAGATCATTGTGGACTGAATGAGTCGGTTTGAATAGAAATACTCCCAAATTGCCTTTTGCCATGATGGTCGCGTCTGGGTGATTTATTACCCACTTTTTATAAGAATAGTTTAATATATTTGCACCTCGAATAAACTGTATATGAATGTGTGAGCTTTAGCCATTATATCTTTTAGAGATTTTCAATTGTTTTTACATATTATAAGAACACGATATCTGGCATAAATTTTATTAACAAAGAATTAACTTTGCTATTCTAAACAATATTACCTAGCAACCATTGACTTCTGAATTTCATATTTTTTTTACTTCTGTTATTCAAATGTCATTAATGGTGATATAATTACAATCTGTAATGTCGACTATAGGCGAAAATTGTTTTAAATGATTGATAAAGTTAATTTAAGGTTTTAGATAAAAATTTCAAATATAATTGTAACTAACTGACTTTTATATAATAGAATTTTATTACCTAACTTTCAAGCAAAATATCATAAGATCTGCTTGATGCCCTTAAAGGATTGCTTCCTTACCGTACGGGCGTACGTACCTTATTTTATTAATTATGTGAGACCGGGTCTAATCACGATAAATTTATAAAGATATTTGATTACCTTTATTTTGCCCGACGTTTCGACCCAGTTGCATAGGCCATGGTCGCGGGAAGACTGTTATGTATGTGACTGGTACGTACCTTATTTTGATATGTACTTAATTTGGATCGATCAACCTAAAACATTGCCCAGTAATCTGTAAAATTATTGCCGACCTCATAACGTGGGTCAGGTTAATATTTTTTGAACCATGATCAAATGTATTACTGTTGAAAATTAGGCCAAAATTTAAAGGGTTAGGATTATTATGAGAGTTAGGATCATTTATCATTATAATTGGAACACATTTAAACCTCTTTCACACATTGCAACAGTTTTCTTTGATAAATAAATAACAATCTATAGTAACTTTAGATTAAAGTAATACAGAAAAAATATTACGCAAATATTCTTTAGACGGCCATTGAACAAACTCAAGCAAACTAGATACAAGTAAAGCTTTTAATAAATTAAAATACAATATTGCACTGAATCAAAATACTTGCTTGAAATCTTTCATTAAAAATAGCTATTGCTAGCACGAGTATTGTACATAATAAAGAATGGATGCTAGCTTTGAACTCTAGTTTTTGTTTTATACGTATACGTACATAGTTAAATGACATTTACTAATGCAAACAATTTAGGAATTACAACTTTACGCCCGTTTCTGGTAGAAACAATTAGTCCAAGATTACGGATCTTCATTTGTTTCAATCCTAAGAAACATTTTTGCCTCATTGACATCCATATACCTCCTTATACTTCGAATGATACCTTTTTTAATACGTCTATTCTGATTGTAATATGTCAACTGTAGCTTTATACGAGTATATTGGCTACTACTCAATAATAATAACTACGTACCAACCTTCTTCGACTCAACTCCCAAATCAACGGAGAATCAATCATTCAATGAAGACAGTCGAAGTTTATTCCAATACGCTTTATTCAAAACGAGAAGTAAAAACTTTTTCCTTCTTGTTGTCAGGGAGTATTTCTAAAGGCCTGAAGAAGGTTCGTATCGGGAAATGTAGAATCACGAAACTGCGAACTAGCTCGAATCGAATCCCAAGGTGGTCGAGCGAAGTCTTACAAGTAACTACGATATGGCTGCCACTAATGAATATTGATGGAGCATCCAGCCGGGATAAATATTTGCGAAATGTGTTTGATGTTTCCAACGGGATTTGTCGATCAAAATACGTTGCGTTCAATCGTTTAAAGGGTACCGATTTGGGATCCACGCGTAAACAATCACATTTCGCAAAATTGAACGATGTTTTTTGTGAATTTATCCTCAACAGCGCGATAGTATAGAAATACATACATACACATCACGCCTGATTTCCTATAGAAAGGTAGGCAGAGATCACGGATCCCCATCTGTCGTTATCCTGACAAACCACTTTCGCTTCATTGCTCATACATACACCTCATACACACTCGGCGATTATAGCTACTTCTAATGTAACCCTTTTAGTATAGAAAATTAATTTAATATGACCAAACTTTATAGAAATATCATAGAAGACATGTAACAGACTAGAGATAAAGGAAATTTATTGGTGCGTACAGATATTTAACTATCTGTCACTAATATTCCATACGAATGCCATTACTACCAATAGTCATAGAATATGAACGTATTTGTAATATATTATGATTAATTAGATATATGTATTTGTATAACTATGTTTTTCTAAGAGTTTCAACAATTATACCAAACCCAAAATACTACGAGGATTTTCGTCCAACCTTTTTGCACGTGTAATGGAAAAACATTGTAGCGGTTTCACACACAGTATTGGCGAGAAAATCTGAACTCATCAGTGAACTGTAAAGGTGACCCTTTGTAGAGTGATTCGATCCACAACACATTGTTCTTGTAATTCTAGGTTCTAGGTACAGCCTGAGGATTTTGATTGTTGTATGTCGTTAGATTTAATTTAGTAAAATTACTTGTATCTTGGATGCACTTCCTACTTATAGCACACTAGCATATTATTTTTACTAAATGTTAGCTAAGTTTATATACATACATACATCCACGCCTCTACGTCCCCAACGGGATAGGCAGAGAACAATAATCGCCACTTTAACGATCCTGACAAATCTCTCTTCTTTCACTCACACACACCCATTAAAATTCACATAAATGCTCTTCTGTTCTTCCCACTACGTACACCTTACGTACTACGAAAGTTTATAAGTATTATGATTAAAACGAGATACTAAATTATTTGTATTTAATGTGTGTTTCTAAGTAACTGAATTAATCTAAAAGTTCTAAACTGGGAAAAAATATATAATCTATTCAGCCTATCTTTATGTTTGACCTACTTGTATTAACGAGAATAACGTGTACATGCTTTAGAAATATTGTCACAGATGTTTGTGTGTGTGTGTGTAAACAAGTTCAGTATGATTGAAAGTATGATCATTGTCTAATTAACGGTGTTTCCATAAAATGCCAAGGTTTTTTGCAAAAACCCGAGATATCAAATCATCCTGCGACATAGACAACCTTAGCATTAAACCTTCATATTAAAAAGAAAGTTAGGAATGTAAATAAAGTCTTTTTATAGCACAACGATAAACATGGCTTTATTTACATTCGTAGTTTTAAAACATCATGCCCTTTTCCCTTTACACAGTAGTAACGCGATTTACAAAATCGCTTTGCTTTACTGACGTCAGACACCTCCGTATGGACAAACGTCAAACATTAGAAAGTACTTTAAATGTCATCCTATTTCAATAAAAAACTAAGTATGTGAGGTATTTTTAAATGTTGTACCTATTAAAACTACTTAGTTATTTTAAGAACCAGTTAGAAACCTTACAAATAATGTCAATACCAAACGTACGCCACGCTTGCTTTCTCTAAACGGGTGGGTGCAGATTACAGATCTATGTTTTCTGTTTCGAATAATGTATACATACATACATACACATCACGCCTGATTCCCTGTAGAGGGGTAGGCAGAGATCACGGATCCCCATTAGTCGCGATTCTGACAGACCACTTTCGCTTCATTGACATTCATACATCTTCTCATACACTCTGGGTGGTTATAGGTACACCTAAGGGCACCTTTTTTCAATAAAGCGTCTATCTGACTGTTATACATCTTATTAGGCCGGTCCCTACGTAACCACCCTTGCACTTCTCTCATAAATATGGACATATTATGCGGATGAATGATAGCAGATTGACAAAAGGAATAATTTATGTAACATCAATACTCGTATATCGTGTAAGACAGGTACCGTTATATATAAATATCTATAACAGCCGAGTATGTATGCAGAGGTACATAGATGTTAATGCAATGTCAACTGCGGCTTACCAACACTCACGCCCTTCACTCAACAGGGAGCTTATCATTTGTAATTAGAATTCAACTCCAGAAACACTTAGTGTTGGCATATGGTAGGTATTATCAATTAGCTGTGGAACTGATGTTTACATATTAGTAGATTAGTATGCAAAATTATCATTAAAGAGTGTGTAAAATACCTTTTGAGTACATAGAGCGTAAATATTAATGGATTTATAGGAACATGATATAAAATATTCGTATGTATTTAGACACGTGGGTTCGAGGTGGCCATTGAATTAATACCTTCGCAGTTGCGGAGGTGGAAACCTGAACCTCTGACTACTCCGCAAGAGTTAGGGGTCGTGAACGCGTTTGTCTTTGTCTAATAATTTCACTTACTGACATGGAAGAATTTATTAAAAAGATAAATATTGTTTTATTTTAATACATGTACAAATATTAATTTTCTTGAAACAATGGCAATTTGCAAGGATTTACAATGTCGCTTGCTTTTATGATATAAATGAGCTTAACTTTACATGACACAAAATATTCTCGTGTCACGTTGGCTTTTCAAACAAAATATATTATTTAGGTATCGTTATGCCAAAAATAAAGGCTTTCTACTAATGAAGACGGATTCGTAAGGTTTATTTATTCTTTGATGTAAACCGAAATCCCTGTATAATCTTGTTTCTGTATTTTAATATACATTTGTGATCCCTTTTCTCGTAGAACATAAGCGTATCAATTATCAAATTAGGGTAAATCCTAGGCCTTAATATGTCATTAGTTCTTAGAATATTATTAATCCAGAGTAATGGATCGTAACTGTATGTTAGGTTCCCTCATCAAACTGTCGCTATGTACCTGACTTTATAATTTAGTATTATTTCAACGTAACTTATGGCTTTTATCATAAATTACTTTAATATAATTGAAAATTACAAAAAATAAAAAGATAAATACTAAAATCTATTTAAATTCATTTTATGACACGAAGCCGATTCACAGTTAGTCACATGTTCAAAAATCCTAGACTAGCACTGGAAAATAATTACAAAAACGTGCTATCGTAAACCAGGATTCCTTTAACTGGCTTGTAAAAAATGAATTGAAATCGATTATTTCTATTCTACACTTACAAAGTAGGTCAAACGGTCAAACTAATTTATTATGTATACGAAAATTCCTTTTCAGTCCCCCTCAGTCGCTTTTACCGTATTCAATTTTACAATATATACATAATTTAATAGACAAGGAAATTTATTATACTAAATACGAATATTTCTTGTGTATGAGTAATTATGACGATCTATTTTGTAGTCAATTTTCAAAGTGTGTCAGAAAATGAGACTTAGTCGTCTATATAACATAAAATTCCTGAAAAGTATAACAGATGCTTAAAACATAAAACCTTAAAGTTGAAGAGCTATATTAATAAGTATTACGTAAAGTGACAGTTTAAATTTTTGAGTGTAAATAAGGAAAGAGCATGAGGAAAATTTATGTCAGTAAAATAAGAGTTAAATACGACTTTTCACCGATTTCATAACTTGTTTAATAAGCAGTTCTTAAATTTATACTTACTATGACGACTAGATCAAACAACGTTACATCTTTAGTCTCTTTTTACGACAAGCCGAGCAGAAAGGTAGATAATTAATTACTTTCCAGTCCCGACAAGCCCCTATATTCTTTAGAATTCGCTATTTGAATAGCGACCCTCGTTTTTGTCGTAGTTGTCAGTATTCATAGTCCATGGTCAAGTGTGCCCCTTGTTAAAATTCAAGAGTCTCACTTCAGCAGTTGTGTGGAATAATTTGTCAGGTCTATGAATACGGAATGGTCTAGTGACTCTTATAGTGGACCCTTCTCTAGATCATTATTGACCTACTTTGAGACGGAACTATTTAAGGTTTTCGAAAGTAGTGTTTACTTTAATTTATAAGGTATTGAGTTAGGACTTCTATGTACATCATGATTAATAACTAACGGGACTTATTACGTAAGTTTTTATATAATAAAGTTACCTTTATTAACCTTACGTTTCGGCTACGTTGCAGCAGCCATGGTCACGGGCAGACTGACGATTCATATTTCTTTGTCTCCACCGCAGCGCCCTGTCAGATTCTTCTCTGACTACCCTCACTGCTACGTTTTTATCAATAACACGCGACCTACACACTACACTCACAGTATCTTGTGGCCTCACACGATCATGTTGAGCCGAATGGCGATCTATTACGGTATAGTTGATCGATATACATAGATCAACTAGATCACTTTATCATACAATATCGTAAGGTACAAAAGATAAAAGAAATTTATATGGCTTAGGACTAGCAACATTATCATTCAATCATACGTATGTTATTTAACCTATACAACTAACAGATACCGGAAAAAATTACGTACACGACTTTCAGTCCTTCCCATTATGGATATAAAGGCAATTAGTTACATATGTATTTACATGTATACTTTCTATACTACGAAAGTCCATGAAATTAAAGACCCTATCTGTATAGACATATGACTGAATTCAAATTAAATGTATCCAATATTGCCCCGTAGCACGTCAAGTCTAGCTTACTATTGACATTGGTAAAATTATAGTACGTTTACAATATTGATTTTGGTTTAGCTGCTGAACAATGTATTAGGGCTGTGGTGGGCGATAAATCAATAATACGGTGCCCGCGTGTTCACCTATTCTGTGGAATTGTGAGGCTAATAAACCTTAGTATTTAAAACTAAATGAATTCCCGTTGGTCTGATGCAAGAATAAGGTCAAAGTATTGGTAAAAGTATTTATTTCGTGATTTAGTATAAAATTCAATTACTCACTTTAAAATCAGTGACTATTTTAATTGAGATTACGTATGTGAATAATTCTTTCGATGTATCTTAACTATGATAACCTCTAACTGTTAAAAGCTACAATGAATTTATATACTACAATGAGTTCAAAACCGTAGTAACTTTAAGGGTTAATAAAAAGGTACACTACAAAACAAACTAAAGTACGTTTGTTTTAGTTACAAGCACTTTCCAATTTACGATGAAACATCTCGCAACTAATTAAATTCACGGGTCAATTGATATTTCATTATTATTTTATCGAGATCTTTCCGCTAACGTTGGTTCAACAAGGGAACTGCGCTGTATTGTTGTTTATGGAATGGTGCTTTAGTTAATTAATGTTATCGTTGATTCTTTCAACCGATATCAGGACTTCCTATACGGGGGAAGAAAATAAAAGGAAAATGACACGTTTAGATATGAGAGGAAAATGATATTCGATATTCTGACAAAGTATAACTTTTCTTGTGTAACTGCAGTGTAAGGATGAAGTACATTTGGCGTTAATTGTAAAATATATATGCTATATGTGTATTTATCTACCTACATAAAATTTACCATTAGAACTTTATCTATAAATCATTAATAAAAATAAACTATGTACGTATTTTTTTCACTGCATCAAGGGTGTTCTTTGCATTTATGTTATGTAGTGAATAAAGTTTATTTGTTTATTTCTTCCTATTTTCTAAATTGGTTAATAATAATTGCAAATAAAAATACAAATGCAAATAAAATATTAGAGTTCAATATTTGCCGTTTATTTACTAGGTTTTAGAAATCAGGATTCCTTCCATTAATCTTAGACAATACTGTGCAATATTTCATAAGGCCAGCTGTTGTATACTTGTTTACAAAACATAATGGAAATGAAAAAATCTGAAGAGGGTTTTCTTACAAACTTTTGCATTCGAAGATTAATGATAAGTATAGGAAGTTCTTTGTTAAATTTTGCTTCTCATCTGAAGTATCTGCGATGTATTTTATAAGATTCTTGTTTACCTTTGAAAAAAGAGTGGATAAACAATCATTTATCCCGTAAACTAAATATTGAAAGAGCCTCTATAGTAATGAATATTCTATGTAACTGAAAATTCACAAAATAATACATAAACACAAGGTCTTTGAACTTCTGTGTATGTTATGCTAACAAATAATTGTAATAGTGTTCATGAGTAAATGTAGTGTGATTGTAAATAATAAATAAATAATATTACTACTAATATAACCACGATGTAAGAAGAGTTAGTAGTATGCACAAGGTCGTATTAAATACTTGTATAGCAAAATAATAAAGTCAGGAGATCATTTACATTTACAAGTATGTACTATCACTTCTTAAAAGGTATAGCTTACAATCTCGTTCATCGCCATTTAAATATTCAAACCCGCCATTTCAATGCAAAACAATTTAATATCATTATTTTGATATTGGATTAAAATTTACCCATATTATGACCTACTATGTTATACATATTATATGTAAATGGTAAGAACACATCGAATCGCTAATTAGCCACTCATGTTCACGAATAAGCCCCCGTGTAATGCATTTAATTAAATACTGTCCTACTTTATCACTTAATGACAATATGCCACTTGAAAACCTACGCCGATATGCATGACCTCATATTGAATAAACACGATATTATTGATTAGACGTTACCATATCGACTCGGAGGCGCCTTTCATTGACATTTCGGTATTTGAATGCCCTGTACTGGGATTTTATTGTGGCGTTAATGATACTGCCTGGTGTAATGTACTTTTGGTAGTAATATTAGGAGGCGGATGGTTAATGTTACTGTAGTGAAACTGGAAGTTGTATATTTGTGTCTAATCAATGCGTTTTGACTAGAATGGTTGAATGATAAGACAGATAAAGAGAAGAAGAAATTTGTAAGCGGCACTTTAATTTAAAATTAAATAATAATACCTGTATCATTTATATGTATTTCAACATTATTTAATGCTGTATTAAGATAGACATCATATATTCTTTCAGAATTTGGCACTACATTCACAGAGTTATGTTACTTATGTATACATATAACCTCGACTATAATTCATAGCACTTTTAAAATACCAAACTTTTACCATGCCCAACTAAAATATTTATTCATTTAGTATTGAGCTACAAAAAAAATATCCTGTTTTGCATCTACGCTCCAGTTTTTACAAACACAGCTTAGTTCGAAACTAACAATGTCAGATGTTAATCCCAGAACTGATCGACTTTTCATTCCCTTGTCCTATCCACTGCTACGTGCTGCTATAGTTAAGCTCTTGAATTTTGTACTCAACGAGAAACTTCAATATCAAATCTTGATTGGTTGTTTTTCTAAGAATACTATAATATTATATCGTCTTGCAAAGATAAAACAAAATGTAGATAGTAAAATAAACAACTAACTATTGTACAATTTTTCTGTGTCTGTTAACGTATGTGTGCAATACAGAAGAAAAATAACCTAACATGATTATTCCTTAAAGAAGTTCTAAGTGACATAATATTTATCAAGGTACTATGAATACTCTGTACTCGTGTACTGCTTAAAAAATTAATACATAAGTTTTTGTACACTATGCAGTAATTTGTTGCGACTAGATAGGACACTTTATCAAAAGACGTATCTTACTGCATTTCGCTACAGTAACTATACACAGTTAACAGAAAATCTATGTTTACTTACACGCCTTAAGAATAATATCCGAAAACTCTAACTACATATTTACAAGTACACAAGAGTAACCTAATTTCAGTTGTTTTGAGAGTCTAATTGTATTTATTTCTTTTGAACTCGAAACCTAATTAAGTGACGAAACGAGACGCACAAGTTGTCAACTTAGTCGTGTAATATCGTTAGTGGGTTTCGTAGACACACTCTGTAGAGTACTAATTGAATAAAGTACTTGTTACAACGTCAGGAGTTATACGCGTATGTGTAAGGTACTTACAGCATTACGTTTACGGAAATGGTGTTGCAGTTGTTGTTAGTAATAACAACTTTGAACAATATAGTGTTCATAAAAATAATAATGAGGAATTCTTTTGGAAATCATCATACATCTGTATATTAAATAATGGTAAACGTAGTGTAGAACGCTCCCCTGCTAGATGGGCCGATGACCTGAAAAAGGTCGCAGGTAGTGGTTGGATGAGGGCCTCGAGTGATCGTGTTTTGTGGCGTAAACTTGGGGAGGCCTACGTCCAGCAGTGGACTGACATAGGCTGATTGATGATATTAAATAATTATGTTATAGTATATACAGATAATATTATTTAAAATTTTATTTGTTAATTAAATACATGGTTATATTTCGTATAGTTTCTGTTATAGTATGTTGTTGAGAACTACCAAATGAGTATTGCGGCTATGATGATTGCATTAGTTAAGTTTTCAAAATGTGTTTCGGGTAATTTTAACCATTTAGAAGTTGAGTAATTGTCTTTCATTACTGCCACTATACGGTTATTACCAAATAACACGTTACCCTATGCATGAACTTTGGAACTTTCATTACAAAACGTAGGCGTAAACTGAAAGTTTTAGTTGTACAACACTTAAACTGTACTTTAGTGGTAATGTTAGGTATATTAAAAGCATGTCATTTAAAATACCATTTGTAAAAAGTACTTATTATCACCGAGTATGTATGAGTGTCAATGAAACGAAAGATCGTGACAGATGAGGATCCGCAATCTCTGGCTATCCTGTACAGGGAAACGGGCGTATACGTATTATAGACTAAATTATGTACATGACTATGAATTTTCTGTAGTAGGTTTCATCAAGGCATTTTTATTTAACTATACCAACGAAATTTTATTTTAAAGAAAGCGAATATGTAACTGTTTCAGTAACCTTTTCCGTGGGATATCCACAATTAATCAGATTTTTATTTTAACAGTATTCGTTGACCTTCAATCTTGTCTGCAATCTCGGAAATATATAATTAAATTTATGTTTACTCTTCAAGGGTTGTAGGTCTAAAGAGCAGAGTTACGGTTGGTAAGACCTAAATCTTATACAGAATTTCATACCAGCAAGTAATGTTTTAAAATGTATTGAGTAAAAATTCTTATCATAATTTCCTGCCGCCGTTGTCAGTATAACTTACCTATCTAATCTACTAGTATAGTCATTCATTAGAAGCATGTTTTGACACACGTCAAACTTTCACTCCGGTATTTTTGCTACAGTTTTATGAAGAAACTTTTCAAGAAAATGCAATATACAAGTTATAGACTTATATTAAATAGCTAAGTTAAAATTAAATATTTAATGTAATGCATAAAATATATGGGTTTGGTAGAAGAACGGTTACGAAGCGGTATGACTAATACGACAGTACAGTCAGATAGATGACATATTGAAAAAGGGTGAGGTTAGGAGTACTTACAACCCTCGAATGCGTATAGGGTGTATTAGTGTCAATAAAGCGGTTTCTCGAGACTGGGGATCTGTGATATCTGCTTACCTATTTGTAGGGATGAGCGTGATGTGTATGTATGTACCATACCATTATCTTTTATGTATAAAAGGACCGTCTGAAAATTATGCATCTTTCAGACTTCAATTATTTATAGCAAGTATGTTTTTGCTCATTTATCACTTTTTATAATTACCATCTCAAAGCTTTTAATAAAGCTGCTCATCTAATATTCTAGATAGTGATTTACAACGAAGTGAGCTTACAGCTAAATTAAATAAGCTCAGCATTCACCTTAATTGTTAGTCATCTTTCTTACTAATAGGTGTCAGGTCAATGAAGTATTTTAATAATAGAAAAATGTTATGCCGTGTTGACAGAAACGATTGTGTAACTTAAATAGATATTGAATTTTATTCACATTTTGGTAGAGAAAGTATGATTTTTAAGAGCTACATACATATATTCATTCAGTTCCTTTAATCCATTTGGGGCTGAACAGAACCTTGGAGACATGTAAAACATCTTCTTGGTCACTTATCAGCATATTGAGGTTTTTACCAGCATGTAAAAAATACCGAAAAATAACATAGTGGAACATGCAATAGACAATTATTCTTGTTTTTTCGCAGCAACTTATATTATTTAGTGTTTAGCAATTGATCGTACGTATTGAAATAAATCAACTTGACTTATTCATGTTAAAATCAAAGTAAATTAAAAGGTTACGCCCACATCTTAGCAAAAGAAAGAATTCCTAAAAAACTGTAGGTTCACAGGTCATTTAGGTCACCTTAGTGAATAAAAAAGTAAATAGGCATATATGTTTTACATATTATGTGTGATTAGTAAGCATATTAATTACTACTTCTAAAATAAACAGGGTATTTAGCGAACAATTTCTATCGTATTTAATGGCCTACGTTTATTGAAGGTAGTTTTAGCATATTTTAATTTAATTTTGACGACCTCCGTGGCGCGATCGGTTAGTCACCTGAATGCTAATTCGTGAGGTCCCCGGGTTCGATTCCCGGTGGCGGCAGAGTTAAGAACTACGCTTTTCTTCTGCTTTCCAGTCTGGTCGTTGATTATATATGCTATATATGTATTTATCTATATATAATATGTATATATTTCTTAAATATACGTTGACTAGTACTCTTAACACAAGTCTTAAATGTACTTACCAAGGGGTTAGTTCAATTGGTGCAATAATGTCCTACAATATTATTATTATTATATGTTCGTAAGAATACGTTTACGTTTGTTAATCCCTTTGAAAGGACAGAACCTTCGATACATAGTCTTGGAGACCGGTTCCTTTCTTTTGGGGTGGGCAGAAATTTAAATATATAGTTTTACAGACCGGTTACTCCTTGCAAAACTATTGGGGTTGTAATGAATTTTTTAGTAGATATATGATCCTTTAATCAATCAGCCTATGTCAGTCCACTGCTGGACGTAGGCCTCCCCAGGGTTACACCACAAAACACGATCACTCGTGGCCCTCAGCCAACCAATACCAGCGACCTTTTTCAGGTCATCGGTCCATCTAGCAGGAGGGCGTCCTACACTACGTTTACCGAGACGCGGCCGCCATTCGAGAACCACTTTGCTCCAACGGTCGTCGGTTCTGCGACAGACGTAGCCGGCCCACTGCCACTTCAGCTTGCAACATCGATAGACAATGTCTACTACTTTGGTGCTCTGCTGGATAATCTTATATGAACCTTACTCAAATGTAAAAAAAGTGCATTCCCGTCTTACAGGCGAGAAAAATTATGGGTGTATTATGTCTTTTTAATTTCAACTTCATTGAACCTCTTCTCAAGATTACTGATTTACTGTCACTTAAACATTCCATCACCATTCGTAGTATGAACAACACAGCACTACTACTAGAACTCATTGTTTACACAAAGCTCAATCTAGATTCTAGGACATCAACATAAACGCTAGGATGCCTGTGTAAATACAACCTAGCTAGCGGAGTATTGTCTAGTTCAACCACAATACTCACGCTGTTCCGAGTTCATCGCAATTGCATCTCTATTCAGATTAGGTTTCTAATGCACTGCCACTTGTATGGAAATATTTAATCAGTATTACATGGAATGTGACTAGATGCCTATTGTATCGGTATGTGAAAGGTGAGTGAGGTATATCAAGCTCATTGTTATATGTTTTTGTTGAGATGTATGCTGGAACTACGTTTTAGGAACCAAATTACGGAATTTCCAATTTTAATCCAAGTTTGTAATACTAAAATTGAAAAGTAAAGTTATATAAATATAAATGCCAAAATGCCTGTTTAAATATAGGTTTTGACACCTTAAAAGGTTGACTAAGGGCATTAAATCGACGCACGGTCACATTAATGCAAGTCTGAAACTTACAAAGTGAAAATTTGAATATTTAAATCAAGCCAGGGCTATGAGGCGAAAACAGCTGACTTAGCTGTATAGAAACTAGTTTTTTTTTGATTTATTAAAAAGTTTTAAATAAAGGTACCTATAATGTGATATTTACATTGTACCTCTCAATAGGTTTTTGTTAGAAACGAAATTGGATTGCCGGGATCGGAAAGAAGTTAAATAGACGAATAGTATCTTTTCGTACAAAAGGAAACAGGTGTTAATTGAATGTATACGTACGTTTAATAGGTACGTATGTATGATAACTAATTTCAATGCAATTCAATGAATACATTTACATACAAGAACTAAGCCATTACGTAATAATACTCGGAGCTTAAGTTAAACAAAAAAATGGTTAATTAACTTCACTCAAACTACAAGGTCGGCAAAAGGTAAAATATTTGCTAAAAGCCAAACCTTGTTTGACTAATTATGGTTTCCTGAAACAATGTCTTGATTTGAATAGGTAAGGAGGTAGAATTATGAATTTTAAACAAAGAATAAATTTATAACGTTTCCTTGCACGGAAATTGTTTAATATAAGCGGGATAATTGAAAGATTAAAAGAAAATTTTACTCTAGATATTTTTTATAAGTTGTTAATTACTATAATTTGTAACTTTATTATCACAAGTTAGATTTAAAACTACTCTTTAAGTGAACATAATATTATTTTTATTTCATAATATTCATATAATCTTTACCAAATGTTTTATAAACACAAACAAAAAAAACTTAATTGTCTTTAAATAAAGTACGCAACTAAAACATTTCATTACCGTATCAAACTATAGCTTTTAGATTCTTACTAAACACAAGACCCTTATTTAGTACCAACTCTTTGTATCTTTTACACAAAGTACGCGTTTCGTGATCGTGAAAACTTAAGCATCGGAACGAAGGCACGCAGCCTGCTACCACTACGTTGTGGTCGTTGGTATTTCGAGTACCCTTTCGGTTTACCTTGACAATTCAACGTACAACTCGTTCGGGTAAGGGGAATGAAAATAGCTTGGGTTTAACGTATACTGCAGTACAGATTGTGCTAAATATAATGTATGTATTAATGTATTGTTTGATGTACTGTTTCAAATCATACTTACATGCTTAAATACACTTTACATGTATACTTTACTCTCGTTTCCGTGTAGATAGTTAAACAGAAATAACGGAATCTTTTTATTTCGCTCGTTCCTATTATTTATACTCAAACACATATTGTGGAAGGCAAAACATTATCAAATATTCTTTCGATGTATTGCAAGGTGCAAAAGTGATAACTAATTGAGAATGTTTAAGGATTGAAATGTAGATAAATAAATCTTGTCGAGTAGTTAGAGCTTTATTATGAATAAGCTTTAGAGCTACAACGGGCTATAATTACCCCAGGCTGGGAAAAATAAATTTGTATACATTCACGTCTCATCCGTTCCCCAGGAAGGTAGGCAGAGATCACGGATCCCCATACCTCTCGATCCTGACGATCCTTCGTTGTCTTCTATACACCTTCTTATATCCACTAGATGGTTATAGGTAATTCTAAAACCACCTTTTTAAAAAATATCTCTCAGTTAAATAAATAATATAACAAAAGATAAGAATAAAATTTCAATAACTGCCTACAATAAAGTCATTTTCGACGATGACCAATTTGGCAGTGCAATAACATTTTCCAGCTCAAAACAGACACGTGAATGACGAAAATGAAATCATTTCCATTCGAGTCACGTGCTGCGATGAAAGCTTTCGCTCCTCTGCGAAATTATGAACTAGTTACCCTGTGTTTGACGTACTTAAGTCGTTTTTCCAGTAATAATGCTCTCTAGACTGTGTAATGTTACCTTCAAGCCCTTAAGGGCAATGAATTTGAGTAACAAATGACAAACGTACATGTATGTGGGGACATAAATATCATGTGATTAAATGCCTTGCTTGTTGGATATAGAAGTCAAGGAGGACAAAGACAAAAAAGACAAACGCATTCACGATCATTAACCCTTGCAGGCTGGTTAAAGGTTTAGGTGTCCATATCCGCAATTGCGAAGGAGGAAAGAGGAAGGAGGACTTTGAAAGTATTGTTAAGATTTGTTTTATTATATAGAGTCACTAATACTGCAGTTTCCAAAAGGGTCACTTGAACATCTGACTATTAGAAATGGTAGTTAATGTTGTCTTATATTTTTAGCTATTCGAAAATTACATTTTTAATACCGGGTTCTAGTTATTGTTCATTTCCAAGTCGTTCCCTTGTATATCACTTATACTCGTAACTTCTAATTACTATGTTATGAAAACAAGCATTTGCTTACATTCTCTAAGACGCAAATTAGCTTAGAACTTTTCAGAATATAATCATAAAGATCATCACAACTTAGATATTATAAAAGTAACTATAGGTTATTATTATTTCTCCTAGGTTCTGTTCTTACCAACCGGGATTAAGGGTCGTGAATGTATCCAATAAAGAGGTCCCAAGCCTGTTGTTTACTCGCTCATTTACATAACTCTTTTATCTTATGTTGCTCAGAGTGTCTTTAGGGTTATTCAAACTGTTGCTCTCAATGTTTCTATCGTAAATGGCTTTTAATTTGAAAAACATTTTGTTTTACTATTACGATTGGTACATAAGACTATGACTACTTGAGCTATGTAAAAGTCAATATAATGAGGTATTTTTTACAAGTAGATTAGCTCTTTGTCTCTAAAACTCACCAATGAAATCATTATTCTGTAATTTATTTTGCTTATCAGAATTTGTGAAAAACATATTTTTTCAATAAAACTAATCTAGATTTTCATATGTGATTTTTCCATTAAAATGAATAAAAACAATCGTGTTTCTATAAAAATGACAGAATATCTGAACATTAAGACTGCTTAGTTCTTATATTATCTACAAGCATCACAATAACAATTTTGTAACATTTCAAATAATCTACTTAAACAAAGCATTGATGTTTTAACACCGAAGTTTATCTGAAAACGGATGGTGTCTACGGATGACCCAAATCGTAGTGCTACGAGCCGAAAGCCTATTGTTGTAGAGGCATCCGAGTGCATTGTTTAAGCTACGATTACATTGGACGCGCTCGCTCGTAGTATGTTGAATTACTAAGTGTACTCGTATATTTTGTTATGCTACGAGGTAAAAATGTGTCATATGAAATTATTGCTTTATTATTATGTATGAGTAATATTTTGTTACAAGAAAATAGTTTTCGTTTATTATTCTAAATAGGTAAAGTCATTCTAAAACCGATCGATGTGGAATAGCTGTTGTTGGCTAATCCCTTCATTTAATAATATTTAAAATGTTAATAATTTATACAAAGTTAATTAATATCATTAGTTAATTTAAATATATATAATTAACCTAACAATTTATAGTAAGTTACTATTTAAAACGTTGCAGCTATATTATACGAGCATATGCATATGGTCTAAAATTACGAATATGCACTACTCCGTAATTGCGGAAATAGAGTCACAAATTACTGACTACCTATAAGTATAGTACAGTAGTTATTCAGCACATGTCTATTCAAACGCATATTCATAAAAGTATAAAATGAATCCGCTTGACCAGCTTTTGTCCATAATACTGGCCCTGAACTAAAATTACTCGTCAGTTTTAGTGACCCAGTGTAAATCTGCTGATTCACAGGAACAGTCAGCAGAATTTGCTGGGTTCATGACTCAGGGAAATAAAGCAGGAAAGAGGTTCTAATTTAGAAAAAAATATAGAACAATGCTTCAATTAAGGGATGTATATGTTGCCAAGTTTCAGGTAACATTGAACTGTTATTTATTGTGAGTCGTGACGTTATTAGAGGATATTAATAGATTTAGCTAAGTTAGCTATGTATAGTACCACGGTGTTTCTAACAAGACCTAAGCTATGCTACGACGAGTAATTTTTCTATTAATGGATGCCTACATAATAATATTTATTAACAAATATCGAAATGACGATTGGATTCTGATAAGGCCTAATTTTAAAGGCAAACGAACGAAGATAGTTAACTTTATATATGGCTGAAAGCACCGTGTTCAATCTGCTCATGTGCCTTTTTTATTTATTAAATGTTTTATTAGTTTGATGTCGTTTTTCTGACTACCATAAAATGGATTACTTTCATACAAATGTTTATTAAAATCTCTTCGTTTCAACGGGAAAAATAGTCACAATCTATTGCCATCTCTAACAAACTTACAAAACGGCAGTAAAACCACCCAATACAAGCATTCTATACCTTCAAAACCTTATAGGCTTTGTCTATTTAAAGAACAACATTCAATCGAAGCTAGTTTTTCCAAAACATCACATGACCCAGTTGAATAAGGAATATCTTCGTGACACGAAAACAATAAGCTGTGTAAAAGTTCTCTCGCACGCAACGTTGTTCAGGTGCATAGAGTTCTGATATCAAGTATTTATTACGGTACACGTGTCACGGGAATTAAACGTAGTATATATAGGTACATTCAAGTTAGAATATATAGGTATTTTCAAGTCCTTAAGTGCTTTTTCAAGTGGATAGAATGTCGTATAAAGGATAAAGTTGGTCAGTTCTAGTGTAACTAAAACTATGTAATAGAAGTGAAATTGATGTGTACCCTCCGATTAATGAAATTATTTGCGAAAAGTACAGAAAATTGGAAGTCGATATCTCTTTAGTCATTTTTTACGTTTTTGTGATGGTGTAATAGTATGGAATTTTGGTAACTTTTTATAAGCTCGCTGCTTAAATAATTCCATTGACGCAAAGCCTTTAGTTACCTCTTACGCCATGTCATGTACAAAAGTAAGTCAATGATAAGAGGAATAATAGTGAAAAATATGTTTTCGAACGAAAAATTGGAACGCAAGCTTTACGATATACGAACATGACCTTTAACTGTCGTTCGGCAGTATGTTTTAATTGAAAAAGTTCTTTAAACGCTCCCAAGTCTTTCCTTTGTTGTAGATAGTACTGGCATGATTAGTCACGTATTTCTTACAAAGGCCGATATGGCGTGCTATCACGTAATCTTATTGAAAGGGACCATCTACCTCCGTTTTAATGAATGATGTAAGCGATTTTTATCTGCAGTTAGTTGTAGGTACGAGCGCCAGAAATAGATGGCAGTAGTGTAAACATTCAGCTCGTAAATATCGTGAATAGTAAATATTTTCATAGTTAGAAACGTCTTTATATAACGTTGGACGAGGTAATCATATTTGCAACTATACGACTGTGATGCATATGATTTTGGCAATGCTGACGTGAAAGTCATTAAATATTTATGGAGTAATTAATATCGTCTCATTAGTGGAAAGCAATCACTATTGTCAATGTATATAGCAAGTTTAGGATTACATGCTGGTTACTGACTGTCGTCTTGTAGTATGGAATATCGTATTTACGACTTAGGCTATGAAATATATCTGAATCTTCATATTATATTGCTATAAAACATGTGTAGATAGGCTGCACAGATATCTGTATTTCTAGCCTATTAAGTTTGACGTCACTAATTCATAAAAAAATATGCATATTGCATGATAATTTCCTATTTCAATCTTCAAACGCAATAAATACAATACATTGAAATCCAATAAAATCTTTCTAGTTGGATAAAATTTTACAATCACAATATCTATAACTTTTAATTTACATCGAGTAAACAATATATAATTACGAAACTAAAGGAAGCAAAATATAAACGCCTCTATTTAATTATTAACAGCATTTAATGAAAGAAAAATCCGCTAGCCAAAATAAAGGAAAGGGAAATTGGCTGACTCCATCGTAATGAAAATCATAATGGCATATTTATGACGCCATAAATTGCAAATGATTGTCCTATTTCACGAGAAATTTAACACCAGCTGTTAACTGTTTCGGTTAACATTGGCTCTATAAATAAGGGCGGAGCGCTCTCTAATTTCTTTGCAAGTTTACGTTACTGTTTAAATTAGACACAGTTTTAGTACAAGAGAACTCCTCAGTTACTTTTGTAATATAATTAATTGTTATGTATCGTTACACATGGTTTTAATGTTGAAAACTCGATATTTATATAATAATTTTGTAACATTTGTACAAAAAACTACTATATGAAATAATTTAGAAATAATATATTTTGTAATATTTTTATTTACTGAATTTGTCGCATTACTTTATGTTTTAATTAATGAAACAGGCTGTAGTAATTGCATGATATAAGACTCGCTTAATGTACGCCAAAAACCGTGATTACTCTTGACTCTTTCAACTACTAACAACGATCTTCTTTAGGTCATTGGTCCACCTGACCGGAAGGCGAATTACATTACATTTTCTACATTCATGATCTTCTAGAGAAATGAAATTCTCTTGGTAAGTTTTGAGCGACTTATCATTGAAAAGAAAGGTTATTGGAAGTCAGGAATTGTTTCTGGCAAGTCGTTTTATAATCAGAAATTCATTCTAAATGTCTTCATTAGCCTAGATATGTACATATATTCACGCTTCTACGTCCTCAAGAGGAAAGGTAGAAACTATCGATCGCCACTTAGAATGATCCTGACAAATATCTCGTGCTCACTCACACTTTCTCTTACATGATATTCTGTTCTTCACTCTACGTTCAGCTTCCTTGACAAGAATGTCTCCTATTTGATCTGTATAAGTATTTGTTTAATTAAATTATCTCAAAATTGTGTAGGACAAAAAGAAACTACCCAATTCACCAATAACTGCAAATTGTAGGTGCAATTACTGCTAATGTAAGCATGAAATTCAGCTACCTGGTATTTAGTGATAAATATTTGAATTCCAGCTACTTCCTTCGCTAATGAAATTGGAGCTTATTACTCTGGGCCTCACTTCAATTAACGATTTAATGTGTTCATTAATAGCCTACTTGTATTATGGATGGTTAGTGGATTTATTTACAAACATTCATATACACCACACCTGTTTCCCTGTAGAGGGTTAGGCAGAGATAAGGATTCCCGTCTTTTCCGATCCTGACAAATCAGTTTAGCTTTATTGATTCTTATACACTCTCGGCGGTTATGGGTAATTCTAACGTCACCCTTTCGTAATATATTTTTATATATTATTATTTATTTACTTGTGGTTTTACGAATTATGCCATAGTACCTATATAAAAAGAAATAAAATATTATATTGATTTCTATGTTACACTTAACAGTAAGAGAGGATGAAGTGTTATAAGGTAGTTTTATGCTCTTATTATAGATACTGATCTCTTGTATACATTTATTTTACACATACATGTATTTATACTCACACCTTGTATACGATTACTATACTCCATTCATAGGATTCCCTTTAAACATATATTTTCTCAAAGAAAAAAATCAGTTGCAAAGAGTAAAAATATTATGTTTTATGATTAGAATTCAAATAAAACGAATGTAAAACTGACAATGAAAGGTTACTAACTAAAAATGTTTGCTTTACAAAGTGACAAATGAAACGTGAAATGAAATTCAACCGTTTGTAAATAATATGCCTATGTTATGACTTTGTCTCCATATGACACGGTTTACCACCTGTCACATTGAGTAAAATTCTGGACAACTCCTGGATTCGAGTAGGCCATAGAATCACTATTACCGAAATTGCGGACTACCCCGTGTTAATAATCGTGAAAGCGTTTGTTTGTTGTCTATGTAACTCAAAAACACGGCTATAACATACTTAATATAGGGAGTATAATAATTTCTAGTCACAAAAAAAACTGTTCATGTTTTTTTTATTTGAGTTAATATTTACGGCCATGTCCCATTTATGTATATTCCGTTGTAATCCAACAAGCTATAATAAGAAAAAGCAAATGCCATCGTGTATTATTTAAATATTAGTATTACTTGTGACGTATTGATAATTTTAGAAACAAAACGTAATAACTACAACAGAATTAATTGTTTGTAAACAAAATGTAATAAAACATTTATTTACACTAAATCATCGAAGTTCAACTACAAACATTCTCCTAACAACTAGAAAAACAAGCTTTGTTGTAGAAAAATATGAATAGAAATTCAGAGCAGATTCCTTTGGTACACAAAATGAAATCCGAGCCCGCGCCGCGAGAATCACAAATCTGAACCGTATTTTGTTTTCATGATTCAATTCGTCCGCTTTGTTAGGCGGTTCAAAAAGTGCTATGTACCCAATCTATTTATACTGGGCGTGAGTGAGACGTGAATTCAACCAGCTGAGTATAGAACCTTGGAGAGACGTACAAATCTCCTAGTTCACATTTTATTGGAGATCTAATGTCATACGGAACAAAGGTGGCAGGTTACTAGGCTATCACTCAATACATTCCATTGACCCTAGTACTTTCAACGATATAGTCCTAGAGGAGTAGTATTATACAACCAATCTATTTATACTAGCCGAGAGTGAAACGTGAATGCAACCAGCTGAGCCACTCCGATTCGCTTGGATGTCGCAAATGTAATCTATGCGATGCACTCTTACCGCAGGGCTAATGTAAGGTTTAGATTACACATACATTCACGTCCATGTAAGGTTTAGTGTCTGGATAAGTATCTCGGGAAAACTAGAATGCTTATGAACGTAGGCTATTTGCTCTTTAATCTCGCAGATGTATTAAGGACCTCTGAATGGTGCAAAATATAGTAGTAATTCATTGGAGGCTATTAAAAAATATACGTAAATATTGCAAACCTCTAGATGCCGCAAAATATAGTGATAATACGTTAAACGATACTAACGTATGTAGAACCTATGTACCTATAAAGTAATTGCAGAGATGGTCCTGAAATGTAATCATACATACACATCCAGTTTCTCTGTAGACGCAGAGATCACGCATCCCCATCCGTCCCGATTCTGACAAACCTTTGCCGCTTCATTGATACTCAGCGGTTAGGTACATCGGTACTTCTAAAGTCACCTTTATTTTTTATAACTTTACTTGTAAAGTTACGTTAGGGTCGCCTCAATAAGACATATGACAGTAACATAGATAAGAAAGTAAAAAAAAAAGAAAAAAGTAGAAACTCAATAAGATAGATATAGATAATATTATTATTAACCAATATAAAAGAACGAAACAACGTTATTCACTGCAAATAGTATAGTATCGATGTCAAATGTTATTTAATATGTGAAGGTGGCATTGAATATCTGTTTTCATCATAATGTATTTACTGAGAAAGTGAGTCGGTTATTTCCCGACAGAAACGTATTGAATGATTTATCTTGTTGAGGGATCTTTCGTTTCGGTGACATTCCTAATGTTGGTTCGGAATATCATTTTCTCTCTTGTATTGCTTTTTGTTAAACACATTTTGAAGACACACTGTACTATATTTTGCTACATTACTTCAAAATATAACTTATAGCAGCATTAAGACACTAACCTACTGCCTACCTAAAACCGCCTCATGAGTATGAATCCGATATATCTTAATATGAAATCTTGATTGGAGTGAAAATCACCAGTTTATGTACAAATTATTGGGTTTCAAATTTCATTCCATAAATCTTATTCGCATGAACAATTACAAATTAAGTGTCGCAAGAAACGGGTTCGCTTTAGGTATTTCGAAGATAGTAATGAATAGTCTAGATCTAAAGTGGTGTAATAAAGTTCAGATGGTCTAGGCATCACACAATTTATAGCTTTCACTGCGACCATTAGGAACAAAGCAATTTAAACCGACATTGTTTGCTGTAGTAGCTTTAATGATAGTTTACTTTATGGTTATTCATTAAAATCCTCTTAGCAAAAGTTAGTAAAACTGTCCTTAGGATATCCTGCTTGTTCCTCTAGATAAGCTAGTGATCATCCGATGAAATACAAGTAAACGGTTGAGATATTGATAATTTTCATATTCCATCATCTTGGCGTCTTACAAAAAATAAATAATATGTATATTAAAGCAGTTGAGATATTGATACTTTTCATGTTCCATCATCCGAGTGTCTATTCCAAAAAGAAAACAATATAAATATGTTGAAACAATATTTTCATGAAGAATCAATAAGGACATCATTATTTGCTATCATTTACTTTTCGATTTTGAACTATATAAAACAACAAGGAGCATTTTAGCAAATATATGTCTTTCTTGCTATCTGCCTTTACCTTACCTTTATCTTGACATACGTCACACGATTCTAAAGATTTTATAAAACAATATAGTAGAAGGATTTCATACTAAAAGCTATATATACAATTCGTTACAAAGTTCAGCTCCATTTAACCGCACATCTTCTATGCTACATCTACTATGCATAAAGGCCTAATGTAACACATTCTAGTGACACAATAGAGGAGGGGGTTGGTTAGAATAAATAATGACGTAGCGTGATCGCAACCTGAATTTATCGTATGTTAACTTAGCTCGGCACACTTCCATACTAATGTCTTGGAATTTTTGTCTAGGGATTTTAGCCTGTGTCAAGATATGTGAATTAAAACTAGTATAAATAGATTATGGAGCGATATTTGTGTACTGTATTAAGTTATTAAAGAATAAGCAAAAAATGATTGATGATTTTTCTTTCTCTGTACCTACTTACGCACAAGATGTCAGATAATTTGAAAATTGTTACATATTTTCTCACCCTATTGTTATCATACATATATTCACGCCTCTACGTCCTGAACGGAAAAGGCAGAGACTATCGATCGCCACCTGGAACGATCATGACAAATATCTCTTGCTATTTTTGTGGTTCACCTAATTAAACTTGAGAAAACTTGTTCTTAAATCCTTATTAGTAACATTTCATTCAACTCCTTTACCTAGCTAACTTATTCGCTACCATAATTGTAACTTGCTACCTTAAACATCGGCCTTTTTCCCAAGAATTGACTTATACGAAAAAGAGAAATATAAATGTAGCAGATTACGATCCCTTTTTCCTATTAAGAAAAGAGCTTTCCCCTACATAATATCATATTGTGCGTATGTGTGCATAATTTTGTAACAGGTATCTGTATTTGCCTTTCATCTAAGCTTACGTTTATTACAGAGATACGTTCGCGACCCATACATTTATCATTCGCTTTTGATATCACACGCATTTTCACATTAACTTTTTCCGACCGTGACTCTCTCGTAATAGGCTACCCATTTTCAACAAAGGGCAACGGTATCATAACGTAGTGAGGCCTTGGTGTAACCTGAAATAGAATTCCGGTTCTTTAGCGTGAGACAAAATGAAGACCCATAATATTGTTACTTCATTTATACAAGACTTGAATTAAACACTACATTAAAAATTTTAAAACTCTGAAAATGAAATCATCTGTAATATTTTTATAAATTATATTATAAGTTACTTTTTCAAGACCTGGTTTTTTTTATTAAACTCGAGAATTTCATCGGAATTGCTATAATAATATGCAATAACTGCAATTTTTGCTGGCAAAAAACCAGGTTTGTAAAATGCCAACACCAGGTTTTGAGCTAGCACCATTTCACTGCACTACGAAATATCACAGACTACGTATATCCAAAAAAACCTTCTTTTTTCAGAAAATACACGAAATTTTATATGAGTTTTTATAGTTAATTATTATGATAGGGTTGTCAAAAACACAGTATGTGTTAGCTTCAACCGAAAGAAACCTTATGTTTTATGATTGACAAGGGTTGTCCTAAATATAATACTGGTTTGGGCTAGTGAAGTGAACTAGGAATGGAATGTGTCTATATCAATTTTCTCATTCGAAATTTAGGGTAACGTTTTCTTACCTTACAAGTAAAAGTAAAAAATATTTGTAGCAGTATAAGAATATCGTACAGTGTGGAGCAACAATATATTTAGGAACTTAGCATTATGTATGTAAATGTTATGAACATCCATTAGTCAATCATCTTTATTTAATTAATTACTCTATGTTGCACAAACATTATATTTACACATGAACAGAGACAGACAAATTGCACAATAGGCCTTCTTGTCCCGTTTAGAGACCTTTTATCTTTAATGGTGCCAAATTAACGGAAATATAAATCTACGATAAACTGGAAACTATGATAATGTAGTTTACATTATATCATAAAATATTAAAATATATCAATTACTTATTTTAGAAATTCTTTATTTCATGTGTGTTTAAAGACATTTAGTGCCTTAGGTTCTTTCTTGAGTAGCAACCGTCGTCGTCGTTAGAAATTGTACAATAAATTCATCCGATTGACATATTTCTGGTATCTCTGGCAGATTGGTTTCGGATTCTCCAATATTGAGGTATTTTGACAATTGCATTTCGGGGAGGATACCTGTTTCGGATACGAAATAAGCCAAAGACAGAACTGCAATGCTCAAGAGAGGAAAGCTAAAAATTTGCAAATAGATACGTTTACATATTGTATAATATAAAAGAAATTCATAATGACAGAAAGGTAGTCGTAATGACAAATGAAAGATGTACTATGTATGAACAGATGAAAGATAAACCTAAGGCACAGCTTTGAGTTGGAAAAATATGCTTGAGAGAAGGGATACTTTAGTTTAAGATGATAACCGATAGTCCAAGCCTATCCCAATAATACATAGAATCGTAAATTTAATAGTTATGTTCTAGAAGACATAAATTAAAGCCTCATTTCAAATAATAGGCAACTCACGCTCTTTATTGGGTCACCGTTACGAAATCCATCACCAAAGGTCCTGGGTTAAAGTAAATAGAACAACATAAATCCTCTTGTCACTTAACGCTGTACCAAGTAACAGGGTAATCCATCTGTCTCCATAGAAGATCGTGAACCGAAAGGAGTATTTGGTACATAACAAAATTATACACATTTTTAGAATGTAACTGTACTTAGCTGCTTTGCTGTGTTTTGTTCGTTGAAATTTTGTCTATCGTTATATATTTTAGTACAGTTCCTATCTTAATAATTCAATTCCGTGAGCTCTGCTTACCCCTTTACAGGGTAACGGGCGTGTATATACATATGAAAATATTAGTACTGAAATAATAACATATTTATTTGATAAGAACTATAAATTGGTTTAATGTCGATATCTAAATGTTTAAAAAAGAAAAATGAAAAAATACGGATTGCGTTTGCTCTTAGGTTAATTTCAAAATAAGCTCTTAGAGGTTGCACCAACTGATCTAGGAATTAGATAAGATGTTACCAGCCTGCATTGGTACTCTTTTCAAATAGAAGTAAATAAAATCTATTTAGTGATGGGCTAGCATAGACTAGATACTCTGGCATTTGTGTCGTTTACGTAGAGTAGCTAATACTTTTATTGTATTCATATTTGTTCATAAGTACTACTACTAATATGTCATTCGAATTCCTTAATTTCTTTCCATCTCTTAGGGAAAAAAGTCATTCATATAATAATGTACATGTCTGCAACAAAACAAGCTTCGTTATAACGAACAATGATTGTAAGTCACTGACGTGGATTGGTTTCGAGAAGGCCGGTTATTTCTGGCGAGAAAGTCAGGGCGGATCAAGAAATAAAACTTCGGAAATCAAGCGTGCAAACAAACACATACGTACCTACGAAAGAGTATGATTGATCGTGCTTGCGTTTGGAGACTTATAAATGTTTCACAGAATCTTTGTTGGCATTTATTGTAATTGTAGCATAATTTTTATTTATTTTTATTTATATTTCTTAATATGCCATACACCTTGCGGTTAAGTCGGCGTAGCATAATTGAAACTTATAAACGGGTTAAGTCAATTTGGGAAAACAGTGAAATTTGTGTAGTCAAAAATTTATGTTAAACGATATTATATAAAAGTTTAATAGAAGGCACAAATTTGTTTAAAATGACGTAAGATACACACATTATACATTAATGGTAACCACCAGCCAAATTAGAGTACGTGTTTTTATGTCTTCAAAAATAATGCAAGTGATGCGATTCTATTTATTGTTCTTGTACTGTACTAGTACTTTAGTATAATCTAATTAAATGAATAGATGCTTTCTTTGTTATTATTTGATATAAACTCAATTCATTAATTCAACCAAGACGTGTATATTCCTGCATTAATTCCGAACAATAAGCTAGATTAGACGAAAAATACGTCATAATTTTTATCCTATCCCGTATTTATTTCAAAAATAGGTTACCCAACGTCACTTTTATATTCAGTAACACATGCTAATGGTCAGCTGTCATTTGTGATCGACTTTCATACAATCCATCGCCGGTTTTAGCACGTAATTGATGAACGACAGTTCCCTGGACAAAATGCCGAAAGACTGCGGATTTTTCATAAAAAACTCGATCTTGAACTTATACAGCTAATAATTTAGTACCAGTATTTACCTATTGCATAACTAGATGTGATATTTTGGGAACGACGCGCTGTGATGTGTAATTAAAAATAACACAATCGACATTTTATAGGTTCTATGCTTCATTTGTTATTTGGTTCGTATGGTGGTCCCTACTTATAGTTTGATTGGGAATAAAGTAGAGTATAGCTTTCGTATAACTGCTGTAAAGTAACACCCCTATTTAACATACATATACATTCACGTCCTCCAATAGATTTTAAAGAAGACGTAACCTTAGATACGATCATAATCTCTCCAATCATCCATAAATCTCCAAGGTCACTTTTTAGCATAAACATTAGGGTTGTGATGTTATATAGAACATTGGTGACAGATTTCTAGCCTATCGTCTAACAGATTCCATTGACCTTAGTCGCCTCCAAAGACATGCTGGGTCAAATGACAGTTAGTTTGCATTATTTTGGATCCCAGACTATCACAGGACACGTGACGGGATTTCTCTATGTAACAAGCATTAAATTTAGTAAAATCTATTTGTTTCATATTTATCGTGTAACTGTCACGTATATACGTTAGTACCGAATGTATCCTATGTGTTTAAACAGCTGTCACGTGAATACGTGAGCATATGTCAATATGAATGGACAGGATACGGTTGAGCTGGGAGTTATCCAAATATTTGGGTTATTTGGTGCAAAATGGACGTTTTAGTTTGACGTCTATCAAGTTATGAATTAAATTTCCTACTATATGTATGATTCAATGCCTATATTCAAGTCCTTTAATCCCATTGAGTTTAACAGACACTTATAGATAGAGGTCACATTTAGCATGAATATTGTGGTTGTAATGTCATATTATGGAACATTGGTGTCAGGTCAGGTTGGAAGCCCATCGTTCGATAGATTTCATTTACCCCTAGCCCCTTAAGAATAAATTTGGTTTCTTTTTTGTAAATTCAAAAAGGTGAAGGCGGTATATGTATTTGAAAGGTAAACCTTGTAAAATACAGTAATATCCAGTGACTAAATATTATGCGTCAAGACCTTTATTAACTACCTAACAGCACAAAATTGATTAAGATAAACTATTATTCATGGTTAAAATTTCTCAATCAAAAATCTTGCAAAATAGTTTACAATAAATATTATGTTTACGTTAGATGTAAATTTTCCTCATCGTATATTGCAGAAACAGGATGTATTAACAATACCAACCGTCATACTGTTATCATAAAAAAAGGTATAAAAGTTTGATACCTTTGCACGATTTATAAAATATGATTTTAATACCGTCACATAACACCTGCTGCAAATTTTTAAAACATTATGTACAGAGATACTTTAAGTCTATAAACCTTTTCAGTGTTTCTATCGATTGATAAACAACCGTTTTATCTACGGTCTAAGTTACTAGTGTATAATATGTTCGTTTGTATATAAGAATAAAATTATATTAACCATACAATCGTCAAGGTTTACTCTTGTCATATTAAACACTGACTATCTGGTCAAGACGTAGGTTTGAGGTGCCATACAATTACTACCTTTGCAAATTTCGCGTAATACTTGAAGCTCTATCTCACAAGGGTTAATAGTCGTGAAAGCGTTAGTCTTTGTCTATTGCTACGACCTTGCCCTTTAACTAAGACGCCATGTTTGAAATTCACAATACGTCAAACAGAAGTTAGTGGGTCTAGTCCCTTGGGATGCAAAACGTAACAACCGCAGCTTTGTGTCACGTACTGTCGTGACTGGCACTAATGATGGTGCCTACTTCTTACGAGTGTTTTAAGGTATATGTTAGAGTTGTGAAAATTACATACATAGATATACATTCACGTCCATTAACCCTTTTGTGTGGACGGAACCTTAAAGAGACGGGGATATTTCCTAGGTCACTTTTTGATATGAATATTGGGGTATATGTATATGCTATATGGAGCATTGGAAAGGTTGCTAGCGCTTCGCCTAATAGATTCTATAGTCCCTTAAAGTCTAAGTCACTTCCTACGATATACCGGGAAGATCGGCAGCTAGGCAAACAATTTAAATAAATTTAAAATGATTGGAATAGAGTTTAGTTACTAACAAATTATGATGCGGTTCAATTTAGTATTATACTCCTCTGAAAATGAAAGCAACTTTGAATAATAAATAGATGGACTAACAACAACGCTGTTAACATTTAAATTAGTCATTATATTTTAATTCAAAAACTATTCTGGTCCAGACCTAGGGATTAAACATAGTAAATTGATTTTTTATCATGTAATGCTCACAACACAAACCTCTGACCATCACATAATAACTCATACACTTCACGCTCGTTTCCCCTTTAGTGGTGAAGGCAGAGATCACGGACCCCAGCTGTCTTGATTCTGACAAACAACTTTCGCTTCATTGACCCTCATACATCTCCTCATACACACACGTTGGTTAAAGGTACTTCTAACGGTACCCTTTTTTTAATAACTCAGGCATGAGAATAGATTTAATTTTTCTATTAACTCGGTTCCTAAAATTCTGCAGATTATAAAATGAATTTAACATCGTCATAAATTCTCTGGAATTAATGTTCAAGATTTACAGCTTTCTCCAAAGAATATTTGAGTAAAAACAACGTTTGTGTTCCGAAGATTAGTCAAGGAGAAAAATCGTTTTTCCTTTGATATCGCTTGTTTATTTTGTGTTCTGTTATGTGGTGTAATAGGTATAGGTATCATACATTTCCGCATGTAATGCAAATATATATAATATATATACATTATGTATCCTTTATATGTGCTAACGCACTATAATTAAATTTAACAAATTTTGTTTATCGTCCATACAAATATCTATCATACTAATAAGACGTAAGGTTACTAAACGATCTTGTTAGTAAATACTTGGATAATTGACCCAATAACCCCAAATATGTCTCAGTAGCTCAAAGGACTACACATTTCCTAACCATTCCAGTGATTAGAGACGAGATCTGTAAATGGACGCTATAATTAGAATGTGGATCCGATCCGCTCCAGTCTCCGATTGTAGTACAATGCACTGCAATGACATCAGGGCTATATTTGGGCTGAACTTTACAACTGGAAGTAGAACGAATGTAGTAGAACTAAATATTGGTTTGCTGACCTAAACAATACCTTAGAAAACGTGGTATATTTTTAAAATGAACGTTTTGGATATAAAATACTTGTGTGAAGTTATGATGAAGTCTTTAGTTGTGATAGATATTATGTATTTAAGATAGGTTTGTGCAGTGTTAAATGTTAGGATTACAGACGAAAACATAGAATGTTTTAGATCTAATATTACGGATTACAATAATTTAATTTTGCTAATTGACGGCGGTTTATTTCACTACATGAATCAGCTATTACGGAAGTTATGTAATTAATAAGAAAAGGTCTCAGTCTTCTAAATCGAATAATAATAAAAGGATATATGAGTTAGCACAAGAGGCTGACCATTCATTTAATATTCTTGCTTAGTTTTGTAACTGTTAGAGTGTAATTATATATGTGTTTTTGCTTTTGTATACAAATGGTTTATTTATGCCAATATTTTACTTCGTGTAGGAGTATTTACCCGATTGTTTATCTAAACTTTTGGGTCAACAGGTGTATATGCCATTTCAACATTGAAACGGACTTTGTTTGCAAAATTCAAAACGCATTTAACCGATTTGTTCATGAGGCATTTACCAATGTTGGAAATAGCATTCGCACATTGAAATAGACGCGGAAATATCTTGGGTTTCAAATAACGATTTGGGTTCCGCTAAATGTTTTGACAAGAATCTTAAACAAACATTAACAGAACTTTTATGCAGAAAACTTTGACTAGTACTGATTTGATTACATATTATTATAATTACTTGCAGTAATCTCATAATAGGTAAATTATTTTATTATTTTAGGAAAATAACAAAATATTGCTGATTTTATTATTATACTATATTGTATTATAATTTTTCACTTATGCCTATAAGACTTTTATTATTTGTATTGCTGGAAATTACTCCATTTACGACGTATTATTTTGTGCTAAATGTTAGCTCAGGATGTATTTTTATTTAACATATGAAAAAAGAATCATATAATGAGGATCTTACCGCGTAGTATCCAGCGTTAATACGTAACTTTCCTTGATTTGCAAGATTAACACTTCTGCAGTTAATAAAAGCGTAACATTTTTGTGTTTTATATCTCTACCACCCACTTGCTTTCTAAGTCGTAAAGTTGTGTGTGATTTATGTGCTCTAATTTGTTTATGAGTTAATTTTACCTTGGATCATTGCATCATTAGTTACAGTGCTAAAAATATTTGTAACTTCACAACGATATTTCAATATATTCTTCCTTAAGATTAGTTTAGTGTCTCGTTCAGTGAATATATAAGTAGTAAAATCACAGAAATGCGACAGATACTGAATTTGTAAATGAAATTTTCTTAACTATACCGTGAGTGCGTTATAGTAGAGAGTGGAATATGATAGTGGAATAAACTCTATAAATGTGTACCTCTTAAAGCATACAGTTTAGAAAAAATATTTTTAACTAGTAACATGTTAAGACCTATACCTCCTTATAAGATAGTCCGATACTATTGATTGACTTAGAATAATCCTAGAAAATATATGTAGCTTTTAACTTACTATTAAACTTCAAATTTTAAAATGCCACATGCCTTTAGTAATGTGTCTCTTAAAAATTATTATTGTTCTTATAACGTTGTTTGTTTGTTTGGGAGATGTTTATTTATCTTTAATTCTTTCTTCGAAACATAAAATAAAATGATTTTTGTAAACTTAAAACTTGTTTAAAAGTTTGAATCTTTCAAGCCCTGGAATATACCAAGTCGAGCTAAAGGCTCAAGAAACATTAACAAATTTATCTTTCAACTTAAATCCTCTAGAGGAGGTTTTCTCTGCGAAGTTTTGCCCAATGTTTCAGGGTTTGCTTTAAACATTTATCTTTAATAAATCTAAAATGAGTTTTGTTCCATTAATGTCGTATTTATAAATAAAAAAGGAGGCTAAACTGTGATGAAGGGACCTAAGATTTAAGATCGTTTTAGTACTGGCATACTTGAGCGAAGTAATTGATTAACAGGGCTTCGTTCATTAGTTGAACTTTTTAAAATATAACAAGTATTATAGTGTAACATTGTAGTTATGGGTATTGGTGACTGATTGACAGCCCACTTTAAACAATTGAAAGTTTTCCTCCTATATTTCGCTATCTATATTTTCTGAAGAAGAATGCATGTAGATAATGTTCGTAGTAGTAAATGTTTATCTCAGAATATAAACTTATTGACTGAACGATCTTTTGAAATAGAAGTGAGTTAAATCTACTGGAGACAGTAAAAGCGTTACTATAAATGTGTGACAGATACTATAAGCGAAAGGATATTGACAGGATGGATAAAAAGAGTACGTGAAAAGAAATGAAATTAAATGCTTTTTATTCAACATAAGAATCATAAAATCACTTCACATAAATTACACATGAAAAATTTACATTAAAATTAGTTAATCTTAAAAAAAATTTAAAACATGGCGTGTATTGACTTTGAGCATGATACTTAAAATATGTTTTATGTATATGTCAGCATGTAAAGTACACTTTTAATATACTATTATTACATGTCATCTGGCTTTCTCTTATACGAGTTGGTTAAAAGTTAGAAACTTCAGGTTTTCTTAGTGGAGCACAAAGATTTATTCGCCAAAGTTTGCCACTGAGTTCGAGTTCCTCATTATCAGCATGAGGTGTTCCAGATTTTATTAAAAGATAGGTAGACTGGTATTGTGGTGATCTGGCACTTTAAGAGAATTTAACGAAGTACTAAAGTTTGTAGTAGGGGGTTACTAATTATAAGTTAAGGTGCCTTAAACATATACTATTACTGATATAGTAGTCCATTTTAACTCACATATAAAAAGAATTAAAACATTTATTGGCACAGAGACAGCTCACAAAAAAAAAAAAAATAACAAAAACAAATACTATTTCAGTCAAGTCTGCAGAAGCTTAAGCTCCTTTTTAATTCCGTCATAGCTAATGGGACTACCCCGACGGCGTGGAGTGAGAGCGTGGTGGCCTTGTTTTTCAAAAAGGGAGACAAGACCCTATTGAAGAATTATAGGCCTATCGCGCTCCTAAGCCACGTCTACAAGTTGTTCTCGAGAGTGCTCACAAATCGTCTGGCCTCAAGATTTGACGCCTTCCAGCCGCCGGAGCAGGCCGGATTTCGAAAAGGTTTTAGTACCGTAGACCACATCCACACAGTGCGGCAGGTTATACAGAAGTCTCATGAGTATAACCAGCCGCTGTGTCTTGCCTTTGTGGACTACGAGAAGGCCTTCGACTCCATCGAGATCTGGGCTGTTCTGGAATCCTTGCAGCGATGCCAGGTCGATTGGCGTTATGTGCAGGTGTTGAGGAGCCTATACAGCGTGGCATCGATATCTGTTCAAGTCCAAAACCAAAAGACAAGTCCTATACAGTTGCTCAGAGGAGTGAGACAGGGGGATGTCATATCCCCGAAACTGTTCACGAACGCACTGGAGGACGTCTTCAAAACTCTGGATTGGACTGGGATGGGTATCAATGTCAATGGCAGATACCTCACACACCTCCGCTTCGCTGACGACATTGTCGTAATGGCGGAGTCGCTGCAGGATTTGCAGAGAATGCTGCACAGTCTTAACGCTGCCTCACGGTCGGTCGGTCTCCGGATGAACTTGGACAAGACGAAAGTCATGTTCAACGAACTCGTTGTCCCGGGGCCGATCACGATCAGTGGAGAGGCGCTCGAAGTGGTCCAGGAATATGTTTACCTGGGCCAGGCTCTGCAAATGGGTAGGGACAGCTTCGAGCGTGAGATTTCCAGAAGAGTGCAGCTGGGCTGGGCAGCATTCGGGAAGTTGCGTCATATCTTCTCGTCGCCACTACCGCAGTGTCTTAAGACCAGGGTTTTTAATCAGTGCGTCCTACCTGTAATGACGTACGGTGCCGAGACGTGGAACATGACGGTCGGGCTGGCTCACCGATTACATGTCGCTCAGCGAGCAATGGAACGTTCGATGCTGGGTATCTCGTTAAGGGACAGAGTCCGGAACGAGATTATCCGGCAGAGAACCAATGTCGTAGACATTGTCTATCGATGTTGCAAGCTGAAGTGGCAGTGGGCCGGTCACGTCTGTCGCAGAACCGACAACCGTTGGAGCAAGGCGGTTCTCGAATGGCGACCGCGTCTCGGTAAACGTAGTGTAGGACGCCCCCCTGCCAGGTGGACTGATGACCTGAAAAAGGTCGCTGGTAGTGGTTGGCTGAGGGCCGCGAGTGATCGTGTTTTGTGGCGTTGCCTTGGGGAGGCCTACGTCCAGCAGTGGACTGTCATAGGCTGATTGATTGATTTCAGTCAATCTCCATAAATCGAATGAAAAAGGAATCGACAATGCATGTTGCAAAAATTAGATTTAGTAATAGTTGATTAATGTCTCAACTTTAATGTTCCAAGTTTTAGTTACTTTTTAACTAGAATAGAGTAAAATTAATATGAAATATCTAAACATATATCTATGTGTCAGGGGTACAGTGTAATAAAAGCGAACAAGCAAGAATAGTAGTTTATCTAAGACACTAAAGATGCATTTGCGATGACCTTTACGTTTTCCCAAAAGAGTTGTTAAACTCTAAAAGGAACAGATTACGTCATTTTTTATGACGGCTATATTCTCCGACGTGTAACAATATGACAGACAGTTTAGGGTTACCACTCAGTTTAACAAAGTATATTTTCTAAGTAAAGGTCCCCTTAAGAATGTTTATAATGAAAAATATTTAAAAACACTGTGAAATATATCTGACCGCGTTCTGTATCTCGAAATATTAACCCAAGTTTTTACTACATTGAATCAGTGTGAATTTAAGTTCAATGCGATGTTGCTTGATATAATTAATATTTAAAAAAACGTGGCGACCACGTCTCGGTAAACGTAGTGTAGGACGCCCCGCATGCTAGGTGGACCGATGCCCTGAAAGGGGTCGCTCGTAGTGTTTGGCTGAGGGCCACGTGTGATCGTGTTTCGTGACGTAACCTTGGGAAGGTCTAGGTCCAGCAGTGGACTGACATAGGCTGATTGATTAAAAAAACACAACAGACATTACATATAATAAACCAAGATAAACCTGTAATTTAAACAGTGAAACTGTATATACAAAGATCTACATCATTATAACACTAGCTTCTAAAAAGAACACGAAGAAAAAACCAAACAAAAAACCCTAAATAAAATTCTACAAGAGTTGGTAGTAAGCTCCCTGACACGTGAAAGCGGGTATTCAGTTACCCAACTCCCAAGTCAGAGCTAAGTGCATTAGAACAAAAAGCTCACTGGAACGTACTTAATGCAGAGTGCAGTCCCCAAAGTGTCTATGTCACTAGTGTGGATATTAGGGGATATAGGGATATTATTACAAATTATTTACAAAATACATACATATATACACATCACGCCCGAACACAAAGGCGAAGGCAGAGTAGAAATTCTTTTGATCTTGAATTATATAATTTTAAATCATTAGCATACACATAGATCTACTCATTATACTCAGCGTTAATAAAGTCATTTATATTATTTACAAAGTTCATAACAACATACACATAACATGAGTGTCTGAGACATGTAGGTAGAGATCATTATATTCGCTCCTGACTATTTTTACTTCAATGATATACACATTTACCTCCGTATGGACATTTGGTGGTTATGGGTACTTCTAACGTCACATGTTTTTAATCTGTCATCTGCCTATCATGTGTCTTATTGGGCCAAGCCCTACGTAACGACATGATATATAATTTACAACATACTATTGTATAATATTTAAATACTCACATTAATTATTACTTTAAAACATATTAGCTTTAGAAAAAATAACTCCGTTAAAAAATAATACTAATACTTCGATCAAGTTTATATGTATGAAACTATTTGCACATAATTTATGTCTGTGACAGCTCTGTTTCCATATCCATATAAAACGATTCATTGTGATCTGAGTTCCGATAATTGATTGTGATTTTATGATGATTGATGATGGCCGTGATTTTATTAATAAAACGTACAGTGTGCCGACATATGGGTAGCTGGACATAAAGGTCGGTGCTGAAGAAGGACTTTTCATACATACCAACACATTACGCCTGATTTTCTGTAGAGTGGTATGCAGAGATCACGGATCCCCATCAGTCCCGATCCTGACCAACCACTTCCGTTTTATTGACACTGATACACCTCCTCATACAAACTCGGCGGTTATAGGTACTTCTAACGTCACCCTTTTTTAGTATGGCGTCTATCTGACTGTCATATGTCTCATTGGGCCAGCCCCTACGTAATCGCCACATATATTCCTTTTGTCAATATTTTGTATATTGATTTTCATCAACATAATATTAGTTAAAACTTTGCGTTTTAATTTGATATTAATTAAGTTCGTTTGATAAACTAACAAGTATTGGTTTAAAAGACGAATAAAAATCGTAAATATTTACTATCATTTTTTACTACCAGACTATGAAACGTATAACATCTAAATCTTAATAATACTACAATCAAGTTATCTTTTTTATCTTGCTCAATTTATTTTTCAATTTTTGTGGTTCACTTTGCGAAAATCCCTTGTTGATATTTGTTCCAAAATTAAACCGAAGCGATTCGAGCTGCACCAATCAAATCTTTCCTCGCCCCCCAGGGCTTTAGCGGATTACTGTTCAAGAAATACAAAAACCTGATTAAAGATAAACTACTTTCAGTGTTCGGGGATTTTCGGGCACGCACTTTACGAAAAGCTGTTTTCTACTTATTCTCTATCACGAAATAATTATGCTAATCTTGGTCTAACGGATTAATTATTTCTAAAATAAGTTTTTAAGCGGTCGTCGCTCAGGCGATATAATATAATACAATATAGGTTAAGATGGTGTTGGTTCTTATTTCCAATACATTTACGACTTATTGTGGTCTGCTGGCTATCAACTAAGAGTAATAAATATACAAAATTAACTTTATTGTAATCTTAAGCCCTGCAGTGACTGTTATATGGGTTTTGAAAGAAATCCATTAAAAAAATAACATTATTAATTCATTGGTTTTTAGCAGTGCCAACTTGAATAAAATACCAATGCTGAGGCAATAGGTATACATATTCATGAAAAGACTGGTCAGCCTCATAAGGAGAAACGAACTTTATGGAAATGGACATAAAGGCTTTTATAGCGCCGCATATTACGGTTTCAGAATCCTCCTTTATGTGTCATTTTACGACGCCCAATTGTTTCCGCTTTAACTAACATCGTTTTCCTTGTTACAGACGAGGTGAAAAGATGTCTATGCCAATAACGACGGACAGCAATGAAGCCATCACTAACTCTGGATATGGCAGTGGGGATGAAACAGCCAGTCTTCTCGTTCCCGGACCAGCGGTGACAGTGATCGCTCCACAAGAAAACAGATCAGCAAAACCAGTCTTGCAAAGACAGGACTGCACCACACATCTAAGGCCGCAGTTATCTGGTGGCCCCGGCAGCGAAGAAAGTGGTACTTCGATAAGAATAGAAGAAGGTTCAGCGAAAAGCGTCCCTGACATTGAACTACAATGCCAGGATTTATGTATGGAGAGACCGACCTTAGTGTCGCCATGCGCTCACAGAGGGTCAGTCACCACGTGCCAATTAGTTCCGCAACCGCACACTAGATGTCGCATGTGCGAAAGAAGGCAGTCGACAGCACCAATAGCGTCGCTCCAGATGGCTCGCTCTATGTCTAGGGAAAGCGTACGTTCAGCCGTCCACTACGCTTGTGGGTGCAGTACTTTGCACGCGGTCAGTACGTGTCCTGTCATTCAACCTCCGACTCTATTGATACCGGCTTCAAGTGCTAGAATCATCCGGCAGAGCTCCCAGCCGGAGTCTAGCGCATGCGCGGCGCACTGTCCACATCACCACCACCACCCGAGCGCCTCCTTGCGACAGTTGAGAGAACCCGGTGACGGAATAGCAGGAATAGCGGCCGACTCGCTCAGGATTAACGGGGGAATGCGGCCTTTCAAACAGGTTAGATTTTACATTCATAGATGGCGCGATGTAATCAGTGTTGAAAGAATACAGCGCTTTCTTACACACGAGTAGGTACATATATTTACGCCTTTTATTAATAAGAACGAAGGCTTTAAAAATCGATTAAGTTATTAGTTATTAAACAGTCTTAAATACTTAAATATTCTATACTTATGATTTTAAATGATTATAATCTGTGTTGAATATTATTTCATATCACTGGAATTCTAAGTTATCATTTGATCTCAACTGGATCTTAAAATTCAATAAACAGCCCAAAATCTGAATACACCAGTAAACCCACATTCTATCACACCCTAATACCTTTACTTCTTGCACGCTCATTAAATTTCATGGCTGGTCAAAGGACCGCCGTGCCAATGGCCAATTAAACCTTACTACGCTTGTGATAAAATTGTTTTTCACCTGAACTAACAGATAGATTTTACCTTTATTACACCCACCTGATTATTCGGGAAACTTTAAATAGGTTTTACCTAGATTAAAGGGTCAAGGGCTTTTAGGTTCTGTGTAGTGTGGATGTTCTGGGTTTCAGTGTTTTTTCCCTGCAGGGCCTGCTCCTTTGCCCGCAAACCCTGTCGCAGACTCGTCGCGCCCGAATGCGTCGAGCCTTCACCGAAGCCTCAGGCGACACACTAACCTACGTCCGAACGGTGGGCTCTACAGCGTATTTGCACCATCCTGGATACCCTCATCGACTGTCTGACCTTAATTATAGAATTAGTTCCTTCAGTCATCCTCCATTAAGTTTAATATGACACCAGTCACAGATCGAACGAGCCAGATATAGCAAATTCGATTTAACTTCAAACCAGTAGGTATTTCTGTAGCTGACTAGTGAAAACTAGGTTAGCGGCTTATTTATGCGAGCCCGATCCCGCATGTTAGCTAGTTCGCCTATTTGGACGATAGATGGATTTAATTAAGACGAATTTGTGACATGCTTATTGGTGCCCAAGTAACGCTAACGATCCATTAGGGCTTATCGTTTAAGGTCATGCAGTCGAGACTAAGCGGTATCAAAGGATATATCACTGAAGCAATAAGTTAGTTGGCGAATGTGTCCTTGTAGCTTCGCCTAATGACCGCAATAGACGCCCCTTGCCCACGCCTCCGCACGATTACGCACCGCGACATCGCTTCACACTGACAAATCGCTCCCAAGTCTCACTCTTCACCGCTATCGAACAATCGAGCACTTAAAACTACGTACGTGAAGTATTGGCTTAACCAATATCACAACTGTTTGAACAGAAACTTTTTGACGAAATATAATAACTATATTTTTTGTCCACCGAGGCATTTCAAGGAAATTTCACCGCTTTTTATACAATCATTACTCAAGCACTATTACGCGATACATACGCAAACCATATCAAGCAATGATCACTTTTACAAATGGTGCCACCGCCATGCACTTTAGATTATTACTAGATTGCACAGTTTGACGGAAATACACACATGGGAACTTTAACTATCTATCAGCGAAATAATCTACAAAATGTTATATTGGATATTTCAAGTGTACCTTATAGAGTCATTTGTATATGACTTGTCTTGTGGACTTCCCGTTTAGTCATTCTGACATAAAACACCGTTTATGGCTGCAGATTTATAATTCACGAGTGCTTGCTTAAGATATTTACTTCACGTGACGTTAAACCTAGAAGAACAGAATACGTAAACGGCAAAAGTGGGTTACCGTTATAAATGTGTACAGTATAATTGTACATAAAAGGTAAGGTAACAAACGTTGGAAACGTGTACTTAAGTCTTATTTTCGTTTGTATATGAAAATAAAACCTGCTGTGGGGGAGTTATAGGTTAAAGTGTTAATACGTGCTAGGTTTGCTTCAGTGCTTTATAAGTGTAAAGCAGTGAAATAAAATCGAATCGATTGTTTCTTTCAGCGCATTATTTGAACTTCCTTCTTTATCGAAACAAGAAAACTTAATGTTCCGGGTATTAATTAATATCCTTAAATCACATTTAAAAAAGTTGTTTTACTGAAAATAATATTATATTTCAGACAATAGGTAATTCTGAAAAAGGAATATTCAATATAATATTGTCCTAAAACTACACTGCACTGGAAGTACAGAAAATCCCTGTTTCTATAACTTCCATTTTCAAATCATTCATTATAAGCATAATGTTCTTTGGAACCTGTTTCTTCGTACAAATATATTCAACGGCACACGTAACATGTCTTGAAATTAAACTGAATAAGCTCTTCCTTCCATTTTCACTACGTTCTTGTAATTTACCTAATTCGTATTATTCATTCAAAGGGCGCGAAACTGCGCAACAATTAATTCTAGGTCTTATTTAATTAAGACCTGAAAATATTCATGACATCTGTTATTACTTACTTCATTAAGTTAATCTATGAACTTAGCGATTCAGTGAATATTAAGTTGAATTTATTTGAATGTATTTTAGGCTTCAACTTTGTGTAACATATAATAATATGCCTATTTTTTTTACATGTACCTACGTATTAAATATGTCGTTATTATACGGATACATTAAATAACTACCGGAGTATTAAGTGTTCACAATTACGAATGTGGTAAAACATTGCTTAAATATTAATAGCTTTTTTTGCATTGCTATGAACAACTTCAATTATAACACAACTAAACAGTAACAAAGGTACAGTGACTACAATAAACTCCCATATATTTTTATTGTGACATTAGAAGTATTACTAACCACCGAGTGTGCTTGAGGATGTGTATGGCTATCGATGAAGCGAAAGTAGTTTGCCAGGACCAAGAAAAATGGATATTCTAGATCTCTGCCTACCCCTTTGTCCATCACCCACCATGGGTAATAACAAACACAGTCCCCTTTCATACAAAGACAAGTAAAACAAACAATGCACACACTACTTAGATAAGTAACGAAGCCTCTATTAATGGGAAGGCCTCGGGACCAAAACAAGTACATTAGCAACGCTACATATAGCTAAGCTGGCATTATATCAGTTGCTCTGCCAAAGCTGCCTCTTTATATGATAATGTTTACGTCAAGTTTGGAGACTCACATACTGGGAGATGACTGCATTAGGAATATTGATTACGAGTCAAAGTTTTAGTATGAGACGCCTGGTTCAAGACTTAAGGTAAAGGTGTAATTAAGACTGACTGCAAGAATACATTTGGATATCAACAATTTCTTCACGTTGTTTCCTTAGTTGTTTAAGGATCTCCTTATAATCTATTTGATTAGATATATGACTGGGAGATCACATGTAGAAATATATTAGTTGATATGCTTCTAAACTAAATAAATTTAATCCACTGACTACTAGGCTGTCAATACTAAGAGTGACCGGGAAGATCTCATGTTTCTATAAGTTTGTTCAGCTCGTAAGAAAACTCAAATATATACTGTAAGTGAGATTGTAACTTAAAATCCTTACTATTTATTCTAGTAGTATATGTATTAATTATTACCTATTTATGGAGCCTGAATAACAATAGTCAAATCTTAGTCTATGCAAAATAATATATTTCGGCCAATGCAGCTTTTTGGCTTAATGCCAACGCTATAATATAATTATTCAGTAGAACTCTGGATAATTAGCTTAGTATCGTAGATATGCAATTTAGTGATAATTTGTTATAATAACCAGGGTTTGATATTGCCAAAGATCAGATTATTTGATCTAGTATAGTAGTATTCTATATTGAATATGAAATGAAGTTTAAATATTATTATTGAATATGATAATTTTTTTTACTTAATCTAATATGATCACATTTTTATGAATAACAATGATATTTTTGCTTGTATTTTGAATACGTAGGCTTGTTCATGCAGACAGCCACTTTTTTAAGCTCTTCATATCCCTTACTCTATCTGAGGTAAAACAAAAGACAAACGCTTTCACGATCATTAATTTCAGTGTAGTCAGAGGTTCAGGTTTCGTCCACCGCAATCGCCGGAGGTAGTGATTCTCTAAGTATCATTACGATTATACTTCAAACCTTCCTCTTAAAGTAATTCAAGTAAAGCTTGAAATATTCCTAGGATCTGAATTGCACTGCTCTATTCCCTAGCCGCTAGTATTTTATGCTGATTCCTAAGATAAAGCGGAACTGGCGCAGAGAGCTCACTTTAACTGAATATCAAAGAACTGCGCAAATTATGCTTGTAAAGTCAAGGGGATAGGAATTAGTGCCATTTAAAAGACAGTTTTGAAGTGCAAAATGTGTCATAAAGTTAAACCTCGTTATCACTATCAAAATGTTTATATATTTATAGTCCTGTGACCTGTGTCCTGGGACGTAAAAAAAACTAGCTGCTGTTTCCCGACATATCGTAGAAGGCGACTAAGGGACTATGGGTAGATAAAATCTAATGGGCGCTAGCGACCTTTCACTAATGTTTCATATAACATCATGATATTGATATTTTTTGAATTATGTGATATTATTGTCTTGAAGGTTCTGTCCATCCCGAAAGAGATTAGACAGCGTGTATGTATGTATGTACCCAATCACTTTATCAAAATAGAGTAAATTAACACTTATGTTTATACCGGCCACTGGCAGTGTGTAGAACGTCTAAATTATATACCATATTACAGTTAGCATTGATTTAAATTCTCAATAACTAGCCAATAAAACCAAATCTCTCTTCCACAACATTACACGCATTCAATCCAACCAACATATCATTACACAATAACAAAACAATTAGCCGCTTACAATTAAATGTGGCATTTAAACCTATCAAGTAGGGAATCCACTGATTGAATTTTCTGGTATGCGGATTCACTGAGCCTTTATGGAGATAATAATCGAACGGCGATTGCTCACCAATTTATAGTGGTCAGTATGCAGATTATGGGCCTAATTAATTGGCTTGATCGTGGTCGGATGCTTAGTTTCATGCGGCATTTAATGCACGGATTGTTGATTCAATTCTCGATGGTATAAACCCGGTTTTAATTTAACATGATAGTGGGGTTTTTACGTGTTGCGTAATATGGGAGTGGGAATAAATATGTTGTGGATTAAAAATGCGTTAGGTAATGGTAGCCTTGTTTTATATATTACATCGAATGGTCTCATAAATTTATTGATGACCATTATAAATAACTGTTTTTTTTTGACGTATCATATCCTAACAATGAGCATTCAAAAAACTTCATACAGTTTTGTAATACGTGATTTACATAAAATTATCTTATTTTCGTATTCATATTGCACAACATTTGATTTACACATCCCTTTAACTTACCCAATAATATTTTGACAAAACAGACAAACAACAAAAATCGCTGTATTAGTTTGTTTATAGAGGTTACAACTCTCTGTTTAAATAGAAATATAACATAGTTTCCTTAGATTTTTAGTTTTAAACATATTTTTGTTCCTCCTTTAAAGTTAGGTATGCTTGACTCAGTCCCTTTGGTAAATAACTGATTCATATAGACTAACAACATTCAACCAATAGAACTATAATACGTAAATTGATTTACATCTGACATTACAAAGGAGCCTGTACATTACCAGCCTTTGTACGATGATCTCAGTCACAACTGACCATCCATTCGAAATTGTGGCACAAGTCCAAGCGAAGCTTTGTGCATGTGAGGGGGCCATAATAGAAATTGGTTTTGAATGCACCGTCATACAGGCATACCCTTTATAGTGTAAATGGCTTAATAGTTTCCCAGTAGTCACTTTGTAGTGTTATGTTTGGACGGAATTTCTGTGTAGTTTTGGCAGCTTGTTGGAATTAAATTGTTGAATATTGTGTTGTTTGGACCAACATAAACGAACGGAGAGGAATATATTTCATATTTTTCTTTGAATTGTAAATTGTGAAATATTTTTTTTACGGAGTATGGTAGTTTACTTCGATAGTTTGATAATATTAAACGTAATTTAAATAAAATATTATTATGACACTCAAACGTATACTTATATAAAGAAGAAAAATATTGAACTGCTTATACTGTGTAAGCAGAAATATTAATATTCAAATAAGTCAAACCTTAACCGTATTACTTCACAAATCTCTGCATATTTTTTTTTAAATAATTATCCGGTCTCTACGTTTATAAAGTTCAGTCCAAAATATGTATGGCACGTTCGAAAAGATGGTATTTATGTATTTTTTCATATTGCAAAGACTGGCAATAAAAGGGTTACTCGCTAGGGATCGACAATGACGAATGTTCGAATGTAGCTTCACCAAGACCTGAATATAAATATGGAGTCAAATGTGGCGGCTACAAATGTGTCTAGATTCTTAATATTTAAAGGAAATCATATCTTACATGTGGTTTTATTTTTTGAGTTGAGAAAAAGACATTACTATTTAAAATTCATTGATTGCTTAAATGTATTGATTGGTAACAATGGAATAGACGAATGGAGGAAATAAGAATAGTATTTGGGTAAAAGCTTACTAATTCATCCTCTCTCATTAGCCTATAACACATTATGTTTATGTCTAAGGCTAATACGGATCATTGTGAGCTCTTTAATAATTAATGCAAAAAATATCTGGGAAATATCTTCGAGTTTCTATCTATCTTGGTTGACTTAGAAAGATATGAGTTTACGTATAAATGGGATTAGTAATAAACTCATTATAACTCCAAATAACACAGTCTATTTCTTTAACCACTTTCTTTAATAACCTCATTACTTTCCAACATTGCAAACAAACTATTCTCTTCAATCGTACTGTTAAACCAACATACAACTAGCAAGTTCAATAAGTAGAAAATAAGGACCAATTAAGGTACTACCATGTACTTAAATATAATATGAGTTACGTCAAAAAGTCTGTTATCGGTCTACTTTGGGCTGCGGCGGGTAAACGTTCAATAGTTCGCTTTGCATTATTAAGCGGTGCCTTTCGCAATATAAACCTAGTTTCATTAGAGTTCTTTAATGCTATTGGTCTGGCCTGAGTATTTTATGCTATCTTGTTTTTCTTAAACGTACTTTATAAAGTATTTGAAATAAATCCTTAAGCGTTAGTTGTTTTTGAATTTGTTTTTATATACTTTGTATAAAGTTCCTTTTTAATCGAAATAATTGAAAGAAATCAATGTTTAATGCACGCGAAAACATGTTAAGCTGAATTGTTGATATGTAATACTATTTAAGTCCTAAACCAACATATTCTAATTAATATTTCACTATAATTTCTATCATTCACAATTTCGAATAACAGAACCCTTCACGTTAACCATAATAAAACAAATTCCGAAATAAGATAAACCTAATTAGCTTCCACAAAGGCAATAGAATACCTCCATTCATACCTGGATTCATTTCGCGCCTCACGCCCAGTAATCCTTCATCAAAAGTGAAGAGGCAGAAAACGGTTCAGGCAGCTTAGTTAAAGCCTATTACGAGTGTATGATAGCCTGCCAAGGCGCGCCTAGGCCTTATTCTGACGTAATGTTGGTACTTTAGTCTGTTGATATTCACAACAATGCTGTTGCGGAATTTCGGCTTTTGTGTTCGAAATATGAATTTGGGATATTTTAAACTAGAATACATTTTGTGAATTCAATAAATTTAGTGTCAGAGGAATTTACAAGTGTAAGTACGTATATTATCGTTGTATAAACCTTTCTGGTTTGTTCTGATTATAGAATCGCAAAAATAATCTACTGTAAACGTAATAACGTTTACATATCTATTTATATAATTGAGGTTGTGACGGCATCATTGTGGAATACGAGGTGAAAGTACATAGCCTTCTACAATTACTTTTCATAATAAGAAAAGCTTGTTTAATTCACGAAGTTTTGAAGATAGGTAAAATAAATTAAGCACTTCTATTAAAGCCACTTCTCTATATATACTTATACATAGTGACACATATGCACACATTATGAAGGTTAATGTATACTGGAGTTTTAGCAGCGGTTAGCTAATTAAAAAGCCTCGCGTTTTTTCGGTTGCGTGTTCCGAAACTAGTTAATATTTTGGGCAGCGTTCGAATTATGAATTCATAGCGTTCATGAGGGGTTTTGTGAAGCTTAGCCAGGATCAAGCTAAAACAGATTCTAGTATTTGGATCATAATACCTATTTTTGCACGAACAAACTTGATTTGGATAAAACCACTTGTTAAGGAACATGCCTTTTTAGTTTGATGATATAGTTTTGACGTGCCTGATTACAGTAATATTCTCACTCTTTTGTAGGTTAATGAAAGTTTTTTCAGTCTAAATAATTTATTACATGTTACATGACAGTTAATAGTATGCCGAGTAAATTTGAACAATGCTGTAAAAAATCGTAGTAAAAGAAATATTTAAAGAATCAGCTTTGTTGCGTACTTTACCAAATACCTGCCTTTTTATCGACAAATTATTCTAGGTGGCTAAGGGACCAGAAAGAAGTAAACGAAATTTTGATAGGGGCTGGACTAGCATATCCTTCGTAATATACTATTTAAGTACCATCACATTTCAGACTGTTAAAAAACTGTACTATACTCCAAACGATTGTAAACGACTTTCGTAGAGGTACGACTAATAATAATAATATTTGGACATTATTACCCCAACTGAACTAGCCCCCTTGTAAGTTCATTTAAAGACTTGTGTTAAGGGTACTTGTCAACGTATATTTAAGAAATATATACTTATTATACATGAATAAACAAATATGTAGCATATATAATAAACGTCCAGACTGGAAGCAGTAGAAAATACGAAGTGTACGTAAAATATGAAACAAGTATGTACTATGTATATTGTTAATACTGTATAAGCGTTACCAAGGCAAGTTTGCCTTGTCAGTACGCTAATATTTGTTGCGTGCAGGTCTCGCATTGACGTCACGTTGTATTTAGGAAACACCTCCCATTTAGTGGAGAGTCAACAAGCCATCAAGGCTTCAGCGAGTCAAGGACTACTTTGGGGCGAAGGCTGTTGCGTGAGATGCCATAGCTTTTTATTTTATACCGGGATGTTGGTTTTGTTATCTTAATTAGGGTTGGGTGTTTATATAAATGTAAATTGCAGTTCGCGGCACTGGTGTTAAGAATAGAGTTGTTATTGAATCTGTTTTAATTACACTTATTATTATTAAACTAATATATCTACTTAAACTACAAACTTAATAATAATGTCATACTTCGTTATGATTTGCTATTATAAATATTTAAGCCGTATTATTTTAAATACTTACACCAGTTTTGAACATAAATATACACATAAACTATTATTATAACAAGTAAAACGAACGTTTTATAAATTTTTGCTACAAGTTCTATTTAGATAACATGAGGTAAAAATTCATTACAATTAATTATTGAAACGACACACACGCAACCATGACTACAAATTCCTAATTCCGGCAAATCATTGCGAAATATAACACAAAATTCCGGCTTGAATTCGCAAATTGTTCCCATTGTCATAATGTAGGTGCTTATTACCATAAATCAAATTCCGCTTAAATGATTTCTATTAGATTCCCTTGTTCCCTCTATTCACTTCAGTGCATTACATTAAAATTTGCATTGTAAATGCCGAGTACGGAATCACACATGTAGGATTTACTGTAATGAATTTAGAGAGGAAGCTACCAAGCTGACTGCATAAGTATTTAGAATACAAATTAGAGACGGGGAATCTTGATTACGTATTAATAATTAACAAACGTAATTCTGTGTGTAACTGAACTTTGTAAGACGGTATGTAGTACCTGATTTAAGAACCTTATATCATACGAACTTGTCACAACGCTTTGTGATTTAAAATAACAGTAATTTTTCAATGGTTTTCCCTTTAAAGAGATCAACAAACCGTTTACCATTAAAACAAACTCTGTTAAAATCATAAACCATTACTAGAGGTTTATCACCGGGTGACCATATCCGTAATGTGCAGATTGTCATCTTACATTGAACCCACGGGTTGACCACATATCCAATTACTGAATTTGACAGGTGGTAAGCCGTGTCGCCACTTATAAACATTGTCAGTTATACGTTCGCAGGAATAATTAGGTATCCGCACTATGTTTTCCTGCACTATATTAATTGCGTATGAATATTTTATAGTTAATGAATTAGCTTAAAATGCTATTTGCATACATATGACGTTTCTAATCACCGGTTGAGTATAAACATTTTCCAAGAACTATTATATTACTAGGTTAGTAAAAGCACTGTATAAATTTGTCAGCAATCGTATTCATAAGAATAGATAGGACCATATTCTCGAATAGGATTACTTTTCTCTAAAGCCTGAACATGTCGTGAATTCGAACTGAGAATATAGTTTATGTTCAACTTTATGCCATTAACAGCAGGCAGTCGAAGTTGTTTGTGAAACCAAGTCTGTTCTCGAGCTCTAGAAAGTCGATAGTTCACATTTCTCTTGTGAATCCGCACTAATTTAACACCGGGTTAAAACGGCCGGGTGTTTATTGTAGTACGGATTGATTCTCTATTATATTAACACTAAACAAAAATATGTTTGTGTTAATATATAATGCACATTCGTGTAATATTTAAGGTGACGACCTGATGGTATGTATGTGGAGTAATAAAATATTTTAATAATGTAATGTAGTACTGTCAGTTGTATTTGCTAAACTTGACCATGGAGATATATAACATAATTCTATAAAAAATTCAAAAGGGACTAAGCGACGTCTATGTTCATGTACAGTAACTATATGATAGTTGGCTCTAGTTTTGATGATAAAGAAGGATAGTTTTAATTCCTGTAGTAGCAGGAATTAAAACTTAACACTTTAACCTATATACGATCCATTATTGAACTGTTTCCACATTCATAATCGTAAAGATAAAATAATTGATCGTGAAGATTTTATACGAGTTGGGTTTAAAGTTTTAGCACGAATTAAACTAAGTGTTTTTGAATCTTAAGCCTGATTAGAAAAATGCTTCCTCTGTAAATAGTTGGAGAGCCAGTGAACCCTGGGAGTAACGGTCTTCCTGTAAGGTTAAAAATTTGCATACCTACAATTTATGGCATTCTAAAAGCAATAGCCATGACCTGGCAGGCGTCAGCCCTGCACGTCATCAACCCCTGTATTTTTTAAACTGTTAGATAAATTAAATTTTAAAACTTGTTTCTGTAAGTTTAAAAATTTTATAGGATAAAGTTTATTTATTGTTCATCTTAAAAACAAAATGCCAGGCGATTTCAATAAGCAGAAGTACATGACAGGTGACTTAGAAAATGCACATTGATGAGGTAAAATAAACTTTATCCTGTATGATTAAAACTTTTATATGTTTTTAAGTAACCGTCATAGAATATATATGTGCAATGCCAGGCGGTTTTGACCAGCATAAGACCTTGCCAGGCGATGGTACAGCTGCTAAGGGCGCGCGAGTGAGAGGTGTTATATGAACGCAAACATGTTTCTGTAAACTTGAAAATTTTGTAGGATAAAGTTTATTTATTGTTCATCTTAAAAACAAAATGCCAGGCGATTTCAATAAGCAGAAGTACATGACAGGTGACTTAGAAAATGCACATTGATGAGGTAAAATAAACTTTATCCTGTATGATTAAAACTTTTATATGTTTTTAAGTAACCGTCTTAGAATATATATGTGCAATGCCAGGCGGTTTTGACCAGCATAAGACCTTGCCAGGCGATGGTACAGCTGCTAAGGGCGCGCGAGTGAGAGGTGTTATATGAACGCAAACTTGTTTCTGTAAACTTGAAAATTTTATAGGATAAAGTTTATTTATTGTTCATCTTAAAAACAAAATGCCAGGCGATTTCAATAAGCAGAAGTATATGACAGGTGACTTAGAAAATGCACATTGATGAGGTAAAATAAACTTTATCCTGTATGATTAAAACTTTTATATGTTTTTAAGTAACCGTCTTAGAATATATATGTGCAATGCCAGGCGGTTTTGACCAGCAGAAGACCTTGCCAGGCGATGGTACAGCTGCTAAGGGCGTGCGCGTGAGAGGTGTTGCGTGAATCAGTGTTGGGCAAAATTTAACTGCAAAGCACAATTAAAAATAACAATTAATTAATTGTTAATTGTGATGTTGCAATTAACAATTATTTTATTGTTAATGTGACGTTACAATTAACAATTAATTAATTTAATAATTATTTTAAAATTTTACTCTGCAGGTAATTAAAAGTAATATTAATTTGCAGCCTGAAATTTTATTAGAATATATAAATTTATAAATTTTATTGAATTTAATTGCTAGTTTTTTTTAAACAATTGAAAATATTAGTTTCATTTTTTAATTGTACTTTACAATTAATTTATGTTAATTTAAATAATTTAATTGTAACATCACAACTAATAGATTAATTGCAACTAAATTAATTGCAATTATATTTTAATCAAATAAGGAGATGATTAAAATTTTATTTAATTAATGCTTAATGCACAACACTGGCGTGAATAAACTTATATTAAATAAACGGTCTCACTCGCACTATAGGCATTCACGTAACACCTCTCACGCGCACGCCCTTAGCAGCTGTACCATCGCCTGGCAAGGTCTTATGCTGGTCAAAACCGCCTGGCATTGCACATATATATTCTAAGACGGTTACTTAAAAACATATAAAAGTTTTAATCATACAGGATAAAGTTTATTTTACCTCATCAATGTGCATTTTCTAAGTCACCTGTCATGTACTTCTGCTTATTGAAATCGCCTGGCATTTTGTTTTTAAGATGAACAATAAATAAACTTTATCCTACAAAATTTTCAAGTTTACAGAAACATGTTTGCGTTCATATAACACCTCTCACTCGCGCGCCCTTAGCAGCTGTACCATCGCCTGGCAAGGTCTTATGCTGGTCAAAACCGCCTGGCATTGCACATATATATTCTATGACGGTTACTTAAAAACATATAAAAGTTTTAATCATACAGGATAAAGTTTATTTTACCTCATCAATGTGCATTTTCTAAGTCACCTGTCATGTACTTCTGCTTATTGAAATCGCCTGGCATTTTGTTTTTAAGATGAACAATAAATAAACTTTATCCTATAAAATTTTCAAACTTACAGAAACAAGTTTTAAAATTTAATTTATCTAACAGTATAAAAAATACAGGGGTTGATGACGTGCAGGGCTGACGCCTGCCAGGTCATGGCTATTGCTTTTAGAATGCCATAAATTGTAGGTATGCAAATTTTTAACCTTACAGGAAGACCGTTACTCCCAGGGTTCACTGGCTCTTGGACTAAAAGAAAAGTTTCTATATAAAATATAAACACTTTCAATTTCTTACACGTTACAGTTCACGTTTCATCATCATATCTGTAAATGCGTATGTAGTATTCTATCGCTACCTCGGACTACGTGTAGACCAAATAGTCAGTAGTTAATGTGGTTGGTAAACTGTGTTGCTATTTACAAAAGGTATTCTATTTAAAATAAGTGTGAACCAATCTATACTTGTATCTTTACGAGTGATACTTAACACCTAAAGTATAACATGGTTTTACTTGAATTGACCTTTCCTTGAGTAAATAAGTATTTTACGTTGAACACGTGGCATGGCTTAGGTTAGTCAAATTTTTACAGCTTTAATAAGTGAAGATGCTGCACCAAACTTTTTTTCAGTAATTCACTTTTAAAAATATTATATATAGGTAGACAGTTCCAGGATAATATTTATTTAAAGCCTTCCACGTCACCATTACCATTACCATACCATTGTCACGTTAATCAAATATCACCCACAGTAGAATTAGCCAAAAGGCGAAGAGCAGCGTTGTTAATCTTTTTTCCTTCAATACCACTTAATGAACTCTTGCGGTGAACGCTGAAATGAGTCTTTTGTGTTTCCGCCGGCGTATTATTGGTTCGCACTCATTAAGTGCTCTTTTGTCATGGACGAGGAAAGGGCGTTTGAGAAATTAGAATGTCCTTGTTTTCGATAGAACTAATTTATTCAAATATTCTATAAATATTTACTTATGATACTTATATATTATAAATGTATGGTATTCTGAATTCAGTATTTTTTTATTGTACTTGTATAAAAGAGCATTCTAATGGAATTAGGAATTGAAATATTGTTTAAGCTGAGGTTAGAGATGAATTATGAAGTTTCAAATTCTTTACTATTCATAGTGCTATTTGGATATGGATAAAAATATATCAATCTTATTTAAGATTGATTCGCATCTATTACAATACATTAACATAAGTGCATTTATCATACAAAAATATGTACGAATGATGGATCACAAAATCTAGTAAATCATCTTTTGATCTTGAACGTAAACTATATCTTTATTATCATATATAACTATGCTCTTTAACTTCCAAATTATGACCTAGTGAAACCCTTAATATTAATCAACCCTCACCTCCTAATAGACAACAGTCAGCGATATGTTAGAGCAAACTAAATCCCTAGTAAGGAGGAGTGACGCAAACAATCTTGGCAAATATGCTTAGGCAAGTAACTGGAAAACACGTCCAACGTTAAATTCACTTAACCGTTGCTTAACATCTCAGTAAATCAGTTGCCGTTTGAATATGTTACACGGAGCAGGGGAATGTGCCGTGTACTGGATGTCAGCCAAATGTGTCGTATAAGCGTGCCTTTATCAGTTAACTTATGTAGCTTGTGCATGTGGCTTAAAGTGTTTTTTTTAGCACTAGGGTAGGATCAAACATTAGGGTAAAGCTGCAGAAAATCTATAAAAAATAACGTGGAATTCATTTCATTTATACTATCTTCTATGTTATGCCGTTAAAAAAACTTATTAATGTCTCACTCTAATTGATATACATCATTTTACAAAAATAATAACAAATTTTAAACACAACACAAAACAGAGTTCACGACCTTGCGGAGTAGTCAGAGGTTCAGGTGTCCATCTCCGCAATTGCGAAGGTAGTAATTCTATGGCCTCCTCGAACCCACGTGTTGATCAGATAGTCAGTACTCAATGTGACAGGTGGTCAGCCATGTCACCATTTACAAGCACTAACTTTTACCTTTTCGGAAAACAGGTAGGTTTCCTCACGATGATCTACTTAACTGGTTGACGCATTGAAAATAACTATGTAGAGTCATTAATAAAACTACTTACTTTAAGGTTTCTTAGGTAAAACTTATAGAGATAAAATAAGAGACACTCTCCTCAAGGCGGGTGTACGTAGTGTGAAGAACAGAAGAGATAAGGGTAATGATTGTTCCAGGTGGCAATCGATAGTCTCTGCCTGTCCCGTTGGGGACGTAGAGGCGTGATGTGAGTAAAACTAATCACTCTCTCACTTTAATGCAGCTATATTATGTTACAAAAACTATTAGTTTTTAACATTACACCTAGTTAAAGTATGAATGCTTTCACAAAATGTCGTATTAAAGTAAATCAGTATTTTTTCGTATAAACAACGCTGTATAGCTAAAAATTATTGATTCTTTAGTTCAAGGGCATGCAACTCATTTAAGGGCTCATCTATCATCTCAGATATAATGAGGTTTAGTATATCAAAGTCATGTTTGATGTCCATAAACCCTTATGTAGCGATGAGTATAAAAATCTCTTAAACTGATTGGAATTTTTATTAGAAAGTCTCAAAAATCAAATATGTATAAAATAATAATCACATTTATAACTGTAATATTTTACACTGTATTGTTATAACAATTTAAATGTATATAAAATGATAATGAAAATTACAACTGAAAACATTTTAATCCTTTAAAATCTGTATCCCAGAGGGTAAGCCTTACAAGCATTCATACTTATAATTATATTATAATCTCTTGTACGGTTTCCCTTAGAAGTTGTTGTTTCTCTTTGCAAATTGCGTATATGCTTGAACGCACGGGGTGCATGACAAGCGTTGAGCATATAGAATTATGATAAGGAATAAGCCTCAGCTGTTATTGTGGATTTTGCGTAGGTAGAGTAAAACTTTTGATGATCTTCGTGGCGCGAACGGTTAACCACCTGAACGGTAAACGAGGTCCCAGGTTTTATCTGTATTAAGTTTATATTTCTAAATTATATTTTGACCACCCTTAAAACAAATCCTAATTGAACTTAAGAAGCGAAGCGGTTGTTTATTATTATATAAACCTAATCTAGAGTTAGTATTAGTAATCATATTATGAATGTCACACAAAGTGTACATCTCTAATATCGTTCTACTCCTCCGTAGGCCTAAAATGCTGGTGACTTTATACGTATTTATTAATAAATTATGATACGTTTAGGAGCTATACCATAGTATTTTAACAGCCAAATCCAGATTTTTATAAAATATTAACTCGCAATAACATATCTCATGACAATGTGTTTGTATTTTAAAATATAAGAAACAAAAATGAAAAAAAAGTGAGTTTCTCACTCTAATAAATATTGTATAACTGAGAAATAGCCAATGTAATTCTGTGCAACGATTTCTTCATACAGAACACTGAACTCGTAAACTCTGCACTTTTGTGTTCTTCCGCATTGTTTCAGTTATACGACTTAGCAAAGTATTGTTTGCTACACATGTTTGAAGTATCACATATAATAATGTAAGGATATTTTGTTTTTGACAGAATTTTATCATATGTGAGGGAAAACATCGTGAGGAAACCTACCTGTTCGTCGAACAGGTAATAGTAAGTGCTTGTAAATTACAACCTGTGCAATTGCACAGGTAGTAATTCTATGGACACCTCGAACCCACGTGTTGACCAGATAGCCATACTCAATGTGACAGGTGGTACATGGCTTACCACCTGTCACATTGAGTATGGCTATCTGGTCAACACGTGGGTTCGAGGTGTCCATAGAATTACTACCTTCGCAATTTCGGAGATGTAAACCTGAACCTCTGACTACCACGCAAGGGTTAATGGTCGTGAATGCACTTGTCTTTGTCTTATTTTTGTACCTCAGGAAATTGTGTAATTTAATTTAGGGTATGGATAGTGTGAATCGTGAACGTTGTGGTTTGAAAGAAGATGTAGTGACGAAAATAGAGAAAGGTATGTTAAGACGGTTGGGGTAAATAAAGTTTTGAGTTTTAAATATTCATTTTGAACACATACAAGTATGTAATCGTCCAAACATCGTGTCAAAGACTTCTAGGTAATAATCGATGGATAAAGTCTAGACTAGAAAGCGTCTAGACACCATGGTCCACAGCTCATGAGGGGTGACAGAGAAACGCAAACAATTCGAAAACATTTCAGACAACAAGTTAAACATACTCAAGTGTTGTTAGAATTTAAGGTAGACGTAACATATTTTGCTTCATGACTTATGTATAAACACTCTTTTTTATTGTGGTGTAGTTGTTAGAGGCTTGAGTGCGTAACTCTAAAATTTCGAAGGTAGGATAATATATAATTATTGCCTTACTTGAAATTCTTATAATTTGTGTATACGCATTGAACACGAGTATTTTGATCTTAAAATATCTTTGACATAGATAACAAATTGATAAATATTTTTGTACCTCTGAAAGTTCGTTTGAAGTGAAAAATTAGTCAATTATCAAAACTTGCCTTCTATTTATTTAAACGTACATAACATTTAATATTGATAACATTCAAACCTAAATAATTTTTAACCACTAGGTCAATTTATTCGAGGAACTAATTGTACCCCTACACACCAATTAACAAACCAACATTCAACTCTTAACTATCTTACAAACTAGCAATTTCTAATTTAATTGAAACGCCAACATTCGTTCGAGACGCCTAAATAAAGAATCGAATAATGGCTCGAATCGGAGCGGCTGATCGATTAATTATTCGCTTTTGCCCTCCCGAACCGAGAGTAGGCACGCGAACTCCATCGATTGCCGATACAACCGAGCTAGTACTCGATTCGTTACGCAACACGTATAAGGGTTTGAGTCATATAGAGCTGTGTATGTGAACGAGGCTTTATATAATGCATTTGTGGATAATGAAGTCTGTTTTATAGTATAACGGGGCTAGTGAGTAGTGGGACAATGGTGATAGAAAAACATAAGTACATAAAAAAATACAAAACATGCTCGATCTCTTGTAGAGGGATAGGCAGAGATCGGATTCACATATGTCCTGATCCTGACAAACCATTTTTGCTTCATTGACCTCTTCATACTCACTCGGCGGTTATACGTACTTCTAATATCACTCTTTTTCAATATGGCTATCTGACTGTCATATGTATATTTAAAAATCATAGCTGTTTGATTAATCACCGAAATGTACTATTCATAATCTGTATTATGCATAATGTTAATGAATTATAATCAACTGAGTCAAAATTTTGTGGTATAGCTAAAATATAATATTTAAGTCAGTCGGTATCCACTTTACTTCTTTTATGACTGTTAAAACAGTTGATTAAACTCAACATTATTTTTAAATCCATTAACAAACTATTTTTTATTATAAAAAAGAATAAAAATATCTTTTTAATATTCAATCTTTCACTATTCTTTCCAATTATATCACTTCACTTAGCTTTGACAGATATTTCCCTAAAGATTTCCTTTCGTTTTATCCCGCTCCACGTTACCTAAAAGACAGAAAAGGTTACTCCATTTTTAAAGGAGGTGCTCATTTTCCAACTGGATTAAAAACCTCAAGTGGCAAACTTTGTCTAAAAGAATGATGGAGCCTTTTGCTCCGCTCAGCTCTTTCGCTAGTCGCTGAAATAGAGCCTTCAGTGCACAGAGAGAATTGTCTAAGCGGCACTCGTCCTCATTTTTGTAGGACCGATAATCGGGCAGATTTTTTCCTCCGATTTTACTTAGTATATTATTTTCACAGGTCTTTCTTCAACTTTATACAATATATAAATAGATAGGTGGATGGAAAACCTAATTATACATAAATAAGTTGTGTAAAGATGGGGATCCGTTATCTTTGCCTACCTCTCTTCGGGGTATTAGACGTGATGTATATTTATGTAAGTTGTATGTATAAACACGTGTTTATTGCTTCTCTAATATACTAAAGCAAAAAAATTACCTTTTTTGTTTCTGTCCGATTTTTTTATAGTACATATACATTACACCACTACCGCATAATTTCTATTTTCCACCTAACACAAAGTTGGACGATTATCGTTAATATGCAGGCCCCTTAAGAAAGAATGTTCGGGAATGAATGGGCCTCTGCAAGAGACTGCGGCTGGAATTGAGCTATTAGGTCGCCCAACCTATTTGGAAAAGATTGGTCATGCACCGAGGGAATGACCTTTATGAGACAGGTTGGCTTAGCTTAGCTTAATAAGGTTTCGGCGCAGCTGTAGCCAATGAGAGCTACGTATACAAAAATATTGAAAAACAATATTGTTTAAGGCAGGCAATCTTCAAAGCGCTGTATCTTGAGATTTTACGCATTACGAAAAATAAATAACTGTTCTAATCTATAATTATATCAAATTATTTGATTAATCACTTCTGCAATAAAAATATAATTATGTCAAATTATTTGAATAAGCACTTCTGAAATAAAATCTTATTCTGATATTTAGATGAGGTAGTAACTTTAGGTGACCATCCCCACTTTTCTTAATGTTTGCTCACTTGAAGCAAATATTGTGCTTGAGTTTATTTAGTCATTAGATAGGCAACTTAAGAAATAGGTATTTCCTCAATGTTACTTTCTTTAGCTCAGTGTTCTATTTCGTAATTACATTAAGAACTACATTTTACTAACTTTATAAATAAAATTCGAACGACGTTGTAAAACGGCTCGTATTTTAAATTTCCAGAGTTGTTAAAAGAACTAGTAAAATTGGAAATTTTTAGTACTTTTAGTTTCTTTCATCAAGTAATTGACTTATTGGACTAACTCCTTTTCTACAGATTAACATTCAAAGTTTCAATACTGTACCAATGTTATTTAAAATTCGTTGATGTTTAAAATACAAATTCAGTCAGGAGGTACGATTTTAAATGCTAATCTAGGATTTAGTATTCAATACTAGTTAGGATAAAGTGTACAAAAATCATTATGAAAAAAATACTTTCCACTTAATACATTAGTAAAACAAATTTCACAAATTATTATATAAAATTTATGAACTAAAATCAATATTCGTTATAATCATCATCATATTGAAGAGCTAAAAGCAATCAAATATTAGTTACATTCCCTTAACTTTATGTTCAGGATTAAAATGTTCTGCACGTTGTTTATAAGCAATCTACGGAATTCTCAATAAATGTTTATTGCAGCAACCGTAGTATGGAAACCGCAGTAAGCTCGCTCAATAGCTTCAATGCATTCTTGATACGAGATTTGTGCTACGCGGATTGCAGTAAACAGTTGCTACGAGTTTTAGCTTCTACGAACTCATCTAATAAGCTGCGTGTTTGTAGAAAATAAGTGTTAAGAACTAATACTATAAACTAGGAATAAAAATATATAATTATAATATAACTATAACTCTATATGAAACTATGACTGCATATGAGTCCGGTGCTAGTTGGGACGTAAAAAGAATGCTAACTAGCTGCCGTTCTTCCTGGCATGTCTTAGAAGATGACTTAATAAAAAGGGCCATAAGGTAAATTGTATCTATTGGGTGATAGATAGCAAATGTTTTATAAGGCATCATATGCGCATTCTTCATGCAATAAGTGGCCTAAGATTTTATTGTGTTACCGAGGTTCTATCCGATTCTACCTAAAATATAGTTAGTAAGGTACGTCAATGTAATTATACATATGTATTTATATTACAATAAGACGTAAAAAAGACTATGGGGCATGCAAATATAAGCTATTTATCATTAGGCTAGTACTTTGTGTCATCTTAATGTCATTACTACCGCAGTATCGCTAAACTTGAACGATAAAATAAGGAATTAGTAAATACGATGTGTATATAGCCTCTCAAAAGAGGAAGAAAACCCGATAGTACTTCCCATTTACGGTCCAGGCTTTTACTACCAACAGAAATACCTTCAGCGAACTGACTCTAATATTTGTCCAACAAGATTTGTTAGAACGCAAACGAAAAATTGCTTTGCTAATAAACGGTCTGTAAAAACCACGCAATTAATGAATTCCACTTTATTTACATTTTCGCTACGGTTTCGCTCATAAGGCAGAAGGGTCGTAAACGCTGTCCCTGTCACAGCTATTACTAGCTTTGCTCCATTGTGACAAGGTTCAAATTCCCTTGTCTCTTGTTATTTATGTGTTTTTTTATTTGATAAGGGCGACTTTCGTCGGTGGCGTTGGGTGTAATAATAGAAAAAGCTGTCCTTTGTTTGAATGCCCCACGTTATGAACAAGTAAACATGGATGTTTCATTTCTATCTTTTTATGGCCACGTATCACGTTTGGAAAGGGAATACAATGCAAAGTCTAAGGCTTTCCTAGATTTCAATGTATCTAGTAGTGCTTGAATTTCAAATAGGGATACACTCTTTTATGGTAAATCGGAATATGTAGGATGTAAGAGGAAAGAATAGTAATAATATAAATAAATCATTCTCTGTCTGTCATTTTATATAATATTCTATTCGAAATATGAGAGAAACTAGTCATTCAATTAGTTCAATTAATTCAGTTCAATTAGTCATTTATGGTTCGATAATGCTAAACGTAAAAATGTTATATAATATATTTTGTGTTCATTCATAAACTATAATAATATGTTAATGCAAAATCCTTAAGGATTAATAAGTCTCCAGTTATCCACCAGGAAAATGAAAATCAAACACCAAGTTCTGCAAATAAAATTTCAGAGCGTTGTAAAATTGAAATAGTGTATTGATAGCCGCCACCGCGTATGAAATATTGGTCAAAAATTCCTGCATTTTGCAATTTGAATAAAAAATCAACGATAGCACAGCGCTTCTCTATGTCTGATTGAATTTCAAATTCCGAAAGCTATGTCCATTAGCGTTGACACGTATCATTGTGGATTCTGGACTGAGCTCTTCTAAAAATATCGGTTCTCTAGTTTGCTCGTGTACAAATAGACCTGGATTTTGGATGGAAAATAAAAGTTGGTTTGGTAAGGCAAATATTTGTTTTTATAAAAAAATACCCAGTTATAAGTATAAAGCAATATTGAACTAAATATTGCAGGAATAAAACCAAGGTTTTTATGTTTGATTTTGAATCTGATTCGAAATTGTATTAAATTGGTTACCGATAACAAAATACCTATAACATTATTACACTCGCATAACGCGCACTAATTATTTAAATAATAGAATAAGAATTCAAACTGTTATTTTTTGAGTTTTAAAACTATATAGAAATGAATTTAAAAACTACAAGTATTTAATACATATAATATTATTATTTTAACGAAACAGACTATTTCGCATTCAATCTCAAAAGAGCATTTTCAAAACAACATCATAACCTTTCAACATCCCCATACACGCTCGAGTATTAACGTTGGTTTTACCCAATTTTTGGGTAAATCCCCGCTAGCGGGAAGTCCGGTGAGCGGTCACTGCAAAACCGCTTCAACCCGTTTCACTTCGTCAATTCAAGAAGGGTACTCGGGGGAAAATTACAATTGTGCCCGTGTCGGTAAAGGGTAAATTACCCCGCTCATTTCGCTTACAAAACAACTTAATGGCGTAAAAGACGACTAAAGCGTTAATTTGCATGCGTGTGAAGGAGATATGTATAGTTTCTAGCGAGTGTTGTTTAATTTTTAGGTAATTATATGTATATTTCGAGTCTGTCTTGTGTACCTATATATGGTTGGAATGAAATTATAGATTTCTATTTTATCAGATTCTGATTAAGGATTTAGATGCACTATTAATTTAGTCAACGTTTAATTTAATAAATTTGTTACTTATAAAAAAAAACTTGATTTTATTCTTTCTTTTAATCCTAAGTTCTTTTACTTATTGATTTCTCAAAACGTTAACTTTATTATTCCCTTTACCAAAAAATTATAGCGTCAAGCAAGGTATAAATCCATCCATATGTCAAATCAGTGCGTTTAAAATATGTATCGCATTCAGTAATAAATATGTATAACAAATGTTGTACAATTCAAACAACTCAATAGCTACGAACCGTCCGTGACACCAATAGTAAGCTGAGCGCGAATGCTTATTGACTTAACCCCCATTATTGAGTGAAGTTGGGCACCGTGAATTCCATTTGCAACCAGTTTTAATGCCCGATGACATTTCAATTTTGCATCACTAGCCGAAAGCATCAAAGCTGATTTTGTGACGTCACACTGAAGTGGCGAACTGGAAAATCGTAAACATGAAAATGCATTTAACGGTATGGAATTCTTTTTATGCACCGGGCATTTGAATATAAAACGAAAGTGTTTGAAGACAGATTGTTTGTAATAAAATTTATTACAAGTTTCGTGTTGAAATAAAACTTGGGTAATAAAATAAAAGACTTATCACCTTTTTGGGAAATAAACTGATAAAAGGATAAAATATTTTACCGATATTATAGAATAGTCATCAAAATTTATGGGCTAAATATCGCTGGTAGACTAGATAGAAAAGGCAAATAGGTTTTCTAGGTAGCCATTTATTTTCACAAGAATAAACAATAACCATTCATTTTTCTTTTATTTTATTGTTATTTATTTCCTCAAATAGCAACAAGTATATTCAAATAAACACACTACATATAACTGAACATCACATAAAAACGCATAAATATTTTCATCCTATACATTACCTACTTACTACACATTAGGTACAAGATAAACTCTGACTACTCTCCAACAAAAGTCATCTCATTACTCAGTCTGCAATGCTTGTTATTCTGTCTCATTGCATTGTCCCCGCCCATTGTTCGTGTTGTTGTTCCCATAACAAAAAGATTCAGGACAGCATATGAGTGCCATGCATTATACTTTTATTATGTCAGCCAGAAAATTATATATATTGGATAGTATATTTTGGAACCATATTTTTAGTGTAAGAGTTATCAAGTGAGAGAATATATCGTTTTACGATTACAAACGTTTCCTCAATGTTTGATGGTCATATAGTTATTATCTCTGAAGGTGTATAAAAATCACTGAGATATTGAGATCAACATCATCTCCTGAAATAATCCACGTCATGATATACGTAAAAGTTTAGTCCACTGATTTGAAAATTCGGGACACCGTGCATAGTCTACAAATTAGTACAATACATTAGCCATCATAGTCTGATAACTAGTGGCAGAGTTTTAATATAAAGTGCAACGCTACGGTAACAATACGTATATCAACATTAACTAACAAAAAGAAACTATTCAATACTTTCGTTAAAAGTCTAACATCGCAAACGAACATCGAAGAAAGCATCATTAAATAAATTATTGTTTAGGGTTCACAACAACTATTTTTGCCTTCCACCTGCACTCAATTACTCAATATTGATTTTTTACTACAATTTTATGCGGCGCTTTAAAATGCATAAGATATCGGTTTTATACAGCCTTCACTTTGAACCTAAGTCCTTGAGATACACTCACTTTATACAAGCAAGCACTCAAGATAATATAAACAGGTGTGTGAAGTGGTTTTGATCAAAATATTTTTCTAGTCTATCCCACATTAAAATGCGAGTCATGCCGATATCATTTCGCTTCTAAATCACACAAAAGTGTTGTTGCCCTCAAGAAAAGATTAAAGAGACGTTTTCCAATGTCATACTTAATATTATCTCGTTGAATAATGCAAAGTGTTAGAGTCACATAGTTTAACAAAAACTTTGAATCGGAGCCAGAATCGAGAACAATAGGGTGGTTCAGTTTAAACTTACTTTATTGGAGAGGTGTGAATTTGGCGTTTATTGCATTGTGACTGAGAATATTCGACGTTCTTGTTAAGCACTAGAAATTGAATACAAATAAACATGAGCGTATGTTAAGACGATTTTAATGCAATTTAGTGTCAATTAATGTTCTTAATTTAACTTCTTCTTTTTGAAACGATATAAAAACGTACTCGTACATTGTTAAGTTTGTTATATTATATATAAATTTATGAATCATACATAATTGCACTTAATATACTCGAAAATATACATAATTACAAAGCAATTATAATAATGATTCAATGTAATGAATGTACGAATATGAATAGCTACCACCAAGTAATTTAATCAATAATATAGATTATTTAAGTGTAGTATTACTCAAATTACACTATATAGAATATATACTTACTATAAAAAATATGAAACTTCGTATCATAGAAAAGCATTTATCTTTTAGTTGCAAAGTGAAATGCACTAATATACAGATTACATTAGATTTATTTTACTTAAAGCGGGTGTACGTACCGTGAAGATCAGAATAGCATGTGTGAGAAGATTAATGTGTGTTAGCGAAGCATGAAAGATTTGTCAGGATCGTTTAAAATGGCGATCGAAAGTCTCTGATTATTTTGTTATGGAAGCAGAGGCTTGTGTATATGTATTGTTATTGAATTGAAAAACAGTAATTTAACTATAATTATTACTTTTTTACATACTATCTACTCTGCAATTACGAAGACGCTCACAAGATCTATTCGATAGGGATAACAACCCTTATGCATAAAGAAAATAAAACCAGCCAATAAAACATCTAGAACTTCTAGAATAAAGATCGCAAACAAAACACTTAGGTTTGTAAACAGCTACAAAAGTTTTTACAAGATCGTATCCTTCAGAAGTAACGAAAGGCGACGCGAACTTTCATCATAAACTAAGCCTTGAAGCTAATAATAATATTGTCTCTCCCGAATAAGCTGAAGGAATAAGGGGATGATTTCTTCCTCATACATATTCCTTTCTACAGCATGTACCAGAGACAAGAGTAATAAAGTAAGTAAAGGATGGGCCTTTTCACAACTGTGACGGGTTTTCTTCGCGAGTCTGCCAAGTTTATTGCGTACTACGCACTTATGTATGCCATTGTTTTACAAACTTATGATTTTATATTCTGTGTGTGTAATCTAGTAATTTTCATATGTATTTTTTTGTATGTTTTATATACCAAGAATCTGTATGCCTGACATATCGGGGTCTGTCATAACACAAGTGCTGGCAGATTGGACTCCCGTTCTGCTAGCAAGTAACTGAGACGGATCCCATTCGCACAGATCCTGGATCCGCATACGCGCCATATCCCTTTTTTGCATTCAATTATTTTTTTATTTTTATTGGGTGATTGGTGTATTGTGTATTTGTGAAAAATGATATATTTTTTATTGCTAATAAATAAATTTAAATGATCTATTAGGGTCACGTATCAGAAGTTACCTCTTTTGATGAATTTTAAATTTAGTTTTCTCGCCGATTGTCTCCTATGATACTCGTCTATGCAATGTAGGATAAAGTTAATCGTTAGTTAGTTGATTATATTGAACACGTAACATTAGATGACGTATATATCTACCATAGAATTTCGAAGATACATATAAAACTATGTTATATTAAGCTAATTCATCTACTGACATTAAGCCCGCTTTGGATTACATACTGTTTTAATCTTGATAAACTTGAGAAAATCTAACTAAGGTTGATCACAATCTTAAATCAATTTCCTTTCATGATAAGAAAAATTTGGTTATATAAGAGATAATTTGGATATTTCCCGGAAAGGATACCTTTAGTGATAAAATGCCAAAGTTAATTGGAAAATGTCATGAATCCCGCATTTTCTATCATAGTACAGTGCACATTAATAATATTTTATCTAGTTCGCCACTACGTTTATAAACTTAGTAGATAAAATATACTAGTAACGTGCTTTAACAAACAACACAACACAAACATTAATATTTTTAATATTTAGTGTTATCGAGGAAATGTGAGTTAACTTAATTCCCCAAAATGTCATCTTCATTCTACTAAATTTAATAAAAAGCATTAAAATTTAAAATTTTATAAATATTCTACACTAACCATAGACTATTAGGATTTATTTTTCTCTTCTCATATACGATTTTTGTAACAACCTCATTTTGCCTTTGTTGTATTAGACGCTCTATCCTTGACACAGAGTAACCCATATAAATAAAGCAGTAAGCGAGAATATTCATTCTCTTAAGAGGCTCCTTTGTTTTTCTCCAGATGAATATGAATACTAATGTGGCAAATTGGATGTGACACATTCTGTTCTTGGCACTAAGTACTCTTTCATTATTTATAACAAAATTAAACAAAAATAAATAAATATTTCCTTAGATTAAACATATAAATTACTGATATCCAAAGGGTTTTAAATTAAATATAATGTATGTATAATATTGATTAATGACGCTATATTGAAAAAGGGTGACGTTAGAAGTACCCATAACCGCGTATGAGAAGATATATGAGTGTCAATGAAGCGAAAGTGGTTGGTTAGGATCGGGACAAATGGAGATCCGTGATCTTTGCCTACCCCTCTACAGGGAATCAGGTGTGTGTGTATGTATAATGTGTGACAAACCCTATTTATACATCAGATAAGTAATACTAAGAGTTTGTAAATGGCGACACGGTTTACGACTGATTTACACGTGGCTTCGAGGTGACAATAGAACCATTCCACAATTGCGTAGATAGTTACTCGAACCTCAGACGAACCTGCACGGGATATATAAATTAAATACATAGGAATTTTATACCAGCATTTTCATTTTTCTAGTTTTATACAAGAAATTTAATATGAGTATTTTCATTTTTATAGCCTCGTAAAAGCCGTAGTATAAATCCTAGGTACCAAGTGGAAACCACATTATGACCGACATATTCAATCTTAGTTTGGTTTTCTATGAGTGACGTGACTCAAGGGCTTAGGCCCAGGTGCAGATGACTTGTAGTTTGTAAATGATTTGGCCTGCGGTATTTACTAACATGAATCGTTGTTGTATGTAAGTGTATACAAACTGTTACTGTGTAAATTGGGTTATTAATCGTGTAGCTATGAAGGTATGTAATGTTCAATATATACATATATAATTACCTGACACAGGTATATTAGCTTCAATAATAATGTGTTACTTATAAAATTTCCCGTACTAGGCTGTAATTAAAGAGTACTTTCTGCAGGGAAATATGGTAAATTTAATGTATAGAACATTGACGGAGAGATCTGTTATCAATATCACTAATTAATGCTCTCATAACCTGGAACTAGTTTAGTTTTATGAAGACTTGAGTAATTATGTTAACGAGGTCTCAAAGCAGCGAAAAAACAGTCGACAAAAAATACCAATATATGTATGAGTACGTGCGTATAAATTTCAATAGTATTTAAGGTAATTGAAATGGAACGTAATTTCGGAGGGCTACAAACCACGATACCATTTAATTAAGCGTCGATTCACAAATCCGAGAACATGCCAACCACCAAAAAAGTCCTTGAACCCGACAAAAATAACCGAGTACAAGGAAACTATGTCCTGTTATACCATTTTATGTTCGGCTATGGCGGGCATGCGTATTGACAGCTTTCACCGACTTCAGGAAAATATTTTTCATTCCCATCCACTGGTTATTAGAAAACAGACCTTGGGTAGTGGAGAGAAGGTGTAGGTTTCCATTGGCGAAGGTCCGAGCAGGCGCTTTATGTTGGGCGGAGGCAAAGGTTCTATTCAGTTGAGTCACCGCCGCGAAGGGGGTTGGTCGCGCGAACTCCCGATTTATTCCTAATTCAAAAAGCCAACCCTCCGAAATGTCACCGTTCAAATAATGTGGTAAATTATCAAAATTAAAATCCACCTTAATACTAAACTATTAAAGCAAAACCACCTACAATTTGATAAGCCAATAAAATTAATTGCAAAAACGTGTCCGTTCATGACTGTACTAAATATATTCCTTTTAAATAAACTAAGGGGTGAATCTGCTTTCCGAGTGGAAAACTTAAGTAAAGTTGATCCCTATTTACGTGTTTACGCAAATCCCTCAGTGCCTGCGTTAGTATTAAGTGTTTTAGGAACAGAAAAATCTATGGATTTCACAGATGTCGAAGTGCATGGGCTGTGATTTTAATATACGTCACTGGGTATAACCATTTACAGTACTTAACTTACGCATTGTATTTTCCATAATTGGTTAGTTGTAAGCGCTTTTGGCTTTTTAATTATTTATTTATTGGCACTGATACCAAACGTTTCTCACTTTTTAATAAATATTTAATATTCTTTATTGTCACGCAATTTAATAAAAATAATTGTTACTCGACCATCCGATAGCAACGGAACGATCCGATAAAACCATTGATCATATTCCGATGTATCGAACAATAACCGTAATTGCAATCAATTTTAGTCCTCAAAACAGAAACCGTTTCACCAAATGGAAACGAAATTACTATGTAAAACCCACTCACTAAATCAAACTCAAAGCTCTCGGGCCTTAAACAATCGAAATCAATAAGCAGAATTGCCGTTGTGGCTGTGAAATAAAGGCTTCACAACAGCCACATTACAAACAAAAAACCTATAATATCACAAATAATATAAAGGTTATCTGTACGAAAGCCTTTTTCCTTATGCCTCCCTTCCAAGTTTTGCGGTGATACCCAACGAGATTAGATCTATCAATTACATAGATCGATCTGGTTATTTTTTGTAAAGAGCGTCAGAATATAAGAAGCCAAGACGCGATGACTTGGCTGTAAGCGTAAACAACAGAGTCAATAATGTAATTGATATGGCAGGTTCAGAAATTATTTTTTCTGTACTACGAGTATAATCGTTTTATGATAATACCATCGATAAATTGGAAATAGGGTATTGATAAGTGCTTAAGATTTGCAGTTAAATGCGCTTTAACCTAAGGATAATTAAAAAGCACTATTTTAATTTCCATAAATTTATAGAGGTTTAATATTATCGATAATAAAGATCATGTTACTGCAATGGTATATAGTATTTCTTTCTACCTGAAAATAATAACGTAGATCTATTACAAATATCACTGCAAAGTAATATCTTAATAAACGTATTGTATTATTATCTATGAAATCACCTATATACATCTTTCTTTCATTTTCAGCACAATACATATATTTTTTTATACACTGGCATATCTATTACATTATTGTCTCTGTACCATCGAACGTTGTTCCGACGCCAGTCAGTCTCCCACAGTCTTGGCTGTTATAAAATACTTTAGATTAGGTCACAGGCACTAATGCACTTTTTAGATGTGTGTGCCACTCTTCTCTCTGGTTGGAGCACATCTTATCATATTTCAGAGTCAACTTCCTTTTGATTGATGTCACTTTTTTGCCTCTATACTCTTGTGGGAAGAATCGCGTAGTTTTCTTTTAAAGTGATGGTTGCCACATAATATATATAATATAATATCATTGTATATAAAGGCTGTGTAAGACGCATTAATACTAAAAATTGTTTTTGTAAACGTAATTTTTAACATATTATTATACTACATCAGATAGTATCAATTATTCAATTAATTTAAAAGAAAGATCCATTACTGAGAGAAATCCATGAATACCTGCCTAATTGAATACTTTACTAATTTGAGCTAAAGCCTTTCTGTCATAAAACTAGCTGGAGACGAAATCGAAAAACTTGACTAATTCATCTGAATAAAATTAACATTTTCAAAGTAATCAGCTAATGCAACCTGAAAGTTGGCTGAAGTTTGTAACTCGAACATTTACGGTGTCACGCTCATCATAAAAGAGTATCATTTAGAGGCCCCTAAACCTGGTTTGTTTGAAGGTGAATTATTAATAAGGCTAAGATAATGCAATGAGAAAACTTAATGGACTAGAACGTAAACAAGTAAAGAAGAATAACAAGTTATCAAATTAAAATGTTCAATCGTAACTTATGTAATAAATATGCTATTGGTGATTGGATAAGCATATTGAATAGTTCAATCATTTTATAAATGCACTAATTAGGATTGCTGTAATTTACTAATTGATGAAATCATTCAATAAATGCTTATTTGCTAATTGTGTGTGCTAAAACACGTACAAACTTGATTAATAGTTTTAAATAATCATTAATATATAATTCTATTAAATAGTCTAAAACTATATAACAATATCTTTTTGTATATATGTATTATTTGACAACTAATCAAACAAAGCTTCCCTTCCAACTATATACTTTTGCAAATGAAAAGACAAAAAATGTATCATTTATCATACTTCATCTAATTCTAATAAGTAGGGATAACTTCGAAATATAACTATGTTATTACTGCACTTAAAACAATTAAACACACCGCATAAAAAAACATAACATTCCTAAATAACCCAAAACCTAAATGTTCAGGTAAAACGCCACAATACCATTATAAACTCAATAAACTAAACTGGCACACACATAATGGTGAAAGAACACCCAATAACCCAGCCAAGTCTCGTTTGTGGACCCTCGCTCCCAAATCCTGAGGAAAACCATGACGCTCTGGCATCGCCGCTTACGCCGACTTTTCATTGCCTGTAGCTGATGCTGCGATATAACTCTGTCGATGATAGTCTGCTTTGTTGCTGAACCTTCATCGTTTCAGGTAAACATATGTTAATACGTAGACCGTAGATTCATCCCCGCTTAAGCCGTAGTTGTGAATGTAGTGACGTCACTGTGAAGTTTGTAGTTAAGTGTCCCATTTTCTCTGGTGTAGTTAAGTCGTTGTATAAAGTAGTTAAGTCGCGAGTGTCTAGGGAATATGTTTCACTTAACAACCTATTTAAGTCTGTTTTTTTAATATCTACTTAAATTAATGTGATACAAATTATTATTTAATATTTACAGTGTAATTATTACAATAGTACTGTAGTATCAGTGTTATTCAACGTAGCTAAGACTAGTGCAACTATAATAATACCCGTAGTTCGAAAAAAATCCACGAATTATGAAATTCCTTTACCAATATTATAAAAAAAAAACAACAATGTTCTCTATCAAATGATATACCAAAATACATGAATACCGTGACCTTCTCAGGTCAATGTCAGAGTGAAATGTTAGCCCATCACAAGTCACATTCAAAATATTGTGGTGGTAATATAGAGTTAATAGGGTCATTTGTCGTCGGGCCTTCTTCTCGTCATTTGGAAGATGACTCTCTTATTTACACGAGCGTTCGTTGAGGTGTGATTTTTGCGTAGGCAGCCCTTAGCGGTAGAACAATAAATATAAACACGAGAGGTTTTAGGAAATAAAAGCTGTAGGAAGTAATTTTGACGGTGTATATTATGTTTGAGTTTATTGTACTTTTAGGGCAATAGTTAATGATAGTAACTTATAATAATAAGTAATATAATATAGTAACTTACAATAATAGTAATATATAATATAATATATAATGATAGTAACTTATAATATAGTAATTATTATTCGGTTTATATTTTGATCAAGAGGAACACACTGAGACCAAAAAACTAATGCTAGAAGATGGATACTCCGCTTTATTAAAAGATTACAAAAGGTAAATCATATCATGATATATCTCTAAATAACTTACAATTTAGAATTGAAATAAAATGACAATGAATAGTTGATTCATAAGGGACAACATTATAGCATATATAACAATAAATATAGAGCTAGATCAAGCACGAAAACCTTCATAATCATAATTACCAAAAGTCACCCTTTCTCTGTTAATATGTTTGCGTTATCCCAAATATCCAGCGCTGGCCATCAGCTGAAAAACACGAAACTTTCTGTGTGGGCCTAACCCATTAACTATATTCGTAGGCAGCAAAAAATACCCTACGAGTCAATGACAAACAAAGTAACAAATTGTTGGTACAACACAAAAACAAGACCGTTACAGAAAATGGTGCTTACTTAATACTTAATCAAGCTGAGAGCGGATCTAAATAAAGGATCCGTTCATTCAAAGTTCAGAGGGAAAGTTAACTGCGTAAGATTATGATGAGAATCTCTTGTGTACCTGCTTTGTATTTGATTCTTCATCTTGTTAATATTCGTGTGAAGATGTATCGAAATTTTTATTCAGCTCTATAAATCTGTTATTACTATGAAGTGATAGCCTAAGCAAAATTATGATAGAAACTATGAATACACAAAATATTACAATAACCTTTATTTTTATAAAAGCTTATGTACACAGTATGAACAAAAAATACAACAAATAAAAATTAACTGTATCGAATTGAATGAGATGAAAAACTACACTAGATCTTTCCGATGATACTTGAATAAGTAATTGTTACAAAATCTTATTACCATACATATAGGGATGAGAACTGATCGCTGTCGATAGGTTGACCGAGTAATAGATCAAAGACTGGGATAATAAATGAACAGTGGTCGGTTAATCCTTTGGGATATGCCCTGGAAATCAGTAGCACAACCGAGTTTGTGTTGAAAGGAATCTGAAACCGATGAAATCTAACAAAAACGTCATATTATTCATCTGTAGGGGTATTATCTATGAGGTATGTAACTTAATTAAAGAAACCGGAAGATATTCGGCATTAGAAATATCTTTAACTACATAGCGTGTTGGTATTATGGTGAATCATATCATCTATATGATTCAATAAATCGAAATTGACTTGCCATAAACAGAAGGCATTGAAATCTGCGATCTCTACAGCATGAGTAAGATGTAATTTAAATGTGTAAGTTAAATTTAAGAAATCATAATTTGAATTCAATAATTTTATTCCTTAATAAAGAGGAATAAGGAATTCGACGTTTTATCTCAAGAAACGGAATGATCTCTTTGAGTGGAGTGACTCTCTTATCCTTAGACAATGAAGCTGATCGACAAAGATAAATTCGGTTACTTTGTTCCTTCCCCTTTTATCATAAAGCCATAACTCACTTCCTTTTTTGTATCTCATTCCTAGTTATTGTTGTCCGGAATATTCTGCCCTACAACTTCAAAATGATAACGAAACTTGTATGGAAATGTGTGGGCGGAAAAATATGGTAGTAGGGTGTATGAATAATTGTATAGTATGTATTTATATAAATATTCACCTCTTTTAATCCCTTTCGGGGTGGACAGAAACTAGGCGATATAATTACAATAAATATTGTTGTTATGTCATATGGAACATTGTTGACAGGTTTCTAGCCAATTGCCTAATCGATTCCCTAAGTCAACTATTATGACATGTTGGAATGAACGGTAGATAGTTAGCATTCTTTTTACGTCCCAGTCACGGCACAGATTAGTACGGGAATAGTATTTGTGCTAAACAATATATATAAAAGACTGGGTTCTTCAAAGTTAGGTACGCTTTTGGTATCTAGATTAATAAGCGTAAAAAACCTGCCGATGTCGTGGTTACTTTTCGATCACTACAGCGCGAACGGTTAACCACTAATTGTGAGGTGTCAATGGAGGCAGAGTTAAAAATTAAGCTTTTCTTCTGCGTACCATGATCATTGGTCATCTATAAAAAAACAATATGTATATATTTCTGTAATATACATACATTGTGTAGTATCTTTAACACGAAACTTTAATGAACTTTTCATTTTGTGCAATAATGTCACAAAAAAAATATTATTATTCAAATACGTACGCCTATATATTATACTTACTTTCCCTACTAATATAGAAAGTAAATAGTGATTAATATAAGTATGTTTGCAGTTATATGCAACACAACGTTAGACAGTAAACAAACAAGGATAAGCAAGCCAGCGGACGTATAATTATACATTTTTCCTTATCATTACTGCGGGAGGAAAAGAAACGTTGCTACAAATTCCTTTACAAGTTTATTTCTTGCTTTAGTTAACAGACGGTGAGGGAAAACATTCTGAGGTAAAGTTTCTATCTCTCTTGTATAGTCTATGGGTATACTTTTTGTCTTTTTATACTGCCTAGGTACAATAACTTTTTCTAAATTTATATTATAGTTTTGGGGTAAATAGAAGTGTGGAGATATTAGTCAATTTAAGCATTAGTATCGGGGTAGTATAGTGATGACTTTAATATGGAACACTGGAGATCGATGGCTAGCTAATGGTCCAATAGAGTATTTTTCTGATAATTACTGGTCTATTTACGATTGATACTGGTTATTCTGTACATACAGATGGCATTTTTCATATTGACGAAATTATAAATGGTAATATAAGGAGCTCTACAATATGAAGCAGAAAATTAAGCTACCTATGTACATACAGTTTCTCAACTTTTATCATCAAACTACCTTCATATAGCACGAACGTGAGCTTGTTTATCTCGCAATACTAAATTAGTTGCTCAACATATACTTTCCGGCTCCCACAATGAAACCTTAACTACCACGGTCTGTAGGGACCTTGCTCTTGTTTTAAACCGACATTTAGTGCCCTCTCTTGTTGAATGTGTTGCTTAGCGAGACTTGTTTGTTACTATGTTGAAGCGGTTTTTCTATTTTCAAACACTGTTTCTGTTTGCATATTTTAAGTTTTTAATAAAATAGAAAAATATTGTTCACATTAACTTAATAACGATGCTAATTGTGAATGGATAGCCGTAATCATATTTCTGTTGTTTTTAAATCCATGCTATCATTGGTTTCATTAATTGACGGATTGATAGGTTCAGTCTCAAAATATCTACACAATATAACTGTAACGTTTCTCTAAATGTAGCGTCTATCTATCTTACAATACAGTTTTCTCATCCATTAACATATTGCGAATGTGTCACAATTTCTTAATATTATAGGTCATAATATTAACGTCAAGTTAATGTCATCCGTATTAGCAGCATAAGCAGTCTCTTAGCATCAATTAACAGGTTCATTAACTTAGCAGTTCCCCAGCCCTTCTTTTGAAATTCCGACGACACTTGAAATATTTATGTGAGAGCTATCACAAGCGTATACGTCATCAATTTTGCCAGCGGAATGATAAATTACGGAGCTGGGGTCCCGAGATGATTCCACTTAAAGAATTTTGACACAAATCTTCTTTGGGAACATTTTTAAGAGCAACGGTTTATTTTAAGTGAAGTTTTGTAAGCGCGTGTAAAATGAAATGTTTTTTTAAATCTACGGACAATAAAGAAATGTTGTTACTTTTCAAAAATATAATACTAGCGTGCATTTCAGTATTTTTGATGAGTAATTTCGTATTTTATGATGTCAGTTTAAATTTATATTATTTTAGAGTTTTGTATGTACAATTATAACGCTTTTTTCTTCTGTTCACTTCAAAGCACGTTGAGTTCTTTACACGTTTATTATTAACTATCTATTACGAACTTTCAACCTTTTGACTTATTATACAATTTATAAGTCTAAATGTAACATTACTTATATATTTTTACATATCAAACACTTAAGCTCAAGCTTAAGTCCTTATAACCACTCACGTACGAACATTCTACGTCACACATTTCTCTGCTAATAAACTTGGCTGAAAATGTTCGTAATTTCGCGTTCGCAGCATGACTTGTAACTCTTTCTCGGCTTTTCGTTGGATAAGTTGTTGTGAGAGAAGTTGTTTTCTTGTTGACTTTGTCGCCTCATTACCAGCTTCATTAACGGCTAGTGTTTGCCTCCGCTGTTTATTTAGATGCAGCAAGTATGAAAAAATATGATGGGAAAGCCGTGTTTTTTTTTGTATAAACTACTTGCTCTTAGTGTTTATTGTTGACATCCTGCTGTACTAAGGTAATATTCCCGTTATACTTATTACTGAGACCTTACTATTATTTAATAATAATGTTAATAAATCAGTAGAGAAGTGAATTATAGTCAAATAATGTATAAATTGGTCAATATTAAGTAAGATAGTATCTAGCTTTATAAAAACAAAATAGTATGTGCTCATTTACTTACAATTTTCATTTTCATATTTTTTTTTTCTTTATTAAGCCATTCACCACTAAGGTTATGTCGGCTGAAGTACAAACACTGATGCCACGGCGTTTGAACTTCTTGTTATTCTATCGCCATGGTTAACCAACGCCGCCAGCCGCTACCACCGAAGAAAAACGAAATCGAAGCTCCAATTCTTCTCTTTCTTGTTCTTCGGTTCGTTCCAGTTGAGGATCCAAATCTTATCCCAAACCGAACATATTTAGCCAGTTTGGCATCACAATTGACTAAATATTCAGCCGAAAATAATTATTTGTATTTTCAACTTTCACTGAGCTACTTACTTTGTTGACGCACCATAGACGACTGCATTTTCATATTTACGTTCATTAAATTCAATGAACGATTTCGTGTTGCGACGAGTGCTAAATGTACACTAATGTACCATCATTAACTACAATCATTCGTTCAGCCATCAAAAGACCAGTAATTACCGCTATTTTTCAGTTTTATGTAACATCATTGAGAACGAATGAAGAGAATTATTTCAGGCACCAGTCGACCGAGAATCGATATTTTATTGCCAATTAATCTTTGCTAATGGCTGTTGAAACTGGTATCTCAGGCCCTAAATGACATAAAAGTACACTATTAATTAATAAATAATTGAAAATTCACCCTGGTATCAATTTATGGGTTTAAAGTAAACACCTGAGGATAATAGCTGCTTGTATTTGTAGTTTTAAAGCCTTTTTCTGATGACATTAAGTTTTTTGTTTTATTACTAATAAATATTTACTTTGTTAGGTCTTTTTTATACTACATTTATTTCGTACTATAATTATTGAATTAACATTGCATTAAAACCTCAAAAAATGTATGCAGTTGTAATCATCATCAATTGAGACACTATTATATTAATTCTACTATTTCTAAGCTATTAAATAGGTAATAAACCTAAAAGCAAAAAATCGGTTGTTAATATTAAATTTTGTCCTAGATTTTTAGCTTCAATATTTCTAAATTCAAGTGTTTATAAAAACTGCTATTCGTCCTCTTTTCTCCGGCCAATACAGGCAGGCATAAAACTCCTTTCATTCTTATAACGCGGTACTCACAATATCCTTCATAGCGTGATATTAAAATATCCATCGCTTCAGAGATAAAGAGAAATAACAGTCTTTATTCACTACTTATATATGCGGCTGTATATTTTAAGTGCGTCATAAACGGATATATCCTTCCGGTTATAAGCTTTTGATTGTTATTAGTGGCATAATATGTCAATTAGTTTTAGATTTGATTCTGGAGTACCAACTATTTCATGCTGAATTTTCAAAGTCAATTAAGATATGAACTTATATTCCATGGTCAGTAAACAATAATTAATAATAATAATAATATTTGAGATATTATTACAAAAATTGAACTAGCCTTTTGGTAAGTTCATTTAAGACTTGTGTTAAGGGTACAAGCAAACATATATCTAAGAAATATATACAAATTATATATAGATAAATACATATATAGCATACATATATAATCAACAACCAGACTGGAAAGCAGAAGAAAGCGTAGTTCTTAACTCCTATTATCCGATCCTTATCTCATTATCCTATCTCTCTTATTAGCCGATAACCCATCGTATTAAGAGTAGTAAGTTTTAAATAGGTACGCAGTCAATGCACCGAGGGAAATTAAAGTGTTTAATAGAAGTAAGAGCTTTTATTCCCTAGGTCGTTTTGATTACAAGTTCAGCAGAATTTTTAATAAGTTTCTCTTTAACGATACTTCTTTTTGTTATTCTTAAAATCGTTTCTAAACTCTTATAATATTTGAAAACTTTTCGAAATTACCGAAGTATTTTGCGTTGTAAAGCGTTTCAAGAGAAATTTATTTCACTTTGTAAGATTGAGTGCATACCTGTGTGAATGTTGGTATCATTCATTTATTTAAAAGCATATTATGGTTCAGATTGTTCGATCAATCGAGAAACATTCCCTTGTTAAATATGGTACTTTAAGTACAATTAACATTTATTCGTAGATTGATGAATACAACCATACAACCAAATAGAGGCAGTAGTACCTGATACTGAAAATTTTGTACATTTCTGTACTGTAAAAACAATAATATGAACAAGAAACATTCAATTTCTATACCAGTTTAACATTCTATTAATCTATCTAAAATCTCGCTTTCTACAATCTCACTCGCGACATCTCTATTTCGAAAAAAGAAATTAAACTATCCCTATCAGCAATCTTCGCGTATTACACTGAATGAGCCGGCTCGTAATTTATTGAGCTGGTGATATCGTTGAAGGTCCGAGTGACCGAGCACATAAAACAGGTTGAGATAAATGCGCTAACCCTGTGGACAGGGGTCAGTCTTATGCCCCGTTCTTAAGGGTTAAGTCGACTGGAAAACTAGCTGACGTAGAGTTTTTAGTATAAAGATTTTGCTTTACGAAAAATTTGTTTGTTTTATTTTTATTTCACTGCTATTATTATTATTGTCTCGTGTCTTTATTTAGACAAGTACAATTAGAAATGAATAATAAATAGATAACGTAATTTAAGATAAACAAATGCTATTATATAAGACATATGACAGACACGAAGTACCTATAACCCTCGAGTGCGAGTGAGGTGATGTATGAGTGTCAAGAAGCGAAAGTAGTTTGTCAGGTTCGGAAAGATGGGGAACTGTCATCTCTGCCTACGAGGGGAGGGGTACATGGAATCAGGCGTGATGTGTATGTATGTGTGCGATTATATAAGGTTTCGGACCAGCATTTAAAAGTACAAAAATTCATTCCAGAAAACATTTAGCTAAATTCATAAAGTTGTTCTATTTCCTCATAACAAGGGTTACAGTTGTACCAGCAGAGGTACTTAAACACAGAGAATTGAAGGCGAAATTTACGCTCTTATTTCCGGCATTCCCATTTCGTTCGTCCAATTTCGTATTCCATTTTCTTTTACTAGAAAGTTGAACTCGCAACAATTCAGCAAAAAGAGGAAACTTACACAGTATTTTTTATTCTAAGTTCAATCGTGTTATCGAAGATTTGGTTCCCTTGACGCTTGAGTGAGGAACAAAAGCAATCGCTTTATCAGAGAAAGGTCAGGCCCTAATATATTTATAGGGAATGGAGAAGGGATACGTTCCATACATATATTTGCCGCAATATCAATCGAATCAAATGGCAGATTTAGCACGTGTAACTCTGAATCTTCGAGAAAGAAATAATCTGTTATGTGCCACGGCGTTTGTAACAATTCAGTTTACCTGTAAATCCTTTTGCTATTCGTAGTCGTGTTTGCTTATATATTCTGTATTTCTCTTTGCATTATAACATTTAAAAACCAAGATTATCATACTCACGTATAAAAATGTAGTTCCTTTAATAATACTCTTAAATGTTATACAATGAACGGTTATGTTCTAACATTCATTGTTTACGACTAACTTATACGTTTAAAATAAATTTTTCATCACTTAGTCCATTGAAATTCTATTCAATTCCCATAGGAGCCAGGAACCGGATGGCAGTTTGACCTGCGTAATCTTATCTTGTTACGTGCTTACACAACACGAGAGCAATGTTACAAGAATATACAATAGGAATGACTCTAGGAAGAACAAAAGAGCATGTATGAGTTAATTCATAAGTTAATGGGTGTGGTTATTTGTCAGGATCGTTCCAAATGACGACCTATAGTCTCTGCCTATCCCATTGAGGATTAAGAGACGTGAATATACATCGTTGAAGGCCTAGGTAGCAAGTCTTTTGTCATTGTTATTTACAACTTCCTATTTGTTTAGCTTGGGCTAATTACTGCAATGGTGGACCGCATTTGTAAGGAAACGTCTTTAAGGAAATAAAATGAACTTTGTCTTAAGTTTGTTGTGCTTTTGAGAAAAGACAGGAAGGGAAGATGTTGTTTCTGTATAAGGGTAATCATTAAGGAGGAAATAGGTTTGGGTTGTTCTTAGATACTTTTTAGGAAAGATGAAAGAGTTATTTTAAACCAAATTATGAGTAAAAACTAAGTCATAAAAGAAAGTTATTAATAACATATACGTCTCAGATAGTTAAACAAAAAAATCGGGAATTTTAGTTTATACGTAAGGTTCTATGATATTCAATGCAATCAATATAATCTATAACTACGAAAATTTAATGTCTACTTCCCATTTTGGACACAAACATCTCTCAGTATACATATACTCATTTTGATATTACTACAAAAAAACCTAATTTTAATTAATGTCTATGTTACCCATTCTTTTCGTTACCTCTTGATTTCAACCTCGTGCATACCTGATATGAGTACATGCAAGTTGTATGTGTACAGAAAAGTTATATTATATCTACAGGAAAGTTGTGTATGATCGCACATAGAAATTTCTAGAATGAGTTACGGGTTTCTCGAAAGTTCCCAAGGGTTCAATATACGTAGGTACGTCGAATTATGTTATAAGGCTTAAGGTTGCTATGATTGTGTGTAATCTCGTGATAAGGAGGGTGCCTGTATTATATTGTTATTACTGAAATATTCATAGAATTTTGCTTCGGGTTATCATAGTAAGTAGGTACAATATGTGTCTCTACATTGTGATGGTTGACATCGAAATATTTACGTTAAATATTGATAATAGGATGTTACAGGATGTAATATAACTGTCAAGAGTCTATAAGAATGTTTATGGCTATTAATAAAGGTCTTTAAGTATACATTTTACGTTAATGTATAGTATAGATCACTGCTTACTCCTTAGGGACTGACAGATGATTTTTTCACGTTTATAATTGCTTTAATATGAGTATTATTTATAGGACATCCAATAATAAGATTAAGAAGCTAAAACAATTCTTAAAATAGCTCAACATTACAAACCTTCAATTCCATATTAAACGGCATTTCAAACCGTTTGAAATTAGAACAAACCTTATATAATTAGAACGCAAATGGCAAAGGCAATCTATTTTTGAATCTGCATTATTAAAGCTATCCTCCACGGGGACACAAGGAACTAATGCAACGTTTATTTTTACTCTTGGTCTAATCGACGCTCTGGTTCTGAATAAAAAATAAACGCGCGCACTGTTATAATGAAGTTTTAGATTGCCTTGTTAAAATAAAATGTATAATTTGTTTTAAGTATCAAGTAAGTTTGAAGTGGTATTTAAATTTTATATGTGCAATATTAAAAAGAAAAGAATCGTGCCTCCGCTAGTGATTAATGATACGGTAAATACGTTTCAATAATTTTCATTTGTCTTTAGAAATTAGATTCATTTTGTGACTGTTATTAAATCTAGGTTTATACGGGTCAGTAACCTTTTGGTATTTCGCGCATCATTAGTGATATTAAGTTTTGCAAATTTAGAAACAAATGTACTAAAATGAACAATCGTCTATGAATTTAGATGATAATCTATTTAACCCCATAGTTTTGTTGAAGCAATTAAAACAAAATTTGTTCAACTAAACGGTAACTTAACTAGTTATACGACTTGGTAAAGAAGTGAGGTAAAACGTTGAAAGAAACGGAATAATCTAGAAACTTCCGAAAAGGGGCAGCTGGGGTGATGAGCTATCATTTAAATGACGACTGCAGGATTCCTAATTCAAACTTGGCTGATTTAAGAAATAACTTCATTATACAGATGAAAAATTCTCGTAATAATTTACAGTCTTGGCTGGACCGCTTCTGAAAGTAATGTTTCTTAATCTGGCTTTCGTAACTTTTCCTTATTTAATGTAGATAAGAAAATAATATAGTTTGTTTCGGGAATATTGAATTTCAAGTGATTAATTAAACAACAGATGTCAGTAATTAATTTCACTGCGAGTATAGCTATATAGTTAGAAAGCTGATGAAAGATGAATGAGACATTAATAATTTTGTCATAATGATTGTAGATTCGAAAACCATATTAAACTTTCTTTGAATTGTTTAATACGTACCTTACAGCAGTTCAATCTTTTTCAAAACAATTTTTAGTGAAACACGTAACGTTAATATGAAAACTAAAATATGCGAGGTGGCCGCACTATAACGTACACGTTGATAAAATATTTGACTATGGCATGTAACGAAAAGGGAATTTGAACAGGTCAAGCCATGAACGCCTTATTAGACTCCCTTGGCACGCGAGCATATTTTATAATGCGTAGCCCTTTGTGCCAGAGTACCATTAACTTTTACTGCCACGGAATAAGTAGTACTAAAAAGGACTTTCGTGACCTCTATTAACTTCCTCAATTCATTGGATTGTTCACAGATATGATTGCGTTTGTTTTGTTTGGAAAAATAAACATGAACACCAGCACCATTGGCCCGTGGGTAGTCAAAGGTTTAGAGTTCATTTCTGGAAATGCGTTCAGAGATAGAGATTATATGAACCATGAACATTGAACCCACATGTTAACCAGATAGTCAGCATCTAACGCGACATCATATTCTAATGAGTAATTAGATTTGCTCAAGATGTTTCATCGGTAGTTAATGAAGGTGAACTAAAATATTTTTTAGGAATATAAATGGTTTTATCGCAATGTTTTGTTGTTAAAGTTTGCAGCTGAATAAAATATTGAGCAGTTTTATAAATGCTCGATTCTTGAACTCAGTTTGAAACTCGAACAACGTATTAATAATAACGACTGCGAAAACATATTTCTTTAGTTATATTCCAAGTTTACAAGTTTCCAAACTTAGAAATTGATGGTTGAAATGGTCTTGTTGTTCATAGAAACAAAGATTGATGATAATCCTCTTATTTACAAATGGATACTTTTGCGAATGTTTTGAACCTTTCTGCATTTCATAAATGGCAAGTGGATGAATTATATTATAATGTTTCTAATGATTAATTGAGCTCTTCTCTATATTGTGAAATTTATTCATTAGTCACGAGTTTGAATAATCATATTCTCTAGTACAAGACAATTATGTCTTGGAATGAAATGATTAACCCGTAGCCATTAATTTTCCCCCAGTTGCTATGGTTTTTTATTCTGTACGATTATATAAAAGTGTGTTATAGGTCATTTGGGTATTATTAATTTCTTGTGATAGGCATTACAAAAAAATTAAACTTAATTTTCTTGCCATATGTAATTAATTGTAAAAATAATTTTAATTATTTAACACACTTAAATATACACATAAAGCTGATTTTTCTTACATATAATAATAAAGAAATCAAAACAAATGCACTCACGACTATTAACCCTTGCGGTTCGGGTTCAGGTTTCCATCGCAATTGCGAAGGTAGTAATTTTATAGCTATCTCGAACCCACGTGTTGACCAGATAGTTAGTACTCGATGTGACAGGTGGTAAGCCATGTCGCCATTTACAAGCACTAACTACCTGTTCGGCAATAAAGAACTATCAATTTTAACAAATCTTCTACCAGTCATCACCACCGCTATAGAACTCTAAGCAAACTCCATAGTTAGTCCCACTCAACCCAAATTCCACTGACCCAGGCTTTGCGAATCGCAATGTTTGCACGTCTTTGCGGTCTTCCTAATGCCAGACGGATACCCTTTCATATGGGTTAAACAGATTCGGATGGTTAATCGGCTTCCAGCGAATAAGTTGGCTTTTGGGACGGGCTTTAATGTGAGAATGCATGGAAGGTTAAAAGGAATATGTGATTGAATTTTTGGTAGTCAGCTGATTGGAAATAAAAAATAAGTTTTTTGGAAAAAAAATCTAGTTCTGAATTTTGTTTATGAGTAAATAATGTGTGTTGTTTTGTTAATTATTTATTATAATTAAAAAACTGAAGATATTAATGTTAAATTTGACGTCAATACGAAATTCCTTAAGGATTAACGAGTTACAGAGGAAGGATGGACAAGTTACGTATTTAAAATAATTGTCTTTTAAGTTTTGGCTTACATTTTTTCTCTATAAGCAGTTTGGTTTACTGTCTTCAATATATTATTACTTATAAATAAAAATATGCTCTTTACCATATGAAGGTTATTTTTTTGAGTCATGTGTCGAGAGAACTACCGGTTGCAATCTTAGAACACAGTCGTGGCTGTTTAGTTATTTACCCAGTGCACGTGTAAAACTAATAATACTTTTATGAAGTATAACGTTTGCGTTATTGTGTTTGACGTCCAATAAATACAATGACGATCCAATAATGCTGTCCCATAGAGGTTTTATTTGTGTCATATTTACTAATAAATATGAAGAGAATTAACAATATTATTAAGGTTCGCAATGCAATCGTGAGTGAGAAAATTCATGAAAGAACTGTATATTTTTCTATTACATCTATAATTCATATTAATAAAATACCGCAGGGTCGCTAAACTTTGTTTTGCCATATTATTTTTTCGAATTTACTTTTTTAATATATTTTTGTACATAACGTGTATACTAATTATTATCTGTAAATTTATCAGATTTATCTTATTATGAATATCAGATAAATAAATCTCAAATAAATCAATCACGTTATTAAGACAGGAAAAACAAATAAGTTCTACCTACGAAATACTTACGAACCGTTGAAGGAAATGAATAATGACTAAGTGGAATGCTAGCACCAACTTAAATGTATCGGAAAATTCAAGTTGAAATATTGCAGTAAGAATTTCAGTTTCAATTCTATGAAACTCATTAATGTTGGCATCGAACCAAAATCTGTTGCAACGTTGCACTATTGCAAAAAAATGCGCTTGCATTGTTGTGTTTAAGCTTTTTAATGTTGGCACACTAAAAAGGCTATTTAAAACACATGTCGAGTACTTAAATAAATATCCGTTTGTTTGTTTTGGCAAGTCTAAAGCGTTAGTGTATATTTTACTATATACGAGGTCACAACGCTACATACAAATAAGCATAAATCATATTACGTTGTTTTTATATTGTTCTTACAATTATTTATTAACTAAACTAATGAAACTAATGACTAATGAATGAAGTTTAATAATCAATTGACAACACCTATAACAGAAACAGGAATTTATAGTTTATTTTTAAAATTAATTAACTAACCTTTATACTCGTAAACTTGTCTTATGTAATCTTGACTTAAAAACGTAATGTTATCTTTGTAATACAAATACAATTTAGATATTTTTTAAACTGCAGCTGTTTACCTCACCTAACGTAAACCTTACATGATAAATCATAATTTCATATCGGATTCGTCTTAAGCCAGTAGGTCACCTCTCCACTTAACTCCTACCCTTAAAGGAAAGAAATAAAAGAGTGATTTAGTAGAAATACTTCCTTCATCTTAAGTTTACGATCCGTGCAGTTGTGTTTGATGTACCGACACACTTGAATCTAGCCAGTGTTATTTGGTCCTCTGTTATATAAGAGCATCTGCTTTTATAAAAGCCTTTAAGGCAATGGCCTGGCAATTCTTTACGTATTGAATTGTTGAAAACGATAAACTTTACAATTAATTATTACCAAATTTAGAGTACCTAATTGTTATACTGTGTCTATTATATTATATTATATTACAAAAGAACTTACATTACCCAGCATTTTTATTCTAACAAAATATGTACTTTTTAAACAGCTAAATACTAGAAAACATAGCATTGCATTTAAGTTTGTAAATATTGAATTTTGTTTTTTCTGTAACAAAACTTATACATATAATCTTCTTAAGGTATCCCATTCCGACTATAACAGAATATTATCTTATCTATTATATTCCCACGTGAAGAATGGATTGTGTGAACCTCAAAGAGCTCGATCAAACAGCGTTTGACTTGATTTATGATCCCGATCCGCAGTCTCTTACGTCACATTCGTCGGGAGTGTAAAGCGAGATGGATTTCCTTAGGAATCTTAGTTCTACTAGAAACAAGTAGCGGAATGTTCTATAGTATATATCTAGTAGTATAGTCTTGAAATTGTTCAAGGCTAGTTATAAAATGTCTGAATTAAACCTTACTACCTACTGTATAACTGTACATAAGAGATATTTTTTGACAAATATTAATAAATCTTTTGCCATAAAATATGTAAATGAATTCATTATTAAGATGGGTAAGGATTTGATATAAACATCAATGTACTTAATGACTATTTATGATTTTAGTTAAAATTTAAAAAATATAACTAACATACTTCCTTTGGCTGGAGCTCTTACGCGTCATTTACTACGAGTATTCACTAAAATAAAGTTTAAAAAAATGCGTTTCGTAACTCTACATTCTTTTATACAAATGTGCATTGTAGTCTTTTATACTTAACACAAACAATTTGTTTAAAATTTTCATTCATTCAATGCGAAATTTCTTTTATCATATAATTTGCACTGTAACTGAAAACAAAATAAGGGAGCTACATTCTTGTAAATTAACGAATTTATGGGGCTAAGGCTCGCGTGGAAGGCTTTCAAATAAATGTATGAGATACATTCGGAGCTGACTGCTAACTTGACATTGATATACGAGCTACTCCCATCTCCTGATTTTTCCTACTATATACCAGTCTTGACCTTAAGAAAGTATCAAATTGGATCATTATTTAATTCAAACTTTGAATGGACTTATTCAGCTGACTGAACGCCATTGTTACAGGCATGAATTGAAGACAATTTTGAACTAATCTTCATAAAGTATCCGAAGTGGAACGATGGTTTAATGTTCTTAATTAAATCTGTTCTTATGGATCAACATTATTTTTCCTGTGATGGATTGCTATTATACATACAAATATTACTCATAATCACATATTGCTTATATTGACGCCTCTACGTCCTTAACAGGATAGGCAGATATATATCGCCACCTGGAACGTGCCTGACAAATATCTCTAGCTTCATTCACCCCAATAATCTTCTCATGCATACTCTTCTTTTCTTCACACTGCGTACACTCGCCTTGAGAAGAATGTCTCCAATTAGATCTTTATAAGATATAATACAGTAAAATAAGGGATATGTTGGTTCAGTGTGATTGCGATTACTCACGAGTTGGCCTAATGAGAACTTTATAGACATGCTGACGATAGAAGTACTTATAACCCTAGAATCTGTGTGAGGAGGTGTATGTATGACAATCATTCGAAAATGGCAATCACTTTATATATATAGAAGTGACGTTTATATAATATGTGTATAGTTAAATAGTAGGGTTAAGTATTTATATTCTCTAACCACATTAGTATAAGCAATAAAATGACCTGATGTTCTTATATAAAGGCTTGCATAATTGCTAAAAGAGCATACATAACATTTATCACGTACATAGTTATGTGCAAAGGACTTGAACGTTGTTTCGAAAGCCTTCGCTTGTTTGAAAACCCAACATATTCGTAGAGGCATTAGTGGTTTACATTGAGTGACCTAAGTATTGAAACTAATAGTAAAGTTATAATAAGTATATGACAATGATATGAGTGTTGTTGAGCATGATCAGGAAAACTTACGTAGTAAAATACGTAGAGTACCCTTCGCTCTGTAGAGAAACGGGTGTGATGTCTATGTACATGTATGTATGTAGATACCTGCTTCATGAAATATAATTTGACTACAGTGAAGCTTAACTATAAGATAATAATCTTGGCTTACACAGCTAGCTTAAAAGTATCACGTGAACGTTTTATTTTTAATGTAATTACGGTTTATCTCAAGTATTTATCTTAGTTATGATAAAAATTAGAAAAGATTTTCTCTACTCATTACTGCTTGTAAGTGAACTTATTATGTAAATGCAAAATAAAGTTGTTTGAAATTCACGCAAGATATGAAAGTATTAAGATTTTGTTTGGATAAATTTCATTGTATGATTCCACTCAGAATATAATGACATTGAGACACATGAAATAGTTTTTATTATGCTGTACGTTCTTATGCATAAATTGGTCACATCAATTCTATGTACATTTCTTATGGTTCGATTCCCGGTGGAGGCAGAGTTAAGACCTACGCTTCTTCTGCTCTCCAGTCTGGTTGTTGATTATATGTATATGTATTTATCTATATATAACAAGTATATATTTCTTAAATATACGTTGACTAGTACCGTTAACACAAGTCTTAAATGTACTTAGCAAGAGGCTAGTTCACTTGGTGTAGTAATGTGCAAATTATTATTATTATGGTAATTGAAATTGACAAAATACAACCATTACGTAACATTTTTGATAACATATGGCATGAATGTATATGAATTATAAGTACTCAGATTTTAAGCAACGTCATATCAATTACTTTAACCAACGCAGTCGTTATAATTACGATATTGATCTCTACGTTACCAAGCTTAGAAGTAAGATTATCTGCCTACCCCTGTACAGGGAACCAGGTGTAATGTGTTTGTATGTATGTATGTTTAGAAGTAAGATTTCTTTCATTTAAACTACATTAGTTTATTAAGCTTAGCAAGGTGATGGGAGCTTTCGATTGAAACTGCATCCGCATTGACAACGCTTAGCTATACAAAACTCATTATCACAAAGTTAGCACGTATTCAAAAATCACCCAACAATAGACACTAAATAGACTCCTGATAGCCTGTCTATTTGTGACCTTATACGTCGAATTTTGCCTAACTTTTAAACACAGATAGACGTGTTATTGGGATCTGACCTCAATAGTCTATTTTCACGGATGAAATGCCTAATGTACAATAGTTGCTTTGAAATGTGGGGGGAGGTTTGCTACTGTGGATAAGAACTTTTGGTTTATTCCTGAAATCCCCGTTGAATATCTCAGAGATTGAGACAGAGCCAATATTAGCTTTTAATGGGGTATTGAATCGCATTATTAATTATTATTTTACACAATAAAGATTATCAACGGGGACATCAGAAATAACCCATACTTCAAATGAACAGTTGCAAATTTTCCTACAAACATAGAGCTTTGAAATGTGGTGGGAGGTTAGCTTTGATGGATAAGCCATAGTTTTAAGAGATTCGAGATTGATACTCATGATGAATAACTAACGGGACTTATCATAAGTTTTTATATAATAAAGTTACCTTTTTTAACCTTTTCGGCCACGTTGCAGCAGCCATGGTCACTTGCAGACTGAGTCTGTAACTTAGCAACTTACGCGATAAGTCCCGTTAGTTATTAATGATAAGCCATATATCATACCATAATAAGGCTTTATTTTCACAGCTTCGGAAGCCGGTTTCGACGCTGTCGATCCCTGGCGCCATGAAGGCTTACGCGGGGGGCGGGAGAGACGCGGGGGCGGAGGAGGCAGGCGTGGCGCTGGTCGGCGTACACAGTGAGTACCCGCGCTTCGGCGAAGAGAGAGCACTGGGCGGGGGTACCTACAAAGGAGGGGGTACGGCGAAGCACAAACCGAATATAGGATATAGGTGAGTGGTGAGGTAGAATTGAGGAGTGAATTTAGGTTGAGGGAAGAGTGGGACAAGAATTAATTGTTCTTTGTCTGTGTGTAATAAATGAAAGTTGAAGATATCAAGTGTATTTGTGATTATAATATATATAAAGAAGGGTTCTTGATAACTTTTTAAATATGACTTTAATTAAGATAAATACAAATAAAACTAAAAAAAGGTGAAATAAGTCAATGTTAGGAGAATGAGGTAAGGTAACAGCACTTAAAATAGTTAAATTACCTTCTAGTAGGTATGTGAACGAAATTCTCCCAGTATAATATCACTAAGACGCAACTTTTGATCCCCGGACTCTACGGATTAGAGAACAAACAAAGAGACTTAAGGCGAGTTTAGACTGACAAATTCAACGTGCAAACTCTACGTGATATCCGAAAGCATACCAACCCGGTTTTAATTAAAAAGTTTCACGAAACGCTGCAAGGAACGCGCAGTATTCCTAAAATTATCCATGAAATTTCACTTAGCTTGGAAATAGAGATTTATGATGAAAGACAAGTTGCGTATGCCGCTCGAATAACATTGAATCGATTTAGTTAAGATTTAGTTACAGATTGTATTCAAATTTTACTGCCACTTTTATTTCATATTACTTTTTTCTGTTAAGTAAAAGTGTGTCGTTAAAAGCACCTATAAAAGAGTACTGTGTATGAGGAGGTGCATGAATGTCAATGAAGCGAGAGGATTTTGACTGATGGGTATCCGTGATATGTGCATATTTCGTCTGTAGGGAAATAGGCATGATGTGTATGATGTATGTTTTGAAAACTTATTGACACTTTTCCATACTTTAAATATTATTAATTAGAAATACGGTCACTAATTTTGGATTACAAATATGCAAGTTTTTCTTTCTGTCCTTTGCATATTCTTTATCTATTCTGTAAAAAACTCGCTCTACATCTGCCCCCTTTTTAAAACAAAACCCAAAGTTACTAACTGCGAAATTCACCCTCTCAAACTATCTTTCGAAATACTAGAATAAAAAGCGAAAGTGATAAACTGCGAACTTTCATCATAGTTGTCTTCTAAGTGACTGGTGATGGCAAACTATTTTCATTAAAACCCACCCCGCAAAAGCCTTGAAGGACCTAAGTCGGGTCAATCCGAAGTTGAGGCTCTCACGGAATACAGAAGAGCTTAAGGAGGCTGTTTGTCTTGGAACTAATGCCGAAAATTTGCTCTATTAGATTTTATTGGTAAAGTTCCCTATAATGTTTGGTGGAAGATGCTTGAAGATTATGAAGCATAGGTGCAAAATGTGTTTCGGTGAGATATTAATTTATTAGACAAGCATGGCAAATTAAAATGCTGAAAACAAACGATATTACAAAAATAAGTACTTTTAAACTATTGAGACGTAGTCAGGAGTTATCCAAGTCTGCAATTGTGTAATTAATGGTTCTATAGTAACCTTAAAAAATACATTACCGTATAGGTTAACATCATATAAAAATAGTGATTAACACTTCATTCAAAACCTAAACGCAAAAACTCCATAATCGTGAGTGAGATACAACATCGGGGTTAAAATATTACATTTGCGGAATAATTGCAAAACAATTACCATACTTATGAATATACAACGAAGTGCAAACAAAAAGCGGAGCAAATAATGCAAAATTAATCGGATTACCCTCGGGAGTTGTGACGGAAAAGGTTCATTAATAATAAAGTGGCTGTATTGTGACGGTCATCGTTCCGGAAATACCTTTTTGGCCTTGCAGTGACATGCATGGGTGAAGGGTAGATAGGGTATCAAGTCATAAAACGTTAGTCATACCTGGAAATACATAGGTTCACGTTAATGAGTTTGAAGTTTATAGATTGATAGAATATCGTCGTCGATTTGTCACTCATAGCACGCGTTATTTACGAGGCTCACATTGTGTTAATTAAAGGCGGCTTGGATATGAATTGTTTGAACTATCAAAGCAGATCATTTGATTGTTTCCTCTGATGTCTTATATAGGATTGGTCTTCATATATAAATTACACTACTTATGGTATCTATTTACAGAGGAGAGAAAAACTATGGGTCTCTATTTAAAAAAAATTATATGCTATCTCAATATTTTTCATATAAAACTGAGATTTTTGGCAAAAAATATTTATTTCCTGTAAATATTATTGTATAGTTTTATAAACTTGTCTCAAACACAATATTTTTAACTTAAAACTGTGCCTTTTGGACGAAAAAATTATTGATTTCCTGTAAATATTTTTGTATAGTTTTATGAACTAGTTTGAAAGAAAATCTCCCTATTTTCAACATAACAATCGAACAACTATAAACTGTTAACGAATCGCTTTAAATCAACAAGCTCGTCGAGTTAGCTTGAAGTGTTCAATTATTTCCGATTTTTCCAAGAACCCGCTCGGCGCTATAGCAGATTGTTTTACTGAAGCAGTATAGCGGATCTCAAATGTCATTAATGATGAATGGGGCGAGGCCAAACAGTAATGAACCAATTACGTGAAACGTGTAACCTATATTATTTACAACGTGGTAGGTATAAATCATAGGGGCGACCTTGAACGATGACAGAAATACCTATCACATCGATTTTGCCACTCGAATCAGAACGCTGTAAAAAATCAAGTGCTACGAAGAACGTTTGATTTATTGCATAAGTTTTGTCAATAATACTAGTAACTCGTAGACTTTTGTAACTTTATATTAGATTGAAATCTGGGAATAGAATATAACTACTGTCTTCTCGGCATGTCGTAAAATATATGGCAGTAATTTTAAAGTTTTTATTACACCACGAGAAAATAATTTCACTTCAATCATATTTTGTATAAAAATCTTTTTTCTGTATAACACTTATGGACGTAAACAAAATCTAGAGGTTTGTAGGTATGCATTGTAATCATATAGGTAGGTATGTAACAATGACTCGTATAACTAAAGCCAGTAGGTACAAGACAAATCCATCAGTGTATTAAAATTCTAACTAAATGATTTTCTTTTACAGGTTAGGTAGAAGAAAGGCTCTATTTGAAAAAAGAAAACGAATAAGTGACTATGCCTTAGTTATGGGAATGTTTGGAATTATTATTATGGTTATAGAAAATGAACTTTCAAGCGCTAACGTTTATTCAAAGGTAAGAAAGAGTACTACATAATGAAAATGCATTTAATTTCCTAATAAAAGAGTAAGTTGTCAAATTAATACTTTATGTGATAAAAAAACTATGATTGTTAGTATACTAAGGAAGTTATATTCCTATGTTTAACACTGATCTAGGCTATGGTTATTCAATAATGAGGTATTATCTAATTGTATGATAAAAATCTCTAATCTCCGCAAGGGATCATGGTCATAACGTACATACATACATATATTAACGCCTCTACGTCCCTAACGGGATAGGCAAAGGTTAACGATCGCCACCTGGAACGATCGTCAGAAATCTCTCTTGCTTCACACCCATTAACCTTCTCATACATGCTCTTCTGTTCTTCACAACTTATATGTAATTATGCTTTTGTTTGTCTTTCTCAGGCGTCCATATACTCCCAAGCGTTGAAGACGCTTATATCAATGTCGACTGTGATTTTACTTGGCCTAATTGTTGCGTATCACGCTTTAGAAGTACAGGTGCGTATACCTTAATTGCTCTTGATGAAAGGATGTGAGGTGGAACAATATTCGTAAACGTAGCTTCAAATTTTCTATGGTGATAGTAATAATAAAGGAGTAAAATATGAAAGGAGGTCATGACCTCGTACAGTTGTTTGTATTTGATAGATATGGGAAACAAAAAGCAAAAAAATGATCGTATTATACTTTGAATATTTACCTTCACACATGTAAATCATTTTTTAACCTTTGTTTAGTCTATATTCAATTAATAATTTGATTGTCATGGAACAGAAACAAGTCAATATTAATAGTTGTAAATGGCGACACGGCTCACCACGTATCACATTAGGTGCTGACTATCTTACAAACCATAGAATTACTAACTGTACAATCGCAAATATTGTCACTAGAAACTCTGACTACTCGTCACTCAATTGCGTATCCGCGGAGATGGACATTAAGACTTCTGGATATAAGAAAATCGGACATAAATTATAAATCACCTACTTATGTCATTTTACTTTCATTCATACCCTTCACGACTTGTGTATGCTGACTCCCTTTTTTATTGTGTCGGAGTAGACAGAAGCTTGAATGTCCATTTCGAAAATTTCGAAAGTCTAACATGCCCTCGTATGGTATGAGTCACTCAAAGCCCGTGTTTCACTAGATAGACAGCACCCAACGTGATAGGTAGTGAACCGTATCGTCGTATAGGCAGTGGCCGTATATTACCTCCCAGACAGGTGCTACGATGTTTTCTCTCACAGTGACAGTAATTTTACTTTCCTTTCCAGTTATTTATGATAGACAATTGTGCCGACGACTGGCGGATAGCCATGACGTGGCAACGAATAGCCCAGATCAGCTTGGAGCTGGCTATTTGCGCGGTTCACCCCATCCCTGGCCAATACACGTTCACCTGGACTACTAAATTGGCTAACAAAGGAGGCGTTATAGGCGTTGAAAAGGTAAGAAAAAGTTATAGAAATAGGGCAGACTTAGGGGAATATTGACTGAGCATGGTTCGATACGTATTTTAATAACAGGGGTGAAGTTAATAGCGAATATGTTTTTTGTTGAGAAAACATGAATTAAAATAGGAGTATGAGATGGTTTAAATATAAATTAGTTGCCATTATCTTGTTTTTTGTAGATTTAAGTATAGTCCTAAGATTTTACTGTGATTCACAATTCTTAAAAAGCTAGGATACAAAACATTATGTCTCCATGAAGTTAGGTAAATAAAATTTAAGTTGTAGGAAAATTACGTAGTATTTATTTTTATTGATGTGAATATTTCTTTCGTAGGGACCAAGTTATAAGCTTATTCAGGTCTGTATGGTTTGGGAACTTCCACAAAGTGCCGTGGAATGGTCACAAAAAGCATGCGTTTTCGTGAATGTCCTTGGGTTACTAACTCAGTCACATAGTTTTCAATTCTGTGCCGTTAGCACAAATGTCTTTTGTGGGTTGTGTCTGTAAAATTTTGATCCTTAATTAGATAGTATACTTGTGAATTGTGCCTGAATCAAAAACTTAGAATTTTCAACTCAATTCAACTGTTAGAACCACTATGCACATACATATTTGTACTTACATCACGCACAAGTTACATTTATTTCATGAATGATTCTTATTTGTTTTAAGTAATATTTATGTACAAGAAAAACGTTTAAAATTTTATTCCAAATTATACTTTATAATTGTAAGTCGCATATGTACAAACAAGGAAAACAAAAATATACATTTTACATGAATATTACGAAAATAAATTACACAGACTAGCACGAGACATATACATTACGTAACATAAATACAGACATCAAAAGAGACATAATAGAGATCGCGCCACATACGGTGGCAGTTGGAGGCGTCGCCACAGTCGCGTAATTCAGTGTTACCAGTAAACACGCCAAAACTAGCACTCACTGTGCCATACGGCTCGAAACATTATAGGTTTCATTTGTAACGATCTTTGGTTGCAGAGCTATAAACTCAAATAAAACAAATTAATATATCAAAGTCAAAATATGTTTATTATACTATTTCAAACATGATTAATAATTAACGGGACTTATCCTTCTTATTATATATTACATATATTATGTGTTCCTTCACTCTGTCCGCAATAGACCGTTTAGTCTGTTCGACATAGGATTTCCCACAGCTGCAATCAATCTTATACACACCCTTATATCTTATATCATGAGTATAAATCGCGAATCTCTTAAAACTATTATTTCAAACATGGCACTGAGCATTGTCTTTACATATTTTTTACCGAGGTTAGATCAGCGGAGACCCTAGCTTGGAGAAGAACTAACAAGAAACTCCGGAAATCAATTTATTATAATCACCCTTAACAAACATAAAAATTACAAAGAGTGGGCAAAAAACACAACGCTGGTAATACTAAATTTACTTTTCATACAAAATAACACGCAATGGCGGAAACGTCAAATTTAGTTCCAAGTTTGGCTACTGCCACCGTATGTGGCGGGTACTCTAGTTCTCTTGTAGAGATCGCGCCACATACGGTGGCAGTTGGAGGCGTCGCCACAGTCGCGTAATTCAGTGTTACCAGTAAACGCGCCAAAACTAGCACTCACTGTGCCATACGGCTCGAAACATTATAGGTTTCATTTGTAACGATCTTTGGTTGCAGAGCTATAAACTCAAATAAAACAAATTAATATATCAAAGTCAAAATATGTTTATTATACTATTTCAAACATGATTAATAATTAACGGGACTTATCCTTCTTATTATATATTACATATATTATGTGTTCCTTCACTCTGTCCGCAATAGACCGTTTAGTCTGTTCGACATAGGATTTCCCACAGCTGCAATCAATCTTATACACACCCTTATATCTTATATCATGAGTATAAATCGCGAATCTCTTAAAACTATTATTTCAAACATGGCACTGAGCATTGTCTTTACATATTTTTTACCGAGGTTAGATCAGCGGAGACCCTAGCTTGGAGAAGAACTAACAAGAAACTCCGGAAATCAATTTATTATAATCACCCTTAACAAACATAAAAATTACAAAGAGTGGGCAAAAAACACAACGCTGGTAATACTAAATTTACTTTTCATACAAAATAACACGCAATGGCGGAAACGTCAAATTTAGTTCCAAGTTTGGCTACTGCCACCGTATGTGGCGGGTACTCTAAAACAACAAATGTTTGTCATTGTCAATCAATTCACATATCATGTAATACTAAAAAAAAATATGTAGGTGGCACTACTAGTAGAAAACATGTATTATTACGGAGTGAAAATTCTTTTCCAATGTTTATTTTTATAACTTAAGAGTCATATCAAACACACACAATTAAAAAGAAATCGTTATGTATTTTGATCGTGGCATAACATTTTAAGTTCTATTTCTGAAACCAATTATATATAACCTTTAACTTTCTTGATTCTTAAAGGTTAGACAAGAAAAAGTATTAGGTTACTCGTACATTGTAATCTAAAATGAACTTTCAGAAAAAATAAAGTCTAGATGTTTTCTTTTTATAAAAAAAATAACTTTTCACTTTCCATTTTTATCGTTTCAATTAGTAATTGTAAAATGAAATGAAATGAATGAAATTAGTAATATGTAATATAACATAAATATACTTTCCGTATAAAAAATATGTAAAACACATCTATAAATACATATTACTCCAGTATTTAACGATGTAGAGAAATTATGGATCTATCTGATTAAACTTATTCATATTAATAGGACGACCCAAAATAACAACGAGTAGAATATAAACAAAAATATAAAATATTTATTTAGTAACACCAAAAATATAATTCAGATTCCTAGGAAACTAAACTTCTACGTATATTTAAACTCCCCGGTACTATTGTGCTTTCTCAGATTAAAGAACTCATATCTATGTACATTTACTTTACAGGTACCCTATGACGTCACGCTCTCGTTGCCGATGTTTTTCAGACTATATCTCATATGCCGAGTAATGCTCTTACATAGTAAACTATTTACGGATGCATCATCCAGAAGTATAGGCGCTTTAAATAGAATTAATTTTAATACTAGGTAAGTATTAAGAAAGCTCTGTTTAAGTTTAAAAACTATAATAATAATTGTATTTAGAATGCGTTACTATGCGATAAAAAAAAAACTCGGACTTATAAATATATGGTCTCACATGATAAAGGCAAACAAGCATTGCATAATTGACATCCTTACATATATACCAGGTTATAGGTAGTTTAACTTTGAACTTCGTTTAAATATGGAACAAAAATTTTTGTACAAAATTTTATTGCAGTTTTTGCGTATTTGTACGATTATATGACAAGTTTTTGATATTATTTTCCAGATTTGTTCTAAAAACCCTAATGACCATATGCCCTGGGACAGTATTACTAGTCTTCATGGTATCTCTTTGGATAATTGCGAGTTGGACACTTCGTCAATGTGAACGGTTAGTATTTTTCCTTATGTGTTTTGAGAATTTTTACTACAACAATGCTTTTATGCTAGAATCGATTTTGAATTATCTATGTAAGGTTATAATAGCTTTATTTCATTCGAAGCTCATCCATTTATATTCTATTTTTACAGTTCATTGTGCTCATTTGTTTATTGGACGACTGTTGCCAATTCCGGCATGCAGTAAGCTTTCTTTTGTAAAATTGCGTTTTTTTTATTTGCCTATCCCATTCGTTCATAGATTTCGATCTTATTTCGTTTAGCTGGCTCATAGTGTTCATACCAAATCTAAAAAGAGTTTGACTTTGACCATACTGTTTAAAACTATTGTGACTCTAGAGTGAGTCAATAATAGCATCGATAGATATTTATCGTGATGTACAGCACTGCACTATAGATTACACGAAACATGGCGGGTGTCTTCGCTCAATCTCACCCAAAACTATAAAAGTAGAGAAACAATGAAAACACAGTGTGAAAATTAGTTATACACTCAAATCCTGTTGCAAAACAACAAAATGTTCTTCACTCGCTGTTCAAGCGTCTAGTAGTGCTTTTTGTGTACTAAGAAGCGATGTTAATTTGATTTACGAACTTGACTGACGCTTTTCGACACGCCTATAAATTTCTCGTGAGCTTTGCCCTATTGAGTGTTGTTTTCTAATGTAATACGAGTTTTCTCTTTAACGCTCTTCCCTTTCCACCCCGCCTAGATGTTGGTACATCTAGCCTCGCATGGTCGGGTATCTGTGTACGTGTCACGTAATTTGAGAAGCGACTTGAGTGTGTAGAGTGCACGTTGTTGGAAAACCTTCATTGTACAAAAGTTATTAGAACGCATCGTCTTGTAGAGGTTGATCGTATCATTCGTTCTGTGGGCATGCTAAGATAAATGTGTAGGCTATCATTGATTAGCTAAACAAATGATTACCCTTATCTTAATTGGATTTGTGCTCTGTTGGGATTACAATAATTGGTTATCGTGTGGCGTCCGGCCTCGTCGGTTCGTTTTGGCTCTCAGGTTCCACGATGAAGACCACGCGAATTTACTAAACTCAATGTGGCTGACTGCTATAACGTTCCTCTGTGTGGGCTACGGCGATATCGTGCCCAACACCTTCTGCGGCCGTGGCATTACGCTAACCTGCGGTATGGTGGTATGTATGACAACTAGGTTAACCCAATCAGACTAGATGCTATCAGTAAAGAGTGCGAGTGTCCTAGGCATCGCAAGAGAGCTTTCGCGCTTGCCTTGTCTATTTAGGTGGGTAAAGGTGAGCCATTTTATTTCTCAATCCCTTCCGTTCTTCTCTTGAATTTTGTTATCAAAGTCAAACTCTTCAAATAGCTTTACAACATTAGGGATCTAGTAACATTTTCTAAGTTTGATTTAATGATTTGGTTATAGATAAGTAGGATCGCTTCAGAGCGTTATGACTTTATCTGTTAACGGTTCGACGATTTGCAAAAGATGTGCTAGCTAAGTAAAAGGGATGTAATTTATTGACGATTCAGGTTTCACGACGAAGAACACGCTAATCTCCTGAATGCGATGTGGCTTATTGCGATTACCTTTCTCTCCGTCGGTTTTGGTGATATTGTGCCAAACACATACTGTGGCAGAGGTATAGCTGTAAGCACCGGCATTATGGTAAGTCATAATGAATAAATTAATGTTGGAGTTGACTGGAATTTGCCTTGATAATGTATAAATATGTACCCACTGAATATGAAACGAAATGTAAAATTGAAACACGCTTGTCGTTGTGGTACACGTTTTGTGATGAAATGTTAAAAGAGTTCATATTTTCATTTGAAATGATATGAGTTAAGTTAAAATGAATGTATCGTTGTTGAAGATGTTCAGTGTATGTTCACAAACTCTTAAATATCACTTTTTCGTGTGTTTGGAACTATTTATGTGACACATGTGCCTATTACTTGTTCACACTTTGACCGTTGTTACACTATACACATCTTGTCCACGATTTAAACGGTATTTGCTGTCGAATATGATGTTTTGTAAATCACGTCCATTTCCCTGTTAAACTGAGCTGTTCGTTCTAGAGTTAAGAACTGTGTAGAATGGAATGCTTTGTATTTTCTTCTTACTGTTTAGTACTCTATCTCACTATGACATTTCACTTAAATGCACATCTTATACGTTTGTTCTTAAAATGGCTCACTTTTCCTAAAGTTGTCGTTAACGTAACTTAGAATGCACATGATCATGTGCACAAAATCTAACTTAAAAAGTTCTACAAATAATTGATGTACTTATATTATTTTATGTTGTTTAACAAATTGCACTGGAGTTAGTAGTTTGAACCGCACATTGTTTTTGTTTTAATGAAATAATGCAAATTGATGTTGTCACTGTAAAAGGGGGCATAGATTTTCTTAATGATACTTTAGGTGATTATTACATTATTCTCATCATTTTTATTTTAAACAATAAATTCACAACGAAAAACTATTCCCTTTACATATGTGTGTGTGTACTTGTGTGATAATAAACAAAAAAATAACTAATTTGCATTGAAATTGAGGTTGTTTGATCGTCTTAATTAAATAACACGATAATTTCAGATAGCCTTAAAGTAGTGCAATTAAATAACAAGAATGTAATCGTTCACGCACTTATGAACTTCCGAATCTTTCATTGTACTTCTGTCAATTTCGAACCTTCAATCAGCAATTAGAAACCGGAATGAGATATTTCGATGCTTCTTCACGTCCGCTTGCATTTTACATTAAGATTATCACTTAACAGGGAGCTGGATGCACAGCGTTATTAGTCGCGGTTGTTTCAAGAAAATTAGAATTAACTAGAGCCGAGAAGCACGTTCATAACTTCATGATGGACACACAACTTACTAAAAGAGTAAGTATTACGTACATGTTATGTTCACCACAATATGTTGTTAATCTAATTAACAGGGGGCTGGATGCACGGCATTATTAGTGACCGTTGCCTCAAGAAAGTTAGAATTAACTAGAGCAGAGAAGCACGTTCATAACTTCATGATGGAAACTCAACTTACGAAGAAGGTAAGGTTGGTTGCACGGTAAGGTTACAACGACGGGTTGCTCCAAATTTATTTCTGTTCAAACTGATACGTAGCTTACAAAAATATTACCAACAGTTATATAAAAAAAACTACGTAAAAATAAACATAAAAATCAATCTTTTCTTTTTATTTATTTCATTTACAATTAATTCATAGTAAATTTAATCTGGCCAATGCATGCAACCGTTATTTTCATTGCAGAATATAAAATGAACTAATTACAAACTGGATCTTTTACAGCTGAAAAATGCCGCAGCAAATGTTTTAAGAGAAACGTGGTTGATATATAAACATACGAGATTAGTAAAAAGAGTCAATCCAGGACGGGTTAGGACGCATCAAAGGAAATTTTTACTTGCTATATACGCGTAAGTAACTGTTTAATCACTTGATAATACATAAGAAAAAAATATGAAAAGTACGTAAAAAATATGAAATGTACTACAAAAATATATGCTCACACTCAGCAATGCTTAGGTTAGCGATTATATTATTTTTGAATGCAATTCATTATAATTGATAAACTACTTTGTATTTTTTAAAATTAAAATACATATAACGCTAGAGAATATTTTGTATAACGTAGACTAATTCACAGTAATAGGATTTGAGATATAGTTACGTTTCTTCAACATTAATTTCTGTTTGCTCTACCGTAAGTATGTATGTATGAAATAATTAATCTAGATGCTAACTATAGTGATGCCATTAAGTATTTACGTTGTGCAATGAAGGAAAGTGCCCCATTCAATAAATAAGTTCATGGGGTGATAACATCTGCAATCGATAAAATTACTAAATGGGATGTATCAATTGATAAAATTAAATGATGTTATGTTGTTTTGGTTTCGTCAATATATCAACTTAGCTTTGGTAAGTTTAGTTTTGTTTTTTTGTTTGTAATTCGATGGCAGCAAAGTAATTACGGACAACTGCAATTTTTACAAAATGTTTTTTTTATAGAAAATAGCATATTATATCAATATCTAATGTTTCACGAAACAAACTTATATTTTTTTCTATTATTGTGGTTTTTTTCGGACGTAATTAAAGATATATACCCTCCTTTTTTTAAAACAAGCAACGTAAACAGTGACATGTAACTATGTCCGTAATTGCGCGGGAGTTTGCGGCCCCTAATCAGGCGTAAACAAGAACAAGCGGCAGTTGTCATGTTCTTGCGCGGACAGGTTATGTTTTACAGAAAAAAAATATTTAAAAATAATTTTTTTGAGTTGCACATGAAACTAGATGATTTTATATTAAAAAGAAAAAAAAAATAAGTGTGACAAGGAACAAAATACTGTTAAATATGGCAAAAAAGGCGTCCAGAAAGAAATTAACGACAGCACCGGTTTAACAAATTAATTAAACAGAAACTATGGAAAGAACAAGTTTATGTAAGACATTTATTTTAAATATATTTAATAACTTTTAATACGTTTTACTGTATTCGAAGTTGTTTTCGTTCTTATTTAGACTAATTCAAAACTTGAGGTTATTACGGCGTAAATGCAGATATCTGGCAGGTGTCATTATTTACTGCGGACGATACTACTCAGATGTCTCTATTTACAACCACTTCATACAAGCATTTAGATCGAAATTTATTTTTTCAGTTAATTCAGATACCGAGATAGCTCTTATACAATAAGAGGGCATCCTAGAAGAAATTGAAACGCAATCCCTAAATAAAAGATACTATATTATTATATTTTACGTCGTAGATACGTACCAGTCCCGTTCTAGTCTGTGACGTAACAATGCTAATTAGGTGGAATCTTTTGGGCGATGGGCTGGCAATCTGTCATCAATGTTGTATATGACACAACATCTCTAATATTTATGCTAAAAAGCTAAAGCTAAAAAGAGGATTATTATGCCTCCAAGGTTCTGTCCACCCCATATACACATCCATACATATTCACATTTACATCCATTACATTTACATCCATACATATCTTCATGCTCGCAAGTTCATAGATAGTACCATCCCTTGTAAAAAGGCATCCCTGTTATACAAAGTCATTCACTAGCTCCACAATCTCCTTATCAATTTCAACTTTACAATGTCCTTCCGTTCCTTTCTACTGTCATAACTTTCGCTTCATACCTCTCATCTTAAGTGCATGATCCACACACGTGAGCATTTCCTGCAACTCCCCAGCAGATGAAGCAAGTTGAATCTGGTCGTTTATTCAGCTCACCCATACGCTATCCCCAGTCTTTTTACTTAAAAAAATTTATCAATATACAACTTCACATCTTCGACTAGGGTTTGATAAAAGCAATTTGCTACATGAGGGATGAAACTGTGGCAAAAAGGGGTTCCAACGAAGTTGTCAGTTGCCCTTACGATTACATTAGAAGGAAAGCTGAAGAGGGTCTAGAATAACTACGGTGGTCAGAACTGGAACCGTATTGTTTTTCTATAAGTTTGTGTTTACGAATTACTTACGAAATACACCCACCTTGACAAGAATGTCTCCAATTTGATGTCAATAAGTTCTACGCGGCCTCCCCCGTCCGAATCTACCTTCCACTTTGGCTTTATAGATTCTTTTAATAATCCTCGTTTAATCCATCCATACATCAAACCACCTTAACATACCCTTCTCTATTTTCGTTTCTAAATCTTCTTTCATAGCACAACGTTCACGCATCACACTATACCGTAGCCTTTCACAGAACCTAACATTACACACGCTCCCGAGGGACCTCATCTCTACCACAATAATTTTGCTTTCATGATTCTTCTGCCAAACTCAGCACTCATTACCTAACATATTCGTATTTGCCATCGCTTTTTAGAAAAAGGTCATACATAACAAGAAGGAGACAGCGTCCATGCATTAATTTTCTAAAACTAAACAGATTTTCTGTCTCTAGAATGATACACCTGCGTTCGCTGGAGTAAATTCAATAATGAACCCTATGCAGTTGTTGAAGTGAGCTAAAACGAAATTCTGAACTTCAAAAGTTTCTAGAACAGTACCTACACATGATTAAAAAAACCAGGATTTGGTGTACGCGAAACATTGGTACAACCTAATAAGTCAGACATGATATCTTAAAATTACGATTTAGATATTTAGATGAAATGTATATTATGATCATTGAATGTTGCAAAAATGAAACCATTTCATTGGAACTCTCAAATTCTTATAATGCAGGAATATCAATCACGACTGCTAAATACAATGATTATGTCTTTGTGTTTGCAAAATCTAACCCCACCATCTGATCACAACTTCTTTAAGGAGTTAAAACATGGTCTAGGTGATGAAGGAGACGTTGACACTGATAAATAGTTCCTATTCAACCTACTTTGTGATTGAGACAAAACGAGAAGACTTACTAGACTATTTTATTTCATACATTTTCGTTTACTTACATTCAAATTTTTATTTTGTTTTCTACGTGAATAAGAAAGATAATTAATGTAATATATAAAAATAAAAACTATAATCAAATATAGTTCTAAATAAAGTTTAAGTTAACGAAAAAAACCCCTAATGTAGCACTAAAACAATTAAAATAAATAGGAATGCCATACTTTAACTGAATCTCAATAATATATTTCATTTTACAAGTAAATGATTGTAATTACATAGTAATATTTCTTGAGTTTTATGTATATTAGTATGAAGTAGATAAAGACGTGTTTAAACATTCCAGTGTTACTAAAGACATCTGCATTATTTGGCTAGAAAATATTACTTTGTCTTTACGAAGATATATAATTTATTTGTTTAATTAGTTTTTATACATATGTTTATGGTTTTTATTGCAAATAACGTGTTTATTTTGTATTAAAAAGTTTATTTAATTTTACAAAGTAAATAGAGACATCAGTCAGTTGTCTTTATTGCTTGATTCTATAATACAGCGTAAAAAAAAACAAGTACCGTATTTCAAAAACTACAAACTAATATAAAGATTTTTCAATAATATTTAATAAATAGTAATATGAAATACCATTCCTGAAAATTTCATAAACATTGTATGTATGGTTTAGAAAATACACCGTTTTTTCACGTTTTTCGCTCCCCTGTAAAATTGCGTTTTTGTAGATGTCTTTATACACTTTGCTGCCATCGAATTGTTTTGTGTTATATGTTTTTATTACTATGTTTTCGATGATGTTGAAACAAGACGATCACCTTGTATCGTTTTTTGTTTTATTTTTTTATTTTAAAAATAGGGATGGGCTCATTTTTTATCACTCTCGATTTTTAGCACAAATGTTCAAACTTTTGAATTCGATAAATTACGTTGCGTGACCATAATTTATTAAATAATATGTGAAAATGAACATGTATTAATCAAATATTGTTTTTCTAATTTCCAGCTTGAGAAAAGTCAAAATGGACCAACGTAAGCTGATGGACAATGCAAACACCATAACAGACATGGCAAAAGTAAGACTATAGTGAGATTTAGCAAATTGCTTTGCTACACTCATCAATTTCACTTTAGCTCATTATTAATAATACTAATTTATAGTGCATGTAGATTCATTAGAATGATTAATGCTAGAGCTCGCTAGAACTAAACTTTAGAATAAATCGTAAAAAAAACTCTATGTTAGAATTCAGTCTCTAGTTGTAGCAAAAAAGTTAGCGTGCGACAGAATTTAATATGACTGTTCACATTGTAAATCTTAGATATGTGATCGGTCCCGATAAATTCTATGTAATCTTAACGAAGATGAATCCTAGTAGACGGATTGATCTTACTTTAGTTTCTAAAATAGAATTCGCATGATGCATGAACAATAGTTTATATTAACTTATTTGTTTGATTTAATTAATAAATTAAAATTTTCAAAATTGCATGTGTATTTGATTGTACATAGAGAGTTCTTTTAAAAGAATGTAATACAATTTGACTTTCACATTTTATCAAATACAAAAAACATTTTCGAACACACATTTATAACCTAACATTAGCATCTTTTCCAAGCAACAAAACACATACTGAACAAAGTAACAATCGTAGAGCCAACAACAAGTAAGGAGCTACAAAGCGATTGATTTCAGAACCCCATACTTTTGCAGACGCAGAACACGGTTTACGAGATCGTGTCAGACATGAGTACGAGGCAGGACGCCATCGAAGAGAGACTTACCAGCTTGGAAGACAAGCTTGCGGCGTTACAGGTATTATTACAGCTATAGTTTTTCACACTCACTCGTACATATAACACTCGCGATTTATACTCATTTTATTTACTATACCAGACCGGGTCATATCACGATAAATTAATAAAGATATATGTAGATACCTTTATATAACCCGAAGCGACGTTTCGATCCATAGAACGATCGCGAGAAGATATTTTTATTAATTTATCGTGACAGATCTGGTCTCACATGGTAAAAAAAAATATTTACAGCTTTCTCAAAGTGTTCTCTGAAGTATATAGATTGTAATTTTGAGGTGAAAAGGCATTGTGACATTTATAATATTACAATTTCATCCTTTAGTAGCAACTTACAATCATGAAACAGTAGTAAATAAAGAAACACGAGGAAACTTTCATTTTGTTATAGATACATAGGTTAAGATTTGCACACAATAAATCAAATGGTAAGTTTGGGTACTGCCCATCCGTAAGAGAAAAAATACTAATAAACTTTTTCACCCTAAGCCAAAAAGAATAGGATAGTCAGAGGTAAGAAGGTGACCATAAATATATTATCTCTCCGATATTCAATCCTTACAATGGACAGGAGACTAATATTTATATATATTCCACATACATTTGTTAATCATATCAACTATCCCCCTTTCCAGGAGCAAGTAAACACCCTCCCAGACGTAGTGGCTCGCTGCCTGCAGCAGTGCTGGGACCGAGCGGAGCAGCGGCGGAACTTCCTGCATCCAGACGCAGCCGCCGCGCCTGCCCCGTCCTCCTCAACCATCGTCACGCATGTGCGGTGAGTGGCTAGCCATAACATACGCTTCACGACAACAGTACACAGTACAACCTCCAATTTTTTTATTATGGTGGCGTAGTCACGAAAGTTCGCAAGCTTGAAGACCCAGTTTCGAAGGTTTGTTAGGTTCGAGCCATTTAAAGCCGGCGGTTCACTAGATAGAAAATACTCAACCTGATAGGTAGTGAACCTTATCATCACATACAGGCACTGACTAAATTAGAAGATAGATAGAAGATGATTTAAATTCCGTAATGGTATACTTCTAACTAGTTCCCTTCTTGTCAGTGGGTGACTAAGAACTGAGGGGCTTCGACTAAATAATTAGGAATAAATCCCTAATTATTTAGTAAAATAAAAGGAAGGCCATCTGTTGCCATATTCGTTCGAAACCTATCACCAAACTTTATTATCACAGGTTCAGTTTAAAATACTGAAGGTGATCAAGAATTTTTGAGGTTTTCTTAATTCCTTTAAGAGCTCAGCGATTAGCGACTACTATTGAGTATGCCGAGATATTTTATAATAATTATAAATATTAGGTGTTAAAAAAAGGTCATCGTTTTCTAATAAGAACATTCTTTGCTTAAAAATCTTAATCGCTACGACGATCCACTTAAGCTTTCATCAACTTTTAAAGGATTAACGCTCGAATATCTTGTGTGATTATACAGCTTGACAAAAAACTCAACAATCTTTATCTCTTCTCATTACAGACCGTTGCAGACAGCGATTCACAATCAATGGCCGCCGAGCCCCTTGTTGCAGCCAGTGATAGCGCGCGCCCACTCCGCGGGAGAACCCTCCACCATCGGCCCCAGCCAGGCGCAGACCTCCAGCCATCCCTCCCTCAGCTCTTCTCCACTCACCTCCAGGCCTCTTCCACCCAGCTGAGTACCGCCTTTCAACCCCGAAGTATTGTGCTGAACACGAAGATAATCATCGATTCACTACACGCAAATCAGAAAGGTGTTCAGAATCGATAATTACGGTGGTTTACTTCTGTGTTGCTAAGTTTCGGAAGTTTTGGACGTTTTAATTTTAGTTCTAGATAGTGAAGGAACAAATGTAACAACGTGACAATGTAGTATTAAATTTCTATGCTTGATAGACAATAGTTTTAAGTGTAAGGTAGTGACATCTTGTGATATAGGAATGGAAGCGTTAAAGGTCGAGACGAGTTTACGTGTATGAGATAAAAGACCATGTTATAAATGAAATTAATTGAAGTAAATGGTTTAAAGACCCAATGAACCTAATTTTAAGTATCATTTAATATCAAAAGTTTATGAAGTGTCCTACTAATCAAATTTTTATGGGTGTAACTGAATACTGGGTTTCCAGATATCCAAATAACAATGATTTATTAAATATTATTTGGTTACATATTTAAAAAATCAATATTTTGTCTTATAATATCATTGTTATCCCTACAGTTCAACAGCACTTTATAATTTTGTAAACAGTTTGAGTGAATTTCATTAAATTTAAAAGGAATATTATGGATATAAATATAAGGTTACGTTCCAAACGTATTAAAATCATTGTACAGTATAATTTTAAATTGAAGCCCCAGGATTAATTAAACAATTAAGATTTACTTAAATTATTAACTCCTAGATTAAAATTACATGCAGAACAAAACACTTGGCACAATTTAGTTATACTGCCAGCTCGTAAGAAAAAGACAAATTCCTAATTATTTATTCTAAATATAAGACGGTTAAATGATTTAAGAATATTGTTGAATATTTCAGACCTTTAATACAATAAGTATTATAAAGACATCCAGTAGCAAAATGCAGTCCTTTGAGTATAATATTATGTAAATTTAAAATAAATATTAAAGTTTTATTACACTAGAAACTCCTACCATTATAGACGTAGTTTTAAACACTAAAGTTGCTTTGTATAAATAAGTAAGATTGATGGCTGTCTTAATAGTGCCTAACACACTACGAAATATCGAATATTCTGTTTAAACAAAGTTTTTAACTAAACAATGTATATAGATTAATATTTGACATAAATTGTAAAAAATATTATTATATTACACATTATAAAATATACATATACCTGCTTACTGGTAAATAAATGGGAACAATTTCTTTCCTTCTAAAACTGTAACTTTCCATCGAAGCTTGTAGTAGGTAGGTATGTCATTCGATTGAAAATTCACTGATAGTGCCACAAACTATATTGTGCAGATGACAAAGTATATCTGTCCCTTATTATCTCTTTCAAATTCTGAGATATATATTCGACACCTCACGGAAATAATTTCCTTTAAACTTTTTTGTAGAGTTTGAAAATGATTTTGGATAGGACGGTAAAGAAAGTAATTTCAGTCGTCATTGTGTTTTCATACCTTTATTACATACGTACATAGACATTCACGTCCTTTAATCCCTTTCGGGGTGGACAGAACCTCTGAAATTTAATTTGTCTTTTTTTGGCATGAATATTGCATTGCGATGTCAAAATGGAGCATTTGTGACAGGTTACTAGCCCATCGCCCAATAGATTCTATTTACCCATAGTCTTTTAGTCGCATCCTACGACATGCCGGAAGGAACGGCAACTAGTTAGCATTCTTTTTACGTCCCAGCTAGCACGGGACAAAACCTTAATTCTACTGCACAATAGCGTGTTAATTCTGCTGTATTCTAATACCTTCTATATCAATATTGTAACTCGTTGAACAGTACTTCGCCTAAGGGGTAGACACTCAGGTAGTTTTGCAATCTGTGTTCAAGTTAAGAGAGCACTATTGTGAAAAGAGTAGATAGCTAATTCAAAGTATTTAGTCATTAAGTTATAAATGTAATTAATAGTTACTTATTCGACTTAAGCAATGACCAAAAGTTTATAAATCGATGAACATTTTAACCTTATTTAAGTTATAGTTAAGAGGCAGTAACGTTTGTAAATAATAGTTGTTTTATCAAATTTCAGTATAAATTAGTATGAATCAAGAAATAGTCTGATTATAACTTCACCTTTAATGAAATTAGGCTTGAGTTATTGCTTATTGGTGCATACAATTGGTTAATGAAAAAGATCATTTCATGTCTTCATTTTATCACAATCCCAAAATCTTTTCACACACTTTTAACTAATTTACTACTGCATTTATGAATCAACACTGCAATTTTGTTAAAAGACAAAAATATTTGACAAACATGTTACCAAATAACATTTTTACAAAGTTTCAGAACCACACTTATTTAAAAAAAACTCTACATACATACATATATTCACACCTCTTCCTTCGCAACGGGATAGACAGAGACTTCCGATCGCCACCTGAAACAATCCCGACAAATCTCTCTTGCTTCACTCACCATTAACCTTTCCATCCATTCTCTTCTGTTCATACATACATACAAACTCGACATACTACATAATAATCTTTGCATCGGATTTCCATTGATGAGTGGTTAGTCTCACGCATTTACAGAAACACTTTCTTTAGTAATAAACTTAAAACTAATGAAAGTAATTTAATTATAAATGAAATAAATAATTTAATTTATAATTAAATTATTACTGATTGTACGCAGGGACATACAAAACCATATTTATATCATATTGCTGAAAAGGTTATGATTTCTAATAAATTCTTGGTTGCGGGTAAAAATCACTATTCTAGTCATTTTACAATTAGCATTTTCAGCCTAATATACAGATAGCATTTTTGATTCTTGTTAATTAATTAGTGCGTTTCGTTTGATAGGTAGCCTTTGTTATTTATTGTTTTAACAGATTGAGTAGTTATGAAGGTAAAAGGGAATTGTGATTATTGTTGTTAAAAGAGTTCAGTTGAATAAAATGAAAATGTAGAAATTTTACTTACGTGTTTTACTTTGGGTCCCATTATACTATACATACTATGGAAATTCTACATTAGCCAGCTATAGTAACGTACTGTCTAGTCATCCGGGCATGTCTTAAAAAGCTACAATGGAGCATACATACATACACATCACGCCTGATTTTCTGTAGGGGGGTAGGCAGAGATCACGGATCCCCATTTGTCCAGATCCTGACAGACCCCTGTCGCTTCATTGACACTCATGCATCTTCTCATACACACTCGGCGGTTATAGGTACTCTTAACGTCACCTTTTTCAATATAGCGTCTATCTGACTATAATGTCTTATTAGACCGGCCCCTATGTAACCGCCCTTCTAGTTTACTCATATATATTCCTTTTGTCAATCTGCTATCATTCATATACAATGGAACAATCCATAGCTACCCTATTATTATCCTCTGCATTTTATTTGGCGCGATCAGCTAACCGTCTGAACACTAATCGTGAGGTCCCGGATTCGATTCCCGGCGGAGGCAGAGTTAAGAACTACGATTTTCTTCTGCTTTCCAGTCTGGTCGTTGATTATATATGCTATATATGTATTTATCTATATACAGGGTGGCGCATTCAAAACGGTCAGTATGGGGAAGTCTGAAACTATAAGAGATACGAAGATTTGTTCTTAGGAACCATGTCACCGATTTTGATAAAAAGAAAAACTGCATTCATACTTTCTTTGAAAAAACAACTGTATCCAGTACGGGGATCGAACCCGGTTGCTTTGAAAAAATAAATTGGCCCTTTTCACTTTTTCTTTTTAAATATCGATTGTGTAGGTCTTAAGCTGTAAATGTTTCTATGATACATGGTGTCGAAAATGAATAAAATGCATTGTTTTGGCATACTTTAGTTTATCATAGTAGGTTTTCTAAGTGTCTAAAATATTCATTATTTGTTTTCAATACAATATTCAACACGTTTAGGTAACGATCTTACTATTGAATTTTGTATTTTCATGTGGTGAATTTGCGTTACAATTGACTTTATTGCTACTTTTAGGTCTTCAATGGTGTCATAGCTTGTTTTGTAAAATTCATCCTTAACGTAATCCCACAAGAAATTTTCTAATATGGTTTAACACGTCACTTTAAGTGGACTTTTCAATTGATTGTTAATTTTTGATTACTGTACATAACAAAACCTCCTTAATGGATTTATGCAATGCTAATGCCATATGATATGGTGTATGTACCTAGTAGGCAAGTACAAAACTACAAACAACAATAGTGACAATTTTACATGTCTGTTGAATATTGTTACGGTGTATTTAAACTACTATAATAAACTAAAGCATGCAAAAACAATGCATTTTATTCATTTTCGACACCATGTTTCATAGAAACATTTACAGCTTAAGACCTACACAATCGATATTTAAAAAGAAAAAGTGAAAAGGGCCAATTTATTTTTTCAAAGCAACCGGGTTCGATTCCCGCACTGGATACAGTTGTTTTTTCAAAGAAACTATGAATGCAGTTTTTATTTTAATCAAAATCGGTGACATGGTTCCTAAGAACAAATCTTCGTATCTCTTATAGTTTCAGACTTTCCCATACTGACCGTTTTGAATGCGCCACCCTGTATAATAAGCATATATTTCTTAAATATACGTTGACTGGTAGCCCTAACACAAGTCTTAAATGTACTTAGCAAGGGGCTAGTTCAATTGGTGTAATAATGTCCTACAATATTATTACTATCCATATTAATATCATAACAAGCCTGAAAATTTTGCTAAAGACCAAGATGATGCTACATTTCCAAGATTCTGTCTTTTCTGAATGGGATTAAGTTATGTGAATGTATTAATATGTCTTACATCATTTGAATTCAGCTTACTTTGGTATTGATGTCAAACTACAAAAAACTCCTTTTTTAATCGAGACCTCCTCCTTTTATCTTGACTGACCTGTTTGGTGTAAAAACAGTGTTATAAACAAGTCATTCGAAGAACCGTATCGTGTGTATTCTATAAATTTCATGTTATATCAGTAAAAGAATCAATGATTTGGAAAAACCACGTGGAAAGTCTCAAGGAAAAAGCAAAATATAAAGAAAAAGATGATGATGAAGAATTGTGAGTTTATGGTTTACTTTCATTAATCAAAGGAAGTAGCTATATCGATTGACTTTGCATCAGTGGGTTCAAGGTTTAAATCCCGGAATAAAAAATAATTGCTAAAATGAAAATGGAATATAGAGAACTAACTTTTTTTCCACTGACTGGTTTTTTTAAGGGTTTTTAAATAATTTTTTTTAAGTTTATTTAATAATTTGTGTGATGATGCTAAAGGGAAAACTGCCTTTTCCTCAGAACAATACTTGTAAATACAAAATAGTCAATAAAGAGGTAATTATTGTCTCGTTAACTCGTGAGTACATGGTGAAAATATTTCTGTCTCCATAATTGTGGAGAAGCACACGCAAACCTTTAACAACCTCGGAAGGGTTAGAGTAAGGGCATTACCTAATAAAACATAGCGAAATATAGGCAGAGATCGGTACCCCAAATTCTGAAAAACCACTTTCACTTACACTCATACCTCCTTGCATAAGTCTAAGCCATAATAAAATTATGGTAATGTATAATGCTAAATTTTACAGAAGACAGAAAAGAGCTTATTTCACTGTGAGAAAACAGTCGTTGTCCATCGAAATTTTTGTAAGTGCAGTTGTCGGTATTGTGGTAATGCTTCTCGAGAATCAACTAAGAATATGGGCCGTCATCAAAAGAGTAAGTAGGTAATCTCGTAAACAGTTACACCATTGTTAGTTTGCTAATGAAATGGTTTTGGTCGAATACTACGGTGAGGGAAAACATTGTAGGAAACCTACCCAGAACAGGTAATAGTTAGTGCTTGTAAATGGCGACATGGATTACCACCTGTCACATTGAGTACTATCTGGTCAACACGTGGGTTCAAGGTGGCCATAGAATTACTACCTTCGCAATTGCGGATATGGACACCTGAACCTCTGACTATCCCGCAAAGGTTAATGGTTGGGAATTTTATTAGTATATTAATACGAGTATACTTTTTTAAAAAACATAATTACATAAACCTAAATTAAATTACGAATGAGTTGAGCATCTGAACGACAACCGTGAGGTCCCAGGTTCGATTTCCGCTAAAAACTATGCTTTTCTTCCGCTTTCCAGTCTGGCTGTTGATTAAATACGCTTTATATTTATTTATCTACATATATTTAATATGAATATATTTCTTAAATATACGTTGACTAGTACCCTAAACACAAGTCTTAAATGAACTTACCAAGGGGCTAGTTCAATTGATGTAATAGGGTTTTAAATATTATTATTATTATAATAGTTCAATTGGTGTAAAAATTTAAATATGATTATTATAACGAATCCACAAGCCAATAGAATAATGCTTAGTAAATTTATTTGTTTCCAGTCGTCAGGTACATCTCTGGCGTTGCTGTTTACCATTTCTGCAAGCACAGTGTATTTGATAGTTCGCCTTGTCAGTTACCACATCATTTACATTCAGGTATGTAATAACTAAATTTATAGTAATTAAAAACTAACGGGACTTATCTCGTATGTTTTTAAATAATAAAGTTACCTTTATTAACCCGACGTTTCGGCTACGTTGCAGCAGCCATGGTCGCAGCCGAAACGTCGGGTTAATAATGGTAAGTTTATTATTTAAAAACATACGCAATAAATCCCGTTAGTTATTAATCATGAGTATAAATCGCGAATCTCTTTAAACTACAAATTAATAGTAATAAATTTATACTAACATTATAAACCTGAAGAGTTTGTTTGTTTGAACGCGCTAATCTCAGGAACTACTTATTACTACCATTTATTGAGGAAGCCTTTAGGCTATATAACATCACCCTGCTACTAATAGGAACGAAGAATATAATATAAAAATCAAATTATAATTACAGTGCCATCTATGTTTCATATAATGAAAACTTCTGAAAAATAAAACTGTTGCTAATTATTAGATATTGCTTGTATTGTATTGTAATATATTGCGTTATTAATGCCTTTCGGAGTGGGGCTATGATGACATTGATGAGAAGTCCATTTGAACTTAGTGTTTTATTTACTTATTACGGCACGGTAACTAGTTAGCGTTCTTTTAGTGTAAAAGTTTAATTAGTAAGTGTAAGGATCCAAGGGCTGGAGCATTCTTCTCTCAAAAAAATAGCATTGATATTCAGAAAGGGAAAGCTATCAGTGGTTCGGGAACTGTACCATCGTATATATATATATATATATATATATATATATATATATATATATATATATATATATATATATATATATATATATATATATATTGTTTATTTAATAAGCCATTCACCACTAAGGTTATGTCGGCTTAAGTACACACACTGATGCCATGGCACATCACCAACGCCAAAGAAAGACGAAGTCGAAGCTGCAATTTTGTTCTTCCTTATTCTTCGGTTCGTTCCAGTTGAGGATCCAAATATAATACCAAATCAAACATATTTAGCCAGTTTGGCATCACAATTGACTTAATATTCAGCCGAAAATAATTATTTGTATTTTCAACTTCCACTGAGCTACTGACTTTGTTGACGATTCATAGACGACTCACTGACTACAAATATAATTTCTATATAATTTAATTTCTATTTGTAATTTATTTTTATAGTTTTAATTTGGTATAAAGGAATTACTGCTCTTGTTTTATAATAAATGAATTAAGAGTTTGAGTACCAAGGAGATATTATTGTTTCTCCAAGGTTCTGGTAGAAACGATTATATAAAAAGGCAAAAGCCTGCATGACTATGCTCCATCTGTGTATTGTATAGTATTCGCTACATTTCACAAACGTATTTTCACAGCAAAAAGGCACAAAGAAAATAATGTGCTATATGTGCAAAAACTAATCATAATTTTTTTTTTCGTATCTTGAACTAGGCTAAAAAGTCCTTAAGGAGTTTCGTGTTGCTTCTTCACCGAGCTGGCTTCCGAACATTTAACATTGAGTGACAACCGGTGTCAGACAAATGTTTTCTCTTTAGTGAATTTAGTGTGTTTAGATAAATACAAATTTGAGTTTGAAAGTTCTTTATAGGTATGGTGTAATTAATCTACTCGTTACAGAGTTATCTGAGTTGGAATCGTCAAACGGACTGGCGCATGGCTGTAAACCCTCGTCTCATTGGAGAGTTTTGTCTCGAGTACTTCATTTGCATGATACATCCCTTTCCAGGCATACATTACCTGCTTGGCAACCCAGACACTTTAGACATTCATCTAGCAATGGAACTGGTTAGTTTAAAGATATGCATACATACATACAAATCACGCCTGATTCCCTGTAGAGGTAGGCAGAGATCACAGATCTCCATTTTTCCCGATCTTGACAGACCACTTTCGCTTCACTGACACTCATATATCTTCTCATACACATAAATATATGCATGTCTCTATTTCCCGTTACTTTAAGCGGAGTATTAATAAAATAGTCTATGCAGACAAAAGACAAACTCGTTTATGACCACTAACCCTTGCGTTGTAGTCAGCGGTTCAGGTTTCCATCTCCGCTATCGCGGAGGCAGTATTCTAAAGCCATCGAACCAACGTCTTGATCAGATAGTCAGTACTCAATGTGACATGTGAGCTTTGTCATCATTTACAAGCACTAACTATCACCTGTTCGGGAAACCGTAGGTTTTCTCACGATGTTTACCCTCACCGTAGTATTCGATGCATTTCGTAGATGTAATTTTATTTCGAAAATGTACGAAGAAATCAATTAAACATGCTCAGGCAGGATTTGAATCCTGTACCCACTGATACAGAGTCAAGCCCCAAAAAAACTGAGCTACGTAAAATTCTGTAGTTTATATATATATATATATATATATTCACATCCTCTCTTTCACATTCCGATGCTTTCATGTCTTCAAGGTTCTGTCCAACCCGAAAGGGATTAAAGGACGTGAATGTAATTGTATCTAGGTACATACAATAAAATGTGTTTTTTTCCTATTTTCAGAACAAAACCTACGTATTATTTGCTTTACCAATGTTTTTCAGAAGCTATTTGATAATTAGAGTGATTTTATATAACAATAAGTTTTATCAAAACCTTCGCGAGAATACTCTTGGTGCGTTCATGAGAATGCCAATAGACTACAGGTACGTACATATCATACATACATACCATATCATACATAATAATATGATTGATGATTATAAACTCTTTTGGATAGACAAGAGTTTGCTTAGGAACTGTCCATGCCTCTTAGCGATATGCTGCTATGTATATCTATTGTGTAAACTATTACTGATATATTTTATCAGCTATGAAATCTCCTTGATCACTAACATTCATCTAAGTCTGTATACATACATATTCAATAAGTCCCTAACGGGATAGACAGAGACTATCCATCGCCATCTGGAACGATCCTGACAAATCTCTCTAGCTTCACTCACACCCATTATCCTTCTATACATGTTTTGTTCTTCATGCTACCTACGTACACCCGCCTTGAGAAGAATGTTTCCATTTTGATCTGTATAAGTTCGACGCAGCCTACCCCGTCCAACTCTACCTTACACTTTGGCTCTATAAATTCATATCGTAACACACCTATAAACCTGTAAAGTATGTAAATGTATTTTTATTTTTTCACCAGGTTCGCATTAAAGTCCTTGATGTTCCATAATGCTGCATTAGTGATATCTACGAGTATTCTTGTGTTTTGGTTGTTGAGTGCCTGGGTTTATGCTAATTGTGAACAGTAAGTCTTATTTAAATATTAATATAAATGATAATATTTGGATCTAAATATGGTTTTGTAACTGGCACTGGGCAAAAAATCCTGAAAACCGGAGTTTCTTGTTGGTTCTTCTTTGAGCCAGGGTTTCCGAACCAACGGTAGAAATTCAATTGCTAAGAGTCAACTAGTGTCAGGCAAATGTTTTTACTTTCAATGAATGTACTGTACTTGTAATTATGTTGAATAAAAAGATTTGACTTTGAACACTTCGATTGAAATTAAGTTCAATATATATAATAGATATACAAATACATATATATAGCATATATAATCATCGACCAGATTGGAAAGCACAAGAAAAGTTCTAATCCTGCCTTCACCTGGAATCGAACCCAGGATATCTCGATTAGCGTTCAACTAGTTAACCGCGCTACGGAGGTCGTCATTAACCATTATGTATGTTGTTAATTTCCTGGAAAGCTGACCTGCGGAGGTTGACCGGCATCGAATGGATGCGAACGGCCACTGACAGGGAGTAGTGGCGTTATTTGTGGAAAGCCTATGTCCAACAGTGCAGGCAGGCTGATGATGTTGTTACTTTCCAGTCAACATTTCAATCAATCCGGGAAGTCCTATTGGGATGCCTTATGGGGAACGGCGGTCACCTTCATGACTATTGGCTATGGCGACGAGGTCCCGGCCACCACCTGCGGCAGAGTCGTTTGTTTGGCCGATGGTGCCATGGTGAATACCATTTACACTATACCTACATTCACATTCACGTCCTTTCATTCCTTTCGGGGTAAACAGACAGACTGACCTGAAAAAATTTCCTTGGTCACTCATTAGCATAAATATTTAGCATTAGCACATTGGTTGTGATGTTGGACGGATCATTGGTGAAAGTTTTTTAGTCTGTCTCCTGGTAAACAACACCTAGTGATAGGTAATAGTAATTTCATGTAAATAGCGACACTTTAGCCCTACCATTATAATATATTACAATAATTCTGACCTACTCAAACCCACGCGTAGAACAGATAATCAGTACTTAATGTGACCTCTAACCACCCTGGTAGGGTTAATGGCCGTAAACGCTTTTATCTTGTCTTTTCATATTACAATTAAAATTTGTTCCCGACGAAAGTAGCACATATTTACACATAATATTATTGTTGAAGATTTTGTTTTAATGTTTTCTTTTGCCATCGCAGGGTTTAGTACTATCGGCTATTATGGTAACGATATTGCAGCGAAAACTTCAACTAGGAGTAACTGAACAAGCTTGCTTTATATTTCTTGAGCAGACTAATTTATTCAAAAAGGTAAGCAATATTAAAATACGTAAGTAATTTATGGAGCCAAAGCATAAGCATTAAATAAAATAAGAGCATGTATGAGAAGGATAATGGGTGTGACTGAAGCAACAGAAAGGCAGGAATGTTCCAGATGGCGATCGATAATCTTTGCTTATCCCGTTGGGGGCGTAGAGGCGTGAATATGTATGTTAGTGTAGTATGTAACGAATGTATATGTTTCCTAAATGAACAGCTGAAGATCGAAGCAGCGACGGTGTTGCAGAACCGTTGGCGAATGTATATGCTGACAAAGAAGCATGAAAAAAATTCGAAGAAAATGCGTGAGCTACACACTAAATTGACTCGGGCTAAACTCAAGTAAGCAACTTTATAAAGAAAGCAAGGAAGTGTATTGCCAGAGTTTCACGTGATTATCGTTGCGGTGGTAGTCATTTTATGGCCACTTCGGTACCACTTGTTGCCCACATAGTCAGTACTTAATATCACAGGTGTTAATCCGTATCGCCATTTACAAATTAACTTCGTTGAAAGGGTAGGTTTCTAATGATGTTTTCCCTCACTGTAGTATTCGAAATCAAGTGGCTCTTGAAATTACGTTCATCTATATTATACTATGTAATATTATGCAGCAATAATAAATAATGCTTTGTCATTATGTAAATAAATTCAAAATGCAATTTAATTATTGATATAATTAGGAAGATCAACATTTATTTTTTTATAAACATAGCTTACAAGAAAAAGCCCCAAGAAACAAAAGCATAATTAAACTCAGCAACACCATCAATGTGACACTAAAAAGTATTCAACTCGGCACGTTGCTATAGATAAACTACAGTCCCTGTATTATGTTATTGCAGTTTTATCCCTCTAGATGGTATCGAAAGAAGCACTCCATTGAAAAATTTTTTTAAAGTAAACATCTGTATACTCGTATATATTTATAATTAAATAATGTTTTAGTGAGCTCTAAGTTTTACCAAACATAAAAACTAGTCTTCGACAACTTTTCTAATGAAACAGTAAAAATGCCTACTAAATTATAAAAGTTATTCGCATTCAGTACTACGATTTAATACAATAGTTTCTTAATTCATATCTAATAGGTTGTTTTAGTAGTAATACTACCTCTGTTATAAACTTTGCGTCCAAGATAAGGTCTTTGAATATCTTTTTACAGGGTGAAACTGCTGCACAACAAAATGGAACAACTTACTGAACTAGCCACCCTGCCTGTTATTGCTAACGTGAGTCATACTGTACAGCATTTTGTAGCAGGCTAAGGGACTAGCAATGTTCGTACTGCTATATATATCTAATGGGTCACCCACACTAGTCTACGAAGCAAAAGTAATGCAATCTAGCTGCCATTCTTCTCGTATGTACTATCCTGAAAAATCGTTCGTTTCTTGCTTCACGCATAAGCTTGACTGTTGTTTACACTACCTCCATCTGCCTTGAAAAGAATAAATAAATAATATTCAGGACAGTTTTACACCAATTGAACTAGCCCCTTGGTAAGTTGATTAAAAACTTGTGGTGAGGGCACTAGTCTACTTATATTTAAGAAATATATACATGGTATATATAGATAAATACATATATAATCAACAACCAGACTAGAAAGCAGAAGAAAAGCGTAGTTCTGAACTCTGCATCCACCGGGAATCAACCCCGGGACCTCACGATAAGTGTTCAGTTGCTTAACCAATTGCGCAGCGGAGGTCGTCAAACTTTAGATTTCTCTCTTTTATTTAATACTGATTAATTTTACTTGTATACTTTGCAGCGAATTGAAGATTTGTCTCGAGTTATGAAGGAAACCAACCTTAAGGTTATGCAAATATATAAAGAAGTACATAATAGCGCAACATCAAATTCACTTATGCAAAATCAAATAAACCCAAGGTTTGTCCTTTTTTAACTTTACCAATATTTTATGTGATAATTAAGTTTCCTATGCATAATGATTAATAACTAACGGGACTTATCGCGTATGTTTTTATATTACCATGGCTGCTGCAACGTAGCCGAAACGTCGGGTTAATAAAGGTAACTTTATTATATAAAAACATACGCGATAAGTCCCGTTAGTTATTAATCATGAGTGTAAATCGCGAATCTCTTAAAAATCCTATGCATAATGTATGTATTGCACTTTTTTCAGTCATACGAGATACAGAAGTAAGTAAGTAGTTCTAATGGTCTTTCTAGTAGTTCCTAGACAAGATTGTATTTTGTCAAAGACCATGGTAGCCAGCTGATCACCAATAGAGCGGTTCAGTACGTTTGTAATTGTCGAGATGAAGTTATGTGGTTACAAAATGAACGCTATAAGGAAGAGATTATTTGTAGTTAATATTGAATTTGTCAATATCATAATGTTATTAAATAATGTCTTGATGCATTAATTCAAGTATGAAATATAATTAAGACCACGATGAGATAGAATTAATAACACCAAATTCGAGCAAACGTTTATAAGTGTATGTTTTCGTTATGGTACTTAAAATCTAAATGGTAAATGGAATCCATTAGGTGGTGGGCTAGCAAACTGTCACCAATGTTATATATGACATCGGAATCCCAATACGCGTTGTATGATACATACATACATACAACTTGTATCTTGTAAGCGTTGTAAAATTGTTTCATCACAGTATTTTCTGGTTATTATTAACTAATGAATGATCTGTAAATATATATACAATGTTTAATTATAAAATGATAAAATATTATGTATCTTTAGTTAAAAATAAAGTTGATTACGAAAAGTTCCTTTGTTGTAATTTTTCATACTTAATTGTGGCATGGTTCAGGTAGTGCGATTGAGCAGTCGAAAACTATAAAATGATCTAGTTTGATTCCCAACTAGATTATGATGAGTTTCGCAAAGTATTTTAAACAAGGGCAAAATTGCAAGGCAATACACACTCTCTATTAAATATACATACATGTAATAGATACATATAGATATATATACAACTCTTTTTTACGAAATAGGAAATAGTCAGTAAATGCCCATAGTTATAGTCTCGTTTATGCTGAATACATACATCACATCAAGCTGGTTTTCCTACAAATGGGCTAGGCAGAGTTGATGGATCCACTTTGGCTGCTGCATTGGTACAAATATATACTTCTTTCGATACCATATGTTGTCTATCTAACTGTCATATGTCTTATATATCTAGATTCAACCTAATGCTCCTGAGTTCGGTAAGGTAAATAAGTAAGAAAATTTGCCTATTCCTAGAGATACATATATATGTAATAGTCAGTAAGTTCCTGTATACGAAGCTATAGTTAACCACCAGTCACTTTTTTTTTTTTACAATTGTCAGATAAAAAAGACTATCGCAATTTTCAGTATACCACCCCCATCACTGAACCTCTGACTACCCAAAACGGGTCGTTAATGCATAGGTCATATTATGATGTCTAAACCGGTTGTAAAAAACTGAGCTATCCGTATAACGAGCTCTGGCCTTTCGGGAAATCAACTCTAGTCCTTGGAAATACCTAAAATAGCTCTAGTGCCTACTCCTATTACTTATAATTTCAGAAACCGTCTACATTCCCAACTAATCATGCATATTTCTTCGGACTAGACTATTTATATAAGTATATTGTTGTGTGTAGTGTCTTATATTGCAATAGGTATTTAAAGCAATTATTACAGTATAGTTAAATAGTCGGCTGGGCTCTATATCTGTGGGTTCAGGGTTCAAACCCCCAAGCATGTATTATAATTCATTAAGTTTATTTTGATTACATTTACGCAATAAAAATACATTATGGAAATGCACCGATTAGGGTAAAAAAAAACTTCGCATGTGTAGCGCGCTAGAGGTCGCCACACAAGAACATCTAACATTTAGTAATAGTTTAAGGTAGCCATTGATTGTATATTGCGAAAAGACTATATTGACATTATAACACGAATATATTGTAAATTGTGACCACATGTTATACCTAATGAGTAGTAAGTATCTAGTAAACACATTTCAGGTTTGAGGTTGCCGAAAAATTACTATGTATTTCTATAATTTCGATGACTGAGAATCACACTAATGACCCAGCACCGCAATTGTTGTGAAAAATTTTAGCATAAAATTATTGTAAGAGAAAATAGGTAATGGTTTTTTGATTCAATAATGTTTACAACACAAGTGTAAGGTAGAGTTTGACGTTGTAGGCCGCGTAGAACTTATACAGATCAAATTGGAGACATTCTTCTCAATGATTCCAAGCCTTGAATAAATGAAAGTTTTGTTCAGTGACAATTTGATCGAAATAAGGGTATTTTTCATTCCTCTCAACCCTCCTTAACTTAACAGGGAAGATAAGTGGAAAATAGTTCTTTTTCCTCCTTAGATAGATTTGGAAGGTAAGAAAATGGGTCAGTCCATTTGAACTATAGTTTCCTATAAATCTTGAGTCATCCCAAAGGACGTATATGTCACGGAAGACCTATTAGGCCAGATGTTGCCAGGAATAATTGAATTGGACTACTCAAAGGGTTGCAAAGCCTAGTCAAAGCTAGAAGTCTGTTACTAACTGAATCATTGGGAGTAAACCTTAAGTTACCGATATCCATTGCCCAAACAATAGATCGATTGACTTATGAGCTAATTTAAGTAACGGGATTTTACTTTGACGAAGCATTTCTTGCTTACTGTGCGATATAAACTAATAGTAAAAACTATTTTGTAGCACTGGATAAAAGCAACATATTTCACAAGGATTTAATTAAAGATATCTATAAAGGTCTAAAGGTATCTATCTATACATTGATGAGTTTGATAAAGTGTAAAGATATCAACGCAGCAAAATTTATTTGACAGGGTCGAGACAAATTAGGATTCATGTTCCCTGCCAGAAGAGTTTTGCAGGAATACGGGCGTATCTATCTATCTACGAGTATGTCTATGTGTCTATGTATGTATAACACTAACGTATGAAAATAATCTCTCAACATCAAGTAAGTATATTGAAAAGGATTATATCCTTTATGTATATGTTCGAAGTAAGATAGTGTCAGAATAGTGACGGATGCTTTGATGAAAAATCTTTGAATGAAACCTCTATTTCATCCATTATGGACGCATCAGTTCAACGATAAGGTTTGGGGTTCTTTGTAGAACGCGCCTTCGCTTTGGAGTGATTGCTTTACTTGTATAACCCTAATCTATATGTGTTAGGCTATTAGGAGACAAACAACAGTGAAAAATATGGATATATTAATGCCATTTTTTTTTGGTTATAGTTATATCGTCTGCATTCAGGAATATATACCCGAAACGAGTAATATTTCTAGATGAATAATGCCCAAAATAACTATCCCATTCGTACGAAATCGCGACCCAAGATAGGTCATTATATATCGATGGCAGCAAAGTAATTACGGACAACTGCAATTTTTACAAAATGTTTTTTTTATAGAAAATAGCATATTATATCAATATCTAACATTTCACAAAACAAAATTATAAAATTTCCTATTATTGTGGTTTTTTCGGAAGTAATTAAAGATATATACCCTCCTTTTTTTAAAACAAGCAACGTAAACAGTGACATGTAACTATGTCCGTAATTGCGCGGGAGTTTGCGCCCCGCAATCTGGCGTAAACAAGAACAAGTGGCAGTTGTCATGTTCTTGCGAGGACAGGTTATGTTTTACAGAAAAAAAACTATTTAAAAATAATTTTCTTGAGTTGCACATGAAACTAGATGATTTTATATTAAAAAGAAGAAAAAATAAGTGTGACAAGGAACAAAATACTTTTAAATATGGCAAAAAAGGCGTCCAGATAGAAATTAACGACAGCACCGGTCTAACAAATTAATTAAACAGAAACTATGGAAAGACCAAGTTTATGTAAGACATTTATTTTAAATATATTTTAATAACTTTTAATACGTTTCACTTTATTCGATGTTGATTTCGTTCTTATTTAGACTAATTCATAACTTGAGGTTATTACGGCGTAAATGCAGATATCTGGCAGGTGTCATTATTTACTGCGGACTATACTACTCAGATGTCTCTATTTACAACCACTTCATACAAGTATTTTGATCGAAATTTATTTTTTCAGTTAATTCAGTTTACCGAGAAAGCTCTTATACAATAAGAGGGCATCCTAGAAGAAATTGAAACACAATCCCTAAATAAAAGATACTATATTATAATATTTTACGTCGTAGAAATGTACCCGTCCCGTTCAAGTCTGTGACGTTATAATGCTAATTAGGTGCCGTGATTCAATGGAATCTTTTAGGCGATGGGCTGGCAATCTGTCATAAATGTTGTATATGACACAACATCTCTAATATTTATGCTAAAAAGCGACCTAAGAGGTATTATTATGCCTCCAAGGTTTTGTCCACCCCATATTTACATTTACATCCTATATCTTCATGCTCGCAAGTTCATAGATGTTACCATCCCTTGTAAAAAGGCATCCCTGTTATACAAAGTCATTCACTAGCTCCACAATCTCCTTATCTATTTCAACTTTACAATATCCTTCCGTTCCTTTCTACTGTCATAACTTTCGCTTCATACCTCTCATCTTAAGTGCATGATCCACACACGTGAGCATTTCCTGCAACTCCCCAGCAGATGAGGCAAGTTGAATCTGGTCGTTTATTCTGCTCACCCATACGCTAGCCCCAGTCCTTTTTTTTAAAAATTATCAATATACAACTTCACCATCTTCGACTAGGGTTTGATAAAAGCAATTTGCTAAAGATGAAACTATGGCAAAAAGGGGTTCCAACGAAGTTGTCAGTTTCCTTTACGATTACATAAGAAGAAAAGCTGAAGAGGTTCTAGAAGATATGCACTTATGGTCAGATAGCTACGGTGGTCAGAACCGGAACGGTATTGTTTTTCAATAAGTTTGTGTTTACGTATTGTCAGAGACAATCGATCGCCATCTGAAAGGTTTCTGACAAAATATCAATTGCTTCACTCACACCTATTAACCTTATCATACATGCTCTTCTGTTCTTCACACTACGTACACCCTCCTTGACAAGAATGTCTCCAATTTGATCTCAATAAGTTCTACGCGGCCTCCCCCGTCCGAATTTACCTTCCACTTTGGCTTTATAGATTCTTTTAATAATCCTCGTTTAATCCATCCATACATCAAACCACCTTAACATACCTATCTCTATTTTCGTCTCTAAATCTTCTTTCATAGCACAACGTTCACGCATCACACTATACCGTAGCCTTTAACAGAACCTAACATTACACACTCTCCTGAGGGACCTCATCTCTACCACAATAATTTTGCTTTCATGACTCTTCTAATAATATAATAATAAAAGCCTTTATTTACAGCCACAAAAACATACACAATACAAAACTTACAATTAAAACTTACAAACTAGGGGATAAAGCTTGTGCATGTTATTGTCGCAGCAAAAGGGTTCCAACTCAGCTGGGTATGTCGCGTTTGATAGCAAACGCAACGCTGGTCTTATGTCGGAACCATTGGAGGGCAACGTTTATATTATGAAGAATAATGAAATAGTGTATAAATTAAATATTCAAAATAAATATATAAATACATATGAAATTTAACTAAGATATGAAAACCGATATACATTCTATAATATGGTTATATGGCTTCTACCATACCAGCACTACCTTACATATTCGTATTTGCCATCGCTTTTTAGAAAAAGGTCATACATAACAAGAAGGAGACAGAGTCCATGCATTAATTTTCTAAAACTAAACAGATTTTCTGTCTCTAGAATGGTACACCTGCGTTTGCTGGAGTAAACTCAATAATGAACCCTATGCAGTTGTTGAAGTGAGCTAAAACGAAATTCTGAACTTCATAAGTTTCTTGAACAGTACCTACACATGATTAAAAAACCCAGGACTTGGTGTACGCGAAACATTGGTACAATCTCATAAGTCGGACATGATATCTTAAAATTACGATTTAGATATTTAGATGAAATGTCTATGATCATTGAATGTTGCAAAAAAGGCACGGTCTCAGCAGAATGAAACCATTCCATTGGAACTCTCAAATTCTTATAATGCAGGAATATCAATCACGACTGCCAAATACAATGATTATGTCTTTGTGTTTGCAAAATCTAATCCCACGATCTGATCACAACTTCTTTAAGGAGTTAAAACATCGTCTAGGTGATGAAGGAGACGTTGACACTGATGAATAGTTCCTATTCAACCTACTTTGTGATTAAGACAAAACGAGAAGACTTACTAGACTATTTTATTTCATACATTTTCGTTTACTTACATTCAAATTTTTATTTTGTTTTCTACGTGAATAAGAAAGATACTTAATGTAATGTATGAAAATAAAAACTATAATCAAATATAGTTCTAATTAAAGTTTAAGTTAACGAAAAAAATGTAGCACTAAAACAATTAAAATAAATAGGAATGCCATACTTTAACCGAATCTTAATAATATATTTGATTTTACAGGTAAATGATTGTAATTACATAATAATATTTCTTGAGTTTTATGTATATTAGTATGAAGTAGATAAAGACGTGTTTAAACATTCCAGTGTTACTAAAGACATCTGCATTATTTGACTAGAAAATATTATTTTGTCTTTACGAAGATATATAATTTATTAGTTTAATTAGTTTTTATACATATGTTTATGGTTTTTATTGCAAATAACGTGTTTATTTTGTATTAAAAAGTTTAGTTGTCTTTATTGCTTGATTCTATAATACAGCGTAAAAAAAAACAAGTACCGTATTTCAAAAACTACAAACAAATATAATGATTTTTCAATTATATTTAATAAATATTAATATTAAATACCATTCCTGAAAATTTCATAAACCTTGTATGAGTGGTTTAGAAAATACACCGTTTTTTCACGTTTTTCGCTCCCCTGTAAAATCGCGTTTTTGTAGATGTCTTTATACACTTTGCTGCCATCGATATTATATTATAGCAAACAAGATCTCTGGTATGAATGGATGTTATTCTTCTACAATAGGCTATAAATGAGTAACGCCAATCCAAAATCCAATAACAACGAATTCTCTTTGGATTCCTTACTAAACATCTTAAAGCTGAACTTGCAATTGTAAAATATTTATTTTTGAAAAGAAACTAAAGCTGAAAAATGCCATCCACACCTCGTTTCAACAAGAAGGATAAACACATGTAAGTAATGAGCGCTTTTTTTTCTTATTGGGACGTAAAAAGAATGCTAACTAGCTGCCGTTCTTCCCGGCCTTGTAGGAGGCGATTGAGGGACTAGGGGTAAATGGAATCAATTGAGCAAAGGCCAGCAACCAGTCACCAATGTTCCAAATAACATCGCTTCTTCATTGAATTAATATTCATGCTAAAAAGTTAATACATTCACGTCCCTTACTTAATATGTGTGTGTTTGTTGTAATGTAAAATAGTAGTTATTGCAATCGCATAAGGTGTATATTTGGATGAGGATAATCAATATTTCATTTCCGAGTTCTTGGCCAATACATATTTTCATGGAGATAACTCAAAATTTGTACCACAATACAAGTAATGCATTCTCTACCTTATTTCTCATAGTTTTGTTTATATTATTTATGATAGGTATATTTTAATACTTTATTACCATGCTAGTCTAGTGGCCCTAGTATTACTACCTTTGCGATAGCGGAGATGGACACCTGAACCTCTGAATACCCCGTTAGGGTAATGGTCGTGAACGCCTTTGTCTTTTTTAGTCTAGTACGTAAACGAAAATAGAATGTTGCCTTTTTCCTAAGTTAATTGAGATGTCTTTTTCTTAGTATTAGGCAATGAATGGGATTCAGAATTCCTAAATATTTGACATCTTTGTTGCTAATAATAGAATTAATATAAAACGAAATCTATTCAGCTTCTAAATAGTTGTGCTTTGTTCTATTTAGGGACGTTATAGTTTGTGGGATGAATGAAAAGAATAAAAAATAAATACTTTGAGCACACGGGGTGACTGAATGAAGAGAGGGTTACGAAGGAAATTTATAGACACAAAGTGAAAGGTAGAATTAGACGGGATAGGCCGCGTAGAACATATACAGATGAAATTGGAGAAATTTGTCTTAAGGCGGATGTACGATGAGCTAAGAACAGAAGAGCATGTATGAGAAGATTAGTGGGTGTGAGTGAAGAGAGATTTGTCCAGGTCGTTCCAGGTGATAATCTAGTCTTAGCTTATTTCCATAAAGGTGTGAAAAACTGCATGTATGTAATAAAAAAACTGTTACAGAAAGGCATCTTGTAAGCTCGTCTGAAAGAAATGATTTTATAATTTATATTATACGGAGAGATACTCTATTCATTTTAAGAACGAAACCTTTTTAGTATAAGGTAAATTTTTCTTAAATAAAATTAACACGAATGCTTTCTTGGACCTTCTGCTTTCATGAAATAACAAGATTTCAAAAAGTTATTGCTCTTTTCGCCCATTGACATGGTTAAAAAAGGTTTGACCCAGTTCTTAGGCCAGAGGTGTCTAGCTATTACAAATTTCATTAAAGAAATGATATTAACTTTAACTTGTACAAAAAGATCTTTCTCTCTTTATTGAGATGAAACTGAATTTTCTCCGTACTATGTATATTTCCAATTGCATTACTAAGTATATTACTCTGTTGCATTGAATTTGAGATGAAACAGCAGTAATTAATAATAATAAATAAATGTATATTCATTTTCGACCTCTAATCCTTTTCAAAGGAGACAGACACGAGATGCCATAAAGACTAAGTCACTTATTGATACAAATATAGTGGTTGTGATCTCATATAGCACGTTGAAGAGGTTGCGAGCCCATCAAATCTTCCCTTAGTCCCTTAGTTGCCTGCTAACCCCAATATACAGGCTATAAATGATATAGGAGTATCTAGAAGATTATATCCACCAGAATGGTATTAAAATCCGGGAATGTACATATGTATAACTGATACTGTATAACTGATGAAGTCCTTTAGTATCTTATACAATGAACATAAGTCACGTAATCACGTATTTTACTTAGAACATACTTTAGTCCTAGGTATACTTAAAAACCCTAAGTATGACGGCTCGTTTCATAAAAACAAATCATAAAACGTCGAGAGTAGACGTAACAAATGGCATATGATAAGAGTATAAAGATTTTACGATATCAGTCTGGTCGTACTAAATCTGTATTAAAAGGACAAATGGGGATACAAGTCTCTGTCTACTAATATCTACGGAATCGTACGGAAGTTGTCTTATTAACTTTATCTATTATGACTAATATTATAAAGTTGAGGAGTGAGCCCGGCCAACTGCCGCTTCAGCTTGCAACATCGATAGACAATGTGTATAACTTTGGTTCTCTGCCGGATAATATCGTTCCGTACTCTGTTCCTTAACGAGATACCCAGCCTCAAACGTTCCATTGGTCGCTGAGCGACATGTAACCGGTGAGCCCGACTGTCACGTTCCACGCCTCGGTCCCGTTCTATTCCTGTAATTTACTTTAATAATCTAAGTTTTTATGCTATGTGTGTTAACAGTATTATTTAACACAATTAACAATAGTGTTGCATGTATGTAAACTGATATCCTAACATTAACAGACAAGAACGGAAAGCTTACTTTACCAAGAAGAAGCAGCGGATCTCTCTCGAGCTGTTCGTAGCTGCTGCGGCTGGGATAATCACGATGATCCTAGAGAGTGAACTGAGGCTTCAAGGTTTCATAAGACGGGTAATAATAATAATAATATTTGGACATTATTTCACCAATTGAACTAGCCCCTTGGTAAGTACATTTAAGACTTGTGTTAAGGGTACTAGTCAACGTATATTTAAGAAAAGAAAATATAAACTTCTTATATATACATAGATAAATACATATACGAGTAAAGCAGATATAATCAACGACCAGACAGGAAAGCAGTAGAAAAGCGTAGTTCTTAACTCTGCCTCCACCGGGAATCGATCCCGGGACCTCACGATAAGCGTTCAGGTGTCTAACCGATCGCGCCACGGAGGTCATCACCGTTACCTTATATACTCATTACATATGCATTCCAACTCAAACTTTTTTATTCATCACAAGTACAGTACTTTCATTAAAAGTCAAAACTTTTCTCTATCATCCTTCATCTTCATGACATGTACTATCGATCGAAACATGCCCTTTTAAATCTTAATGACTAGATCTTCTTTCAAAGCACAGCCTTCCCTTATCAAACTATTTTTAATTCAATAATTGTACTCCCAACACTCTCCTCAGTGAGCGCTTTTCAACAGCATTGATGCAACTTTCATGACAAATTACATAAGAAGTAATCTTACAATTACTATTGAAAGTCACAGTCAAATGTTTTTATTCAACATAAGTACTTGTACTTGACTTGACAGTACATTCATTGAAAGTCAAAACATTTCTCTGGCCCTTGTTGTCTCTTAGCATTAAAATACTATCCAATATTTAAATTGTATTACACGTTTGTAATTTAAGATGACCTACGCTTCACGACTGGAGTTTACACTCCCTTTTTTACCGTGGTTGATTGGTGGTCTAAATGGCCCATTGCCAAATTCAAAGTATAAGCCACACTAGCCCATGTTTTATTAAATAGACCGCCCGTTATAGGCAGCGAACCATATCGCCGTATACAGGCACTGGTTTACTTGAGGAAGACGTAGGTTACCTCACGATGTTTACCCTCATCGTAGTAGTCGGTGCATGCATTTCATTCATTCATTCATACTTAAAAGTATTTTAATAACAAAAATTCTAATTTAAATTTGATAAGATCATAACCATTGGTGCAACTTGATAATGGCTGTACAAGGTCAAAGCTTTCAATGACAGAGGTACATCGAATTGTATGATAATTAAAGCCAATTTCAGATAATTTTTTTCTTCTTTCTTGCAGAATGATATGTTATCGATTTCACTGCTTTCCTTCGTGACCATTTCTACAATTTATTTACTGATCAGGTTGTTTGCGTATCACGTCGTTACAGTACAGGTATGTTTTTTAATTCTTTATTACGCCTTTCATTCCTTTGATTATGTCGGCAAAAGTAAAATGATACCCTAACGTTTGCACTTTTTGTTTTTCCGTCACCATGGTTACGTCAACCCCGCTAGCCGCTGCAACCGAAGAAAAGCGCAGTCGAAGTTCTTTTCCTTGTTTTTCAGTTTGTTCCAATTGAATATCCAAATATAATCACAAAGCGAACATATTTAGCCAGTTTGTCTTCATATTTAACTTAACATACTACTGAAAATAAATATTTGTATTTTCAACTTTCACTGAGGTGTTGAATTTATTGACGATCCATAGACAATGTGTACATGTTATTTATCATATAATTACGTATAGGTAGTAGTGTGTATGAGGAGGTGTATAAATGTCAATTAATCGAACTTAGTTTGTCAGGGGGGACACTAACGGAGATCCTTGATCTCTGCCTGCTCATATGTAGGGTAAAGAGCGTGATGTGTACGTACATAGTATATATCAAGCCTCAATTCACTTTCGGGGTATTTAGAAATTGTACTACACTAGTCATCAGGCACTCAAAATTAAAAGTAGAATGTATTGTACTGGGACCGAAAAAGAATGCTTATTATCTGCCCTTCTTCCTGGAATATCGTATATGTTCCATATGTCTCCATAATAATGTTTAGCATTCAATTTTGGTTGTTACGTGTGAATGATCAAGAAGATATTATCGTGTAGTGCCTCTGTTCATCCAAAGGGATTAAAGGAAGTAAATTTTACAATAAAAACGGGACTTAACGTGTATTTTATAAACAATGTATTTTATTTAAACCTTTGTTACCCGATGTTTCGGCCGTGTTGCAATGGCCTTGATCACGGTTCAACTGATATATATCAAATATACGCGATTAGTCCCGTTTATCTTGTAAAATGGATATTATGAGGCTCTAATCATCATCATCATCAGCCTGTATCAATCCACTGTTGGACATAGGCATCCCCCAAATGACTAAAGAGAACTAAAGTTACCGACATTATGAAAAGAATTAGCACGCTGAAGTGGAGTTGGGCTGGTCACGTATGCAGAAGGACTGATGGTCGCTGAGGCTCTAATAATAATAAGTAAATAAATGTATATTTTTCCAGAGCTACGTTAATTTCCATCGACGCACTAACTGGCGGATGGCGATTAATCCTCATATGATGTCTCGGTTTATGTTGGAATACCTAATAAACGTAATACACCCATTTCCGGGAGTACATTCTCTTCTGGGTAATCCCAACACCCTTCCGAGCTATAAGGAGAATCAGTTGGTAAGCTGAAAGTACCATATTAATCAATCAAAACTCGGCTGCATTCGTTTTGGGGCTGAAAACTTTTGGGCATAATCGTAGTTTAGGAGAGTCGCATCGTAGTTCAATAGCAGCTTAATATTGTGAAGGTTGTTAGTGTATTAGAAAAAGGGTAATATTTCGCAATACTTAAGTAGGATTGTGATTCTACTGAACTGCGATCGTGCTTAATATGATTGGTGGAGTTAGACCCAGTAAGTACTAGATTTTGGCAGAAATTACGCTACCCAAGCAGATATTCAAATAATACAACAATGGTGACTGTGATTTGTATACATGTCCGTGTAGCTAAGACTCGCGCTGTCACGATCCTTACCCCTTGGGATAGTCAGAGGTTCAGGTGTGCATCTACGTTAGTCCTAAGGTGGTAGGTAATTCTATGGCCACGTGTCCAGATTGTCAGAGCTTAATTTGGCAAGAGATAAACCGGGTCGTCATTTACAATCACTTACTTTATCTGCTTAAGAAACAGGTAGGTTTCTTCACGTTGTTTTCCCTCACCATAGTGATCAGTGCAATTTTCAAATGAAGGGCTTAAACGAAAAACAGCCTTAGTCAATAATGTTGAATTTCCAGTATGGGCAAAAAACTGTTTTGATCATTTGTACTTATTTTATTAATATTAACGCTTTTGCTTTTTAACTACTCCTATTTAGGATATCAAACAATATTCAAGACAGTTCCAATATGGTACAAACAAGTTTTTAGTATAAAAAGAGATATTTAGGTTATGATATAGGTTATTCTTACAAGTGACCAAACAATCGGGATTACTCGGGACTTTGAATGTTTTTCAAAAATCAGTAAAGAGCATCTTATGGACAAAGTTTTCCTACATAGCTTGGCATACTCAGTTCAATTTTTGATTTTTTTGACAAAGGCTGTTTTTTATTTAAACCCTTCCATCCATAGTGTAGACATTTCCATAGTATTAGACATCGCTATTTAACGAAATACTCCTTACTTAATTCGAATTTATCGTTTTCAACTCGACGACAATGTTTTTTTACGTTTTGTGATTCAGCCATTGTTTTGATTATAATTGTTTTCTTCTTCACGCTACGTACAATCGGCTTGAAAAAATTGTCGCCAATTTGACCTGCCTATCACGTTGGTACGTCTATCTAGTAAAACGCCGGCTTCAAGTGACCCATACCTTACATGCATTCCAAATTTCGAAGATGGGCACTCAAGCCTCTGACTAGTCCGCCACAATAAATAAGCAGTGTACCTATATAAGTCGTAAAGCATATGTAATGTATATGCTACTATATATTTTATTTATTTCAGAATCAGATTTACCTGGCGTTAGCTCTGCCTATGTTTTTGAGGTTATATCTCGTGCTCAGACTAATAATATATAACTACAAGTTTTACCAGCATTTAAGATCTAGAACTTTTAATTCTTTCATAAAGATACCAATCGACTATAGGTAAACTAGTTTTAAGTAGCATTGCATTTATTGGGCGAGGGGCTAGCGACCTGTTCATCACAATGTTCCATATACCATCGCAACCCCAATGAAGTGTTCATTAAATAAGTGATCAAGGAGATGTTTTTATGTTTACGTTATGATATCATAATGGAACATTGGTGACAAGCTGCTAGCTCGTCGCCCAATAGATTCTATTTACCCCTAGTCCCTTAGTCGCCTTCTAAGACATGCTAAGAAGAACATCAGCTATTTCACATCATTTTTACGTCCAAAACTAGAGCAGGACTATTTTTATTAATTTCTTTTATTCTTTATTGAACGCAGAGTACATTTATAACTTTACTCACACAAGAGAAATTGTATTTTCTTCTAACCCTTCGAGACAAAAACACTAGCTTTGAATTGGCTAAGAAAACTTAAATAAACACTCGACCGTAATCTGGAAAAGGGTGTACAGAACAAAAGGTCTCAAAAGGACTTTTCACACTAAGCCAGTTGTTTTTATCAACCTAAAGCACCTCAAAATACCTTTTATATCTACGAGCCACTTCTTACATCTGCTCATACATAAGACAAATGCGCTCACGACCATTAACCCTAGCGGGGTGCCCATCTCCGCAATCGCGGAGGTAGCAATTCTATAGCCACCTCGAACCCACGTGCTGACCAGATAGTACTCAATGTGACAGGTGGTAAGCCATGTCGCCATTGGGTGGTAAGCCATTTCACCATGTCATCCTCATACACATTCGGCGGTTATAGTTTTAACGTCACCTTTTTCAATATGTCATCTGTCGGTCTGTCATATGTCCGTTATGATATTTCATGTGTCCTATTCAGTGTGGTTTAGCACCTGAACAATTATCGTGAGGTCCCGGGTTCGATTCCTGGTGGAGGCAGAATTAAGAACTACGCTTTTCTTCTACTACTGCTTTCCAGTCTGGTTGTTATTATATATGCTGTGTATGTATTTATCTATATATAATACGTATATAACACGTATATTAAATATACGTTGACCCTTAACACAAGTCTTAAATGTACCTACCAAGGGGCAAGTTCAATTGGTGTAACATTGTCGTAAAATATTATATTATATGTGTTCGTTTTAATTTTCAGGTTTGCACTGAAGTCAATGTTGTTCCATAATCCAACCACAGTCATATTAAGTAGTATCTTCATGATTTCCATGCTTGCCACGTGGACCTTGATACACTGTGAAGTGTAAGTATATTTATGTAGTTATTTTTAAACACTCGCGATTTATACTCATTTTATTTACTATGAGAGACCGGGTCATATCTCGATAAATTAATAAAGATATCTGAAAAATAAAGGTAAGGTATCTTTATTAATTTATCGTGATATGACCCGGTCTCTCATAGTAAATAAAATATATTTATATAGTCCGCAATAGCGGAATTCTAGGAAGTAATAAGTTAACTAGCTGCTGTTTATTCCGGCAATTCGACGTAGCTCAGTTGTTTGGGGCTTGACTCTGTATCAGTGGGTACAGGGTTCAAATCCCACTTAAGGGTATTGTTCGCGGAAATGAGCGAAACGAGTATTTTCATTTTTCAGTTTAAACCTATTTAGAACTTACTGACACCTATGATACTTTCAAGGTAGCATAACGAAAGACTGAAATTGATGACTGAAGTAGTTTCAAGAGTTAAATATCAATAATTACGTAAATATAAACGCATAAAGTTGATAAAAAATCAGAAAAATGGCGTAAACAGGGTTTTGTATTTTTTCGTTTATTTTGTCACGGAGTAAGTTCTGAAATCAAAATATACAATAATGGGTTCTCTAAATACTAAACAATTTGACTAAAAACATATTAGGTCCTGTTTTATTCATAATACTGCAGTTTTCGGAAGTATAAAACGCCCAATTTTGGACCGCCGTCTTTTTCATACATTTTTATATGGACAGTTTACGCGTGCGCCGCGAGTCGCTAGTTTCAATAGATCGCGAACAGTCTTTGGCGAATGCCAGCGTGAGAGCATGTCCATTTTGTTGGCGATGACAGCTAAACTGCTAGATAATCACACGAGATCAGTTATTTCTTAGTTTAAGAAGTGAAATTTGGAAAACAATGGGTAATCACTTTGGTGTTTGAGGTTATTGCTTATTATATTACAAGCGATTTTTTTCTTTCGAAGTGAACTGCTAAAGTTGATTTATTCTACATGTATATTTTAAGAAGTATTTTACTTGATGCGACGCCATATTTGATATAAATTTATTCTTGCGTGATTTATGCCTATGAGAGGTATATGTTAGACATGATATGAAAAAATTATGATAATTAATATAAATAATTTTGATTTACCGCTTGATGTTTCGGATATTATGTCAAGAAGTTCAGAATATATATACATGATACTATTGACATCACTTCAGTTTTCTTCCCAGTAGGTAGGCAGCAATTAGTGAACCCCAGGATAGGTTGTTTATGGTGTGTGTGTATATATATATATATATATATATATATATGTATGTAAACACACATATACATAATTATATATTATGCATAATGACCGTGACCGTATTCAGGGTAGTCAGAGGTTGAGTATGCATTTGTGATGCTCGAAATCATAAATATACATTTGGGTTACTCTTTGGCAACTTGAATTAGAGTTTTTAGCGTACTGCAGAATAGGTTATACCGGTACCGGACAGATATACGGAAAGAACGGCAGCTAGTTAGATTTTGATTTTTTTACGACTCAGACTCGTCTCATGGTTGCTATGGAAATCCGAATTCAGTCACTAGGCTCTTATAACGGAGTTGGAGGTCGCACCAAAAAATGACCCTATTTATTATACCTATCCTGCAGCCCAAAATTTTACTCAGGTATTTGTACTTTTACTGTAGGTATTTGTTTGCCTCGTCAAACTTTACGCAGAAATCGAAGAAATATATTTTTCGAAGTTCTTTTCCAGCTCAAGTCTCTCTCTGCTCTAGTACGGGCACTAATAAAATTAAATAATAGGTATCTCTGAGAATACACTGATATAACTTCTTCTTCATCATCTATGTAATAACTTTTATATATAATTATTTACATACATAACGTCGTAAAATACGGTATAATGTGTATAGATGCTTTAGGTGGCTAATTATTATTGCTATAAACAATATTTTATTAAATTAAAACACAAATTTTTATTATCTAATAGTCCTGTGTTTCAAAGCTGAGTTTAAACTTATATAATTTTCTGTGACGCAAAAAGCTTTAGATAAGCGGCACAGAAGTGCACATAGTTGACGAGAGCGCGCTGCACTCCGCCGCCGCGCGCCGTGGCAAAGGGGCGCGGCGGCGGCAGACGCAAATCGCTCTCTGCTCTAAAGGCTGGTTTACACTTTGATTAGTACGAGTGTAAGTGTGTTGTGCGATTATTATCCAATAAACTTTGAGTGCAGGTGATTTAAGGATACTTAATAAAATAAGGATTAAAAGTTGTAAAGCCATTCATGTTTTATATTATACTCCTTTACAAATTTATAAGTTATGTATTTGTTCCACTTTGCTATGTTGTATAACAACAAGCGTGCACGCATTCTAAACTCTGACAAGACCAGACGTGTTTAGTGGCAGGCACGCTGTAAGTGAGGGGGCAGTGCCGGAACGCTGGACGAGGTTACTCGCAAAAAAATAGAACTCATTTCCATATACAGGAAATAACTTGCACTAATTAGTAGATGTCCATACCTAGTCACTAATCAAAGTGTAAAGTAACCTTAACAGGAGCATTTATAAAATTAAATAATAGGTACCTATTATTACAAACAATATTTTAGTGCAGTAACCATTACTTACATACATTATAGACTATAACTAAATTTATAGTATACTTATTTCAGGAGCTTATGTAAGTAGTAAATTGTATATCAATATACTATGTGTGTTTGCAAATTTTTACACCTACAGAGAAAAAAGAAAGAAACTTTATTCACTACATTAACAAAACACAAACATGGAAAAAATATATATAAATAAAAACCATTGATGCAGTGAAAAGGTGCTGCCTCAGTATACGATGCAGCTAAGCTGCATCACTGGTCCTCCGGCAGCACCCGATTCGGAAACCGTCACAAGCTGCATATAATAAATAACAAACATACACAAAATAATTTATTTATAATATACAAATACAGATATAATACGAGTTCGGCTGTAGCCTAGTGGGTAAGAACTCGGACTTCGTATGAGAAAGGTCCTAGGTTCGAATCCCGACTCTGACATGTACCAATGAATGAAATTTAAATATGAGTTTTTAATTTACGTACATAATTTAGAGTTGCTAACGGTGAGGAAAAACATCGTGAGGAAACCTGCCTATCCCTCAGGCACCCTCAGGATAGGTAATAGTCATTGCCTATGTACGGCGATATGGTTCACTACCTATCACGTTGGGTGCTGTCTATCTAATGAGACGCGGGCTTCGAATGACCTATACCTAACATGCCTTCGAAATTTCGGAGATGTGCATTCAAGCCTCAGACTACCCCGCCATAATAAAAAAAAGTGAGTGTGGTTATTATATATATTTATATGAATAAATGTGTATGAAATATATTAATGTATGTTTATACGATGTTGCTACTGTTTATAATGTATGTATATATACATATAATATATAAAACTCATATATAGAAAGAATAGGGTAAGGATTTTTGTTGTTCGAGAAGACAAGCCTTATACCTACGGTAGAAGGCTCCCCTAGAAGCAACGTCGCGAATAGGTGGCGGTATTTCATTCCAGCATTTGGACGCAGAGGTACTTACATCTGGTGCTAGTTTCTATACCAAAGAGCAATTACAAAGATTCGTGGTCTAAACCATATTTAAACGTAAAAGAATAGCTGACAGTTAGAGATTTTGAGAGCTAATAATCATCTTACTACTTTCATTTTAAATACGCCAGACTGTTACTATATCAAATTAACAAATAATAAAATAGGTAGGTACGCTTTGTGAGGTCAGGTGTATGTGTTTTGAGTATGCCGAGAAGACACATCATCGTGACAAAACAATAACAACAAGCAACAAGACAATTTCAATGCATATAATTAAATCGTAGTTACTAAACTAACTGAAAACTATCTACGAGTGCGCGGGATCTCTGTTTATAGTTTTATAATCCTGAATAGGTACAAAATACTGTGCTCACATTACGTCGCTGCCGCCGACCCAGGTTGATATGGCTACATCGCGTCGTGTCGTTGCCCGACAGACGAACACAAAAAACCTATATACAAAATATGCATTCACATCCCTTTCGGAGTAGTCAGATGTTGAGTGGCATCTAAGTTTTTTTGCAATCTTTCGACAATCGAAACCCAATCGTTACCTGATTATCAATAGCCAACGTAATAGGTGATTAACTAAGTCCTTACTTAACCAAACCCGGTTCCCTCACCAAAACAACAGCTCGTGAACAACTTAAATGGTCACCCATCCAATTACTTTCCACGCCCGCGTTGCTTAACTTCGGTGACAGAACGAGAACCGGTGTATAAATCACAATCGTAAAATCCTATTACACACACTTACAAGATTTTTTTTCCAGAAGAATAAACAGCTTTTCTGTACATATTTGGCCCCCTAACTCTGAAAATGAAAACAGTTTTTCTCTATCAGCTTTAGTTTTTTAGATATGGAATATGCGTAATTTGGTAGAAAAAACACAAAAAAACTTACCAAAAATTTAAAATTCGTCTTTAAAAGCAGTTAAAAATGATCTCTTCAATGATTTTCTTGAATGCAATGCTATAGGTATGTCTCTTTTCAAACTCCAGCAATAATCTGCCATCATATGAACATCCCATCTACCCTTATATCGTTCCTCCATGAAAGAAATCTCTTGATGGAACCTCTCTCCCTGTTCATCACTAAAGTGGCCAAGATATTCAGGAAAATGGTCTAAATGTGAGTTCAAATAATGGAGCTTGATGCTCATGTTGCAGCCAAGATCTCTAAGACAAGTAAGCATATGTTGGAAGTGTTGGTAGTTAGGAGCTTTAATGTTGCCAAGAAAGTTTTTCATTACTGATATAAATGCTTTCCACGCATTGGACTCGGTATCATTCATTGTTGTAATAAAATTCTCGTCATTAACCAATAGTCTTATTTGAGGACCATCAAATATTCCAGCTTTTAATTTTTCTGTACTTATACACTGAAACTTATGAGCAATATACTTGAAACAGTCACCGTTTTTATCAAGCGCCTTCACAAACTGCTTCATTATTCCAAGCTTTATATGTTAAGGTGGCAAAATAATACGATCTCTATTGACCAGAGGAGAATGTATTATATTGTGTTTGCCAAGGACTAACTGCTCTCTAGTAGGCCATTCTTTTTGTGTCCAATGGTGGTTTCTATTCCTGCTATCCCAAAGGCATATAAAGCACGGGTACTTTGTAAATCCACCTTGCTGTCCCAGAAGAAAATTTACCATTTTAAAATCCACACATATTTGCCAGTTATGTTCATGGTACTTGATTTTTTCTATTACAGTAGAAATATTTTCATAGGCTTCTTTCAATGTTGTAGAATGTGCAATAGGGATAGAACCAAATTTATTGCCGTTATGTAACAAAACACATTTTAAGTTCCTTTTGCTACTATCTATGAAAAGTCGCCAATCATGTGGTTCATACTGCTCCAAACCCATATAATTCATTAAAGCATTAACATCTTGACAAAATACTAAGTCATTTTGTTGAGAAAAATATCTTAACAGATCTTGTTCACGCGTGCGATAAAAGGTGATTTTAGTATGAGGTGCAAGTAGTTTTTTCTCTTTGAGCCTTGAAGCGAGAAGTTCAGATTGTTCTTTAGCCAAACAAAGGTCCCTTATCAAATCATTCAACTCATTTTGGTCAAAAAATTCTTTGGTCGAGGCTTCGGGTATAAAATCCAGGATCTGCTTTTGATGTTGACGGTAATACTTGAGGTACAGTCTCATGAACTAGGCTACAAAGCAATGTTGGTCGCTGGGCAGATGGTAAATTAGGATAAACCCATTTATTTCGGTTATTTGAATTAATGCCATTTATATCAACTAGACAAAAATAACAATCATCATGGTGATTTTTAGGTTCTCGCCAGATCATCGGGGTTTTAAACTTCAAAACACTTTTCTTTCCACTTGTCCATTGTCGTAAACTAACCACACAATTTTGGCACACAGTTTTAGGCACCCAAGGCTTATCCAAGTTACACACTTGCACTTTGAAGTAGTCATAAGAAGCGATTTTCACGAAGTCTGACAAGGTTTTTCTAAAAACTTTAAACACATATTCACCGCAAATGTAACAAAAACACTCTGGATCATTCACACAACTCCTCCTTGATGTAGACATCACGTTAATTATAACTTATCTGTTACCGATATTATGTTAAACTCGTAAATATGCGCCTACCCGCGCAAAAAAATACAAAAGCTGTACAACTAAAACTAAAGCTGATAGAGAGAAACGAGCAGTAGATTTGAATTGAGGGTACCCAAATATGTAGGAAAATAAAAAAAAACCCCGGGAAAATTTCAAAAAGTAAATTTTTGTAGGTGTGTGTTATTCACGATCACAACTACACAACATAATTTCTCATAAGCGCGATTCAAATACCTACCCAATATTTTAGCAAAAACATTTTTGACATTACATAACACATAAACTAATATTTGGCCGTAAAATAGTAGTTTATCAGGATCAAAATAAATCTGTAGTGGAATCGAGACATTTACATTTTTCGTACGACCTGCTTGCCTATAAAAGTGTAGACAAATGTAACTAATCAACTGTATGACTACCTACTATTATCTACAATTTGGTGAAAAGTATTGTAGAATATATAATTTTATCGTGAATTAATAATACTTACGCTTTTTAAAAAATACTACAGCCGATCTTTCGGTGGAGAACATATTTTATTTCAAAAGCATTATAATATAAATACATAGTTTTACAAATTCGTTAACCTTTCGGAATCAGTAAATAATTGGTTAGGTAGTTGCATACCTACATACATACATAATGTAATCTGCACTAGCATCATTACAAACACTGAAAGCTTGAATTTATTTCGTGTTGGATTGATTACAATCTGGATTTGGGTGAGAATATCAGTTTATACGTTGCATCATAAGGAAACGATGCGTATTTCTTGATATAACTGTCTGCAATTTACACGCCGCGGCAGCGCGTCGCGTCGTCATGATCCAAACTATCAGTCACGTTCGACAGAGAATATCTGCTAAGAAGTCGGTCTGGAGTGTCGAAAAATCATCACAATGTTTATTTTATGCTAGATAGATAATGTACGTTTTATTTAGCAATTAAAAAATTTACTTGCAATCGGCACACTATTAAGTTTAAAAATCATCTATTATTATTAATATAAAACCCCGTAAACGTGTCGCGGTGTTTTGAAATTCGCGCCTTTTTATATTTCATATTCTGTGCGGCCGCTAAAAATAGCACTGACCCGCACGGTACTCAGCGCCGTAGCGCTACAAATTTCGGATTTTTGACAGTTCGTGAATTTATTTTTGGAATACAATACCCTTAAGCATGTACTAATGCAAATTAAGTTTAATGAATTTCTATGTACATTTTCGTAATAAATATACATTAGCAAAATGCATAGAATACTACGGTGAAGGAAAACATCATAGGAAACCTACCTGTACCTGTAATAGCTTACTACCTGTGACATTGAGTACTGACTATCTGGTCAACACGTGGGTTCGAGGTGGCCATATAATTACTATCTTCGCCATTGCGAAGATGGACACTTGAACCTCTGACTATCTCGCAAGGGGTAATGGTCGTGAACGCGTTTGTCTTTGTCTTTTGTTTATTCCAGCATGTCGAAGGAGGCGACTAAGGGACTACGGGTATATGGAATCAATTGTACGATGGGCTAGCTACCTGTTACCAATGTTCAATATGGGATCGAATGCTAATTTTTATGATAAAGAGCGACCTAGAAGATATTATGTTTCCACTGTTCTGTCCAACCCGAAAGGACTTAAATGATATGGATTTAGAAAAAAATGCTAGTAAAATTAATGCTAACTAGCTACCGCTGTGTATTCTGACATACCTTAGGAGACGACTAAGGGACTAGGGATATATGTTATTTATAGAGATATGGGCTAGCAATCTGTCACCAATATTGTATATGCAAAAAATTACTAAGGAATTTTGATCGCCTATACAAAATTCTGTCCACCCCGAAAGGAATTAAAGGTCGTGAATATAAATGTATGTATAATAATGTATAAAAGACGTAAAAATATAGATAGGTATATATGTATAAATAATGTTTTTCCTTCATTTTAGGTCAGGAGGAGTGGCGATAGACAGCCAACAGACTTACGGAACCACCATGTATGTAGTGATGATCACTTTTATGACTATTGGCTATGGTGATATAGTACCGAAGACCGAATGCGGCAGGCTTACCTGCGTAGTTGTCGGAGCTATGGTAAATACAGGGTGACAGATTCATCACTGGCAATATTTTAACCTGGCTATCAGTAGCACCAATAGAACCCATTTTCATAATAAAAAGGGTAGGAAATTTTTGGAAATTTTGGTCAATTTTTTTGTTTTTTATTTTAAATTTTTCGTAGCATATGGGTACCCTATTAACGTACTACTTATCAAGGTTATGTTCATTCATAAATTGTAAGTTTACATACTCTATGGTAATCTAGTGTTTGTGGACCAGGAGCATCTTGAATGAAACGTTTTTCATTATTGAGACATTGTTTTCAAAGGTTAGGAAGCCAATAGAACATACTTATGTGGTTTCCTTTAAACATTAATTTTATTACGACAATGTTACGCACTATTCTTTTGTTTCATAAAAATAATCATCACTGCACACAATAATACAACATGAACATTAGCCGGTTATGGATTGTACTTAATTTAATCGCGTAGTTATTCTATGCTGGTTACTAATTAATCTCCCTTTAGTTTACGCTTTGATAAGTTCTTTAAAACATTTGATTCCATTAAATTTTCTATGTTTTAATTCTCGACAATTATAACCTCAAAAGCACTTCAGTAATTAATTTCATTTCCACTAAAGTATGAATTTACATTCACATAACTAAACCATGTTTTACTTTTACAACATTAATAAACATAATCTACCATTATTGTACTATGAAATAGCAATTTAACATTAAATTATAAATTCAGACGACAAAAATACTTTTAACCGCCATAGCGTTGTAAAACAAACAATGAAATAAATAAATTAGCCACAGATAAAGTAAAGATGAAGTAAAGATCGCGTCATACAGCCAGGGTGAAGTGCATTTCATTTCATACTTGCGACTTACTACGAGCATAAATATTTCAATATTCTGTATGACTAATTAATAAATATACATGAGATGAAGAATAAACAATGATAAGTAAATCATTAATAATAAAATTGTTTATTTCACTTATGTGTTATGTACTATTTTGTCACTAAAAGTACTTGATACTTCAAGTACTTTTTAAGACATGTAACTATACCATTAAATTAATGTTATTACTCTATGTTGAATTGAAATTGAATTGTTTATTGTAAAAAAATTTGCAACGGAATTCGCATGATAGAGTACCCGCCACATAAGGTGGCAGTAGCCAAACTTGGAACTAAATTTGACGTTTCCGCCATTGCGTGTTATTTTGTATGAAAGGTAAATTTAGTATTACCAGCGTTGTGTTTTTGCCCACTCTTTGTAATTTTTATGTTTGTTAAGGGTGATTATAATAAATTGATTTCTGGAGTTTCTTGTTAGTTCTTCTCCAAGGGTCTCCGCTGAACTTCTTCTTCTCAATCGTTACGCTCTTATCAGAGCGGTCGTGGTCTTCATGACGTGGCATCTTGAGCAGCCGAAATGGTTGGTGAACTAACCTCGGTAAAAATATGTAAAGACAATGCTCAGTGCCATGTTTGAAATAGTTTTTTTACATACATACATACACATCACGCCTGATTCCCTGTAGAGGGGTAGGCAGAGATCACGGATCCCCATTTGTCCCGATCCTGACAGACCACTTTCGCTTCATTGACATTCATACATTCTCTAATACACTCTCGGCGGTTATAGGTACTCCTAACGTCACCTTTTTTCAATATAGCGTCTATCTGACTGTTACATATATGTCTTATTAGGCCGGCCCCTACGTAACCGCCCTTCCACTTCACTCATATATATTCCTTTTGTCAATATATAGTTTTTTTAATTTGTACTTAGATCATAAAATAACTTTCAAAGAGAGCTTATGATAGGGCCTATTTTGAATAAAAATATTTTGACTTTTGACTTTGGTATATTAATTTGTTTTATTTGAGTTTATAGCTCTGCAACCAAAGATCGTTACAAATGAAACCTCAATATAATGTATCGAGCCGTATGGCACAGTGAGTGCTAGTTTTGGCGTGTTTACTGGCAACACTGGAATACGCGACTGTGGCGACGCCTCCAACTGCCACCTTATGTGGCGGGTACTCTAATAAGTTTTGAAATTATTTGTTATTAGTTTTAATAATTATAGATATGGATTAAAATGAACAAAGATTGGAGAACTAGTGAAATGGAATTGTATTTGTCATCGTGTACCATGTATGTGTGATGTGTTTTGATAATTTTCATTGGAAGCATGTGATGTTCGACCACAAAAAATCTTGTATGTTTTTGGGTATGAAACAGCAGGTAAGCCGTAGTAATGATGATGACGCCTTATCTTTAAACCCTAAAACTGCATTGGGTACACCAGAAATAGAGTTTAGTAAAGATTTTAAATTTTTATTTGGATGTTTTATTGTTGATATTTGTTTGTTTTGTTGTTGATAGTTTTTTGTTTTGGGTGTTGAAAGATGTTTTATTGGATGAGAACTTATGAATGATATAATGTAGGGTGTACATGTATTCTGAATTGGCTCCCAAACTTTCAGGAGGCTTTTCTCAAAATTTTTGTACCGGAGAGTACTAAAAATAATCATTTCAACCCGCATATTTTTCACCATAGAATCTATCTTTGAAGTATTGCCAGTGATGAAAATTTCACCCTGTATATATCGTAGAACAGAGATGTATCTTCATTTTCCTTACTTTACAGGTACATGATTGAAAAAGTTTTTTTCAAATATGTATCTCCAATCCAAATAAAATAAGTAATAAAGTTATGATAAAGTAGTTCATAGAATGCAAAAATATTTTAAGACTGAATAATCATCATAATGTTTTGTAATTCATCTAACGAAAAACAATGTCCGAAAATCAGAATCGTCAGTGTTCTACAATTGTGACGATATTATACATTCACATCCCCTTAATTCCTTTTGGGGTGGACAGAACCTTGGAGACACGATAATATTTCCTAGGTCTTTTTTTGTTATGTTATTTGGATCATTGGTGATAGGTTACTAGCCCAGTATCCGATAGATACAATTTACCACTAGCCACAATCTACCACTAGTCCCTTAGTGCTTACGACATGACAGGAAGAAAGACAGCAAGATAGCGTTTCAATTACGTCCCAGCTAGCATTGGATGACCCTAATGCGACAGAGTAAACACATACTAATACATACAACCCTACGCACAGTGCTACGAATAAGCTATAAAAAAGACGTTATTTACATCACTTAAATATAACTTAGTAATTAATTACCTAAAACAGGGGTGTCCAAACTAGATGAGACCCAGGGCCAATAAAAAAGACTAAATACATTGGTGGGCCGTATTATTATATGCAGTGGGTACAGATCTCTTCGTAGTCGGTGTACCCGAACCGAACTTTTTTTTTAAGTCGGTTTAAAAGGTTCAATGGGCCGCAGTAATCTAAACAGTGGTTTGGACAGCCCTGACCTAAAACATTATATATCCATAGTTACGCCTTTGAATTCACTCAGAGTCCAAAAAACAAATTCACCTCTTTGCTACTGTGTTCAAAGTATAATATTTATTTATTAATTCATACATTGAATTTGACAACCCAACCCCAATATAATGTTAAATAGGTAATATACATATATTGTACATTAATTCAACTTACTGTCATTGTGGGAAGTGGGTGGATCAGTTGGGATACCACGGGCTATCGTGCCAGAAGAGCGCCGGGCGCCTCCCTCGGCATGCTGGGTTGAATGATGTCATCCGCCGGGCTCTTGCCACCATAAGCGTTCCAGCTGTTCTGGAGCCGGTGGGCATCCTCAGGGATGATGGCAAGAGGCCTGATGGGATGACATTGGTTCCTTGGAAGGATGGGAGGGCGTTGGTTTGGGATGCCACCTGCGTCGATACTCTGGCGCCTTCTCATCTTTCCGGTTCGGCTACGAGGGCGGGTGACGCGGCTTCGGGTGCGGAGGCGTTGAAGCAGCGAAAGTACAGCGGTGTTACTACTGAGTATCACTTTGTACCTTTTGCTGTGGAGACCCTGGGCCCGTGGGGTCCGAACACGAAGTCTTTTGTAAAGGAGGTCGCTTCCCGTTTGGTGGAGGCCAGCGGGGACTCAAGGGCCGGTGCGTATTTCGCCCAGCGCATCAGCATAGCTGTGCAACGGGGAAATGCCACCAGCCTTCTTGGGACACTTCCTGCCACTGCCAGTGATTTGGCAGATATATTTTATTTGTAAATATTTTTAGCTTTAAAATTTTATTTTATATTTATCAGTTTATTTTCAACTTTATTTATCTAGATATTATTTTGATTTATTACCTCATGTAAATATTGTTTAATAAAGTGAATTTATATATTTTCTATTCTATTCTAAAAAAAAAAAAAATTCAACTTACTATTTAATACAATAATGACAAATAAAAACCGACAACACCAATAATCATTATCATTATAAACCTGATGGAAATAAGCAGCGAGAGCACGTGCAATCGGGCAGTTCTGCCACAATCGCGTAAATATTATCACAATCACAACGCCTGTATCTCTTTCAAATAGGTAGGCAGAGATAACGATTCCCACCAAACGCTGTCGATTATTTGACATCCTGATAACTTCATTAAATATATTTTTATATGCTTGTTATATTTTTATATGCATTAAATATATTAATTACTTGTCCTGTGTTAATCTGGGATAAACAAAGTATTTATATTAACTTCCGTTCTTCTCAGTATTCCGTAGGAACCGACTTATCGACTGGAACTAGCAACCTGTCACCAATGTTCCGTAAATCACAACCCCAATTCTCATGCTACGGAGTAACTTAAACATACTACGGAGTTACTTACTTACGTACTTACACACTGTCATATACTATACTACAAGGTTCTATGTATTTCGAAAGAAATGTGATATCTTACAGTAATATGCATTCTTTTGCCAGGGTCTACTCCTTTCGGCCTTGATGGTGACAATTCTTCAAAGGAAGCTGCAACTAGGAGCCGCTGAACAAACGTGCTTCATGATGATAGAAGAAGCGCAAATTCAAAGACGGGTGATTATCATAAGCACACCAGTTCACCAGATCATAAATACTATATATATATTCAATCACATACGGCATAAGATCATATACGGAATTATACGGTGAGGGAAAACATCGTGAGGAAACCTAATTGTTCGTCGAACAGGTAATAGTTAGTGCTTGTAAATGGCGACATGGCTTACCATCTGTCACATTGAGTACTGACTATCCGATAAACACGTTGGTTCGAGGTGTCCCTACAATTACTACCTTCGCAATTGCGGAGATGGAAACCTGAACCTCTGACTACCCCGCAAGGGTTAATGGTGTGAATGCGAATTTATCTTTATTGGGGAATAAGATGAGACCATCGATCACCACCTAGTACTATGCAGACAAATCTCTCTTGCATTACTCACATCCTTCTCATGCAAGCTCTTCTGTGTGTGTGTGTCTCTGTGTCCAAAAACATGCTTTCTTTCTTTCTTTTCTTTTTAGATGAGACACGATGCGGCGAAGGTAATCCAGTACCGATGGCGGATGCATAGAATGTCAAGCGATCTGCTTCTGGGTAAAACTATGAGGAAATACCATCACAAGTTCTCCAGGGCATGTATAGAGTAAGAACGAGATGCATTCAAGTCCTTTTATTCCTTTCGGTGTGGAGAGGACCTCGTAGACTAATTGTTTGATTATTTTTAAAGTTTTTTGGCATGAGTAGTGAGGTTGTGATGACATATAACAACATTGATAACAAGTTGCTAGGAGATCGCTAAATAGATTCCATTTAGTCATAGTCCCTTAATCTCCTTTTATGGACTGCCAGGAAGAATGGCAGCTATTTCTATTTCAGACGAAATTAAACAAATTAAGTGTTTATTTACTTATATTTTCTCTGTTTGAATTCGGGTAGATTCAGGAATAACTATCATGAATACAAAGATACAAAGTTATCAATCACAATTCAACTTAAACTGTAGCCAAAATAAGATTTTTTTAATAGGTAGTACGTATGTTTACTACAAAGATATCCAACACTATTTTCAATAGGTCTTTGGCTATTTCTCTCATTAATCGATTCCTCATGACTGAGGAACGTGACTCCTCTGGCAATGCTGGACTATGCTCTTCCATTGAAGCCGGTCCTCCGCTAGAAGCATTGCAGCACTCATGGTCATCTCCAGCTGGTTTGTCACCCGGGGCCCAAGTCTACTTATGCGTTTAAACACAAACGCATTTCAATATCGGATCAGTAATAGTGTAATGTTGATAGTGGAATTTAAAAATGGCGAAATTTTTCACTTTTGCTAATCCATTATCAACTTTACACTATAAGTGATATTTAACTGATCTAATCTGATATTAAACATTAGTGAACATTAGTGCAAAAAAACATTAATGGACTTGGGACCTCGGTCAGTCTATTGGCTATCAAAATGGTGATGATTTAAACACGGTGCGATCGGTACATGCAGAATTATCCGATATAACGATGAAATCTGACGATACAATAATGTAAGTTTAAAAATAAAACAATAAAAAAATAAATTATTTTCTTTTTTTTCAGTTTAAGAATACAGAGTATGCGTTTGCAAAAGTTAAATGAAAATGTCACGATTCCTGTCCTAGCAAACGTAAGCTTATCATAAAAAAAATGTTTTGTAAATAAAATAAACATTTGTACATTTACATTCACATCCTTTAAGCCCTTTCGGGGTCATCAGAAACTGGGACACATGAAAAAATCTCCATGGTCACTTTTTAGCATGAACATTGGGGTTGTATTGTCATATGGAACGATGTTAACAGAAACATGTTGCTAGTCCGTTGCCCTATAGATTACATTTACTTACTCTTAGTCATCTCCTACGACATTCCGGGAAGAATGGCAGATAGTTAGCATTTTCTTTACGACCGAGACTAGCACAATAATACAGCAGTTGTAAATAAAATGAAAATTGTACAAATTAGTAGCCATTTTGAACAAAGCATTTTGTGTGATGTTGCAGTAGTTCTGGCAACATGTGGGTTTGAGGTGACCATAGAATATCTATCTCTGTAGTTTTGCATTGGGCACTTGAATCTCTACGCCGTAAAAATGGTCGTGAATGTTTATGTTTTACAGAAACTTGAGAAAATAACACAAATGCTGACAGAAGTTCATGAAAAGGTTGCGGAGATGGACAAAAAAATGATTGCGATAAAACAAAGGTATAGTTTCATTAATTGTACAGATTCTCGATCTGCAGATTAATGATACACTTCCGGACACATCTATTGGCCCACCTTAGAGTTTAGGTTTCGATTGTTTGATATCAACAAATAGGCTCCAAATTGTCTTTTGTTTCTTTAAATTCTGTGTTCGAAATTCAAAAAAACATTATTGAATGACATTGTGAATACGCTAGGTTAAAAACTGCATAAAAACTTTTAACTCGACCTAATAAAAATTTTTAGTTAGGACCAAACGAAACTGAAAATTCTAGGTGGGCCAATAGATGTGTCCAGAAGTGTATTACGGCAGCCTTACAACATAAATAGTGTATTGATGCCAAAAAATGTTTTTAACCTTAAGTTCCACTTCTTAGTTTTAACACGTGAATTACAAAGCTTAAAAATCTTACACTTTCGGGGTGGGCAAATTTGGAGCTAAAGACAGCATTTGTACAAAATAACAGATTACAATCAGAACATAAAATATCACATTTCAACTCTCTACGTTTATTTGCCATTAATTTTACATTCTGTAGTGCCTACGTTACAAAAGATCTTCTTTCGTATGTTTATCAAATGTCAAAGAGTTAGGACTTGATTTTGACTATGAGAAATACAAATTTGTTGAGTGGGATATATCCTGACCTCATTCGAAAACAAATAGTGATTTATTTTCTAGTTAACTTTATATTAGAAAACCAGGGTATACGAGGTGTATCGTTAGCAAGAGATTTGTAGCAAATACCTTTTCATTGGGATAAGTGAGTAAAGAACGTTATCCCTTCAAAGTAATTTTCGTTGCGAACACTTGGTAAAAAGTCGGAAAAGTGGAATAAAGCGTTAACAAGCATCTCGTCCGTTTAAGCTTCTCTTGCCGGTGTTTCAGCCATTACTAGTGATGCCTACATGAGACAGGAGACATTGTAAGAAAACCCTAACTCCTATTGCGTATCACTTTAAAGATACAATTATAAATGTGCAAAAACTTCTTCCTTCTGTGCCCCTTAGTGCTAGCGCAGTTTTTCAAGTGGAGCAGGCTTATACTGGCAGTAAGAACAATAACCCTTCTCAAATCTGATGATTATATCTAACCTTATTTCCGAGTCCATTTTATTCTACATTTGAAAAATGAGATTATACTATTATATTTCTTCAATGTATTTCATCTAATGGTAATGAAATGAATGAATGTTTGTTCAAATGAACTAAAGGTATATTAAATTTATGTGCCTGGAGATTAATGAAACTTTCGAAACTTCGTCAATTCGATGATGTCTTTGTAATTTGTTTGAACCTGTCTAATTATTTTTGAAAGTGGTCTTTCCTTCATTTATTTTCGTTTTTGGACTGTAATTATTTTGGATAGTGAAAATTGTATGCATTTTCTAAAAAGCAAATCACTTAAATGATAAGACGTAAGGTCAACTCCATTAGGTGACAGAAATGCAACGAATAAAGAAGCTGTATCCTTCTGTTAATACTGTGTCGTGTTTAGACGTCCCTTCAACCATTTAATTTTTCGGCAGACATCAGCACTAGGCATAGAATGTATATTATAACAAAAATATCTCTATGACATTTTTTGCCTTTCTGATACCTTTTTTCGGAACTTTCACTTTATCGTCTAATTTTAAATATTTTTCTGTTGTTCGACTTTAAAGAAAACATTTCAGGGCAAGTCTTGGTTTTACGATCGTCTTATACAGAGTTAAAGTTCATCATATTTTTGGTTTGGTTAGCTGCATTATTTATGATACCAATGAGCAAAGACGTTACATTTAAAAGATGGTCACTGCCAAGGTTTTCATTCTTGATGCTCCGTGTACAACAAGAGCTATGTCAGACCAACAAAATGTCATATTGGGTGAGGAAAAAACAAAATTGTTGTCTGCCAATAAACGACCACGATAATCAATTGTATATGACCAAGCTGATTTGTATGCGTTAAAGTTTCCCGCTACAATTGTGTCGCCTGTAATAGCTTCGAATTAATCATAAGAGTTTTTTCTACACATATAGGAAGATTTGGTGAATAATATATTACACCTAGCACAAATTTGATTTGCCAACGTCAAAAAAAAACAATGCAAATATACTGAAACTTGGAGTTTAGATTAGTCATGAACTTTAATTTGCAGGGTACAGAGCGACAAACAAATATTGCCACGCCGCCGTTTCCATAAGTGCGGTCTTTTCTGAAGCAAGTAGCCTATAACCAGGATGATTGATTTCACCTGTAAGCCACGTTTCTAAACACAATCATATACATATACACTTTTGTTTTAAGCTTCCACGTCACATAAAATGGCAAAAAGACTGGCCGTTTCAATGATCAATTTCAATTTAAAGGAATACGCCGAGAGTAACTTTAACTAAAAAAAGATAAAGGAACTTGACTTTGGCGTGGTTCCAAAGCTTTGCAAACTTGTGGCAAAAAGTAAACAATATTTTTTTAACTTCCTATCTAATTTAGGAAGCGCCATTAAAACACATGTTCTTTATTTTAGGCTAATCATGCTCAAAAATGTTTCGTTGAATTCTTTACCTTAGCTATTTTGTCGAGCAATTCTCAGCTATCAATCGGAAAGATTACGTCGGTGAAAGTACAAACACTGTTGCCATGGCGTTTGCACATCTTGCTATTCCGTTGCTTACGGTTGTTACGATAACTCAGGTAACCGCTGCAGCCGAAGAAAAACGAAGTCAAAGTTCTGTTCCTTGTCCTTCGGTTATTTCCAATCGAAGATCCAAATATAACCACAAAGCCAACATATTTAGCCAATTAAGCATCGCAATTGACAAAACATCGCCAAATATCTTTCACTCAACTACTTACTTTCTTGACAAACCATGGACAACATTTTTTCAAGTTCTTCTTTAACATGTTGCCATTTTTTTCCTCTTGTAAATCGTTACCTTCTTATTATTTCTGGTCTTTCTTGTGTCATTTTATAAGATAAGTTGGATTCGTCAGAATATACTCCTGATGTCAACAAATTGGTTTCCGATAGCGAAAATCTATTTGATACAGATGGTGAATGCATTCGTTTAATTTCTATAGAAATATGTATCGTCACTATTCTTTGTAACTGGGGTTAGTAGTTGTTCTTCATCTTTCTGTATCATGAAACACCACAAAACCAGAACTGGCTGAGTTGGAAGGAGCCTGATCTTTACCGGGTCTACGCTCAGGGTATCGGATAAGCGAGACACGTGAGGTTTATTTGATGTTTTAGTTTTTCTTCACTTGTTATATTAATTATTGACACATGGGTGACAATTTGATAGAAGAATTCCGTAAAACATACGGGCGGGTGAGGATATTTAAATCATTGATAGTTAAGGCTTGAAACTTGTCAATGAGGTAATCGGCAATCTCTTTTGTTGAAACATATACAGCCTCTGTTGTTTGTATTCTTGCTAATGTAACAGATATGTAACGGATCTATTAGTCTTCTTATAGCATATGCGTATTCGCGTAATCGGATATTATCCAGCGTGTTTACTATAACTGCTTCCTGTTTTGAAAGAAAACATTCCTTTGGGCCTTTTCTGAGAAGGTCGGTTGTTGAATTGTTTTTTCCATTGTTAAATAAGAGGGTTTGTTTAGGGAATAACATGATGATTGATGATTGTAGAAACGCACCTAAAAGGGGGTAGTACACAATTTATCACCGATTTACATACGCGAGGCGCGCCCGCGAGATAACACACGTAATCAATGTACACTGTTATTGGTGGTCCGATCCACATTGCTATATACAGTATTATTTAAAGAAACTAGTTCTGGACCTGTTCTAGTAAGGAACGTAAAAATAATGCTAACTAACTGCCGTTCTCCGGCATGTCGTAGTAGGTGACCAAGGGACTAGAGGTAATTAGAATCTATAGAGGGCGATAGGCTAGCAACCTACTAATGTTCCGTCATAACATCGCACAGGGACCTAGGAGTATTGTATCTCCTAGCTTCTGTGCACACCGAAAGAAAACTAAGGACGTAAATGTATACATTTTTTAATAGGAGTAAATACAACTGACAATAACTATGAAAAAATACTATAATAGTAACAATATGTTTTACTTAGGTATGTTTTTAGGCATGTCCCTCCCTTATATTTACGTCTGTTATATAAGCTTTATATTATTTTTTCAAAGGTATTATACTGTGGCTTTCTACTTTCAGTAATATCGGAGATTCCGACAGATCTGACTCTCCCGATACCACTCGTAAAAATAAGTGATAATACGATATACTCGTAACAATTATGACTATCAACACTATTGCTTAAAGACTGATTCATCAGGAAATACGAAGTTTTAACACCCTAAGTAATGTGGTACTCAGAAGATGATGTGACTTCAAGAAAATGCTTCCAACTGCTATTGAGCGACCTCGGTGAACACTTAAGAATAAGAACGTTAATCATAAGATGCCTAGTGGAGGCAGACTTAGGAAGAAGTTTTCTAATGTCGTATTTCATGATTATGTTATATATGTATTTTACTATCTTTAATAATTTGATAATACTATATGTAATGTATTTAACTATCTATAATAAGTTTATATTTATCATATACTCGTATACGTTGACTAATAACGTTAAAACAAATCTTAAACGCACTCAGCAAGAGTTTAATTGGTGTAATAGTGTCGTACAATGTTATTATTCTTTTTGAAAGAGTCTACCTAAAGTGTCATATATCAATATTTCATACTATTGACATTGTACCGAAAGAGATCTTGTTTGCCGATATGAAATAGATAGAAGGACTTAAAGATATGAAGATTTCAATAATCTATGCTTAAAGTTTTTAACATGCATACATATAATCACGACTAAAACCCACGAATGGGAGCACTGAAAAGTTTTTCGTTGCTCGGTATGTTATATCGCTACTGAATTATTAATAACTGAATAACTAATTGATTATTCAATAATTAATTGACCAATTAGACTTCTACTGATCTATACATGACTTCGAAATTTCGGAGATGGTCACTTAAGTCTTAATCTTTCTCGCCACAATAAAAAAGGGTGTGTGTATGTCGTACAGCGTAAGTTATGTAATTGACGAAAGCTATTGGAAAAGACGCAGCTGGTTGCAGTATTTATATACCCTACCAGACGTGACCTTTACTTTATCTTTGACTATATTTACACTGTAATTTGCCCTAAGGGTATGACTAAATATCTTACCAAGAGAATGTTTTGTTTATCGAGGCGTAAATCTTAGTAAGGATTAGGACTTACCTGTCAAAACAGAAGTACATTTAGTTAAGCTGTTGTTGGATAACGAAGCAGTTTATTTTAGTAACGGCTTAAATTGACCGACTTTAACTATGTATATTAAGATTTGAACTGCTATTTTATCTCTATTTAGAATCGTGAGGGTTATTCTAGTTTTTGACTTTATTTTATCGTACTTGCTATGTTAATTTAGTAAATTATTTTGGTTTTAAATAAATAATAATTTTAATATCAAAATTAAAATCTGATCTTATAGCTAGTATATTAAAAATTACTTAAATCAATGGCTTGCCAATATAAGTACGAATGTACGTACATGTATGTAATAATCTGAGTATTGTGTTTATAGTATGGTTGGTATGGTTATGATATTTTATACGAGAAATGTAACTTCAATAATGTTTCTTTTCATTTTCTTTTATAATATATTCCCTTATCATCATTGTATGAATTAATATTATTATGTTATAGCTTAATTTAAATAAATGTATGATTAATTTAATTTGTTTTTTATTGTTATTGCCCTAAATTTAGAATCTAGAATCTGTAGGTAACTCAAAAGGCAATAAGACAAACGCTTTCACGACCATTAAGCCTTGTAGGGTAGTTTGGGTGTCCATCTCCCCAATTATTGCGAAAGTAGTAATTCTATGGCCACTTGGAAGCCACGCGTTGAATAGATGTGTCAAGTGGTAAGCCGTATCGCAATTTATTAGCGGATATTTATTATTTTTTCCTGTTTACTCACGATGTTTTTTTACACCGCAGTATAAGTTGTATTTTAAAGTGAAGATGTCCATAAAAAAACTTTGCCATTGGTGCATGCACCGGGGTTTGAAACCAGTACCTACTGATACACAGCATATCCCGCAACGACTGAGCTACGTCAAATGAATAAGGCTTCACACTAAAGCTTCATATAAATCTTGTCGATTTCCAAGGGTAGCACTATCAAAATCTTCTAAGTTGAAGGACTTTTCGATAAGGGAACCCGGAAGTCTTGATTTCAGTTGCCATGGCAACCGCAGAGGAAAATACTACTAGAAACATGGTCATACTTTACCAGATATGCATCTATGTGTGCATCTTTCTATATATACAATAAAAAATATCCATAAAACCATACAGAGTCTTAAATAATAACTTTCAACTATTACATTCTCACAGCTTTTTGTAACCATAACATTTGTATAATAATTATTACCTAGTCTTATTTTTTTTAATTTACATGTAAATAAATGAAATGCCGCAAAGTCAATTAAAACCAAAATTGAAAACTTGTCTGCTAGATAATGCACTAGTAGATTTTTCGTTTACGTTATCTCACAACCATTTGCTGACTCAGCACAAATAGTTTCACACCCTAAAAGCGGTTTCCTGATTTGAATATCATTTTGCTTTCAAAACATTTCATATACTTTTATATAGATGTGATTGATATTATTATCTATTTTTACATACTGTGTTATTCTCCACCAATATATGTAGTTCAATTTTCTACAACACGACACTTTTAAGTAGAGTGCCTAGAAGTAAATATGCATATAATTTGGTGAAAACAATAGACAGGACTATTTTGATCGTAGTACGAATCTTTAGACAATCTGGTTAAATATATTGTCTATAAAAGCACTTATTTTTAACTGCAAAAATGTACACTTGCTGTATTCATATACATACCTACAGAGGGGCAGAGATCATAATTAAAAAACATTTTCGCTGCATTGGCATCCACACACCATTTTATACACCTTCGGTCGTCATAGGTACTGCCAACGTCACCCTTTCCAATATATCGTCTATCTGACTGTATTAAGAAAATAAATCTATTGATTTATACATTTTAACAAGAAAAGGCGCGTGTATTTAATAAATAAAGTATTACAGGTCGAATTGGAAACATTCTTCTCAAGGCAGCGTAAAGAATAGAAGAGCATGTCTGAGAAGGTTAACGGGTGTGAGTGAAGCAGAGATTTGCCAGGAACGTCACAGGTGGCGATTGATAGTCTCTGCCTATTTCCTTAGAGACGTAGAACCGTGAATATATGTATGTATGTTATTTATTTAAACTTACTGCTGTACTGTACCTACAGCATTATTACTTGCAAAATAAAATCAACCATAAATATACCCATCAAAATCACCCAATCAAAACTTCACAACAAATCACACATCCCTAGCCTAGTTTCCGCAAAGCTGGCTTTACCAACTCTATTATCGGATGGGTTTTATTTATCGATAAAATAAAACGGCGTCGCCCATTTTCATTGCCCGGATCGTTATAGTAAAGTCGTTTTGTTTGTGAATGGGCACGATAAAACCGAAGCCCGTTGGTAGGGCATTGCTTTTAGTGAAATCCAATTATCGATCAATTACAGGTGAGTAAGTAGAAAAGGTTAACTTCCGTGAAGTGTCGTAAACGGGAGAGTTGTAAATGCACTTCAGCCTTTGCCTACGTCATCTTAGAGATTTGATTTGCACATATTTACCTCCTTAGTTATCTGTATCTAATTAGTTATATCCTATACCTATTTATGTATATCTAAGTTATACCTATCACGTTGGATGATCTAGTTAAATGTGGGTTTTGAGTGATTCATACCTAACTTACCATCCAAATTTCGGAAATAGATACTCTAGCCTGTGAATATCCCGATACAATTAAAATGGGAGTGTGCATTAACAAATCGTCAAGCGTATGTTAGTTTTCTGTGTATATGATATTGTAATGGATATGGTAAAATACATTGATGATGACGATATTGAAGCAAATTAGATTATTGACAAGCTTAAATAAATTATTGTTCGATTCCCAGTGATGGTTAACATTATTATTTCTAAGAAATCTATCCCGGGATGGGAAGAAATTCAATTAGAAAGTACAGATATTACAGAAATGCTATTGATAAAATATAAACACATTATTTACCGTTAAAAGAAAAGAAAAAATGATATTTAATGGTTGTTAATTAACTGCATGAATTTTATTACACTACTTTCTCTAGATATTTTACAGCTAAGTATGGTACTGCACGTAATACAACGGAAACGTATTAGTTGTTTAACAATCAATTACAAAGTACCTTGCGTGACGTTGTAAGGGTGGTTACGTGTAACTTCGTTAACTAACGTGTTCTTTGAAATGTATACTAATTTCTGAGTAATTAAATAGTAAAAGCGTTGGTATTGAGTAGCACTTCAGATTGTTTACTTATTTTTTCATTCATACAGTATTTTCTTTTCTCTACTTTTTGATCTTTTTAGGGAGAGACTATCGATCGCACCTCAAACGATCGTGTTAAATCTTTCGACCTTTATTCACATCCATTAACTTTCTCATGCATGCTCTATTGATCAAACATATTATTTTCAATTATTTGGCAAGCCATTCAACCAAAATACTCAAATAAATGAAGTCTGTTGTGCCTATTAGCACATTCCAATCATAGTTGAGTACTTTTGCTGTAATTGATAGCTCTCACTCACACTAATTGGGTTTGCTATTCATACACTACCAATTAGACTAAAAGACAGAGATCTTTTTCTTTCCTTTGAAACCATACTCCTCAAATCACAATAGAACACAAAGATGGAAATGATCGAATAAAACTATTTCAATCATTCATGTTACATTTACATACATATATTCACGCTTCTACATCCCCAACGGGATAGGCAGAGACTATCGATCGCCACCTGGAAGCAGCCTCACCAATCTCCCTTGCTTCACTCACACCCATTATCCTTCTCATACATGCTAGTCTGTTCTTCTTACTACGTACATCTTAAAAAATACCATTTTTATCTTAAGAATATATTAAAGAAATCAATAGTAATATCAAGTACTACCAATTGATTTCTTTAATATATACTTCATCCGAACACAATATAATAATGTATGGAACTCTATTAAATAGACAGGTAACTAGTGGTAATAAATACAATATATTGGGCGCTGAGTAAACAACCTGACACTGTTTTCCATATCAACGCCATTCCATCTTTGATATTTTCACCATAGTTCCTTGAAAGGTTTTCCTACCCCAAGGTTATAAATCAACGTGTTTGTATGTATGTAACTGTAGTGGCTTTCATTCTTTTTACGAAAACTGATAAAGGACGTGATTCAGGAACCAATTGACCTGATTATATGTTGATTTATGGTATTGGTGTGTCGTAGTGTTGCTTAGTAAATTTGTCTCGATCTGAACTACTATGGATCCGCTTGCTATCATCTAACAGAATCAGACTCGACATTTTCGTAAAATAACTCTACTGTATATCCAAAGACTAAATATATGTTTAGTTGGTATAACTATTTAGATCTTAAGTATCATAGAGACTTAAGGCGTTTTGAAACTTAAATAGTGTGTAACTAGCAACAGATAATTTTCTCCTCGTATTTTAAGAATCACGTCGGCTATTAAGAGACAATATATCTTAAAATCTAAAACAAAATATTTTACAATATATTAACTCAAGTTGCACAATATTGGTTAACTAAAGCAAAATTTACTCTTGAATAGGCATTTTTTCTGAGAAGAGACTGTGAAAAAATACAGCTTATCTCATACAATATCCCCAACCTAACTCGTTACATTTAAACGGCTTAAATTAATCCTATTCCATTTCCTGACAAGTTTGAGTGACGAATAATGTGCCGGGCAGATTTCAAGTATGAATAGGACTTTACTCCAAAGTGCCCGAAAGTGCCTTAAAGTGCCCCAAAGTTCAGTTATCTAAGTGAATCGTTCATGGACGCTCGTGTCCAGTTTTCGCGGATGAAAGTAAAGTGCGTTCCGCGCGTTAGAATGTTTTGAATTGTAGTAGTGAGATAAAAACAGGTTGAGAACAAAAAATAGTAATAGTATAATAATAACTTAAATAAGTGACGGTGTAAATAGATATTTTTAACATAATAATGTAATGATGAGTTTTTGTTCCGGTTTAAAATGAATTTTAAGGTGAGTTTGTGTTTTGAATTTTAATGATACAATTAATTACAAGAAATAGTAAGTAGGTAACTCGAATATAATTTAAGTAGTTTTTATCTGTTTTGTAGATTCGTGATTTTTGAATTGATTTTTACATATTTATTTTAAACAAGGGTTTTTTACTGTAAAATATATTTAGAGATAAAAACAAAATGATATGTAAATAAACATAATTATATAATGTTGACAACATTTCATATAAGAAATAAATAAATAATAAAAATATATTCGTTAGCCCATGTCATCACAAATTTTATTTATATTAACATTACTAATTATAAAAAAATAATAGACTATATAATATATTATCTAATCTAACATGAAATGCTAGTTTCATACTAATCCTAAACCACATAGTCAAAGTTGCATTACCGTTCTTAAGTGACTCATATAGGGTCAGAAAGTTATTAGGTCCGCGGATTATTGGAATTTTACGAGATAATCCCCGATTTATGGACCCTTAGATCCCACGTCCAATATCCTTCGGAAATCCATGGCGGTGATGCGTTACATCAAAAATGAAAATGGAATACGTGCCTAAAGTACGAGCTGGAGACTCGGAAAAGTTTGTTCTTTGAGTTAAAAAGGACATTAATTTAAGACGGAGAGACACCTGACGGTATTTTGAATCAATATGGATTATAGAAACGGATAGATTATTGAAGCTCAGAAATGTCTATATATTAAAAATGCTCAGAAATATCTTTATATATATTACCATAGCTCAGATACGAATGTATGTAATTATAATTTTACTGTATTTTCTGATGACACAGAACAACTAGTGACAACGCAATAGTTTGATGGATCCTCAAGCCTATGACTAGATAGTAGGCAAGGCAAGCGTCATATTTGCTTAAATAAAAAGAAATCTAAATTTAGGATTGAAAATCCAAGACCTATACATAGATTTGAAAGCGCCAATCCATTTCACTAAAAAAGTTTTCCTCATACGTCTACCGAGGTTGCTATGGAAACGAAATGGAATTTTAAAAACGGTTTGCTAACACATCTCCTAATCTATAGAAAAATTATATAGACTATTTATGCTTAGTAGACTATTTATATAGACTATATATGCTAAAAATAAAAACAACTATCAATTTTATATTTATGCCCTAGACTGAAGGGTGTAATAAACTAATAAACCAAACCAAAAAGTTAATATAACATAAAACCTTTAGATTACTAATAAGCTTTTAGCTTCATAGGTGTTAATTAAAATTTATCCCCGCTTTATTAGCAAGATTAATGTTCAATAGAGAAGCTAAATGACTATTAAATTCATAATAAAATAATAATTAAAATTATACCTTCTATACTTGAGAATTCTAGTTTAATGAAATTATTACATACATACACATCACGCCTGATTCCCTGTAGATGGGTAGGCAGAGATCACGCATCCACATTTGTCCCGATCCTGACAGATCACTTTCGCTTCATTGACATTCATACATCTTCTCATACACTCTCGGCGGTTATAGATACTTCTAACGTCACCTTTTTTCAATATAGTCTATATCTGACTGTTATATGTCTTATTAGACCGGCCCCTACGTAACCGCCCTTCCACTTCACTCATACATATTCCTTTTGTCAATCTGCTATCATTCATCCGCATAACATGTCCAAACCTTAGTCACTAGATTCTACTTCAATGCTTCTATTGCCATACCCAATTTTCACTACCATAAGTCAATGTTGGAACCAGCACAGCCCTATGAATAACCATACCTGCCGATTGAGAAAACAACTGGCTACACTATACATGGCCCCATTAATCTTATAACCTGCACACACTTTACCTTCAATATCTCCCTTACACTTTCCGTTATTAGTAAATAGTGTAAATGTATTATTTTATGAATTTAGTGACGAAAAGAGGCACTATAGGGACCACAAACTGTACTATTTATATATGCATAGGTTTTTGCGTGTGAATGTTTCTATAGAAACTTTTAGGATTCGTTACATTGTTTCACTTCGTTGGATAGTTTTCTTAATGGGACTTCTGAATGCTTAGAATTCTTCGACGCCACCGAACTGCATTGTTCATGTTACTTACTAGTTAATAGTTTTAAATTGTGAGTGAGTTTCTGATAATACGAAGTATTGGAGATAAGTATGCAATTTAGGTTAAATTCTAATTACGAAACAACCCTAGTATTTTTAGTATTTTTATAGCACTCTTCTGAACAAAGACAAAGAAGACAAAGAAACTTTATTTGTGACACATGCGTAAATACGGTGTACAATTATTACAATAAGTCTCAGCTTGGGCTGCCTCTTCTGGCGTACAATATTGTATTTCGATTAAAACCAAAATTCCTGATATTTTCACTTAACAAAGTATTAAATTATCGCTATTAAGTATTTATTTCTAGTTACAAAGTTATTAAACTCTTGCATTCTTACTTATATATAATATGTATTTATTTTTATTTATTTAGCTATATTTTGGTGTACATTACAGTATTTTTGGTGTGCATTTTAATATTATTTGATGTTTGTTTAAATACTAGCCATATACATATTTGGTGGATATAAGTTTCGAAATGAAAGTACCAAGCAACCGTTTAAATACTAGCCATATATATCTTTGCTGGATATAAGATACGAAGTGTGAACATAAAGTACTCTTACACTTTGTAACTTTTTCAAATACGAGCACAATTTACGGAGAAAATGCATATTAACTTTGAGTACGGAACTTCATGTCTCATGTTGCTTTGTGTTGCAATTTTCGCATGTCACTGGACTAAAGGGAAAATGTCTTTGCTTGATATTTACATAATACGTAATATGTTTGACTGTTGTCTATTGTCGGGACAAATGGGGAACCGTGATCTCTGCCTACCCCTCTACAGGAAATCAGGCGTGATGTGTGTATGTATGTAATATGTTCTACATATGTATATTCAATATGTGTTTAAATCCCTTTCGGGGTGGACAGAAGCTTGGACACACAATATCACCTAGGTCACTTTTTAACCTGAATTGGATTGTGATGTTATATGGATTATTGGTGACAGGTTGTCAGCCTATCACCCAATAGATTCCATATATCCCTAGTCCCTTAGTCGCCTCCTACGATATGCCGGAAAGAAGGGCAGCTAGTTAGCATTCTTTTTCTGTCTCAGACTAGTATGAGGCGTGTTTACAATGTCTCAAAATAAACAATATAAAAATGAAAACTTAACAATGTCGCTAAAATATTATACGTGTACATAAAATCCAGAAAGTGTAAAGCATAAAATGCAATATAAATCTTGCACAGAATACTCTAAAATGTATGTCATTTGACTTGCTGATAGCTCATAAGAATATCGACGAATGAAATACAGTTTTCACTGTAGTTTGCAACATCAATTCAAAGGAAATTTCTTATAGGGATTTTATAAATATTCTTTTTATCTGGAAACTTCAATTTAGTAGAACAGGGAACTTGAGCTATAAAATTAATTATAGGAACTAAGAATAACACTAGAATAATAACTTCCTTTACCATTTTTCTTACTTAAGATTCAGTGTTCTTAAACAAACCCGTGAAGCAAGTATGATTTAAGAATGAAAATAAAAGGATAATAAATAGAAGACTGATTATAAAATTTCTGAAAAACAATTTCGTGAAGATATATCCCGTATTAATATTTTTGGTATCTTAACGGTATAGGAGTTGGCGTAACTATGGGGACAAAAAATAAATTAATAATTTTAAAATATGCATGGAAATTTCTATTTGTAAAGATACTGTAAGTATAATAAGAGGAATAAATCAAATTGATAGCTAAACTATTTATAAGTCTCATTACACAAGTACATCCTCATGAATTATGATCAAACAATGCATTTGAATATAAACACATAAACAAACTCGACTGATTCCTTTACAAGGGTAGTCAGACCTGTTGTACATTTACGTAAATTCAATCAAAAGACAGAAACACTCTCAACTTATTTAATTGGCTAGCTTTTACTGTTCCTGTTATTGGGACATTGAAACAGGGAAACGAAATATCGGTAATTAACGGAACCCTACAACCAGCGAAGGTCCCATAGTACTATTGCCGATATTAATTGCTCCCAAAAGTATAAAGTTTCTGCAAGTTTGTACCCTTAACTGCTTTGAGTAACGACACGAATAATGTGAATTTGCATTATTCGTGCGTAAACGTATTACGTATAACAAACATATTATATACTAGCGACCCGCTCCGGCTTCACACGGTTATAAAATATATAGCCTACTCCACTATTTAATAGATGTTATTATACATATAAACCTTCCTCTTGAATCACACTATCTATTAAAAAAACCGCAACAAAATCCGTTGCGTAGTTTCAAAGATTTAAGCATACAAGAGGACACAGGGACAGAGAAAGCGACTTTTTTTATACTATGTAGTGATAAGTAATGTAACTACTCTATTTGTCAGGCTGTAAATGATTTGTTGATGGTTAAATGTTTTGTTTTATGTTTAAATTCATCGTAGGCTGACTTAATATTTCAATTAAAAAAAACATGTTGATTTGCAAAGGGATGAGATATGTTGCAAATATTATTTTATATAAAATAGAAAATGAGATTTTAATAACAAAATTTATATTAATCATATTTCGTTTTATTCTTAGTCTCAAAAAGCACAAATTAAAATAATTTTGCCCTGAGTTAGCTAGAAAACAATGATGAGATTTTACAACTGGTTACATTTATCGAATTGTCAAATAATCCAATTGAAAAAGTCCTTAGAATTTCTTTATCAGCAAATTAGTCTCTATTAGAATTCATCGTGACAAATACCTATCGATTGCAGGAATAATTCTTTCATAAGTCAGTTAGTCATTGTTTTAAATCTGCCGAGCTTTTCAGAATTTCAACCGCTCCACTGAAGTTAAGCCAATAATTGAGCCATAGAATTTGATGGCTTAGTTCCTGGTGGAAAATAATAATTCAAAATCTTCTTCGTCAAGTTTCGAAAATGGATTCCCAATTTTCATAAGCCTATATTCTTATTAATCCTTTGTTGACAATATTTCTTTCGAACTTCATCGTCATTTTTGTTGGAACGAAGAATAAATGAGGGATGGGAAGGGATTTTTAAGTATTTGTCTTAAAAATATAAAAAAAATATATTTTAACTTTTTTTTTATTGTTAAACAATACTAAACATTTTTTTAAAAAAATTAAACTAAATATTTACATATTAAAACAAAAAAAAAATTAAATCTTACAAAAACTAAATATTTACACAGCACCACTAGTGTACCGAATTCAGCACCCAGAAGGAAAAGCCCCCAGCACACTAGCAGCGTTGCCCCGCTGGGTAACCAATTCGTGTTATTGGTAATTAGGTTACTTAAAATTTCACTGCTCTTTCTAGACTTTAACGGGACTAAATCCTAATTAAAATTATCACCTGTCTCATCTACGATTGGCACCCGAGCAGGTATATAATAATAATATCTAGGACAATTTTACACCAATTGAACTAGCCCCTTGTTAAGTTCATTTAAAAACTTGTGTTTAGGGTATTAGTCAACGTATATCTAAGAAATATATACATAGATAAATACATATATAGCATATATAATCATCAGCCACACTGGAAAGGACAATAAAAGCGTAGTTCTTAACTCTGCCTCCACCGGGAATCGGCCCCGGGACCTCACGATTAGCGTTCAGGTGCTCAACCAATCGCGCCACGGAGGTCGTCTATAAAGAGGACTGAGGTATATAAGTTTTGAGTACGTGCATTCATGATGCATTGATCACGAAACGAACGATATTGAGTGTAAAAGGTAAAGCGCTTACGATCTGTCAAGTTGGGCAGAACTGGTAAGGGATATCTTAGGGAAAGAGCTGAAGACTGATGATGGTCACTCAATACTGTGACGTATCCAAAAGGGATGGCCATGGTATTTATGTCATTGATTTATACTATAGCTTTAACTCTCAACGGGTGGACAGATTGTGTGTTATAATATTTGATATTTATTGAATACATAAATCAATTAAACTGTAGGCTTAAATTAGAATTTATATTATGTTTAGTCTAAGTTCTATTATGTAACTGTTTATATCCTAAATAAATTAAATGAAAAAAATAATTACTTTGCGTCAATCTCCTGTGGAGTAGTCAGATATATGAGTGTCAGTTTTCTAATTTTTGGAGTTATTATTCCAAAAAGGAATTATACTTATTGATAAATTTACCATCACCATTTTTAATTACAGATATATGAAATCTACAGGTGGATAGACTAGCAACCCGTCAATAATGTTCCATATTACGTCACAACCCCATTATTCGCTAACAGTTTCTTAGGATATATTATCGTCTCTCCAAGATTCTGTGTAAACCATAATGAAAAGAAGTGAATGTATATGTAGAGTACCCGCCACATAAGGTGGCAGTTGGAGGCGTCGCCACAGTCGCGTAATCCAGTGTTGCCAGTAAACACGCCAAAACTAGCACTCACTGTGCCATACGGCTCGATACATTATATTGAGGTTTCATTTGTAACGATCTTTGGTTGCAGAGCTATAAACTCAAATAAAACAAATTAATATACCAAAGTCAAAAGTCAAAATATTTTTATTCAAAATAGTATCATAAGCTCTCTTTGAAAGTTATTTTATGATCTAAGTACAAATTAAAAAAACTATATATTGACGAAAGGAATATATATGAGTGAAGTGGAAGGGCGGTTACGTAGGGGCCGGCCTAATAAGACATATATGTAACAGTCAGATATACGCTATATTGAAAAAAGGTGACGTTAGGAGTACCTATAACCGCCGAGAGTGTATTAGAGAATGTATGAATGTCAATGAAGCGAAAGTGGTCTGTCAGGATCGGGACAAATGGGGATCCGTGATCTCTGCCTACCCCTCTACAGGGAATCAGGCGTGATGTGTATGTATGTATGTAAAAAAACTATTTCAAACATGGCACTGAGCATTGTCTTTACATATTTTTACCGAGGTTAGTTCACCAACCATTTCGGCTGCTCAAGATGCCACGTCATGAAGACCACGACCGCTCTGATAAGAGCGTAACGATTGAGAAGAAGAAGTTCAGCGGAGACCCTTGGAGAAGAACTAACAAGAAACTCCAGAAATCAATTTATTATAATCACCCTTAACAAACATAAAAATTACAAAGAGTGGGCAAAAAACACAACGCTGGTAATACTAAATTTACCTTTCATACAAAATAACACGCAATGGCGGAAACGTCGAATTTAGTTCCAAGTTTGGCTACTGCCACCTTATGTGGCGGGTACTCTATGTTTGTCAATTCATTGAGTCTTTTAGTCTATAGAACTGATCCAAGCGAGGGACAAGGCATTACGTACAGTATTGTATTCTCTTTGGGGATACATTCTCTGTTGAATCGTCGAAGTGAATTCTAGGAAATAGATTGAATATTTTTCCGTTATACTTCCTGATTTTTATAAGAGGTTTTTTGAACCTTATTCCTTTAGCATGAAGTTACATAGTATTACTTTAACATTAATTCTTTCGAGAGACTCACGTTTCGTAATTCACATAATAATTATATAGAAATGTTAAAGAAACATGGTTAATATTTGTTAGAAGTTTCTTAGTACACCCACTCAAAAGAAAAGCAGAGCATGTATGAGAGAGTTAATGAGTGTGAGTACAGCAAGACAGATTTGTCAGGATCATTCCAGTTGGCAATCGATAGTCACTGCCCATCACCGTAGAGACGTGAATATATGTATGTTAACATGTTACGCTACCACATATTTGTAATTATAAATATAAGGTTCCTGTGATCATTTTCGCAATCGATTGTGGATTAAAGATAATAGGCACTCGACGTGACTAGTGTATTTTTTTGTCGTCTAGTTCTTGTGCAGACTATTACGCATTGTGATTTATAAATAGACGACAAAAAGAAACGTTTTCGCAAGCATTAACCTTTCCGGGGTGGTCAGAGGTTTGGGTGTTCATCTCAAATTCTATGGCCAAAATCCACTTGTTGACCAGATGATAATCAGTACTCAATGTGACACGCGGTAAACTGCACAATACGCCGTTTACATGCAAGTACTTTTATCTGTTGGGGGAACAGGCTTGTTTTCTTACAAGAAAGGCTTGTTTTGCCTGTTTTACCGTAGAATTCAGTGCATTTTGAAAATGTATTTTATAACGAAATGTACATAGAAAATAAGAAAACTGCATTTCTATTGGTAAATGCTGTCTGAGATACGCTGAATTACTAAAAATATGTATACGACAAGATGTCCGTAACTCTAACCCTACTTAATTGATTACCCTTTAAACATTTTTAATTAGATATTTACCAAAGAACGTTAAAGGTTGTAAGCTGAAGAATCTTAATACTCATTCAACGTGACTTGCGTTTTACAGGTTCTTTACCCTTCCCGACACGTGTTAATGGATGACGTTTAGCCAATAAATACTTTTAATGTCTTCTTTATCTATCTGTTACAACTCCTATAATATACAAGGTAAAATAGAAAATGTATGAATCTCCGAATGTATGTCGATACCAAAGGAGATTATGGTCGTTACCTGTTTATATTTATCACTTGTACATACATTCAAACTTTCTGAACAATTTCCTTTAGGTTAGTGTAGGGTCACGCAATTGCGAAGTTAGTTATTATATGAAAACCTCGAAACCATGCATTGACCTGATAATTAGAATACAATATTTTGACTGGTGGTAGATATTATCAACAGACTGACTATTACTTGTTCAAAAGAAAAGGTTGGTTTCCCCATATTTATCACTTGCTCCAACAAAATATGTTATTATCAATTAGTTGAACCGAATCGATGTTTGGCAATAGTTGTGTCGGCCGTCAAGATCGAACGGTGTTGGTTGTGCATTGTGAATAATGAATAAGACAGTTATATATTGAGGAAAGTGATATAATTTAGTGGGATTATAATGAATATGTATATTTTGTGTTAGTGTAAGTTTTCTGTGAACGGCTTTACGTCAAGGTATGTGCTATAGAGATTAAACATTTATTTTTTTATGAATAATCTTGAATTATATTTAAATCACTATTTAAGATGTTATAAAAAAAGATATTCTAGTATAATCGGTCTAAAATATATGCTGAACATGAACGAAATTTTTTTGGTCCTCACGTAAATTCGTTTACAATTTTGTAGGCAAGAAAATTCATTAATTTTAAAATTCCATTGGGTGATTGATTGGCAAGCCTGTAATTCAAATTCAAGGGTACAGTGTACGTCCCAGCTTCTATCTTACCGAAATACATTAAGTGGTACGATTTTTTTAATCACCATTATAATTGACTGTATATGTATAGTGCATACGTATCATACATACATACGTTTACGCCTCACTCACTCACGCCTATTAATATTTCGAATACTCTTTTGTTCTTCACGCTACGTGTAGTACCTTGCAAAGTGTGTATTACATATCATATTAGTAATATTATTTCTTAATAAGTACTGTTCTCCATGTCTCATCGGTAGGTATTGTTTCATATTAGAGAATGTAAGATGTATTTTTTTTTATTAAATCATTAAAAGTAACTTTAACCGCCAAGTGTGTATCGTGTCCGTAAAGCGAACGTGATTTGTCAGGATTGGGACAGAAGGGAATCAATGATCTCTGCCTACCCCTCTACAAAGAAACAGCCATGATGTGTTTGACTTCAAAAAATACCTCGGTTGATGGTCTGTGTTGGAATTGACTCGGTAACTTAGGTTGTAATATGAATAATATTTCATGCTGTTAAAAAAATATTCATATCTGAATACTTGGTTGAAAATGAGATAATAATTTCAATAATTGTGTATTCCTCTGCTACAGCGGTTACAGATATTTATCCATACAACAGCTGAGTACACATCGTTACATTTCAAACTGTGTCATTCTTATTATAAATTTAATCGAATGAATCAATAAAGATATACCTAAATATTAAATGAATTGTACCAAATGTTTCCTGTTAGAATTCCAATTCAATATTTATTGAATAACTAAGCCTTTTTATTATTGAATTCGCCTTTTGTACAAAACCAGCTCTTATATGGGCAAACATTTAATATGCCATTTTTTTTTTGTTTTTGTACCAGATCAGGAACTCTTTCCTACAACTTAAAGTATCTAAGTCACAAGCCAGAATTTAGGTGTCTTAATGTAACGACTTAGTAAATAAATATATAGTTAAGTATGACTTTAGTTACACTACACCCGTTCTAGTATTGTTTTTTGTCGATATATGAACATAGGGAGCATAATATTAATTTATTTTAAATACAGACTGGTGAGATCAGAGCTTTAGGTATTCCAAACTCGTGTTATACCGGAAAACGAATGAAATATACCTAAAGTTTTGCCCTAAGCTGATTCAGCTAAACTGTCACTTCGTTTCATATTTAGCATTTTGAGGTCGTGAACCAAAAAGGTTTCATATTAGGTCCCATGTAAAATTTATGACTTTTTATCGTACGGGGACGAAACATTCGAGTCATAAATCTCTTCAGTCACTTTTGGTATTTCGGCTGTGGTTAAATAAGGATTATTTCTACCATTAATTGTGAAGGGGTTGACCCATTTCGTAAACATATTTTATCGTCACTTATGAATTTTTAAACTAGCACTACTCGTGGTCGATTAATTAATATATAAAAGTTATGTATGTAAGTAATTATTGCGATGTTTATTACAATTATATAATTGTGTGTACGTTTATTATCTTTATTGTATGCAGCTTGTGACAGTTTTCGAATCGGGTGCTGCCGGAGGACCAGTGATGCAGCCTAGCTGCATCGTATACTGAGGCAGCACCTTTTCACTGCATCAATGGTTTTCATTTTTGATGTTTATTGTTTGTGTGTTTGATGTAATTTGTGTAGTTGTGGTGCAGTGAATAAAGTGTTTTCTTTCTTTCTGTCTTTCTATATATTATTAATGAACAATAATTATGTATAATAAGCTGACTGATCATAACTAACAACAATCATTCATTAATACCCTTTCAATGAAATTGATTATATATCCTACTTATTGAAAACATTTCTTAGTAATGACAAAACTTTGAATTTGTCACTATAAATACGACTCGCTCTATTCAAATTCCCAAATCATACGGTTGTCAATACCATCTGTATAGGCCCCTTGTCTTCCTGAACAATGCCATCGTAAATACGATAATAACAGATCTATACTATAGGTTCCTGTATTTACTCCTACGTACATACATACACATCACGCCTGATTCCCTGTAGAGGGGTAGGCAGAGATCACGGATTCCCATTTGTCTCGATCCTGACAGACCACTTTCGCTTCATTGACATTCATACATCTTCTCTTTCCTTTCCCTTTTTTTCAATATAACGTCTATCTGACTGTTATATGTCTTATTACGCCGTAATACATAATAATTTCTTGCAGGGGTACAGTAGACTAGATCGAAACTTTACTAAAAACAAAATATAAAAAAAAAATTCTAGTTCACAACATCCGAGTATATCCGCGAAATTGGATTTTATGGAGTATTTCGATAAATTCTAGTGACTTTGACAAACTAACTGGTAGCCACATTTCTACCAAAATTGCGCACTTCACAAGCGAAGTACAGTATTCATACTCGTATACATAGTATAATGAGTAATCTCGAAGGCGGTAATACTATTAAGACGCACGACATACAAATTGGCTATATACTGATAGGGTGACATGAGAAATACCTATAACCGCAACTGAAACCACGTATGCAAAGGATTATCGATGTTAATGAAGCGAAGTGATTTGCCGTGATCGGGATGAATGGGGATTCGTGATCTTCTATGAGTTTAACAGGTGTAAGTAAGTATGAATTAATTAGTAGATACAAAATAAATAGGTGTATGTGAGTGTTTATTAATTAGTAGATATGCTATAATTAGTATTACAATATTATAGGGTAGGTAAATATTGAAAGGATTATCTATTTAAGTAATTTTCCATACATCAGTTTTCTTTATTTAAAGTTTCAAATTTTATATAAAACATAGGTAAATTCTTTTGCAACCTAAAAACAGTTCTTTGATATTCACTGCTAAAAAAGTTGTAAACGAAACTTCCCCTTGGCAGTTGCAATGCTTCTAAAGTGCCTCCTCACAAAGCCCGTTTATGAATTTCCGTGAACGGAATGCTTTGATGCAAGGCAAAATAATTTTGTAAAAGAATTTTCTGTGCTTTGCCCTGGCAGGGTAAATTAGCTAATGTGACAAGTGCGTAAGCAATGAAAACTGTTTTAAACTACACATTTTTTTATAAATATATCGCAACGGTCTGAAAGTAACTTATACACAATAATCTACATTTAATTTAATTTAACATTTAATCTACACAATTTTTCTGTATACATATAAATCGTTACGGTCTGAAACTAACTTATAAACACATAGGTACATTTTGTATTTAAATATGAGCAATTATCTAATACACGTACCCTAAAAATAACAGAGAAAACTTAATTACCTTACCCTTCTTTGTTACAATAACATGGTTTTTGTATGTCTCCTGGTTATTGAATGTAGGTTACACAAACGTATCGATAAAATGTCAATGCAGGTTGAAAAGACCACATTATGTCTTCTTTGCTTTTATAGCCACGTGTACGCTTGAAAACTGAATGACGTGCCATAATTTAGAAATGTGCTGTCAAAAGTTGAGAGTCACCCTTTACAGGCAAGAATAACTCTATTCAGGGCTTGTAAATAAAGTTAATAATGAAGGGATCTTGATACAAAAGACACCCGTCAATTTTCCCATACTTCATCGATTCCATTTGATCAAATTGCGTTTTGACGAAAGTTAATTAAAAATAATAGCATCTAGCGTCTGTTTGATGATAGCGTTCATTCTGCACTACAAAATCTTTACGTGGGTAGCTTCTCGATTGAATATTGGCTCATGATAAATATTTACTTTTATAACCGTGATTTAGTATTTCTTACAATTAAAGAAAATTATTACATTGATCAAAAATGCGTTATCTAATGCCAAAATAATAACCTAAGACATTACTCGCCGCGAACAAAATATAATATCTCGTATTGAAATATTCCAAAAAATAATAATAAATGTAAGCTTTTTTCATTTGTTTACAAACCAGGTCGTATTTTGTTAAAACATCTCAAAGACTACTGTTTACACCAAGAATGCCAAACATTTAGCCAGAATCCTTAATTACACTGCATTTTAATTACAATTGAATAAGATGGATTCGTATAAGCGACGTGAATTACTAAGCTTCTTAATGTACCGGCTTCGCACGTGCCAGTCAGTCTGATTGTTTCCAAAAGCGTTTCGGCGTTTAATTATCGTGTGCTCATGTACCCGCCTTGATTGATGGTTAGTTCTGAATGAATTCAATAAGCGATGCTTCACGTAGGGATGTTCTTCCTTATTTACTGCGGCAAACGTTTTGTCACATACTCCCTCGGTAAGCCCTTTTGTTAGAGGGTTCGGTGACTCTATACACATTCAAAGTGCGATACACATAACTTACCATAATTTCCTGTTGGCTCTTTACGCGATAACAGTTATTTAGTATCTACTTTTACTAGTAACAGGTAAAGACATTATTTATCAAATAGTTCTATGTCTTTTAATAAGTTTATTATATATTAAATATAAGAGTAAGTATATATTTGAAAAAGTGATTTATATTTTTGCCCTATTGAGGTGGTAATTCTCCTCAGGTTCAAGATATTCTCTGCTCCTTCAAAGCTCACGTTTTGAACCGAACGTGGTAACTGAAATGTCTTTAGTAATTCAAATACACTCCCGATGACGTGACTAAAGATAGAAGTAAGAAAAGTAGAAGTTCGTGATTTTAAACTAGGGTTAAATCATCGAAAACGGCATCCTGTTAATATGTATATAAATAATTTATAAAACTTATACTTCAAGTAGGTATAAAAGTAATTTTTAAATCTTTATTGACTGCAAAATGCACAGAGAGGTTTGCGTCAGTCACTATTCCAATGAGAATAATTAATCGCTTATACATGAAATCGTTTCAGCTTAACTTCAGAAGCTTTTATCAGCAAGTCAAAGGCAGTAGCCACTTGTTTCATGTTTGTTAATAAAAATATCGGGAAAATGGAGTTTTACGCGTGTTATTAGTAATACGAGGACTTTAGAGATTTCCGTCGCCAATATAAAGCCGCAAACAATTTCCTTTGAGGAAAAATAATCCAAATAAACAAATCCAAGTTTCCTTATCTAAAATGTTCTTTGAAAAATGGCTTTAGGATATCAAGGAATCCAATCTAAACGGTGAAATTACTTTTGTTGCTAAGAGAATTATATTACATACATGACTTACTGGGGTCTTAGTCCACTAATGCTTTTTGCAAAATAACATTTCAATATCAGATCAGTAATAGTGTGAAGTTGGTACTGGATGACCAAAAGTGACAAATTTTGCCATTTTTAAACGAAGTTTAACACTTTTGCATATTATTGGTGATATTTGACACTTTTGGTCATCCACTACCCAATTCACACTATTGTTGACCTGATATTGAGCTACGTTTGTGCTAAAACGCAGTAGTAGAATAAGCCCCCCAGATGTTTGGGGTTTTGTTAGTTCTACTTTTCTAGAGAGATTTATTTTAGCGTGTGAGTCCAAGTTTGGTTTGAAACTAAATAATAAAGAACCAGCTTTCTTTTTAAAGTAATTATTGTGTATTTGTATATTTATAAACCTAGATGAGAAGGAATTGCTGGGATACTATTTGAGTAGGTTCTCAATAGCTGTATCTATAAACATTGATATCACATGTCACAATTACTGTAAAAGACATATACATTTAAGTAATATGTTTTTTTTTAAATAATGTAGACTAAGTAAAATACTGCACCTACAAAAATACTAAATATTGAATAAGAAAGGCCACATTGCATTCATTCGATATCGAATTTGACACATTATACGTGCATTATTCTTTTTTCCAATATCCTCGCGAATCATATTTCATTTTCCTTTCTCTTACGAGTTTCATAAAAGTTCTAACAGTGTCGTATTAGACATGAAATTGGATATATGAGAACGGACCATCAAGGCTCAAGTGCTTCTGGTTTCTAAAGAATGGATTTGGATTTCGTAATAGAGCAATTATATTGTCATAATGTTTTTATGGACCAAAACAATTAAACTTAAAAATGTTTGTAAAGTTAATGTAGTTAAAATAAGTTAAGGTATAAGTTCTGAGATGTGACAGAGAAATGTGGATGAGGTCTTTTGTAAATAAAATTGTAAAAAAAAACTATTTGCAATATATGTTTACTATATAACTTTAATTGTTATATTTATGTCGGAAGTTTTGCATTACTCAACCGTAAAACTTACATCACAGCCACATGTAGAAGTCATTGAAATATTAAAATTTATATTACCAAGACCGGTTAATTTATCCATTTTTTTCACGAAAGATTATTTTTTTAGGCTAACACACAGGCCCTTCCCGTCCATAAATAAAAGTGGGAACAAAACCCTTCATCAAAATCTCCTTACGTCCATTCAAGTCGCGATTACTATGGGCTATTGTAGCGTCCATCAACGTTATTATAATTTATTTATTACTAGGTTTAGCCCCGAGGCTGTACACGTGTAATAATTTAATCCGGCAATAAATATGGCCTATGTTACGAGGGAATAATTTATCATTCTTATCGTGAAAGAATTTTTGAAAGAAGGTTTGGTGGTTTTCTGTTTGTTTGTTAGAGATATGGCAATGTTTTATTAATAGACCAGTTTGTTTTAGTTTTTTGACTATGAATCATTGTAAAATGTGTTAATGTAGATAATAATTATTATTATATTTATTATTTTAACGTGAGTTTTGTTTGGTTTTATTTTGGTTATTTATTTTAACGTTGTTAAGAATGAAAGCATCCTTTTACAAATCAAAAGACTAACATGATCCTTCAGCACCGTTATCCAAAGCAGAAAGACAAAAAACGACAAACGCGTTCACGACCATTAACCTGTAGGATAGTCAAAGGTTAAGTGTCCATCTCCGCGATTGCGAAGGTAGTCATTCTATGGCCACTTCAAACCCACAAATAGAATTGTTGTTAAACAGATGGTGAAATACTACCTTTTAATCTTTTCTCTCGATATTTACAATTTCCTCGTGAACGTTGAGTTGAGAATCATTCTATTAGTAGCTCGCAGGAGGTGGTAGCAGGGTGGGAACTCTAATTATAAACACGTGTTTGTGTATTAATTTCACAGAAACCAGCTTACAACACCCTTTTGGGACAATTGATGTTATCTAGAGGACGCATTATGAATTCCAATATCTAGAATATGCGTATGATGAAGGTTTTGAAGTAAAATTAACTTTAAATAGCTGAAGTAATTGAGTAATTGAGAAGTGCGATAATTTAACACTTTTGTGATAAACTTTAAATACAATGTGACTTATAAAATATAAGCTTTTGATCTTCTATCTCTTTAAGGGTGGACAGAAAGTCGAACATAACGTTACCTCTAGCTTATAAGCGTTGTGCACCTATCAGTATTACACCATACATAATATTCAAAGATTATTGAAGAATATGAGTGTCAGTACGAACATCGTGTGGCCCAAATAATTCTATTTTTTCTTAATAAACTTGTTCATTAAGGACTCTAAAGAAAAGCAGTTAGTGACAATACTATTATAGTTCATCCACAATACTAAATAAGACGAAATAAAATCTTGTGTTATAAAACATATAGGTACCTTCATTGGAGCCCTAGACTTGAACTATAAATAGCTACTTTTAGCTGAAAATGTATTCATACCCGTTCCTAGAACTTTGCATCCTATCCCTAATTTATACGTAAGATTTAAACCATTTCACATCAAGTGTCCTGCTGATATTTAAGGCTATATTTAGCACCATTTCTTGGAATCTAAAATGTCCGCATATGTAAACGGACTTACTAACTATCGACAATTGAATAATATTAGAGTAAAATGTTCTTTTAAAATGTTATATACCTATGTGATTCGATTAATGACCGTTCTAATATCTGACAACCTTAAAATTTAGTTTAGTTGTAGCTTTTTTTTAATACAACTAAAGCGTAGAACTTGAGAGATGTAATAAATATAGTTTCTTCGGGCATTTTAGAAAGAAACATCCATTTGTGTAATGATATACACTACGGTTATCTGAATCTTCAAATAGTCAGTCTCCGTAAATGGTGATACCGCTTACCACCTGTCACATTGAATTCTGATTGTGAAGTGTTAGTCAACACATGGCTTTGAGGTGGCTATATAATTACTACCTTCATAATAACGTATATGATTACGCACACCTTTGACTACACCGGAAGGTTTAATGGTCGTGAAAGCGCTTGTCTATATCACTTATAATTTTCAATATACATTACATATACGTTACTAGTTCACAGCTCAATACTTTCTATTTCCTCTCAGAGATTATCTCATTAACGTTGCTCACAATCATTATATAAAATTACGAACGAATGCGTTTAAATTGTTTTATCAATGCGTTTATGAATTGCATCATTCTTATCATTGAAGATTATATTGCCTACAGATAAACTAACCAATTAGATAAGGCACGAAATTAGTTCTAGTATTTTATTTATCTCGTGCGTTTCATCTCAACTCTTAAGTAATTATTGCATATCATTATTTATTAACAAGCAACATACATATCACGTCTGTACTTTTTATAGAGGTGTTCAGAACATTAAATATGAATATAAATATTCATATTTTTTCTCGTATAAAATGAGTTTTACTTGGTTCCATCTATTATAATATTCCAAAGAAAATGATAGTTTAACTTTACTTAAATTCCCTACTTCTTCCATGTGCTGACAAGGCATATAGGTAAGTAACAATAAAAATAATAACAACGATATTTTAAAAAAGGCTGATTTTAGAAGAAACTTTAATTATCGAGCGTATATAGCAATGATGAAATGTATATGGGGAAATGTATAGCAATGAGGTAAATGGATTTTTTTGAGGATCAACATAAATGTGTGTATGTATGTATGCATACAGTTAATTCTTGTACGTGTTTGATATGCAAGTAATGTGTTGCCGGGAACTTTTTATCATTATCCTATTCGGTATGATTTATATCAAGTTATGCATAAAATTTAATGCTAGCACATAGCAAGAGATATATTACACCAGAAGTGAATGGGGATAAGGCTTCAGCGCTCGGAGCGTTGCGTTGAATAATGCATTAGTGTGTTGTTTTGAAAATATTTAAAAAGCGGAAATTCGTTTTTCATGAATACGCGAGCTGCCTAAAATATAATCAGCTGTGATTATGGAATCTGGATGCTGGAATGTTAGCAGGAAATTACAATATATTGCTATGCATCGAATATTATATTGAACCTAATACAACACATTCGAGGTATGTAAGCTTAATACTTCGGTAAGGGAAAACGTCGTCAGGAAACCTACCTGTTCCCCAAACAGGTAATAGTTAGTGCTTGTAAATGGCGACATGGTTTACCACCTGTCACTATAAGTACTGACCATCTGGTCAACACGTGGGTTCGAAATGCCCATAGAATTACTTCTCCTACTACATTCACTATTTTTTAATTTACTTGCTTCTTACAACATCGTTCCAAACAAGTAAATGAATATGCCAACCATACTTTTACGAGACTAATATACTTTTCCATCTACCAGTGATCAAGATACTTTTCCTTTTATCATTTCCGTGATTAATAATGTAGTTAGATTTATATGTTAGATTCCCTCCACTGTTTTCCTTCCCGTAGCTCATAGTAATGCAAATACTGAACACACATTAGCCGTGTGCGAAAACGTAGTTTGCTATACTCCGAATTTAACTGATATTGCTCGTACGTAGCAGGTATGCTCAACAATATTAAATTCGTAGCTGAGAAGACAATTTATGTTAAGGAGATACTGCATTGTTAGGAACATTGTATATGCATTTACATGCAGGTAAGAATTATGATATATAAGGATATTGTTATTCTGATTTCAAATGAACCGAAATACATTTACGCAAAGTTTTCGTTGCATATCGTAATTTAGTAAAAATTCTATTGAGGAATTGTATTTCTACCTCTCAACAATATCAATAAATTAAACTTGAATAATACGTACTCTCTAGAATACATGAAAGACCGTAATACCGTTTGTACATAATAATATTTACTTTCTTTTTTTGTTACTTTCACCTAAATCTAGGTGCTCAGAATACTTTGGTTACATTGTACACATAGTATCAATGTACATACAATAACATGCATGTATTTAATATTTTGAGAGATTCGCGATTTTTATTCATTTTACAGGAAAAAGAGCCTTATCGCATACAGTTAGCCGACATTATGGCCAGGTTGCAATGGCCATGGTAACGGGTCATGTTTCATATACTCGTACTAGTGAAATGTGTGTACATATATATATACTAAGATACACGCATTAAAAACTCTCAGTCTAAGCCCAGATATTAATAAACAGTCCTCCCAGCCATAACAATCTAGATAGATCATTTTATCTGGCACTTATCCTTCGGCGTTATCTTCGCAGAAACCATAAATGCTATAAACTCTTATCCGGAGCACGACTACAGCAATGAAACAGTCGGCAATAAAATATTATTTCCTCCATGGCGGCTGTTGAAACGCTTATAATGATGAGGCTTCTAAATCTTAATCTATTTATTCAACATAAGTACAAGTACAGTACATTCATTGAAAGTCAAAACATTTCCCTGACACTAGTTGTCTCTTAGCTTTTAAATTCTACCGTTGGTTCGGAAACCCTGGCTCGGAGAAGAACCATAATGAAACTCCGGCTTTCCCCAGTGCCAGTTACAATACCAAATTAAAAAAAGAAAATTTTTTGTGATCATTTTCGCAATTATAGCTTAGATGCACTTATTACCAACCCTGATCAACGGCATAGTAGTGTCCAACCGCGTACTAAGCACCCCGGACTAGTCGGCCCTTAACTATGGTCTTAAATTTAGGTAAGGCTAATTGCGTAACCCAGTCCTGTGAATGATTATAAAAACGCAAACAACTCCCAGCAAAAGATTTCTTGATGTTTTTATGCCTCGAGGGCGCCACATACAGCTTATGTTTGTTCCTAGTATTTATCAACTTACTGAGTTTTAGATTATTTTTGTGTGACGTGTGAACATTATTTTATCTGTGAAATAAGTATATAATTAGATTACAGCAATAAATTAATACAGTCCTTTTCATTAATGTTTCCTTATAATATATTGAAAAGATTTTTTTTTTAATTGAACCCTAATTTATATCATAAGTTCAAAGATGGTAATTTAATGAATATTCGTTAATATATCAAAGTTATAATAGCATTCATTATCTGCAGAACATACAAAGATACTTGTCTGACATAGTTATACAGTTATTGAAATGTAATCTGTTATGTGTACTTATTATATCCAAGTTGATACCCGGTCTTGACATACACACCCAAGCACGAGCCCAATATCGTGTGAATTTAGTATGACTTAACTTAGCCTACATATTTATATTTCATATGTACTTTTATACTTCTGAATTGTATCTAAACTTAGCAGTATAGTTGAGAGAACTTTACAAGCTCCCAAACATTTATACACTCAAATCCTTAGCAGTCTAGAATATGTTCTCTCCCTTTACATTGTTTTCAACATTTGGCACACTCTTATTAGAATCCAAATTATAAATCGAGAGCTTATTATTATTCAAAGTCTGATTAAAACATCCGTGGAAACGCACATTCCGTTCAATGAGTTAACGTGAATTTTGATAAATTATTTACAGATTCACATCTGACTTTGAAACTCGATATTTGTCACATCAAAGACAAGTAATAAAATTCTCGCGTATGCCAATTGTAGATCATCCTTTGTTTGTTTTATGCGCAATATGACTCTTGTCACGTACTTCTGCTCTCGTTTCGAATCGAGTTATAAAATGTGCCACTTCATTAGTAAATACGCTTTCTGCTTGCAAATCAAGCACATTTTAGATGTTAAAAATATTTATGTTTTTTGACTGACATTACTGAGTTGATCCTTATGAATTGTGATCTGACTGACATTAGGTATAATGCAGAAGGAATGTAATCCCTTGCCTGCCTTATAAAGGTTTAAAACAATAACATTTCTCTGAAAATGTCAAGTGTTTTCCAGCTGTAGCTAATTTTCATTTGTATTTCCCGATACGCAACTTCCATTCTTAGAAATTATAATAATAGTTTTCTCTAAGTTATCTATCTTTCTCATAACCGTATAAGTATATTATCTCGAACATCAAGAGATATCTTATAATTTAGCACATCATGACGTGACAGTCAGCTAACACTATATTGAAAACCACCAAAGTGTGTATGAAAAGATGTATGAGTGTCAATGCAGCGAAAATGGTCTGTCTGGATCAGGACAAAAGGGGATCTGCCATCTCTGCCTACTCCTCTACAGGGAATCAGGTGTGATGTGTATGTATGTATTAGGACATCGCTTAGACAGCTCCACGTGCCGGCATAAAGATGCCATAGCAAAGAATCGAAGCCTGAAAAAGTGATGGCAAAAGGCCAATTTAGTTTTAGTGTTTCTACTTTCTAACGTCAGGTCTAACGTTAATGTATGTAACATATTAATTAATGTTCCGGAATGAGTCGAATCATTGGACCAAATATCTCAAAGTTACTTTTAGTAAATAAAAAAGGTCGTAAAATTTTACGCATTGGTCCCATTTTATACAAGACACGTTATATTGCAAGCACAAACCGTAGTAGCTACTGAGAAATCATCAATCATAGTGACAGCTGGTCATGTACACATATTTTATCACGTCCAATCTTAGACCTTTACAGACCGCAATTTCCAATATGATAATAATGATTTTTGGACATTACTACACCAATTGAACTAGCCCCTTGCTAGTATATTTAAGACTTGTGTTAAGGGTAATAGTCAACTTATGAATATTTAGGAAATATATACTTCTTATACATACATCGATAAATACATATATAGCACAAAAATCAACAACCAATCTGGAAAGCTTAAGAAAAGCGTAGTTCTTAATTCTGCCTCCACCGGGAATCGAACCCGGGACCTCACGATTAGCATTCAGTTGGCTTACCGATCGCGTCACGGAGGTCGTCGAATATCAATACCTATCTAGATAGTATGAAACGTAGGGTGATAAATATCTGATGAAATTCACAGTCTAAAATCAGGTCAATTACAGAATTGTTTTTCCAATTAAATGCTTATATAGCTGAATATCCAGATAAGGAAAATGAGAGGAAATGGTACATGAAGTAATTTTACCGTGTTTTTTACGGGAGAACGTTTATGGAATTTAATTATAATCCCTTATTTCGTGTGTTTTATATCATCACGTATTCTTTATGGCTTTCATACTGTCATTCCGAAATCAAATAATAAAAGAATGCTGAGTAAGTATTCAATAAAATTATTTCTATACATGATTAAAACCTACTATACTTAGCGATATATGAAGACGCATAGCAAGCAAATAAATTAGATAGATACCTTGATATTAAAATATGTATTATTATATTCGTATAAAAACTAGTAATTACTTACTTTAAATCCAAAAGAATGTTTCCTCGAACATGACACAAAATTAATAATCAAGTAATGTAGTTTTAATACTGTTTTTCTATTTTAAAAAATAATTTTTATTTTCTACTGTGTTGCCAGAAAATAATAAAATTAAATAAAAATATATTGCTATGGACAAACGTCACTATCTTCTATCTATTTAAACGTCAGGACTTCATAATAATTCATCTTATAAACGTAAAACGGAGATTTTAGATATGTATTGATATGTATCAGCATTTCGACACTTTTATGACTACAGTGCTAATAAAAGTGAAACAAACACGAGCGCACCAAGCGGATTTTATAGGTCTAAATACAATCACAGACGCAGTCAGACGGATAACGAGATCGCCTCAGGATGTCTTTCTGGGAAGCCCTTTTCAAAAATCACGCAATCAATTTGGACAACACGTGATTTTTTGTTTGTTTTGTTACTCTTTTTCTGGTGTAAGACTTGAATTGAATGTCTAGCTGCCAAGAGACTGCTTATGGTTTTGGTTGTCTAAATTCGTGCATTCATAATTATTTTATGCCTTTATAGCCAAACACAATTGATTGCCAACTTTGAACATCGTTAGAAATCGTCTCGTTTTTTCGTCTAGATCAACCTTCTCATGCATGCTTCCCTAATCTCAAAGTGTCTTTAACCCAATTGGTAATTTACAAGCTAAACTCCTAAATTCAAGACTAATTCATTCATACCAATGAGCAAATATCAACTAGACTGAGGCTCAAATTCTTCCATAGTAATTTTCTACCACTAGTAACTTAGTCTAAATTTATCACCAAAATAGAATTTCACCAACAAAGCTTTGAAGCTAGTCTGATATAATTAACTTTATTAAATTGATAAATGGCTTACGTGCCTTTATAGGCCTCTGTTAACGAGACTTATTGGGTAATTCGAAAGGTCAGGTGATGAATTAGCAACCCGGTATCTAACTCAACCCTCTTCACTTGTCATTCTAACCTCAAATTATTTACCACGTCACTTAGATGGCAGTCTTAGTCCAAATGTGGATATTTGCATGTTTAAATGGACTGGACCACCGCCTACGCTGACTTAGATGTTGACTGGACGCAGGTAATAATGGGGCAACATTATAACTACAAATAAACTACAATCATTTATATTGTAGGACTTTATTACACCAATTGAACTAGCCCCTTGCTAAGCACATTTAAGACTTGTGTTAAGGGTACTAGGCAACGTATATTTAAGAAATATATACTTATTATACATAGATAAATACATATATAGCATATAAATTCAACGACTAGTGTGGAAAGCAGAATAAAAGCGCATTTCTTAACTCTGCCTCCACCGGGAATCGAACTCGGGACCTCTGATTAGAGTTCAGGTGGCTAACCGATCGCGCCGCGAAGGTCGTTAAAATAAAATCCTCAATTGTAAATAATAATCATGAACTTGTAGTTTGTTTAGGGTAAGTTTATGGACCTCTGAGATACGTTGTGATTACGGCATTTTCTGCCATACATTAATAATTAAATAAATAATAATTCCGCACTCAAAGAAAGTACAAACCAATCTTTATCTAAGACAGTATATTTGTTTAGGTAGATTTTTTAATACCTTTGAGAGTTATCGTATGACGCCTGTTCCAAAAATAAGCAGACACGTTAAACTAAGAAGAAAACCATTTGGTAGGTCACCTTTATTTTAATGTTTCTTTCCATTTGAAAACCGCACTCTATGACGTATTAGATGCACTATAAAATCGTTTCAACAATTTTCAACCAAAGCAATAAAACCTAAAAAAAACTGCACGAAGTCGTAAAATTAAGAACTCCTATAAATTTAATGCAGTTTCATAAAAATACGTGACTAAATTCTCTCTCAGAGTTTTAGCTCAAATGTAAACACCTGAAAGTACCAAAACCGCGACGGAAGATTTGGTTTTAAGATCCCAAAATAGACCACCTAAGTAATTTACTTAACGTCTTTGGAGAGTGACTGCTTTGATACTGTTTTTAACTTAAGTCACAAGTTGGCTTAAGTTAGTTTTCCTTCTGGAAGCATCTAATTGAAATACGTAATGGCGAAGTTAGAAAAAACAGATCCCTTTGGGAATCTCGGCATACGTGTACCTAACTTCCGCTTCACAGAATAATGAGCAGAGTTCATGAACTCCATTCTGATCCTTCTTTTATACTCTATTATCTACAAACATACCTTCACATTTTTATTTCCTCATAGAAAGATTGAAAGAAAATTACAGAAGTAATTTTTTTTAGGTAAGGAGATATTATGTATTTTCCATTATAAAATTCTACGTAATATTATCATACATAATATGAAAATGAATTGAATGAATGAAGACTGACTTATTATATCATATAAGCTTAAATAGATTGATTTTTACTTTCAAGATTGCGTCAAATAGATATAAAATAAGACAGAGGTCACCGACTCTTAATTATTATTTTTACCAGTATAATAATTCATGTTTACGACTAAGGTGAATGGGATCTATAGAAATAGATGATTGCGATGGCTCCTAAGTAAACTGAGTCAACTGTAGGTACTTTTGATAAATTTACAGGAAAGCAAATAGAGAGAAAAATGTTATATTTTAAATGTTATTCTTATCTTATTACAAATTAAAAAAATGTACTTATTGAATATATAGGTACCCTACAAAGTATATCCTATGATACCTTCTGAGAGAATTTATCATTTACTCTTTTTCCAATATTAAAATAAACAATAAACTTTGGATTTTACAAAAATAAAGAGGTGTATATAATAATTAATATTTATACTTAAAATAAAAAAGTTTATTTTCGAAAAAAAATTAGTTAGCCCAGTACACTAAGAAAACACCGATTCATTCACAGACATATTTTGTGACGTATATGCAAGTCATAGTAAAAATGGCGCCGTCACGTATCCCTCTCGCACATTGCAAGGGCAGCACGTAGCTTAATAAAACTTCGCTGATTACTTTATTCGACACGCGTAAGTGTAAAATGTAATCCACTTACTGAAGAGGTGTTAAGAGTGTGCGTGACGTCATAGGGCGTGACTATTTGCACTGCTTAACTTGGGTAAGACTGTTTCCATCGATAGCTACATTCTTCCATTAATAGATGTGTAGGATGATATTTAAAAGGAATGCTAACTAGCTGCCAATCGTCCCGGTGTGTCGTAGGAGGCTACTAAGGGACTAGGTTAATGGAATCTTTTCGACGATGGGTGAGCAACCTGTCACGATTTTCCGTATAACATTATAACTTCAATATTTATGCCATATATTTATAAAAAACCTAAAAATTTACCAAGGATATATTATCATGTCTACAAAATTCTGTCCTGCCCTGCAAGGGATTAAAGGACGTTAATGTATATACGTATATCTAGGATCTGATTTTGAAATAATCGGAAGTTGAGGTGACCACACATTACAATGGCGAAATTAGTCCTGTAATTTACTATATAATTATTTTAATTAGAGATATAGGTAATTTCCTAATGCACTGATAATATCTTCAACCTGGTTACAGAAGCGAACTGATTTATCACGATATTTTGATACTCGTAGAGTGAGTCAGATTTTTCACGATATTTTAATGAAATGATTACTCAATATTTCATACTCTTTCATTATTTTATATATCTTTTTCCGACTTTGTCATTGATTCATAGTATAATAAAAGCTTAATATTAATTCAAGGGCAGAAATAAACCAGCCCACGCCAAACTCAGACATCAACCGGACTAGCTCAAACCGCAACTGCATATGTTTGATAAGAGCCTGCCCGTCATGTATGCGGTAGAATATGGAATAATATGGTAGCAAGGACTGGTTTAAAAAATAGTCAAATTTTTCGTCATTTAGCTATATTATCGAATGTTCCTTGTTTTATTCTGGGTTTTCTTTAAAAGATTGTTACGTATATATTTGGCATATTTAAGGACGTACATATACATACATACACATAACGCCTGATTCCCTGAAGAGGGCTAGGCAGAGATCGTGGATCCCCATTTGTCCTGATCCTGACAGACCGCTTTCGCTTCATTGACACTCATACACCTTCTCATACACACTCGGCGGTTATAGGTCACCCTTTTTCAATATAGCGTCTATCTGACTGTCACATGTCTTATTTAAGGAGGTGACTTATGAAAAAAGATTATGTTGATTAGGCCTACGTGCGATATATAAAGTCTGTAGTATCGAATAGTGGGTCGTAGAGCGTATATTTCTGTTTATAAACATACCGTAAAACCGATTTTCGGGGTAATTAAAACCTCGTGTAATCTTCTTTTTTATGGGAACACAAAGCACACGATTGAGGTATTTTTGAGGCATTACATGAGGCTAAAAAGGTGATTTTTAAGGAAATTTTAGGCTAAAAATAACAAAAGACTTTTCATGTATTGTCACCCTGCGTATTGACAAGAAGGATGAGTTCCATGATTGAGTGGCGCCTTCACAATGTGTTGAAAGGTTGGGTAACGAAACACTTGGTATTCTTGATCTAGAGAACACAATCAAAGATAAAGTAAATTGAGACTCGGTGATAAACATACGTGACAGGCTTGTTGAATACCTATTTAGGAAGAGTTCTGCTGTGATATTAGCAGATATATGGTAGGGTAAAAATTGTACAAAGATATAGATATATAGCTTAGGAACTAGGGGTTTTGTTTGGTAGGTATTTGTACACGATTGGGTGATGACAATAAAGTCTAATGTTTCTTACATTTTGATCATTTTTGCATTTATATTCCCATACTTGTCTTGGAGCTTGGAGTTAGAGTGATAAAGTTCTTTAGTATATATGTAATTACATAACGTCTACTATTAAACTACTCTTACATATACATAAGCAGGCAGAGTTTACAGAACACTATTTCTGATCCTAGCCAACCACTTCCGCTATCCATACACTCATACACCTCCGCATCCATACTCTGCGGTTATAAGTTACTTCTAATGTCAACATTTATTTACGTCTTAGCAACTATGTTTATTGCATTCATATATTCACGCTTCTAAGTCCCTAACTGGATTGGCAGGGACTATCGATCGCCACCTGGAACGATCCTGATAAATCTCTCTTGCTTCACTGGTATCAATTAACCTTCTCATACATGATATTCTGTTCTTCACGCTGCGTACACCCGCCTTGAGAAGAATTTCTTAGAATTGATAGGCATATTGTCATCAATCAATCAGCCTATGACAGTCCACTGCTGGACGTAGAAGAGTGCAGCTGGGCTGGGCAACATTCGGGAAGTTGCGTCATATCTTCTCGTCGCCACAACCGCAGTGTCTTAAGACCAGGGTTTTTAATCAGTGCGTCCTACCTGTAATGACATACGGTGCCGAGACGTGGAACATGACAGTCGGGCTGGCTCACCGATTACATGTCCCTCAGCGGGCAATGGAACGTTCGATGCTGGGTATCTCGTTAAGGGACAGAGTCCGGAACGAGATTATCCGGCAGAGAACCAATGTCATAGACATTGTCTATCGATGTTGCAAGGTGAAGTGGCAGTGGGCCGGTCACGTCTGTCGCAGAACCGACGACCGTTGGAGCAAGGCGGTTCTCGAATGGCGACCGCGTTTCGGTAAACGTAGTGTAGGACGCCCGCCTGCCAGATGGACTGATGACCTGAAAAAGGTCGCTGGTAGTGGTTGGCTGAGGGCCATGAGTCATCGTGTTTTGTGGCGTTACCTTGGGGAGGCCTACGTCCGGCATATTGTCATAATCATAATTAATTACAATAACTAAATACTATTTATGATTAATTCAAATGTTCGAACACGTGCTATTTGTATTGAGAAAAGGAAACTTATACTTTCAAAATTTTGTCAAAACATGTTTGTATCAGTCTATAATAATAATCGATGCAAATATTAATGTCTTTTCATACTTCGAAACACCTTTATACCTACTCGCTTTGTCCGTATTGTTGACACAAGTGTCTCGTGTTGTATTCAAATTTTGTATAACATGCTTTTATGAATAGTTACGTTCAGTAACATTCAGATACACAATACATTGGAAATATTCTCTTATATTTCTTCAACAAAGCCTGCCTACTAGTTTTGAAACCACGGAGCAATTAATATTTAAAATTACTTAATATAAAATTCTTCTCGAAGTACTTTGTCTTCAGAATATGTAACTTTGAAAATATTATCAGTTTGTATGCGGCTGTAGTCCAGTGTGTAAGACTTCTGACTTCTTATGAAAAATGGTATCCCGGCCAATAGTGAAACGCGGGCTTCGAGTAAATCAAACCTAAAATGCCATCGAAATTCCGGCGATGGGCACTCAAGCCTCTTACTACCCCGCCACAATAAAAAGGAAGTGTGTATAAACAATTCGTGAAGCGTATGTTAATGTTATGTAAGGGTCAATGGATCGTAAATTGTAAAAGAATTAAAATCTAGTACCTACATACTCGTACCATATTGAAGTCTGACAAATCCTGATAATAAGATTGTGTTTGGTATATCATAATAAAATCATAGAATATTCCTTACAATTTAGCTTAACAGCACTGCTGCCTGTTTCTTATAATAGATATGAATAAATCATCATTGCCATAAAGTAAAAAACTATAAAATTATGGAGGAAAAATTGGGTTATTCACAATGATGCTATGTTGCAGTTATCTATGCCAACTGGAGCGTAAGAAATAAAAATATATAAAAGTATATCTCAAGGAACTTGACATTCCGTTTTCCTTTTAGATTGATAGGTTGATATCATGTATACTCATTTCACTCAATGATGGCAAACCACTTTCATTTCATAATATACCTTCACATAGATACTTGATTGTTGTACTTGTATTAGGTATTGCTATTTATAATACCAAATAATATCATTATTTTCAATATATTGCATATTAATATGTCAATTATAACACTGTTACTGTCCCTACAAAACGCATTATTCGCATAAAACGTCCAAATATATTTGAGATTCTATCTTAGCCATTTACGTCTAACATATTTTTCAACAAGGAAATTTCCAAAGTAGTTCTTTTGTTAATTTTGCCGTACGCGAAAAAATATGCCATTTTTATTTAAAAAAACAACTATAAAGTTAATGACACATTGGTATTGTCACTGTTCAACCAAATATATGTACGTATATTAATAATAAAATAAGAGTAATTCATAAGACAAAGATTAACAGCACTTTAAATTATGCTTAACATTTAAGGTATATATACTGGACACAAATGACAAAGACGAACATTTGAAACTAATTACCAAAACAATGGAACAAGAATTTGCTCTTGTGATTTTAAATGAGTTGCTCTATAATTAGCTTTTGTCACTAATCGGCCAATAAACAAATACCTACATACATACACACGCCATCATTCTTAAGGAGTTGAACATACAAACAGCTTGTTAATGACCTTTTGTTATTTAGTTTGTTCTTAGTGACAATTATGTATGGGCGATGGTGACCAGTCTATTTGTCAAGTGTCTAAGTATCATAATATCCTCACAGTACCTTACTTGTAGCAACTACGCCTGGTCAATCAATCAATCAACCTATGTCAGTCCACTGCTGGACGTAGGCCTCCCCAAGGTTACGCCACAAAACACGATCACTCGTGGCCCTCAGCCAACCACTACCAGCGACCTTTCTCAGGTCATCGGTCCATCTAGCAAGGGTACTACTTCTGGTAGCTGCTAACATTATATTCATTTGAAACAGCTTAGAATAGTCACGGTAGTTGAAAATATTACTATAAGTAATAAGCGTGAATAACAGAAGAGCGTGTTTAAGGGTGATAATGGGTGTGAGTGAAAAAAGAGAGATTTATCGTTCAATGTGGAAATCGATAGTCTCTGCCTATCCTGCTTGTACATATACTTATGTATTTAATTACTAATGCTTAGTCACAGATTCTAAAATACTAGATTCAAGCAAACTTAGTTACATAGTGTTCAATTATACGACTTCAAACATAACCTGCGCTCGTTAATATTATTACACTATCGTCTTAAATTTCGCTGACTGTGTTCAACGCATTTAAGCCTAAGAAATAAACATTGCGAATGGCATCTCGTTAAATATTTAACATCGGCTTCTCACTTAATTACTAAGGCGTCTATAAAATAAAAAAGGACCATTAAATTGGTACTAATTAACTTTTTATTGATTCTAATTTGACCTTTTTAAACGTTTTTTACGCTCATGTTAATTATTGACAAACTTAAGGTACGCGTATCTATGTTAGTCAACATTTGTAGAGCAAAAGCCTACTTAAGAATTACCCGTTATTTATTATAATAAACCCATCAGTGTCCACAGTAAACCTTTCTAACGAGTATCGACTGTGAGAAAACACAATAGGCTTCCGATGTTGAATAATACAGTTGGTGTCCAGTGTCTTACAAATGAGTCCTATGTAAGGAGAGATGGGCAATTTACATGCGAGAACGTCCTTCGGAAAACTGGATTATGTCACTGTGTCATTCGAACTTTAGTTTAGGACATGTGTATATCTTTTAGTATGTTGATTGTTAACAACTTTTTGTTAGTTTGGAATTTAAATATTACAGTACACACATGCATACGCATCATGTCCGTCTCGCTGTAGAGGAGTAGGCAGTTATAACAGATCACCATCAGTCTCGATTCCTGACAAACCAATTTCGCTTCATTGACACTCATACACATGTCATGTCGTCAATCTATTACAGTCTTGTTTGATATTAAAATTATGATGAGTACTTTTATATGACATAAAAGAGTAAACACGGCCATTTAAGGACATTGATTTATTAATTAATGGAACAATTTCGCTCAGAGATTAAATGACGAGTAGATAAATGTTTATACTTAAATAAATCTAAGTATGTATATATAAAAGGTTTCACATCCCGAAAATGCTTACACATTTATCTTCGACCTAAATGAAATGAGGGAAAAATTATTCAGGAGAATTTCGAACGTGTGTGTATAAGTACTTCTGTAAGTTTTAATTGTTGAAACAATTGAACGATTCTGCGTCCGAGCTATTTTCAGAAACAAAAGTAAGACGAATCTTTGTTTAATGAGGCATGGTCTGTAATAAATTTATTCGTCAGTGAGTCATTAGAAGTACACGACATAGCGATCAATCTTAAAAGTCAGTCGAACTTTGTTGTTAATCATTGTAAAAGGATTGACTGCGTACTTCTTGTTTTAGTAATCTATTAAAATATTTGTATTTCAGGACAGTCGATTTGGTTCCGTGGTTTTGGATTTTGAAACAGTAGATTTCGGCTTTAATTTAGTTTAAACGTTTCGATTCTCGTAGTTAGTTGTAAATGGCATTGTTGCTACTGAAAAAATGTTGACGTTCCTATCAAAATAGGTACCAAGTAATCTTCGAACATTCGAACAAATTAGACGTAGTTCAGTTGTTTGTTACTTGATTCTGTATCATTAGGTGAAGGGTTCAAGTCCCGCTTGAGCATGTACCAATGGAAATGAAGTTTCATGAATTTCTATGTACATTTCCATATTGAAAATACATGAACGAAATGCATCTAATACTACGGTGAGGGAAACATCGTGAGGAAACCTACCTCTTTCCCCAAGAGGTAATAGTTCTTTTTAACGACGTCTTACCACTTGTCTCATTAAATACTGACTATCTGGTCAACACGTGTGTTCGAGGTCGCCATAGAATTACTTTTTTCGCAAATGCGGAGATGGAAACCTGAACTTCTGACTAACTGGGTTAATGGTCGTAAACGCAGTTGTCTCCTTTTTGAGTAACTTTTTCATTACAAATATACGAGTAAACCTATGCAGGATAATTAGATATACGAGTATATAAACGATTCTTTAAAAACCTACTTGTTACCTACATAGCATATAATGTGACAGGTGGTAAGCACTGTGTATTTTCGTAATTTTTTATTGAATTTACATGGAAATACGTCTGTTTCATGATCAATTCGGAATACAAATGTCACCGAGAAGTCATAATGGCAGTAACATTATAAAATACACGTGGCAAATATTAGGAAGATTCCAAGGGAATTGATGTTCTTTTGAAATGTAATTTTACTGTCCTATTATGAAGGTTATAAAGGGTCTCAATACCTTATTTTGACAACGTCTGTGTTTGTTAAATTCAGATGGTTATTTAGAACCCTAAATATTCCACTTTAATAAACTTTCTAAACATAAATATTTGAAATGAAGTTTTGCTAGTTAGTGACACGTAAAAACAACAAGCGGCTCGAAGTTATGAAAACAATCAAAAGGCGGAAACTGAAATACATAGGACACATCATGCGAAATACTAAATATGATCTGCTCCAACTAATCATTCAAGGCATAATAAACAGCAAACGAGGACCTGGCCGACGTAAAACTTTATGGCTAAAAAACCTTCGGCAGTGGTACAATATGAGCTCAAGATCACTGTTTCATGCAGCAGTCAATAAAGTCCAGCTTGCCTTAATGATTAAAAACCTCCAGTAAAATCAAGCCATACGATTGGCCGACCTCCTATTGGGAGATGGCACCTGCAGAAGAAGAAGAAACACAATTGCCCCGACGTAGGTATGTTAAGACATACATTCACGAATTTTTGTCCATTTCAGTAAGGACAGATCCTTGAAGATATGAAAACATCTCCTTGGTCATTAGTTAGCATGGAAGGATTGTGATGTCATATGGAACATCGGTGAGAGGTTGCGAGCCCATTACTCAATAGGTTTATTTTACCTCTAATCCCTTAGTCACCTTATACTACATGCCTGGAAGATCGTCAGCTAGTTAGCAATCTTTTTACATCTCAGACTGGCACGGGGCTAATCTAATAAAGACAAAAGGACAAACGCGTTCACGATTATTAACCCTTGCGGGGTAATCAGAGGTTCAGGTGTCCATCTCCGCAATTGCGAAGTTAGTAACTCTATGGCCACATCGAACCCACGTGTTGACCAGATAGTCAGTACTCAATGTGACAGGTGGTAAGCCATGTCGCCATTTACAAGCACTTATTATCACCTAATAAAGCTACATGGTAAAATAATTATTAATATACTAAGTCCCTAAAATAACCCGTGTCACGATGTAGGGTCCTAATTATGACAGTTTATAAATAACATAGGGTATCAAAATAAATGTTATTATATCACAATCGCAGATACGAGGTAATTTTGGAACAATATAAAATATGCGAACAGTTAATCGAGTTTTCATTGCAATAGAATATTCCTTCTGGCATATTATGATAGGACGAACACGTCTCAAGCGTTTTCCTATTACATAAAAAATGTTAGCTTTCCAAATGTAATTTCTATTATCTAATATTTCTAATATGAGTGGGATTTCGAAGCTATTTAGCCAAAAATAGACCTTATTCCTCGCTTCAACGGCACTTCAACTAGATAAATATTAGATTAGTGAAAGTTTATATTGGATACGAACATGCGAGTGAGGTAGAGTAGGTTACGCGTAGGTTGTGTAAGAATAATATTGTATATAGGTTTAGTAGGAATAATATTGCATACAAAGTGGAGGGGAGTTTAGTTAAGCCTTTAGTTAAGTCAGGTTCAAACCTTACCTGTAATGTTAAGGGACTATTAAGTCATTAGTTCAATTAAAAGTGTATCTAAAAAAAATCTGAGTTCAAAAAGAGAAACGCGTTCACGACCATTAACCCTTGCGGGGTAGTTAGAGGTTCAGGTGTCCATCGCCGCAATTGCGAAGGTAGTAATTCTATGGCCACCTTGAACCCACGCGTTGACCAGACAGTTAGTACTTAATGTGACAGGTGGTAAGCCATGCCGCCATTTACAAGCACCAATTATTACCTGTTCGATGAACAAGTACTACTAATGCATTTTAGCACAAACGCATTCGACGCATTTCGTAAATGTATTTTTATTACGAAAATGTACATAGAAATTCATTTAACTTCATTTCCATTGGTATATGCTCAAGCGGGATTTGAACCCCGTACCCACTTATACAGAGTCAAGCCCCAAACAAATGAGCTACGTCAAATCTGAGGACAACAATCCTTTTTCATTAAAAATTATTATTTTATAAAAGTAAATAGAATATCTCACAAGCTAATATTTGGAATCAGAAATCGGCTTAAATCATATTTACCCTCAAACCTACCCCAATTGCTCAAATTCCAAGAAATTCCAAATTATTCCTCGCGGCTCTAAAATCCCAATTTCAGCACATTGAGCACAGTAACTAGTAAAAGCTAATAATAATCTATAACCTAATATTCTCTTCAAGTGCTTGACAACACGAGAATCACGTCTTTCAATGGAAATCAAATACACTTCTAATATAATACCGTTTACGGCGCCAACACATTATGTCGGTCGCAATAAGGACTAATTTGTCTTCGAACCAATATTGTCGACAATATCGTGTGGAGAAGGTTTCTTATTACGCCTACAAAGCCTTTTAAGGGAAAATATCATCTTCGTATTAATTTTCTTGCATATTATGTAAAAAATCTTGTTTGGTTAGGATCGGGTTACTGTTGTGTAATATTATCTGACTGTAATCATATTACACGCATTTAAGCCTGGATGTGTTATAGGATGGACAGATACCATGGATTGTCAGATATAATGATTTGGATCTAATTTATGAAAGTTTGAAACATCTCTTTCATTAATTAGTATGAAGATATCTGTATAAACTAATAATTAAATTTAACAGTTTATACTTATATTTGAAAAACATTGTATGACATAAAGTAAATAAATTCAGCTTAATTGCCGCTAAATGGCAAAGTTAACCTTTTCTGTACATTAAGTCATATTTTTGCTGTATATGTCAGTATATTTGACTTTATTATTTGCCTAGGTGATATATAAAATAACAAAAAACAATGCCAATTAATCATACATTATTTTTAAAAGGACTTAAAACCGTCTTTCCTTCCTTGTAGGAAAATCAATAAATTTAATGCGCGAGTAATTATATTATGATAAAGTAGCTAATTAGCTTATTCAAGATACATATACTTTGTCGAAAATTAAGCTTTAAATTTATTGACTTTTTCCTCTTAAATTCTATTTATAGCAAATCGTCTATAAATTTGCCAGAGCATAAAAAATGTCTAAACAGGATCATTCATTTTTCAAACTTGGCAAAATAAATCTTTAGAAACACGCTTTACCCCAAATAACTTCCTTTAATCTTTAAAAAGCGTGAAATTGAAGCTATCCGTGCGTAAGCCGTAATAAATTGTATATAAATGAATTTTTAACACCCTTGGAATCAGGAGTTATCATATAATAATATTAAGAATTTGAACTACCTCTTTGGCAAGTTCAATTAAAACTTGTGCTCTAGTCAAAGTATATTTCATGAATATATCCTTGTTTTACATAGTATATGTAGAGTAATAGATATGAATATAGAGGAAATCAACGACCAGACTGGAAAATAGATGAAAAACATTACGTTTTTTTAACTCTGTCTCCATCAGGAATCGAACCCTCATGATTAGCGTTCAAATAGTTAACCGATCGCACCACAGAGTTCGTCTGTAATTAAAATCAATTGAGTAAAACGAAAATATTGAAACACATGTGTTACGAAGGCCCCTTCTGAATATCAGTCTCACGGTGTCATGGACGTTTAAAAGTTTAAATGTAGTTCAATTAAAACTTCGAGTAAGCCAAGCTGACCTCTCGTACTTAAAATTTGCGGATTAGTACTTTTTGGTTTAACTCTGAGTTGAAGTTTAATGAAATCGTAGATACTCCCCTTTGCTACTTTATACCTTTATAGGGTTTTAAGGATATATATATCCTTTAGTTATGGTGAAGGTAGACAGACATTGGCTGAGACTACAGTCTTGCCGTGATCACGGCCTATGCAACTGGGTCGAAACGTCGGGTTATATTAAGGTGTCTATATCTTTATTTAATTTCATTGTTATACAAGCCGGTCTCATATTGTAAATATATATATTGATGAAAAGTGTCAATATCTTTATTTAATTTCATCGTGATACAAGCCGGTCTCATATAGTAAATAAAATATATATATATATATATATATATATATATATATATATCCTGTAATGAAAGAGAATAATGTAATCACTTTATTCAGATATAACGAAATATTCCTAACAAAAACTTCTCGTTACAGAGTCTATCTTGGGGCGGGAATAATACTAATCACTCATGACTTGCTACTTCCTTCTTAAGAAATCTGATGCTATTTATGGCCTTTTTTCATACACGTACGTAATATTTTTATGACCAAACGATTGCTTGTGATTATCATGTAGCATTGTTTAGGTCTTACAGTGATCGAGAAGATTGTGACTCCCCGAGGTTCTGTCCTACTCTAAAGGGGAAAAAGGATGGTAATATATATGTTTGCCTTTCTAAGGTCGTTTATTTGTATCAAAGATATCAACAACCAAATATTTTCCGATATAGTTATTTTAAGGAATAGGGGAAGGTAGAAACTTTTGGGTGATAGGCTAGCAACCTGTGACCAATTTTTCATATCCATACGTTCCATAGTTATGCTAAAAAGGATCCTCCTTTAAGAAATATAATCTTGTTTCGCCGTTCTATCCCAACCGTTAAATATTAAAGGAAAAAATATATACGAGTATATTATGTATACATATACTCATATTATCTCTTCCCGTAGCACTTTCAAACCTTATTTAGAATCAATTTTCAGGCACTTGACACGTCCTCGCTCTGTTCACTTGACTACTAAACCCACAGGGAATTTAATTACTGCAAGGGTTGACTAATAGGCTGTAGAGAGATAACGATTCCCGGGAAGTAATTGTACACGAAGATGTGGTATGTTATTGGTAGTAACTTTGGTACTCAGAAATACATGTAATTGTGGTTCAGAAGTCTATATATGTAGTGTAGAACTTTTCTACATATAGTTCAGAAGTCTGTATAATTATGTAGTATAAAATTTCGACATATGTAAAGGGTGACCTTTCGAAACATCACATTTAATCACCGATTGTGTATGGGGTGTATTAACAATGAAGCGAAAGTGATTTGTCAGGATCGATACAAATGGTGAATAGTGATACTTGTAGGCGATCGGGCGTGATGTGAATGTATGTATATTTACAGAATATTTGAGATATCTTACAGATTCCTTCAAGGTGGCTGAATGTGTCTGTCTATAAAGTTACGAATACAAAGTTGTGAATATATAGACCCTTAGTGCCTAACAACAAGACTGCCAAATACCTATCCATTTTACATCAACTCTTCCACGTATGAGAAAGTTAGCTAAACCATTAATTTAATTTTCAAACCTTTGATACTAATGAACGAACCTACCAAAATTAAATTTAATAGTAACCTAACCTTTGATACCCTATTTCGAGTTATAATATTTTAATACCCAAGAGTTTCGGTCAAGTTCCATTACTATCTAGTCAGTTTTAATAACTAAACTAATAAACAAGGCTTCAAAATTTCATTCAATAGTTTGGACTTTTAGTAATTGTGATGTAGTTGCGTTGCCAACGAATTACAGGTGGCTTTGAGTGAGCTTTTGACTCCACTTTTATCATGGAAATCACTGGCTTAACTAGAATAATGATTGGCACGCGAGATTTACATTTAGATTTTATTCGACGAGTGTATTTTGTTCAACAAATCACAGTAGTACAATTACATGATTGGACAATACGCATTGTGCATTTTTACCGAACAATTTATTTTACCGAAATATACGTATAATGAATTGAATAGTTACAATAAGTAAAGCTTAAGCTGAAGTAAGTTAAAAATGTCTGATATACGAGTAACACCAGTTTTATATACACTCGGTGATTGTAACATGATGTCTATCTGAATGATACACATAATGAATGATATGAATGATACAAATATTTATTTATGTCATGAATATATGAGTTAGTAAAATGAAAATTAGTATAAATGAGTAATAACTCATATCAGTATAAATGAGACTGTCTCTTACACATAGATTTACTGAGTATATTTTCCGGTTACTAAATAACACTGTTCACTATATTCAAAGCATATAAAATTATATATCACGCCATAAATACTCGTATTTCAATTACTTTTACTCTCACACTGCCTACTTCAGTCAACTAAGTTACAGCAAGTACCAAGATAAGGTATATTTATTACCTTTAGTTAAGTTGAAGACAACGTAGTGAGGTCGTCTAATTCATATATATAAAGCACACAAAAAGATAAGGTTTCTTGAAGAAATGGTAAGACGAAGGTTGAATTTGTGAGCAATAAACTTTATTAATTTTCCACCTGTCATATTGAGCACTGACTATCTGGTCAACACGGGGGTTCGAGGTGGCCAAAGAATTACTACCTCTACAATTGCGGAGATGGAAACCTAAACCTCTGACTTCCCCGCAAGGGTTCATAGTCGTAAACGCATTTGTTTTGTTTCTATATTATATTTCTTTACAAGATTATACCTCAATCTATCTAATTATATTTATAAATAAAAAATCTTTTTTATCTCTCTGTGTCGGCATTTACATAATTACACAAAACTACCAAACACAAAACTCTGTATATAGATGACTAATATATCATAACTACCTCTTTATATTAAAGAAAATATGCCATAAATCACATTTTAAGAACATCTTTAATGTTAGCATAATGATGAGCTCAAAATGTTTAATGAAACATCTGCTCTCTAACATTGAATTAATTTAGCTAACCTTGGCTTATGGGCTTTATTAAACGTAAAAGTGTGAAATCCTGGACACTTTATTAGGGTTCATTCTTACTATGTTCCAAGATATAAAATCTAAAGGAATATAATTTACTGGTCATCAAAAATACTTAAATTTGCACCTAGAATATGTATATTACGGGACTAAAATGGGTATTGTAGGATTCAGTTACAATTGTAAACATACATACACATTCACGTCCTCTAATTCCTTTCGAGATGGTTAGAAACTTGGAGACGATAATATCTCCAAGGTCAATTTTATCATGAATATTAGGGATGTGATGTTATATGGAATTGTTATTTATTTCAAAATATACCAGTTTTCCTACTAAATACCAAAATACATCGTAGAAATCTTGTCTAAAAATAGTAATTCAGCATTTTTCTCCCTAAATATGGTAGAAATTTAAGAGCGTTCCTATTCGGAAGTCAAATAAAATACAATTTACGAAAACATTCCGTTCTTTAGACCCGTGGGTTTTTATTTTGTTATTGTCATTGCTCAAATATCTACGTAATACGATTCTTAAGACGCACGATTTTATCAGTTTTTCATTTAAAACAAACCTTATTTTTCGTAAATTTTTACATTTGAAATTTTATAAGTAAATTTTTTTAATTGAAATGTCAACGTTGTGTTTTAAATAAAATGTTATTTATAAATTAAATATCAAGGAAAGAGTGAGTTTCTAACTAAACATGTTTATTTTACAACATTACTGAATTACAATAAATTATTTATTTTAATAACTAATACAAACAAATGTCTAAATAAATAATTTCCACAAATATATTTTGTTTTACATTCTAAATACATCACTTAGTATCGCTCGTAGCATTGTTTCGTAAACCCACTAACAATTTAATGTTGCCCATTTTTCTAGACACATCATATCGTTGAAGTAATTTATAAAATTGCCTGTGTCAGCAAATCACTGTTCTCGAAACAAAAGTAATCAATCACCGTTGCCATGGCAACTGCGTGTGATGACTTGGGAAGGTTAAGTGACTCTCCTTGTCATGTGCAGTTTTGGGAAAAATAATTGTTGTTCTACTTATGAAAATAAATAGAAACATTAGTTTACTTTCTGATATAGTGGCTGTAGCCCAGTGGGTTAGACCTCTGACTTCTTATGAGAAAGGTCCTAGGTTCGAATCCTGGCCAATGAATGAAAGTTAAATGTGTTTTTTATTTACGTACATAATTTACAGTCGTGAGGAAACCTGCCTATCCCTCGGAATAAGTAATAGCCAGTATATATAAACTGCAATACGGTTCACTACTGATCACGTTGAGTGCTGTCTATCTGGTGAAACGTGGGCTTCCAGTGACTAACACCAAACATGTCTTAGAAAATAGGGAGTGTGTATATACAAGTCGTGAAGCGCATGTATGTATGTGTCAACACCTTAAGTGAGTTAGTAAAATGACTGTCTGTTATCTAGTAATTATAAGAGTTTGGATGAGTGACTATTTGAGAGATCAATTAAAAACGTACCTATCTAGTAAAATTGTATCGGAGATGGAAATGTAAAAGTCAATATACGGACAAGCAACTAATTTATCTCTCGTCCCAAGGGATACAGGCTATTTGAAGAAACAAAGATATTGTATAGTCTAGGCCCTAAAAATTCACACATTTAGAGTATTAGAGATTTCTTAGACAACGGAATGTGACTATTCGAAGGTCCCCTTACCATTGGTAAGTTGGTATGCGAATAGTATATGTAGTGCTATAGAATTGTCGTTACTTAAATTACTCAAACGTACGATCTGATATCCATTTAACGTGATGAAAATAAAACATTACAAAGTACTCTATAGATATATGAAGTTTTTCTTGTGATGATTGCCGATTAACAAAATGCATACGCCGCTGTTTAGTTATATTACTTTTCTCTTACCGTAGATTTCACTTAGTTCGCAAAATTTTTTGAAATGTACCATAAGGTGAATGACAGGTATGGAGAAACAATTTTCTAAATTTAAATGAAAGTATTATAGTCCTATATGTTTAATTCAACACATTTTTTTGTGAAATGCCCCAAATTATACTGAAAACATCGTAAGGAAACCTACCTGTTCCACCGAAATAAAAAACGCTTTTAAATGGTGTTTACCAGATATTCAGTACTCAATGTGACAAATGGTAAGCCATGTCGCCATTTACAAGCACTAACTATTACTTGTTCGACGAACAGGTAGGTTTCCTCACGATGTTTTCCCTCACCGCATAATTCGATGCAATTCGTAAATGTGTTTTTATTACGAAAATGTACATAGAAATTCATTAAAATTTATTTCCATTGGTAGATGCTCAAGCGGGATTCGAACCCTGTACCCACTGATACAGAGCCAAGCCCCCAACAACTGAGCTACGTCGAATTATTAGGTATTCATTCAATTATTGTATCGATTAAAAGTGTATCTATTAGCATAATTATAAACAACCTATTCATATAATTAGTCATGACACAATATTTCATAGTCATGTGTAAATAAATTATCTAAAAAGGTCATTATTACATGCACGCACTTTTTAGAAGAGCAAATAAATTAAGCTAATGAAGCTGTTTTGAATTGTAATGGTATGAATATAAATGACTGTGTAGTTACCTTCTAGTAATAGTCTACATATATTTTATAAAAACATGCTATTTATGTTTAGATAAATAAATATATAATACCTACATACATATAATAGAACGGTAACAACCAAAGTCTGGAAAGCAAAAAAAACGGTAATCGGAAATTGAATCCGGAACTTTATTAGTGTTCATTCGTTCAACCTCGATATAAAATCATGAAATGAGAGTATTTAATGCTCACTATGTGATTAATCTGATAACTGTTCAAATTTCTCTCCTTTACCTATTTGTAATTATAGATAGAGTAGAGATTGCATTTATAAATCGCTTTATTTAAAATCATAAGAAGGTGAAACAATGTCATGAGAACATTATAAAATTGGTTTAAGATTACGTATGGAATTTGCAAAATATCGTATGCATAAGTCAGTTCTCGTATTAAATGTATCGAGATCAGTCGTGTGTGGTTTTCGCAGCATTGGATGGATTTCACAAAATGCGATGTATTTAATATCAGTGACTTCCCGTAATACAATAATAATGGATAGCGAAAATGTATTTACTGGTACATTCCTTATTTAATTTTCTTTATCAAGAAATCGTTAAACAAGTGTTTTTATTTATGGGATCTTATAAGGAATCAGGTGGAGTTGGTATGTATGTAATAGTAAGTGATCTTACTTGTTCCTTCTTCAAAAGCTTTCAGAGAATAAATGTAATATGTAGTGAAGCTTTTAGCAAGTTATATTTGGATTATTTTGTACTGAAAGTAGTTTCGCATATATAAATATTGTTCTATACCAATTATAGTTTCCGGTAAAAAATGTATTTAATATTATTGTGTTCTTTATATATATATATATGTATTGATATATAGTATTAATATCATCATCATCATCAGCCTGTTTGAATCCACTGTTGGACATAGGCCTCCCCCATATGAGTATTAATATATTATCCCTCATATATTGAAAAAATTTTTTAAAAAAAATTTAGCACACGTAGGAAATAAATTGAAGACTTTAATAAAGATTGGGTAAAAATTTCGTTGGTTATGGTATATTATTTGACACAAATCCCTAGGGAATATTCTAGGAAAAGTGTTTATTAATTTAAGAAGGACATGGGCTCCTTAGTTAATTCAAAATAATCCTTTCAAAGCCTTTTACTTTCTGTCTCTTCTCAGAATAGAAAATCAAAGGATTTTGGACACAATGACTAGAAGTAGAATAGAGAGAATCTTTTATATGTTTAATCTTTGATATGCCTCTGTTATTACATGACCTAATTTTTAATTACATTTATTTAGAAATAATATTAACAAAATATTATTTAATACTTTTAAAATACCTATGGAAAATCTACATAAATTACTTGTACAAAAAAAACCAATTTCAATCATATTTTTTTACGTGTATTGATAAATATATTAATATTAATAAGCCAACAGTATATTAAATTAAATATGACACACTAAATTGAGTTTGTACACTATAAAAGTTTATTTAACACCTACGTACAAGTTCTTGCTCATAAACTCATTCAGATCATAAATGCAAGAAAAAGGAATTTATTACTTACTTGGTCAAGGGCCATATAAAGTAATATAAAACTACACTGCTATGCAAAGAAACAAGTTTGTATTAATTACATATATTCTATGCTAGCTAGAATAATAGTTGCTATGTAGGCAGTAGGTAATTATGTTGACGATCGCTGACTATATATATCAAGATAATTGAAATGTCATGAACTTATGTAGGCCTATGAATTCTTAGAAAGTGATGACAGAGAAATATTTATTATTTTAAGTTAATGGCGATGGACTTTACCTTTTCACATTGCGTAAGGTATCATTATCAGTGTTTTTAACTAGCTTAAAACTGCGTGATGATGGTGGTCACTTAAATGTGAAGCGTGTAAGCTGTATTAAATAAATAAATTAGTTGTGGTCCCGTTCTATACAGGGATAAAACATACATATATTAGGGGGGAAGGGTAGGCAGAGATTACGGATCCCCATCCTGATCTTGATCAACCACTTCCGCTTCATTAACATTCATACACACTCGGCAGCTAAAGTTACTTCTAACGTATTGGATAAAAAGATGGATAAAAAACTTCCGATTAAAGAAATAATAATAAATGAAACCACAACGACAAATAATATTGGTCGAGTATTTTCTATATAACATAACAACCGCAATGCTCATGCTAAAAGACATAGGCCATAATATCGTATTCTCGAGTTTCTATTACCCCAAAAGAGATTAAAATATCTTGTCTGTATATGTACATATGATTAATAATTAACAGGACCTATCGCGTAAGTTTTTATATAATAAAATTACCTTTATTAACCCGAAGTTTCATATATATATATATATATATATGTACATATGTTTGCGTTATTTGGATATTCTCAGTTTAATGTAGACACGTTTTTTGTCAATGTTTTAATGGTGTTTACTGGATCGTGAAATGTAGTTATTGAATTTCTGGTCACGTTTATAGAAAAGAAAGTATCAAGATGCAGAACCTTATGTAATGCGAAATGAAGAACAGGTCTTTTTATGACATTTCTATTATTAGTTTCTTTTCTGTATTCAGGCAATGTAAATAAATATAAAGATACACTTGAAATACGCAAGTTAATAAGAAATATTGATTTGAAAGGATAGCAAAAATCATATCGTTTGAACACTTACAAACAAATACTTACAAACAAACCAGTTTCCTTCTAAAGTGGTATAAAGGAACACAAAACTAATACTAAATTACTAGAACATGAGCGATAATTCCTTAGATGTACTATTTTTCATCCCGCCCCAAAATTGAAACGTTTTTAATTGATATTCAAGTGTACATTAAACATCATACAAGCTAGCATGAGAATTCCTTCAAATTAATTATTTACTCTACGGTTTTCATACAGAATTGCTAAGATCAATATTAAAGGATACCCTGACAAAATTTCTGGAATTCCTCATCTAATTAACGTACGGTATGATGCCAAGCAGCTATGGTTATGTTTTATCCCATATAATAATAATATTTGGACATTATTACACCAATTGAACTAGCCCCTTGGTATGTACATTTTATACATATAGTCAACGTATATTTAAGAAATATATACTTATTATGCATAGATAAATACGTATATAGCATATATAATCAACGATCAGACTAGAAAGCAGTAGAAAAGCGTAATTCTTAACTATGCCTCCACCGAGAAACAAACCTATATTGTCAAGAAATATGTCGTCCTAGATATCAATGAATGTTTTGTTCCTGTTGTACTAGGCGTTTTCTCACAGAGCTTTAGTTTCTTTGCAAAATATACGAGTACGTATATATGTTACCGTCCAAACCCGATTTCAGGACAAACTAGTTTGGCCTAGGCTAAACTAGTTCTTCTTACACGTGCAACGATTAACTTGTAAGGTTAGGTTAGCACGAAAAACTAGTTTAGCCTAGTCCAAACTATTTTGTCTTAAAATCGGGTTTGGCCGGTAACATATAAATGTTGCGAATATTATGAGTAGAGTCTATCTCCTATATAAGGTATAGTTTCGTAACTACAACACGTGGAGGCAAAAAAAAATTACGGTTATTTTCGGACATTACTTAAATAAACTACTCGGTCGTCAAAATGAATTGCGGTCGACGTAACTTATGTCTTTCACTTAAATACTAAGAGACATTGTTGTTTAACCCAAGAAAACAACAAAATGTTAGTAAATAATATCTAAATAAATGTTGATATTTTATTGTCTGAGTTACTACCGTAAGTAATATTCTGATTGATTCCAGTCTGAATTTTAATCCCCTCCTAATTAAAAGGAACACCTAATTACTAGTCATAGAGACTGACTATTAACTATTGCATATACATTTAACAAGTTAGTGTATAAATTAAATTTACTATGGTAAATTTAGTGACATGCACTATAATAAAGTAGCAAAACATGTATAATTTTCATCCAAATGATAATAAAACCGTTCACAACATATCATCATCAAAAAACAACATTCTTAATACTCGCATTGTAGTCAAACTTTAATTTTAGTTCTCGACAAGTAGCTCCAAATGTAATAAATGGTAATTATTCAGTCACTTAAATTACGTCTTTTTAAGCCTTAAATGATTTCCTCAAAATTAACTAAATGACCATAATTATACATGATAGATTGGTGTTAATCATAGACTATTAAAAAAATAAATTTTCGCCTCCCCCAACTTATTTTTCAAAGGTTGAGAATGGATGAATCTTTTTGTGAAAACGAGAATATTAATGTAAAAAGGTCAAGTTTTGAAAGGGAACAAATTTTTAAGGGCATCTTGATAAATGATTTGTTTGTAAACAGGGATACTGTATCTGTTTGACCGCTTCCAGCTGCAAAATGATATCGACCGCAGCTATTAACAAAGTGGGATCTACATTTTTCCGATTTTCGGTTTATTGCATCAAAGGCCTTAAAATTACATTATCTACAACCCCACAAAAAATTATTTGCCTAAAGTTAACAGTTTTTGTTTTTTGAAGTTAACAAAGCTGGATCTATTCATTCTGTTCGGGTAATAATGTTGCAGAATATTTTACGATTTTATTAGCGGGCAGTGGGAGGGGTAAAGACGCGTGCGCTCGCGGGGGATCTGCCATATCGCACGTTGTTATTGGGCCATTATATTAAATTTTTTCCGACAACAATGAAGTATGTGACACATCCAACAAAGAATTGGCAACAAATTTGGCGGGATATTGTGGGTTGTGCCACATGCGACTAAATCCAAAAGTAGAAGTTCCGATAATATTGATGCATGTGCCACATCCGACCAAAACTAGAAGTTGAAGTTTCGACAATAATGATGGATGTGCCATATCCAACCAAATCTATGTCATAGGTAACAGCTAATAATGTTGTATGTACATTTTAACACATTTGTGACTAATATTTTTTTTAAATAGATACAACACCATTTAGAGTTATTAAAATAAATATACTTTACCAAGTTTGGTTAAGATACATTGACTTTTGTTCATTTTATACACATTCCCTACTTTAAACGGCTGTCCTGTAAAGTAGCCATTTTGCAGATGCAACATTGTTAATAGCTGCGGTCGATATCCTCTTTTCAAGTGAAAGAAAAATGGACAAATTGAAATTCTGTACATTTTGGAAAAATCCCACCCGCCCTTGAATATTTTATAAACAGGAAAAAGACTGATTACTGGATTTCTCGACTGATTTAATATTGAAGATTATTTTTCTTAAGCTGTTTACGGCGAAATAATGATCGTTTAGCTTAAACATGTCTTGGCGAGAAGCCAAAGGCATACATAAATAATAAAGAGGTTTTATCACCGAATAATAATAAAAGTGTTGTCCCTTTAAGTACGTCTCATACAGTGAAATTACACTTGGAATTCAACTTAAGTTATTAAAATTATTATAAATATCTTTTCCATTTATATTAATGCAATCTGCTTAATACCTATTTGTTTAATTCATTTTACGCCTACAATTCATTTCATAAAATTATAAGAAAATATTTATTTGTAAGTTTGTTTCTTATATCATCACGCATTATATTCATAAAGGAATGTCAAAACATACTTATGTCTCTTACTAATTAAATAAATTTCATATCAAAATGCTCAATGTTCTACTGAATTATGTAAGTTCAACGTTCCATTTAACAAAAGAAATAGTACATTTCACAATCAATGCGTTAGAAACGATCTTGTTTATCTGTTCACTATCCAAATACAGCTCGAGGACTCAACAAATAAATTGGATTCTATTATTAACGTCTCAAGACTCGCTTTAGATTGCAGGGTCAATATCCTTAGCAGGAAGTTTGCATTTTTATACAGTAGCTTCTCTTGTAGAATGAAAAGGAGTAAAGAAAGAAATGGAGAATAAAGTGGTACTAGACTAGTAATATTATTTATAGCGTACATCCTGATGTTATGAAATTTTGCCTTTATTTAGATTACGCAAAGAAGTGATGTCGTGTAAGTGTCCTTTTGCTAATTTTGTTAACGTGCAAATAATGTGTATTGAAGCTACTTGCAATTTAAGAATAAACTTTAAACTAAGAGTCTAATAAATATACAAATTAGTTACATTTCTAACAATCACCTTATCGGTTTTACTTAATCGTTTTCGTTCGTTCGTTACGTGCTTTGATTTTGTTCTTATGACGCCATAACTCCATTCGAACACAATGACATATTATTATATTACTTGTATAATTTACTCAATACCACACAATCATTTAAGAGATATTTTGAATTTATTTTATCCACATCATGCATGTTTTCCTTCATTCCATTTAATTTCGATTTGCGATGTAGTATCCAATCGAGCAAAGGTTCTGGTACATATCAACGCAATTAATATCGAAATTGGATTGCCTCAGTGACAAAACCGAAGTGATTGAAGCAGACTTTATCGCTGTGGGTGTAGAATTTCATCCGGTGGTAACCGAAAACGTTTTTGGGTCGCAGGAAGGTTGTTGAATGTAATTGTATTTCAAATAAGACTTGTACGTAACTTGGAATTGGTGTGGTGAGAACTGAGCTACGAATGGTCAAAGGTTTACTTTGTGTGGTGGTAGTTACAAAATCCGAGGATCTTAGATAGTACAATGTAATTGTGTGCTGCTGATTAATATGGCTATGTTATGAATTTGGTAGTAGTCTTGTAACCATCTTAAATTGATACCATATAGGTGGTATAGGTGGCGGTACAATATAGGTGCTGATTAATATAGCTATATTATGAGTTTAGTAATAGTTTGTAACCACGTTGTATGTAAATAAAAAAATATATAATATATTCTTAATTACATATTCATTAATGCGATAAAGGATAAAAGTATCAAAACCTAGGCTAACCAAAAGAGGCAGACCAAAAAGAAAAGATACAGATTAAAAAAGTTGATCTTTTGGCAGTAATATCTAACAGAAAAAAATACAAAGAACCGTTTAAAAAGTTTCTGGAAATAAGATTTCTATCTTTGTGAACCAAAACAGATGAATTTTATCGCTATTATCAAATCTTGAGGCCACCAATGTTTGCACGCAAATAACAAATGAATAACCAAGCGAAGGTCACGCTTTTTGTTCGAATTCGATCAATTATTTCCGAATATTTGTTTTATATGTATTTGTCACTTACATACATATGTACATACATTCACGTTCTTTAATATATTTTGTTATAAACCTCTTAGACATTATATTTTTTGAACACAATTCGTTTTGGGGTTAGGTATGTAATTAGATTAATAAAGAATATTGGTGACAAGTAGCGTACAAATCATATGAAAGATTCCATTTACCCCTTGTTTATCTTGAAATAAAATGCTTTTATTCATTATAAGGATCATAAAATAACTTAATTTTCTAATGAAGAATTGTCTTTAAAATTTAATAATTGTAAAAAAAATAAAAAAAATCTAATTAATCAATTAAACTCTTGTCATTTCGTAAAGGGAAGCTGTAAACATTATTCACCACAAATTCTTCTTCTACCTTAGGTCAGGAAGAAAGTCACCTTATTAGCATACTCCACGGGAATATTTATTTATTTGCTGTGACAATAACTTACACAACCTATATAATATGTCGCTAGTACCAAATTATCATTAAAATAATGTAAATGTATAGTTTTGTTACTGTTTATAAAAACTATACAATAATTTACTTATTATACGTATTTGTTTCCTATATGAAAACAGCCTGAGGCAGTACGTAACACGATCCGGGAGCGTAACGACAAAAACAAGTCGAGTGCAGCGTAACAGATCTGCCACATTAGCCGCGCCATGAGCCAAAACGTTGCTCTGTGGGTATACAACCTCTAAGGCTTTACAGGTTATTGTCTGAATATTTGAAACATTATATGCTTCCTAACATGATATCGATTTTTTATTATTTTAAATATTTGATTTCTAAACCTTTCCGTCTTGTAAATTTGAAGTTTTCATTATATTTATTTTAAAACTAATGACTTTTCAGTCATTTTTAATATTAGTACGAAATTAGGTTTAACATACTATACTACGATTGTAAACAACTTATCTAATAGCTTCTTTAAACTCATATTTAATCATTTTTTAATACATTCCACGAACAAATAAGCCTGTGGCATTCTGTTTACTACAGCTATCGTAGTTACTGAAAGTTAATGACACCCAAGTCCAATTTAAACCTATTTTCTTTGAAATGACAGCTGAATTAAATCCTATTCGTAAATATTTATCTGCAGATGCTATCATAGAGTCATTCGCCAGAGTAAATGAAAGTCAGCGTGGTGGAAAAGCAATCTGTTATCCGAGCCCTTACATTCAGGTCGTTGGCTGACAAATATTGTAAGGACTTGTTCTGAGTTACTCTTTTAACATTTTGTATTAAGCTTCCTCAAAAATTCTTATTGGTAGAGAATCAAATATGGTACTTGAATATGATATTAACGCCATTCTCTTTTCATAGAGGTTGATAATGATTTGTGTGTATTGGTTCCAATCCTGTCAAACCATTTTCGCTTCACATTGACATCCATTCATACAATAAAAGTACCTATGATAGTATCATAAAAGATACTTGTAACGTCGGCCTTTTTGGATTTATCGTCTATTTGATTGTTATACCTTAATTTATCTTTAATAAAATAAAATTAAGCACGTTACACCGGCGTTGACAATTAACTCATTTATATTAAATAAACATTTCTATTTAATGAATACACTTTCGGATATACGATTAATGTCGCTTATCACCTATTAATGTCGTAATTTTTTTGTAATGTCTTTAATTCATTTGTTCATCTTATCTATAGGTATGGTTTCAAATTTCTTTCTTCTCTCCCTTTATTATAATTGATAAGGTTAATGAACTCAACAAACTAATGTATATTTCATTGTCTCAAATACAAATGGAAAAACATTAATTTATAGACGAGTAAGTTTTTCTAATGGATCTAAGTAAGATTTACTAATAAACTTACTGCTTACTGAAGTCTTAATTTAATCTACAACAATACTTTGATCAACAAAGACCAACTTAATTTCTCTTTCTTCAAATAATCTCATTCTTTCAAATAATCAACATTAAGACTATGCTATGATGCCCGTAATTAATATTCTAACAATGAAATCTAAATAAAAGTGTCTGCGAATACTAATGTCTTTGATCCGTTTGTTTATTCCTTTAAATAACTTTGGGGAAAAATACTCTAAGATTCGTAGAGAATACTTAATTTGAATGATAACATTCATAGAGTAATGACAATGAAATATATTTCGAAATGAAATTGTAGTTATAAAAAGTGCTAGTGTCCAATGAATGTCTGAACTGAGTTTATTTCAAGAATTCAATCCAAAAAATCGGTTTTAAATATCGTAGTATAAATTTTACTGCCTGATTGATTATTTAATAATGTATTTTTCAATTAGAACCATGTCAGTATAAGATGTAAGTGGAAATAACAAGTTCGATCTCAAGCAATATATTTGTTTGTTATTGAAAATACAACTATACACTTTTACGTAAAAATCTTCACGGCTAACACTTTTGTGAAGTCACTGGAGTTAAAACCACGAAATCTGCATTACGATCGTCGTTAGTTATCCAAAAACCTAATTAAGTATTATATACTTCTTATTAATTCATATTTAGCCATATTTATCTCCTTTGTTACAGATTTCACATCCCTCAAACTGAAGGATTGGCTTCATAACCATGTGGAACGATACAGACGAGCCTGTCAACTTCGATTTCATATTCCCAAGTGAACTTAGTGTGTTCAAAGACCTCGAAAATGTAGACTCCTTGCCCTCAATGATTATATGGTCCACCGATCGCTGCCGAGACGAACAGGTTCAAAATTTATCCAAAACTGAACCTTATGTGTACTACCATAATGGCAGTAAAATTATGTGTTTAGAACACGCTCCGGTGCTGACCAATACCACATTGATTAGAGTTGGAATACTAACCGCTATGGCAGTTCTTTCTTTCTTCGGAAATCTTGCCACAATAATAAGTATTAGACGAAGGAGGATTACTGGCAGAGCCCGACCTTCATGGACGGCGATATACAGTTTGATATTCCAACTCAGTATTGCAGATTTACTAGTCACTGTGTTTTGTATCGCGGGAGAGGCGGCTTGGTCGTATGCAGTGCAATGGTACGCGGGCAATATAGCGTGTAAAGCATTCAAATTTGCCCAAATGTTTTCTCTGTACTTGAGCACGTTTATTCTCGTCCTGATTGGTGTGGACCGATGGCTGGCTGTGAGGTATCCGATGAAAAGTATGGCTACAGCGACCAGGAGTACGAGATTGGTCCTTGTTGCGTGGACTTTGAGTCTTATTTTGAGCGTGCCGCAAGTAAGTAACGTTATGATACTATTCAAACTTTATTCAAATGTTTTTAAAGCATTTCTTGGTGCTATCATACTTTATGCACAATTGTCCATAAAATATCTAAAGGCAAACTTGAAATCTTAATACATTTAGAAATGTAGTAGAACTCTATCTACCAGCGTATAAGAACACGGTTGTGATGCGTATGAATGTAATTATAATACCAGAAGCTGTCACTGTTGAACGGCTATAGCCCAGAAACCTCGGACTTCGTATGAGAAACGTCCTAGGTTCGAATCCCAACTCTGGCATGTACCAATGAATGAAATTTAAATATGTGTTTTTAATTTACAGTCGCTAACGGTGAGGGAAAACATCGTGAGGAAACCTGCCTATCCCTCAGGATAGGTAATAGTCAGTGGCTATATACGGCGATACGGTTCACTACCTATCACGTTGGGTGCTGTCTATCTAGTGATACGCGGGCTTCGAATGACCCATACCTAACATGCCTGCGAAATTTCGGAGATGGGCATTCAAGCCTCTGACTATCCCGCCATAATAAAAAAGGGAGTGTGTATACACAAGTCGTGAAGCGTATGTAATGTTTTATGTTAGGCTGTCACCTTATGGTTATCCTAAAATATTAGGTGAAGAGCTAACAACCTGATAGTTATATTACATTAAATTAAACTTATTATTAGTATCCTAAAGGCGATGAAGGATATTTTGTTCCTAAAGTGTCTTGTACACTTAGAGAGACAAAAAGTGAGATTATGAGAACGTAAATCTTAAGACTTAACACTTCGCAATGTTCCAGAATTAAATGTCGTAGACTATCTTCAAAATACGAGTATCCACTCGACTATAATGATCCTGCTCCAATTTACGCTAAGCTAAATGTAATTCGATGTAAAATAAATTATTCAAATATTATATTCACCACAATGCAGTACAAAACAGTTCAAAATAAATACGTAACATTTAAATTAAGCTGTGATTCCATAATCTTTTAATGGCATAACTCATAATTATTTTTTTTGCTATAAATATTAGGGTTGTAGTAGTGAATTAATTCTATAGGAGCTCAGAAATCATGATAAATCTAAAAAATTTAGTTTCTCGATCGATGTTTAGTTGCTTCTAAAAATATAGTTAAACGTATTATAGCAAAATAAATTATATAAGTTTGCACTAATAAAATTAACCGTGATTTCTTATTTTTCTAAATACATAGACTGTGTAATTTAAGTTAATACATACGCTGAACGACTTTTGTCACATTCCTTTGTGGCGGGGTAGTCAGAGGCTTGAGGGCATATATCCGAAATTACAAAGATATGCTAGGTATCAGTTGCTCAAAGCCCGCGTTTCACTTAAAAGCATCCACCATGATAGGTAGTGAACATTATCGCCGTATAGGCTTACTTAGTATTTAATTAAATTGCCCTAAAACTTTTCTTGACGAGATGCTAATATGCATAATTACTTAAATTTCAGTCATTTTGATTACCAAAACGAAATAAAACCGTTTAATACCTCTCATTACTGTAATAGGAAGGGAGGCACATCTTTAGGACCATAATTAATGTGATGGGAATGTTAGGTAATTTGCACATACTACGTACATTATAACTTCTAAATGTGCACGTTAAAACAGTTCTTGTTTTTCACCCTAATCGTCATCATATCAATATATATCTATATATAAACTATCAAGTTCATAAACGTATAAATCACAATCTCGTTATAGTATCTACGTTATTTGGTGGAAAAAGAGCAGTGAAAGATATTTTTAGATATTATATAGATACATACTTACATATAGATAGGTACTTGCCAGATATTAAATTAGATGCAGGTGAAGGATTCCGTCTTAATATTCCAGCTACATCGCATCCTTTCCACCGACTGCACTTAGAAGCACTTACTTATTCTTAAACTAATTATGTTTAACTTATACGGTCTCTAAAGACGTACCTATACAACCATCAAGCTATACTCATACATACATACACATCACGCCTGATTCCCTGTATAGGGGTACGCAGAGATCACGGATCCCCATCTGTCCCGATCCTGACCGACCACTTTTGCTTCATTGACATTCATACATCTTCTCATACACTCGGCGGTTATAGGTACATCTAACGTCACATTTTTGCAATATAGCGTCTATCTGACTGTTATACTCATCTTTAGTAAAGATTCAAACAGATCATCATCTTTGTCTCGTGTTTGCCGAGTTGTCAAAATGAAGTTAATTAACAGCCTTTCTTACGATAGCGTACGAAGGTATTTTGGGTTATAGGCTAGCAACCTATCAAGAAAACTAATAGTGACAAACAAGATTTTTATGTCTCTGAAATTCTGCCCACAACGAAAGAACTTACATTTATATGTACGTAACAGGTCAATTTATATAGAAATAGAAATTCATACAGGCCGTGAAATAATCTTACTTTTATATGTATCTATAACAAGGTCATATAAATTCTCTATTACGATTCGCAATCAGGGCTTAGTACTAACCACTTATGTTTCCATTTTAACTTCACCCAAGTGTATTTCAGTTTCATGACTACCAGAATTAGATTTAGGCATTAAGATTGCTAGATTTTCTAGGCTACGATTTTAGTACCTACTCTTACCCATAATAAACGCTTTCGGGATAATCTGAGACTAGAATGTTTACTTAGCTCAGTTGTTTGTGGCCTAAATCCCGCTTCAGCATGTACCAATGAAAATGAAGTTTAATAAATATCTATGAAAATTTTCGTTCTATGAAAATACATTTACGAAATGCATCTGATATTACGGTGAGGGAAAACATCGTGAGGAAACCTACCTCTCCCCCGAACAGATAATAGTCAGTGCTTGTAAATGGCGACATAGCTTACCAACTGTCACATTGAGTACTGACTATCCGGTCAACACGTGGGTTCGGGTGGCCATAGAATTACTACCTTCGCAATTGTGGAGATGGGCACCTGAACCTCTGACTACTCCGCAAAGGTTATGGTCGTGAACACGTTTGTCTTTTGTCTTTCATCGCATTATAACAGAATATCAAGCATCCAATGTGACAGGTTGTATTCTATGTGACCGTATAAAAGTACTGCCTATGTAATATACCAAAAAATACATTATCATTTATATGATGAGAAGAGCTACTATTTTTATGTATGTATTATTTTATTTTCAACGCTATATTGGTATAATATTATATTTAATTTGGTAAATTATTTTAAGGCTAATCATGCACGGTCACGTTGCTTGACAGCTGTGAAAACAGTATCAGTTGTGAACTTGTGCTATGCATATCATTTAGGAGCAAGTTTTCGCTCGAATAAGTTTTAAAAAAGGTTTTTTCATAAAAAAGATTTACTGTTCCTTAGTTTTTTAAAACACTGAATTACTTTTTTACGTGTTATGGCTCGCCCTGTGTATGTTTTAAATTGCATTTAATAACAATATATTCAATTTATGTATGTTATTTGTATGAGAAAAAAAAATGAAATGAAAACGTAAAGATAATTAATTTAATGCATGACAATGGATATAAAATATTTTTAATATTACGAAATGAAATCCCTTTAATTAAAGTTAATGGCGTTCTTTGATTGGATGGCTTTATATTATTAGGGTTCCTAGATTTCGTATGAGTAATAGAACAAAATGTCTATGTAATTAATGACGGGACTCACCACTAAATTTATAATCTCCAAATTAATGAAAAACTTTAGGGACAAACCTTTTCGGTCACTAGGCATCATTAATCGAATATTTCAGCGATTGGATAACACATCATTGTCAAATTAAATTAAAAGCTTTTATTATTATTATCATATTATTTATATATAAATAAATAAATATATTCTACGTTAAAAGGACTATAGCGGTACCGTTACTGAATGTCCCATTACTGTACTTATATCGAACAACAAGTTTTATTATTAATTCTAGGTCTTTGCTAAAAGCATACCTCTTTAAATATAATTACATTGGAAATATAGGTGACTATATAATATAAGTATTAATTTAAACCCTAAAGTGTCTTAAGCCCTAATTAAGCTTAGCTTAGCAAAGCCAGTTGACCAAGATTAATGATAGAATACACTTAATACTGAATTTGAAATGGAATCATGAATTAATTAGTTTGTTTGTAAAAAAATAGTACAATATAGAGTAATTAGTACATAAACAGAGTAAAATAACAAGAGAGAGAAAAACGACGTTTAATTATTTATACGTAGTTTCAGAGATTAACAAAATATCAAATGGAATAATTTGGATAAATCCTTTTGAATCAAAATGCAAGGCCTGCTTTTAAATTTTAATATTTCCGTGAAATTTAACCTATTAGTTCATGATAAACTTGTTATTGTTGTTATTTCATACATACATACACATCACGCCTGATTCTCTGTAGAGGGGTTAGCAGAGATCACGGATCCCCATTTGTCCCGATCCTAACAGACCTCTTTTGCTTCATTGATATTCATACATCCTCTCATACACTCTCGGCGGTTATAGGTACTCCTAACGTCACCTTTTTTCAAAATAGCGTCTATCTGACTGTTATATTATTATGTCTTATTAGGCCGGCCCCTACGTAACCGCCCTTCCACTTCACTCATATATATTCCTTTTGTCAATCTGCTATCATTCATCCGCATAACATGTCCAAACCATCGAAGCATGCTCTTTTCAATCTTAGTCACTATATCTTCTTTCAAACCGCAACCTTCCCTTATCCCACTATTGTTATTTCAATTTTAAGATATTTTATATTTACGAAAATGCTTTTAGTCGTGTTTAAAATGATTCGATGTCATAAAATATGATGAAGAAACTGCGCATACCTCATCTACCATCTTTGCGAAGAAATAATATTATGACATGATCTTAACCGTTCAGTTGCAGTCAAAGTAATTATACCTGGATCCTGTTCAAGTTTTATTAGTTTTGCAAAGTACTTGTTTCTACTCGATGGTTAAGGAATGTGGAAAAGGAAATTAAATCAAAAAGTTGAGTTTTTAATAAATTATATTTATATCTTGCGATTCTTTTAGAAAGGACACTGCACATGAACTCGTTCATATTTTCATATTTGATACCAATTTTGTTATAAATATACAAAATTTAAGCTAGCAAATGTATGAAAATCTAAAAGTATTATGATTTAAAATTTAATAATGATCGTATGCTAGTCTCAAACTAGTCTGGGACGTAAAAAGAATGATAACTAGCTTGGGGCAGGTTTAAAAAACTATTTAGGTGATGGTTACCATTGTTATATATTATTTGATCATATACCTTATATGACCAGTAACACTTATATGAACACTGTCAAAACTAAAACAATTTATTACCTCATATGAGCTGTTACACTCCTCTTATTAACACTGACAAAAATAAAGCAATTTATTTTTATATCAGCAATACCAAATATACCCTTAGCCATCAATCTTCCAATACTAACATTGAGCTGTGGCGTCAGAAATAGGTTTTCGTATGCCTGTCGCAAGATTGCGAGGATATTAATGATGATAAATTAGGCTGAATGTACAATGACCATTGCCTTTTATATTTTAAGCGTTTATGAATGTTTGTCACGCGGATACTCAAACAAATATACTGACAATAAGTGTCATTTAAATGTCAACTGTTTTGTGTATTATGACGAAAAATAGGGTGAGGAAACGTGCCTATTTCTTGGGATTATAGTCAGAAGCTTGGGTATAGGACAACATTTAACATTTTTATTTTGAGTGCTATGGGGTAATATTATGGGTAATATATGACAATAGAACACAAAATGTACGATAGGAGGAATTTAAAATGTATTATGCGTTCACTGAGTGAATGCACTCGAATCTACATTTTTTAAGGTTTCCAAAGCATAATATGCTGATTACATTTTTATTTTTTATTTTTTTGAATACAAAAAATGTGTTATGTTTAGATATTGATATATCGTGATATATGTATATATATATATTACATATTTTATTATATTTAAAAAGATTTATTGTAATTCTATACGGATTTTTTTATGAGTTTACTATTTCTTATTCTTTGTGACCTCAGATGTTAAAAAAGACATTAATTACATATTAATCCTGACTACCTCGTAAAGAGTAATAAATCATGGTGACACGTAGTCGAATGTACGTAAAATCACTTAACTTACATAGGACAAGGAGGGGTGAATAATTTTAATATAAACTAGGTTTTGATGAGAAATTCTAATCCGGAGCATAATAGATCACATCCTATGAAGACTACATATATATCCTTAGTTGCCTCTTACGACACGTGTTAGAAGCAAGGAGTCCAATTCCCAGTACAGCATGAGACGCGACCATAATGAAGGTTTCATTTGTCAACGGACGAAGATAAATGCTTTTAGGTTTCATTCCCAAATAAGTCCTATATACGGAAAGATCTGGTTAACTGTAGAGGCTTACCTATAGAATTTTTTAAGGTCGTATTAAAAGCACTCTTTAATACATATACGTCCCTTAAATTCCTTACAGGTGGACAGAACCTCGGAGATAGAATATCTCCTAGGTCACTTTTTAATATGTATCTTTAGGTCCAATTAAAAGCACTTATTTATACATATGCATTCACGTCTTTTAATCCGGGTATAATATCTCCTACGTTACTGTTTAATATAAACATATATTGGGATAGCGATGACATAATAGAACCTAATACTTTACAATTTGATACATAAAGATAAGTTTAAAAGCCGCTTTCTTTATTCCTTCGATCTAAACAGATGTCTCTTATACTCGTTCCTCACAAAATTGGGTACAGTATCATGATACGGGGCAGTGATAAAGCTTTTCAATTTATCGACACCCATACAAATAGTTCGGTCCCATCCAATGCTAACTAACATGAGGCTTGAATAATAACAAGATGCCTTTCTTTCCGGCAAGTGGGACCCATCTCATATAAGCTATAGTAATGCTATGACTAAGGCATGAAAATTTATGACAACTAAATAGTAAGACGTAGAGATCGCCCCACATAAATTGGCAGTAGCCAAACTTGGAACTAAATTTGACGTTTCCGCCATTGCGTGTTATTTTGTATGAAAGGTAAATTTAGTATTACCAGCGTTGTGTTTTTTGCTCACTCTTTGTAATTTTTATGTTTCCTGTTGTTTGTGTGTATGTTTGTTAAGGGTGATTATAATAAATTGATTTCCGGAGTTTCTTGTTAGTTCTTCTCCAAGCTAGGGTCTCCACTGAACTAACCTCGGTAAAAAATATGTAAAGATAATGCTCAGTGCCATGTTTGAAATAATAGTTTTAAGAGTTTCGCGATTTATACTCATGATATAAGATATAAAGGTGTGTATAAGATTGATTGCAGCTGTGGGAAATCCTACGTCGGACAGACTAAACGGTCTATTGCGGACAGAGTGAAGGAACACATAATATATGTAATATATAATAAGAAGGATAATCCCTTAAGTCCCTCCCTAAGGATTAATCATGTTTGAAATAGTTTAATAAACATATTTTGACTTTGATATATTAATTTGTTTTATTTGAGTTTATAGCTCTGCAACCAAAGACCGTTGAAAGACAAATGAAACCTATAATGTATCGAGCCGTATGGCACAGTTAGTGCTAGTTTTTGGCGTGTTTACTGGTAACACTGAATTACGCGACTGTGGCGACGCCTCCAACTGCCGATTTATGTGGGGCGATCTCTATGTGCATAATATATAAAACTTGTCTTTTTAAGTATTGCTTTAGGTGACCAATACATTTTATGCCATGTATATAGCACACATTTCACGACTAGTGCATAAACATTAAATTTTTTATCGTGGCGGGGTATTCAGAGGCTAGAGTGTCGATCTCCGTAATTTTGAAAGCATGTTAGGAATAACTTACTGAAAGTTGGCGTCTGAATAGAAGTTCCTATAAACGTACAGTCAGCGCTAAAAGTGCAGTCCCAGTAACTTTTTATAAGGTTTACGATTATAAAAACAAAAAACAATATTTTTCATTTCGAAGCACATTAACGTATAGTGGCCATGACAATGCATAGTGTTGCCAGTTTCAAAATATAAAATATTGTCTTTTGATCTTATAAACTTATATGTTAAAAACGCCAAATACGCCAACACAATATAATATATATGATATACAACTACGCCAACACAACCTGTTATAGGTACTTCTAATTTACTGTTCTTTAGTCTCTTAGTGTAACAAGTACTTTTATATTAAGTGCGTTGTTACTGCGGCAGGCAAAAAGCTTTTACGACCTCAACCTTCCAACTTCCAACTGTGTTGTTGGTAAATCGTCCGGAAACGGGGCATTTGTCCCCAATACTTGTCATATTAAGGAAGGGTATTAACCACATTATGGTTTCAAGGGCAATACATATATGTGTATACAAGAACAGTGTTAATATCTAAACTTCTTGTTTATACCTATATGTATTTGGTACTCATATACAAGAACAGTGTTGATATCAAAACTTCTTGTGTATACCTATATGTATTTGCTGCCTATATACGACCTTTAGTATTATTTTTATATATGATACCTAAATAAAACCGAAGTTTTTATTTATTTTATTTCGTTTGATACATATATACACATCACCACTGATTCCCTGTAGAGGGTAGGGTAGGTTACCCAAACCGAATGAGTCCCGATCATGACAGACCACTTTCGCTTCATTGACACTCGTACACACTCTGTAGGTATAGGTACTTCTAACGTGACCCTTTTTCAATAAGGTATATGTATTTGATGCTGATATGCTAACTAGTATAGTATTATATTTATTTGTGATACTGAAGTATAACCGAAGTTCTCTTATTTTGTTTGGTATGATTATAATATCTCCTTGAACAACTTTGACAATGTTATCTGAGTCGTAATAGCATTAATATTGCATTGGGTATAAGTTACTTATTCATTATCAAGTAGATTTCTTTTGTCAGTCGTTTCCATGATATATCATAACGAAAAACAAAAATTTCTATAGCATGTTAAGTAAATAAACATACTACTAGATTACACGTAGAAATAAATTAGATTATTACATAGAACACATATTCATTCCTTTCATTCCCTAAACTATTAAGGACAATCAATAACGCAACAAAATTGAATAGTGTTATCAATCATCACATTCTCGCTTTAACCGTATACTATTTGCCTTATAATAAAACTTTTGTTCGAGGGTTTAGTAGCTTTTCATCGTAAGGTTTTGGCGCTCGCAATTATATGATATTGCGTCATGGAAACAAAAGAGTGAGAGTGTCTTTTGTTATTTTGATTACAATAAAACGGCTTATTGTTTTGTTTAATTGACGCTTCTGCAATTCTAGTTATTGCTATGATGATTTTTGTTGGGGTGTGCTGAAGTAGGTCATTATCATTTAAATTCTTATAGTCAAAAGGCGGTGCTGTATATTTGTTAGGTAGGAATTTAGAAGAAATAATTGTATTAATTATTTTTTTAGGATTGCTCTTATTTGAACATTAAATAATACCCACTTAAGGTTCATATTGATGTCCATTTAGTTCTTAATTATTGAAATTCAGTTAATTATTGAATTGAAATTTGCGAAATAATTAAAAAATAAAAGCTATTATAATTGGTTGCCCAATCGTACACTTTTCAACGACAACCTACAGAAATTAAGAAAAAGTACAAATTCTTATTTCCTATTTTAATTATTTACTAAGTAGGTTCTTAATAATAAATAAATACATTGCATCACTATAACATCTAATTCGTTCCAGGCAATAGTATTCCGTGTAGCCAAAGGCCCGTTCGTTGAAGACTTTTACCAATGCGTCACGCATGGCTTTTACACAGAGAGGTGGCAGGAGCAAGCTTATACCACTCTGTCACTAGTGTTCATGTTCATTCTGCCATTGTTGATATTGGTTGCTACTTATGTGTCAACTGTGAGGACTATTGCTCGTGAGTATTATTTTAATTATGTTTTGTGATAGGTTAGGTCTTAGTGACTTGGAACTGAAATAGTAAAATTCGATGTGACAGTAGGATTTAGTGACTGTTGAGTAAATTACCCTTTAGGTCATTATTAGTAACACAGTTTATTCCAAAAACTTTATACAGAATAGATATAGGGCTGTCATTGTAATATAATTGTTTTCACGACTTTCTAGCTGTTTAGGATAAAAATAATTATGAGTGAAAACTTTTCATTGTCAAATAATAATAAAAGTATATTTGTGATGTATTAAACACGTCCTTTTCTGATAACAATTCTTCAAAGGTAGTTTTAGCACCTATGTCTTCATTATATAAAGTTAAAGTGCTAAAAAGTGACCTTAGACATATTATCGTCTCCAAAATTCTGTCCACCTTAAAGGTATTAGAGGACGTGAATGTACGAGTATATGTATATATTTACAAGTTACATTTCATTTCAGAAAGCGAAAAAGTATTCAAAAGTGAGTTGAGAGGGCAAGCCAAGTATTTGAGTCCAGACATGAATCGCCGGCGTCTGATCGACCGAGCAAAGATGAAGTCTTTGAGGATGTCTGTCGTCATCGTGGCAGCGTTCATGATATGGTGGACACCGTATTACGTCATGATGATCATTTTCACGTTCCTTAATCCTGACAAAAATGTAAGTAAATACATACACACCACTACGGAGAGGTAGGCAGAGATAAAGGATGTATATTTGTCTGTTATTCACACTACGTACACCAGCCTTGAATACTACGGTGAAGAAAAACACGGTGAGGAAACCTACCTGTTCCCCGAACAGGCAATAGTTCGTGTTTGTAAAAGGCAACATTGTTTACCACCTGTTACATTGAGTACTGACTATCTGGACAACACGTGGGTTCGATTTTTTTTTCTTTGTAATTCCGGAGATGGACACCTGAACCTCTGACTACCTCGCAAGGGTTAATGGTGGTGAACGCGTTTGTCTTTTGTTTTGTATACCAGCCTTGAAAAAAATGTTTCCAATTTGATTTGGAGGTACCATATTAAGTCTCGTATGATATCAATCAATCAATCAGCCTATGTCAGTCCACTGCTGGACGTAGGCCTCCCTAAGGTTACGCCACAAAACACGATCACTCGTGGCTCTCAGCCAACCACTACCAGCGACCTTTTTCAGGTCATCGGTCCATCTAGCAGGGAGGCGTCCTACACTACGTTTACCGAGACGCGGCCGCCATTCGAGAACCACTTTGCTCCAACTTTTCGTATGATATGAACTTGATTATTTCAGCAAAGTGCAGAGTTGCTGTCGGGAATATTCTTCTTCGGGATGTCAAATAGTCTCGTGAACCCGGTGATTTATGGCGCCTTCCATTTGTGGCCGAGGAAAAGAAACAAGGAAAGGTAATTAGGGGCTCTTTAAATAGAATTATCTTGATATTGTTATGCAATCCTGACCTTTTTAAATAGGAACGTGTGGATTATACTGACACTCTTGGATTTTCCTTCGTATTGATTTCTTAAGGATTAGGTACATATCATATCCCTAGTGAGATAATAAACCACTTGAAACATTAAAAAGAATGAAGATATTTTTAATTAATGTCGCTTCAGAGAACACTTCAGAAGTAACCACAGGCTTTAAATGTTACGCAATTGGACATTGTATATAAAAAAAACTAAACATCACAACACACAACAATCTAAGATATATGTCATTACCTTATATTCATCATTAATTATATCTACAACCGTAACTTTTTAGTAGCCCAACATCTCAAACACACCTTTATACTCAAGCTTTTGTAAACCCTGAAAAGTTCAAACTTCAAAACTTCTCAGTACCACTAGTACATGTTACTCAAACAAATACTTTTTCGTCTCCGAGACAATCGCACCACAAACAGTTGAACTGCTAAAGCTGACCTCACACCGACTTACGGACACATGCTGTACAAACTTTATTTGCTTACAAAGGTACTTAAAAACTGTGTTAGTTTGTACTGCTTACTAACTGCTTTTCTTCGTTATTCATGTCGTTAAATCGTATCATGTCCTATAATAATAATAATATTTGGACATTATTACACCAATTGAACTAGCCCCTTGCTAAGTACACTTAAGATTTGTGTGAAGGGTACTAGTCAACGTATATTTAACAAATATATAAATATTACACATAAATAAATGCATATATAATCAACGACCAGACTGGAAAGCAGAAGAAAAGCGTAGTTCTTATAACTCTGCCTCCACCGGGAATCGAACCCGAGACCTTACGAATAGCATTCAGGTGCTTAACCAATCGCGCCACGGAGGTCGTCGAACAACTAAGGTTAAATACATCTCTTGGGCGATGGGCTAACCCTCAACCATGTCCTACATCAACGCCATAGAATTGTAAATTTTATGATAACTTGCCTGGTAGACATAGCATCTTTTACATACATACGAGCCTTTACATCTTTAACGGGGTAGGGAGAACATATCGATCGCCATTTTTAACGATCCTAACAAATCTCTTCTTCACTTCGCTTCACTATCACTCATTAATCTTCTCATACATCTTTTATATATAATGGTTAAAAAAGATATGTTTTCTCTTCAACCATATATCTATGCACCCTAAAATGGATTGAACTGCGTGAATATACGTACTTAATGAAGCGAACACACCCTTGAAACTTCGCAGAACTTCATCACACGATCACTTAGGGATATCATATTAAATCTTTACCAATAAAAACGTAACCGCTTAATACACTTTCCCTGGTAACTCGGGGATAGTTTAGGTTCGTAGCTCGTTCCTTTTATAACACCCGTAGGAATAGAACAAAAGGTTCTAAAAAAACTGTTTATTTTATTTGGTTATACAAAAATGGAACATTTATTAATAATTGAGACAAAATTAAAAGAAATGTAGGATTATAGCTGATGATACCTTACATAACATACGTTTTGTGGCTTATTTAATTATCCATTTTCGAAGAAATATTAGGTATGAGCCACTCAAAGCCCCCGTTTCACTAGATATACAGCACCCAACGTGATAGTTAGTGAATGGTACCGTTGTATACGCACGCGGCTATTATCTATCCCGAGGAATATGTAGATTTCCTGTATTTTATCTTTTCCTGTATCTAAATAACGTTCGTAAATGAAAATAATAATACATTATCGTCTAAATATACCTAAGAAAACCCTTAACCTATTTCCTCAAATATATCAGGTTCCACCGGGAATAGCACCTGAAACCTAGCAATTACTGTTCAAACACCTATTCTTACTTGTTCGTACCATGGACTTGTATTTTATATTTGTATCAGGTTTACAAAAGGGCTCGTCATTGTTACAATATGAAGTTCATTGGATAAACCAATCGTTGCACTCTGGCTATCCCAAAAAGTTCAATACTTCTTACAAACATATGTATCTAATATAATTCAAATACACGTTTGGAGGTTTCTCTATGTTATTTTTTCATCCACTTCATTACAAAGGGTGACAAAATTGCTTGATGACCAACGCCATAAAAAAATCATCAAACAATCGCGTTAATTGAATGAGGATGAACCAAAATGGTCATGTTTACTTTACCAATTATGTCAATTATGTAATATTTGGTCATTTACGTCGTATACCTTCTTACACACATACATACTTACACATCACACCCTTTTCCATGTAGAAGGGTAGGCAGAGATCACGGTTCCCCATCAGTCGCGACCCTGACAAACCACTTTTGCTTTAATGACACTCATGCGCCTCCTCATACACACTAGGCGGTTATACATATAATATGCTTATAATATCAATCTTTTCAATGTGACCTCATTTAACTGTCACTAGTTAGCATATATATATGCTAACTAGTGATCGTTCTTCCCGGTATGTCGTAGGAAGCGACTAAAAGACTAGTCGTCTATAGAATCAATTGGGCGATGGGTTAACAACCTGCTTTCCGAGGTTCTTCGCACCTTGATAGGATTAAAGGACGTGAATTTATGTATGTATGTATGTATATGACGTTACTAATGGCTCTTGGCACCCTTCAACAAGAATACGCATTTGCAAACAAACAAACTCACTAACATTCATAATAGCGTAATGAGGTTAATCCGGGCTTCTTGATGGTTTACACGGAAACAAATAGAAATATGTCTAAAGTAAGGGGAAACGTATATGTAAGAAGTATAAGATATATATCCATGGTTAAGTTAAAAGATAAACTATAGACAAAACAGTCATCTATAAATAAGAAATTTTAACATATCTGCATAACATTACATATAATACAAGAAAATAATAACAGAAAATAGTTAGCAATCCATGATATAAAACAGCATGACTGTATTATTATTATTCTAATTACAATTGAATTTTTTTAATTATAAAAAGATATTGAGTTAAATTATATTAACGAATTACAATCTTGTTTGCATAAAAACTTGTTTCCAAAGAATGGTTTCAGTCACCTTCGTAGTCAATTAAATTCCTTTTTTAACATCTACGAGTACATATTTATCAAATGGTATAAAATCTCTACCTATACGTCCAACATTCCTGACCTCAGCCATTCATTTATGAACCTTACTCTTTATCCCACAGGGAATCTCTCGGAGCTCAAGCATCACTGGTCCGCCGAGGAGATCCCCACACATCATCAGTTCGTCTCACCACAGTCAGATCTCTGAGGTCTTCAACGAAATGTTCCAATGGACAAACCACCAGTTTGTTATAACGCCGGAAGAAAAGATGTACATGTTTGGTTTGCTCGTCTACTTATAATTAGGTATAATATGGTCTAAGTATAGTGTATTACAGTCAGAAGTCGTGTATAGGGTAGTCAGAGGCTTGGTTGTTCAGTATTGTGAAATTTTATGACCTTTAAAAGTTTAGTTTTGATCGGGTAATGTGCAATCTTTAGGTATTAATACAGTTGCATTTCAGTCACTGGAAACTGTAACTAAACTTAGTACTGTTCAGAGAATAAGTATTAAGATTTAAGTAAGTTTGTACTATGTTAAGAGTATTTGTAGGATAGTATCCTAAAAGTTATTAAAATAATATTTGTACTATATTGAGAATATTTGGCGTTGTTTTGTGCGATCACCATTATAATTATGTATGTATGAGTAGGTACACTTGATTTGTTTTGCATTTGTAGTTTATAATGTGTAAAAAAATGTCGCTTTTTTATTGCACTTCATTGTTTATTTTTACTTGTGAAATAAAAAGGATTATATTTCTGATCTGAACCATCTTTTCTGGTTTCTTATAAGAATTCCATCATTTATAATCTTAAGACTAAAAGTAACTGCTGTTCGATTGAGTATGTTTGTTTTTAATTTTTGGGCCCTTACGAAAGTGGTCAAATGCACAGAGAATTTAAATATATGGGATTTTACTAACTCATTGCTAAGTCATGTATATTGTGATCTTTCTAAATGAACTCCATATGTTTTGATTTCTATTCTCCTAGGGTTCTACCACTTTCCTAAGGACCTATTATGAATTTATTTTGTAGTTTGTGATCAGTTTAAGTGTAAAGAGAATGGTTGTGAATTCCTGCGCTTTTGCTATGATTAGTCCTAAATAAAATTATATGTATATCCAGTAATAATTCTTTCGAATATGTTTAAATTAATTGTGTTAACAAATGAATATACGTCCGTTTTAGTGCTAAACATACGATTGCAATTTAAAAGCATTTATTATATTACTTTAATTTTAATACGTATTCAATCTAGTCATTTTGTGTTTTAACCAAATAAATTAATGATTTTATTTTGAATATATGTAGATAAATATACCGATGCTTCAAGTGTAATATATTACTAAGATATTTTTGTCAAGTGACTCGCTATAATGTTTAATATTTTGTAGTCAAGAGATAGATCCTTTTTAAACTATGTTTATAGAAAAAAAAGATTTTATATTTTACCACGAAGAGGCGATTTCTTCAAAGTCGATATATTAAGTGTAAATTGAGTATAAAAACCTCATTGAATTGTAATAAAACATACGCTTCATGCCTTGTGTATACAGACTCCCTTTTTTATTGTGGCGGGGTAGTCAGAGGCTTAAGAGCCCATGTCCAAAATTTTCCCGAAGGATAGGCACTTCACTAGATAGACAGCACCCAACGTGATAGTATATATACAGCGTATCACTGTATATAGCCACTGGCTATCCCGAGGGATAAATGTTCTCACGATTTTATCCCACGTCGTTTCATTTAATTATAGTATTTCAAAATTGTCTTCCAAGAAGACTTAACGCAGTTATTGAGAATTTTATAATTGGTTCGCATTGTTTAGTATTATCACAATAAGCAAGGAAATGATCTGAATAAGCCGAGATGAGTCTTCTGTTATTAAAGAGTCGCTCAGAATTTGTACGAATAAAATGTTTAGTATAAGTTACAAATAAATTAAGAATAAATGAATTTCCTAATGTTTGTAGTTTTATTACTTGCTATTTTAACAGAATACACAAGTATTATAATCTTGGATTTATATAGAATGCTAACTAGCTGTCTTTCATCATATATGTTGTAGGAGTATATTAGGCTCTAGGTAAGTAACCACTCGTTAATATTTTATAGCAATGTCACCATTCATCCCTTAATTTTGCTAAACGGGAAGAAGCAAATAATTATAATGTGTGTATGTCTGTATTTTATATTGTCTGTACCCAACATTACGTATGGTTTCACACCGTTGTTTACCGAAGAATAGACAGATTTCTTAGAATATAGATAAATACTTATACATGCATCACACCCGTTTATAGATTTATTATAAAATATATTATGCAGTAGGCAGAGATCACTAATCATGATCTATCCCGATCATGCCAAACTACTTTCGCTTCATTGACAATTCAAAAACACCTATACACACTCGGCGGTTATAAGTACGTCTTTACACACCCTTTTTCAATATGGCGTCCATTTGACTGTTAGTTATAGTTCCTAGAAAACCTAACGATGAAATACCTAAATAATATTAAACCTAGGGCTTAACCACCCTACGAAATGGGTTCTATCAATCTAGATCACCTTCGTTGGCTATGCGATATACGTGAGGCTAACATTTCACCACTGACAGTTCGGTAACAACATGCTGAAACATTGTCGAGATAAATCTCTTATTTTTCTAGTTTGCCTTTTTTCGTTTGCCCTTTTAGACAGAGAGGCTTTTCTGGTTTCCGAGAAGAAAATTTTCATATTAGAACCTACTTGTGAGAAATCGTGTTGACCGTTATTGGAGTTATAATGAATGTTGCTTTTATTATGTTAGTTACTTCAATTATTTAGCATATCCATTGTATATATTGCAAAATTAAAATTCCTTTTTTTTTTACTTAATTCTCTCAGAAAACATTTGTGTAAAATTACTCGGATTGGCTTAGAGGCATGCAAATAAATAATCCCCTTATCGCATATATCCTTTAAAAGAAAATTGAATGATATAAATTTAGTGGCGAATATTTATTTACATCGTAAACAGCTATTAAAAAAGCAAAATTAAATATATATAAACTACAAACGTCGAACATACAAAACATATAACTAACAAAAAAACAAAACAAACGCATTCACGACCATTAACGGTAGTCAGAGGTTCAGATGTCCATCTCCGCAATTGCGAAGGTAGTAATTCTATGGACACCTCGAACCCACGTGTTAACAAGATAGTCAGTACTCAATGTGACAAGTGGTCAGCAATTTCGTCATTTACAAGCACTAACTATTACCTGTTCGGTGAACAGGTAGGTTTCCTCACGATGTTTTCCCTCACCGTATAATTCGATGTATTTCGTAAATGTGTTTTTATTACGAAAATGTACATAGAAATTCATGAAAATTTATTTCCATTGGTACATGCTCAAGTAGGATTTGAACCCTGTACCCACTGATATAGAGTCAAGTCCCAAACAACTGAGCTACGTCGAATTTTTATAACTAACATAAAGTAAATATTTACATATCACCACTAGAATTTGAAATCTAGCTCCCAGAATTGAATTAACAAATTAACTTTTAGTATATTACACTAAAGATAGTAATCGAGTTGACTTGCTAAACAAATAAAGTGCTGCTACTAACTACTAGCTGAAATCCAACATAACGTAGCAATATTGGGAGATATAAACTGCCGATGCAAACTTGTTATTTGATTTACTCACTATTTGCATGGGCCCTTTGTAGTCTAGTTTAAAGACCTTCACTGTAAACTTAGACGGGCACGATTTAATACTGGTCAGAGGTTAATAGTCTTTGATGGCAAATATATTGTATGAGATCACCGTCGCGACATAATCAGAGTATACCGTGTTTTACGAATTAATATACATAAATACACACACATAAAGCCCTCCCTGTAGAGTAGGCAGATATCACGAATCCTCATCTGCGCCGACCTCATAAACCAATTTCGTATCATTGACACTCATACACCTCCTCATACACACTTGACGGTTATAGGTATTTCTAACTTCACTTTTTTTAACATGGCGTGTATATGACTGGATTAATAATATATATTTTATAAGCTTAAAAGGTTTACAGCGATACAATCAAGCATGCATAAGACATAACAATTTTTAATATCCCTATGAAATGCACTTGTACGTAAAAGTTAATCCTGGGCTACAGGTAAGAATAAATTACGGAATTAGTGATTCTACAGCCATTTTGATTCAACATACTTATTAATCAGATAGTTAACACCTAATATGACAAGTAGTATGCCGTGTCGCTACTTACATGAATTGTTTATTGACAGAAACATAACATACGCTTCACGACTTGTGTATTAAGAAAGAAAAAAAATACTTTATGCACTGCACAAATTACAATAAACACACAAACAATAAACATCAAGAATGAAAACCATTGATGCAGTGAAAAGGTGCTGACTCAGTATACGATAATAATAATAATAATTAATAATAATTTATATTCTTATTATTAATATTTATTAATTAATAATTCATATTTTTAATATTTTCTATCGTGTAATAAAGCCGTGACCTTCCGGTCGTAAACATTTTATTTCTAAACAGACGCAAACGTTGGACCTAAAAAAGTCGCGAGGGAATGCGCTTAGCCTAATATCAATCACTATTAAGAGCGATTCATGACATTGTTTGATGTCTGGAACTCGGATAAAGTCTTTATGCTATACTATAAAAAGCATTTGTTGATTAGTACTGAACCATTTGATTAATTAAGACAGACTTATACGGATATAGTTATTTCCTCGAGAAAATATTCATATAAACAGGTTAAAAACAAAATGTATGTCAATACGTAGTTACTCTTAGTATTAGCTAGTGTATTAAATAACATTTGGTCCTCGTCGCCATCTTTTTTTTATTCTTTATTAAACCTTTCACCACTAAGGTAATATCGGCCCAAGGTAAGGTAAGTAACAAACACTGATGCCATGGCGTTTGCACCTCTTGTTATTTCGTCACCACGGTAACACAAACGCCGCCAGCCGCTACAACCGACGAAAAATGAAGCCGAAGCACCAATTCTTCTCTTCCCTGTTCTTCGGTTCGTTCCAGCTGAAGATCCTCATTCATATTTACGTTAATTGTCGTGATTATTACGCAATGATTCAAATATAATTTTTGAAGTGTTTTATCGGTGCATTAACACGACCTTGTTTAAGTTCTTGCCATTTTTTCAGTCTGCGTTATAGTAACCGTACATGATGTCCTATCGCTGCTAGTTGGATTACAACTCTCTTTACGACACAGAATAGGTAATTAAACAGCTGATTTACCATGCTAGTTTTAGGAAACCATAACCCTAAAATGCCTATAACTCAGGTTATAAAAGCAAGGGAGGCTTACCTAACTTGTTTTTTACACACAAACCTTGAACCTTTGTGAGATCACATTAAAGGTTCCGTTCTCGCCTTTTCTCAGAAAATGCTTACGTCATATTTGATTTGTGCACTGATATTCAGTAAGCAGGTAGCTATTATGAAATTTTAGTAGAAATGGTAGGAAAATACCGTCTGAAACCTTACGTATTAGTACAATAGTAAAATATTTTTTATAATCTAGTAACCTAGTTTGCTGTTTTTAATCTCGTCCCGTTCTAGTCTGGGATGTAAAAAATGCAACCAAGCTACCTTTCTTCCCGGATGTCGTATGAGGGACTAAGGGACTAGGGGTCAATGTAATCTTTTTGGCAATGGGCTAGAAATATATCACTGATGTTCTATATAACTTCACAACCCTGATATTAATGCTAACAGTGACCTTGGAAATAATATCATCTCTAGGGTTCTGTCCACCCCGAAAAGACATGAATATATAGGTATATGTTTCTGCTTTTCATTTTTCTTTCGTTTCGAAAACCTTAGCAACTCATAGATATAGTAATATGAAGAAAGAAAAGGTTTAGAATAAAGATGATTTCACCACCAATTAGTTTAGTTATTAAGCCAACAACAGTCGCTTAAGTCATTGTATACTTATAAAGATATTAGGATCGTGCTTCCATGAAGGCTAAGGTTAATGACTGTCGTTCTAGGTACTTAATATAGCCATTGACAAAAGTGCCTCGAGGTGACTAGTTTGCTAACATTAAAGGGCTGTATAGTTTGTGCTGAATTTGCATATTTGGGCCATGAATGAATCCCTTTCAAGCAATTTCTCTGAATAGAGGAGAGAAAACCTCCCAGGTTACAAAGCTGTCAATTTAGGGTACCTAAGTGGTTTACCAATAGAACGTAAGCAAAACGGCTACGATGTTCTTTTTTCGATTTGTAAATGGATTTTGTTTTTAGGTTAAAAAATACACAACCAATGTTGTGATATATATTTGTTTTCTATGCTCTTTTTTTTTAAAAATTTGTTTATTAAAAGTGTTTTTGAATGTAGCTATAGATAGCGAAACAGTAAGAGGAAACGACACAAAAGTTGAAATGATATTAATCCATTTCTGAATAACTTTCCTCAATTTTGCAAAATCTAGAATGTTAGAATCAGAGAGAATCAATTGCGAAAGGCTCTCCATATTGATTCAAAGCAATTCTAAAGTAAAAACCTATCAACTTTGGGATTAGGTGACAAGGCTTTTTCCTTGTCCCTTTCAACCTATTTTATACATAACTCTTTCCTCAATCGCTTTACAATTCTGTAAAGGCACGAAACAATTTGTTCAATGACACAAACAAACACTTCACGACTATCATCCTTTGCAAAGACGCCAGAGGTTTGAGTATCCATTTCCGCCATTGCGGAGTTGTTTATTTTTGACTACATCATGAACTATTTGGTTTTAACCATAAAGATATCAGGACAGGTAATGTTCTATGTCTATACACAGGCACTTACTATTTTTAATCAAGCCTTGGAATGGAACTTTCATTATCTATCTTCGTAAGTAAGAATTATTTAAATTAGAATTTGACGAACAGTTTCCTCACGATGTTTTTCCTCACCGTAGTATTCGACGCATTTCGTAAAAGGTGTTCGTTTTATTAAATATTCCAAGATATAAGACCTTCAAGGATTTTCAACGCAACATATTGTATAATTGCCTCGCCTTTCAATCTAAGTACTCTGGCAAAACACTTCCTAGAACACGAGCAACATATTAAAATTTCCTTCGAAATTATGTCAAACATCAATCAAAATTAGGTTCGTTTAAAATTTGGTTGATCAAAAGATATGGTTATGAAAAATCGTAGGCTGTGTAGCAGTAAATAAATAATAAGTATAATAAATACCTCATGAATAACCGAAAGGGAATTTTATAAAATGAGTTATAAATGACAGAAAAGTTGTATTAATGATCATCTATATACGTACAATAGGATATTATTCAACACAACATAATCACTAACTCAAAAAATTCTTTGAAACTTGTTGTTAATGTAGTTCTTGATGCAGAAATGTAGACTCAATGTTGAACTAGAACAAGAAAAAAATCCCCAGTTCACATTCTATCAGCTTCAGAGCAGTAAATATTCATATTTTGTGTAGTTATTGCATTAATATTTAATATTACGTCCACCTTATTAGATTTAATTCAACTTTAGTGAGTTACATTAAGTTTTATGCTAGAACCCCAAGCTAGCAAAACCTTAAAAGTGTTCACCAGACAAAACGGATTCCTAGGGGATCCATTTATACTAGTTCAACGGGTTATGTGTCTGTCAATTTACATAAGAATGAAATACTTTGCATATTATTTTAAATATAACATGACGTTGCTTATAACCTTCTATAATAGGATTTCCCGTGGTAGACTGGAATGTTAAAAGAATGATAACTAGTTGTCGTTCTTCCGGCAAGCGGAGGCGACTAAGAGACTAGAGGTATATGTAATCGATTGGGTGATGGACCAGCAACCTTTCACTAATGTTCCAAGTAACATCACAACCCTAATTAACATACTGAAAAGTGACTTAGGAGCACCTCCAAAGTTCATTAATGGATGTCTCTGTATATAACAAAGTAGGTAACCATATTTCTTTAGGTTTTATCTGATAATATTCTATTTGAATGGAAAGAGAACTTTCTAAATATATTTATTTAGAACTTATCCTTTTACAGCAGAAGCATCTCAATGCTTATCAACATGTAAACTAAATCGATGAATCTGATTATTTTCTCTAGCAGTATTTGTTTGCAGTGTTTTAGTAATATTGGCGTTTGGAGTACAAAATCCCTAAAATGAGATTGTATTTGGCAAAGTTTCAAGCGTCGGCCCCATAACAATTTATAGTCAAATTCAATGATTGTTTAGTAAATTAGATTATTTAAAAAGCGTATGGTATTTTCGGGAAATAATATAAACTGGATTTGAAAAAGAATCTGGTTTAAAAATAGACTGATTTACGTAAAATCTACTTGAAGAAGAAGACAATCAATAAATGAGATTAAGCCTGTTATTGATAGGTTTACTCAAAGTTACAAATAAATATTCACGCCTCTACTACTCTGGCGGGATAGCCAGTGACGATCGGTCGCCTCCTTGAAAGATCCTAACTATAATAAAATAAATATCTCTTGTATCAATCACACCGATTAACTTTTTATACATGTTTTTCTGATGTTCATTCTACATACCTATTATATATCGATGGCAGCAAAGTGTATAAAGACATCTACAAAAACGCAATTTTACAGGGGAGCGAAAAACGTGAAAAAACGGTGTATTTTCTAAACCATACATTCAATGTTTATGAAATTTTCAGGAATGGTAATTTATATTACTATTTATTCAATATTATTGAAAAATCTTTATATTAGTTTGTAGTTTTTGAAATACGGTACTTGTTTTTTTTTACGCTGTATTATAGAATCAAGCAATAAAGACAACTGACTGATGTCTCTATTTACTTTGTAAAATTAAATAAACTTTTTAATACAAAATAAACACGTTATTTGCAATAAAAACCATAAACATATGTATAAAAACTAATTAAACAAATAAATTATATATCTTCGTAAATACAAAGTAATATTTTCTAGCCAAATAATGCAGATGTCTTTAGTAACACTGGAATGTTTAAACACGTCTTTATCTACTTCATACTAATATACATAAAACTCAAGAAATATTACTATGTAATTACAATCATTTACTTGTAAAATGAAATATATTATTGAGATTCAGTTAAAGTATGGCATTCCTATTTATTTTAATTGTTTTAGTGCTTCATTAGGGGTTTTTTTCGTTAACTTAAACTTTATTTAGAACTTTGATTATAGTTTTTATTTTTATATATTAAATTAAGTATCTTTCTTATTCACGTAGAAAACAATATAAAAATTTTAATGTAAGTAAACGAAAATGTATGAAATAAAATAGTCTAGTAAGTCTTCTCGTTTTGTCTCAATCACAAAGTAGGTTCAATAGGAACTATTCATCAGTGTCAACGTCTCCTTCATCACCTAGACCATGTTTTAACTCCTTAAAGAAGTTGTGATCAGATGGTGGGGTTAGATTTTGCAAACACAAAGACATAATCATTGTATTTAGCAGTCGTGATTGATATTCCTGCATTATAAGAATTTGAGAGTTCCAATGGAATGGTTTCATTCTGCTGAGACCGTGCCTTTTTTGCATCATTCAATGATCATATACATTTCATCTAAATATCTAAATCGTAATTTTAAGATATCATGTCTGACTTATTAGGTTGTACCAATGTTTCGCGTACACCAAGTCGTGGTTTTTTTAATCATGTGTATGTACTGTTCTAGAAACTTTTGAAGTTCAGAATTTCGTTTTAGCTCACTTCAACAACTGCATAGGGTTCATTATTGAGTTTACTCCAGCGAACGCAGGTGTACCATTCTAGAGACAGAAAATCAGTTTAGTTTTAGAAAATTAATGCATGGACGCTGTCTCCTTCTTGTTATGTATGACCTTTTTCTAAAAAGCGATGGCAAATACGAATATGTTAGGTAATGAGTGCTGGGTTTGGCAGAAGAATCATGAAAGCAAAATTATTGTGGTAGAGATGAGGTCCCTCAGGAGAGTGTGTAATGTTAGGTTCTGTGAAAGGCTACGGTATAGTGTGATGCGTGAACGTTGTGCTATGAAATAAGATTTAGAGACGAAAATAGAGATAGGTATGTTAAGGTGGTTTGATGTATGGATGGATTAAACGAGGATTATTAAAAGAATCTATAAAGCCAAAGTGGAAGGTAGATTCGGACGGGGGAGGCCGCGTAGAACTTATTGACATCAAATTGGAGACATTCTTGTCAAGGTGGGTGTACGTAGTGTGAAGAACAGTAGAGCATGTATGATAAGGTTAATGGGTCGAGTGAAGCAAGAGATATTTTATCAGAAACCTTTCAGATGGCGATTGATTGTCTCTGACAATTCGTAAACACAAACTTATAGAAAAACAATACGGTTCCGGTTCTGCCCACCGTAGCTATTCTAGACCCTCTTCAGCTTTCCTTCTAATGTAATCGTAAGGGCAACTGACAACTTTGTTGGAACCCCTTTTTGCCACAGTTTCATCCCTCCTGTAGCAAATTGCTTTTATCAAACCCTAGTCGAAGATGGTGAAGTTGTATATTGATAATTTTTTTTTAAGTAAAAAGACTGGGCATAGCGTATGGGTGAGCTGAATAAACAACCAGATTCAACTTGCTTCATCTGCTGGGGAGTTGCAGGAAATGCTCACGTGTGTGGATCATGCACTTAAGATGAGAGGTATACATTGTAAAGTTGAAATTGATAAGGAGATTGTGGAGCTAGTGAATGATTTTTTATATCAGGGTTGCCTTTTTACAAGGGATGGTATCTATGAACTTGCGAGCATGAAGATATGTATGGATGTAAATGTAAATATGTATGGGGTGTATATGGGGTGGAAAGGACCTTGGAGGTATAATAATACCTCTTAGGTCGCTTTTTAGCATAAATATTAGAGATGTTGTGTCATATACAACATTGATGACAGATTGCCAGCCCATCGCCCATAAGATTCCACCTAATTAGCATTGTTACGTCACAGACTAGAACGGGACTGGTACGTATCTACGACGTAAAATATAATAATATAGTATCTTTTATTTAGGGATTGCGTTTCAATTTCTTCTAGGATGCCCTCTTATTGTATAAGAGCTTTCTCGGTATCTGAATTAGCTGAAAAAATAAATTTCGATCTAAATACTTGTATGAAGTGGTTGTAAATAGAGACATCTGAGTAGTATCGTCCGCAGTAAATAATGACACCTGCCAGATATCTGCATTTACGCCGTAATAACCTCAAGTTTTGAATTAGTCTAAATAAGAACGAAATCAACTTCGAATAAAGTAAAACGTATTAAAAGTTATTAAAATATATTTAAAATAAATGTCTTACATAAACTTGGTCTTTCCATAGTTTCTGTTTAATTAATTTGTTAAACCGGTGCTGTCGTTAACTTCTTTCTGGACGCCTTTTTTGCCATATTTAACAGTATTTTGTTCCTTGTCACACTTATTTTTTCTTCTTTTTAATATAAAATCATCTAGTTTCATGTGCAACTCAAGAAAATTATTTTTAAAATATTTTTTTTCTGTAAAACATAACCTGTCCGCGCAAGAACATGACAACTGCCACTTGTTCTTGTTTACGCCAGATTACGGGCCGCAAACTCCCGCGCAATTACGGACATAGTTACATGTCACTGTTTACGTTGCTTGTTTTAAAAAAAGGAGGGTATATATCTTTAATTACGTCCGAAAAAAACCACAATAATAGAAAAAAATATAATTTTGTTTCGTGAAACGTTAGATATTGATATAATATGCTATTTTCTATAAAAAAAACATTTTGTAAAAATTGCAGTTGTCCGTAATTACTTTGCTGCCATCGATATTATTATAATATATAATAATTGCCTTGAGAATTATGTCTTCATCTGTATATGTTATGCGCGGCTTTCCCGTAACATTACTTACTTACAAATTCTAAATTGTTTATACCTAAGAATGTAAATATAGCATTTTTTTATACATAACTTGCTACCACTTCATGATAAAGTTCTTATTCAGAGGTTCAGAGGTTTTTATTTCCATTTTCAAAATTGAGAATTTAGTAATTCAATTGATAACTCGAACCCGCGTATTGACCGGACAGTTAGCACTCAATGTGACAGGTGGTAAGCCATGTCTCCATTTACAAGCACTGACTATTACCTGTTCGGGGAAACAGGTAGGTTTTTCCTCACAATGTTTTCCCTCACCGTAATATTCGATGCATTTCGTAAATATAAATTTATTACGAAAATACACAATAAACCTATTATTATATAGATGAACTCCTGAGCAAAAAGCATTGAGATGACCCGGAACCTTTCATTTTTCACAATAGGTTTTTCATATTCACGAATAACCTCTTACGGATACCTATTTGGGGACATAATAGCAAAGAGGTTCTTGTTAAAAAAGGTCCTAATGTGGGTATTAAATTTGTAGTAATATAGTAATCTATGCATTATGAACGTGAAGTAGTTAACGGAGAATCGACAGTAATACTAACTATTTCCTATAGAACAATCTACTATCTTGATAAACTCACTATATTTACCTGCACCAACATCAACACAGTGTACTTCTAATGATTAGTTAAAAGTGTGTTTGATATTGAAAATAACTTCTTCCTTGCGATACTCAGACACGACTAAACGCTTATTATTATTCTACACAAAAATCTATTTTTTGAAACATAATCATGTATAATAAAGTTACATAAAAAGAAATAAGATGATATAAGAAAATATATATAATAAAGAGACAAGAGAATACTCAACAATGATATAATAGAAATTTAACCCTTCTTCAGAAGTTCGTAGTATTAAGTTTAGCAACAGACTGGTTTTATCTAGATGAACCGTAGCATATAACTCATAACAGACAGCCATTACTCGTGCCAAAGCAATTTTCTTCACACAAAACTTTATTGATACCCCGCGTAGATTAAGAGGTCAAAAATACCATTTACAACATAATTGGTATGAACTTGAGACAATGAAAAAGTTCTGAGTAAATTACTGTCTGTTCTGATACTTGAACAAGTTAATGGTTGTTTTCATAAATATATATTTATTACAAACATACTTAACATCTATTATTTTTTTAAGAATAGTTAAAATTTTGAGTATCCAACTTATAAATTAAATTAAATTAGAATTCACCACCTGAGTTTGAGCATCAAGCGTAATGGGGTCAATAATTCAAATTAAATGTGTTATTGTGGATTCTTTTCAAGAACTTAAAACTGCGGAATTAAACAAATAAAAATCGATGCCCATATAGAAACAAAAAACTGTATCTTCATTATATTTTTTATTTACAATACACAGCTTGTTGAATCTGTATTCATTTTATCAATAGTCTTGCCGAAGCCACCTTGACTGAGCATGAACTTTTCCATTTTTTAGCGCAGTGAAAGAAAGATTTTTATTCATTGAAATAGAAATCACGTTTCTTGAGGACCTTGCCGTGAAAATCTTCTAAAAAAATAAAAAGTTTATTGAGGAAAACGTCATATTGTAACTGTAAAACATCGGGACATAATGGGATTGACATGTTTATCCACTCCGCTTGTTTATCGATGTTTGAAAGGAGAGTAATGGATCCGTATTATATTTTTGTATTGCATTAGAACTGCCATTTATTCCCAGTATCGATGATGCTTATAAACAGATTGGAAAATTTTAAAGAAATGTAAATTTGTGAGACTATAAGAAGTTAATGAAACGGAACGTTTTTATTGCGTGTAGGTATTTCTAAGACTACTCGTATATTTCAAAGAAAGTTATAGAATTAAGTTATATATGGAAAGTCTTATGGTGGTAATTAATGATTTTTAGCACAATTTATCATTAATTATTATGATTTATAATGAACTTAGCATAGGGACAATAACTGAGAAAATGTTAATATATATCTTAAAGTTTTTAATATCAAATAATACAAAGTTTCCACATTTTTCAAGATTTTGTGAACTCATAGTAAACTACGTACATGAAAACTTTGATCCTGCTTTACTCTCGGAGTGTGAAACTCTAAAATTACTTTCGAAAGTACGACGTCAGTACGTAGGTTCGTATCATAAGGTATTACGAAATTAGTCTAGCAACGTTAATGTCATATCAAGTTTGAAGTGTTTGAATGAGTAAAACTGATTATATAAGACAACTTTTTGTACGCCCCTTAGTTTCTACTTCAAACTTAAAGGTACATTTACGAAATTGTGTCAGTAAGTATTTCACAGAAAGTAATTACGAACTTTATAACATGAAATCTTAGAAACGTTATCGTGGTGAGTGCCACTCAAGATTAGGGTAAACAACTAGAAGTTCAGTTTTCATTTCTCACTGGAAAATTATTCAATAGAAAATAAATATATCTTTCAAACTATAACTACGGAATATGGTAGAACTCTGTTTATTTACATTGAAGACGTATAACATACGTATTATAGAATTTTCAATAGTTCTAAGTAGCTGACTTTAAAATCAGTTGGTGCAAGGTACCTATTTATATAAGGACTATGCACGTGTTGTCTAATTTTCGCTACGGTCAGGGAACAGATCGTGTGGAAGCCTCCCTATTACGAGAAATAGCAATAGCTGCTTTTAAATTGCGAAAAGGATCATCAACTTTGAAATGACTATCTGGTGGCGGGTTCCAGGTGGCCATGGAATCACTAAGACCACGATTTCAGATGATGGACATCTAAATTTCTAAGCACCACGCTAGGGTTAATGATCGTGATTGTTCCTACCAAAAACGTGCTTACCCTATCTGGTTTCGGAGATGAAAACATTACGCCTAATCACAGGTACTTCCTGTTTAGCTCATTGACCCTTGAACTGAAAATGACATTCGCATTAATAGGTTTCGTAAGCAGAAGATCAGATAACAAGATTATTGGGAACCAGAATCAATATTATCACTAACTTAACGATGTGGCGTTGAAGTCTCACCCGTTTCCCTGCAGAGGGATAAGCTGAGATCACTTATCCGCACCTGTCCCGTTCGTGACAAATCACTTACGCTTCAATGACACTCATACACCTTATCATAATAACTCAGTGGATTACTTTCGAATAATTATCAAATTTACTTATCCAATTATAATTTCATTTCAATAGACTTGAACCTATGACTACTCTACATAATACTGAATGTTCAATTAAAACATATTTACATACTTAGTGTTGGTATGTTGCGTTGGGCATTTAATGTAGCGGTAATTAGTGTTCATTTGTCCATTCAAAGTCCATTAATATTGGTTCAAAGTCCAACTATTAGAAATAAAGTTTGACAGCTCAACCTTTACAACTAATGTAGACTACCCACGTTAATATCCCGTAACTAGAATGCTAACTAACCACTGTTTACCCCGGCATGTCGTAAGAGACGAAGATGGACTAGTAACCTGTCCCCAGCATTCCATATGATATCACCACCACGGAATTTAGGGCTAAAATGTGACCTAGGAGATATTATTTGTCATAAGTTATGTCCAGCCCTAAAGGCATTAAAGGACGTGAATGTATAGTCAGCGCTAATAGTGCAGTCCCAGTAACTTTTTATAAGGTTTACGTTCATAAGAACAAAATACGATATTTTTCATTTCGAAGCACGCGACCGTATAGTGGCCGTGACTATGCATAGTGGCGCCAGTTTTAAAATGTAAAATATTGTCTTTTGTTCTTATAAACGTAAATCTTACAAAAAGTAACTGGGACTGCACTTTTAGAGTTGACTGTACGTAAATGTATGGTTTTGCGAAGTCTATGATTTTAAATAGTACAATACTTAACGACTATACTTGCATTGTGAATGTATATAATATATACATATATCTATGTACACACGTACATTACAGTGCTACGAAGTTATCCTGATAATATTCAACCCCAATACCAGGTGCGCCACGTGGACGATTGTTGGTCTTACTTAAACTTTTAATGTTGTTGAAATTTTGGCTTACTCAGCTCGTGGAACCGCTAAAATCGGTTTCTACAATATCAGTATTCCGAGAATGGTTTCTGCTGTTTTATGAAAATTCAACTTGCGCCATCTTAAATGCGGGCTAAGACAGTCTGCTCTCAATTTTAGGATTACACAGAAAGTTAACAAAGTAAATATTTTCAGCGGTGCCCTGAATCGTAGATTGGGCCAAATATAGACACGAAGAAATTTTTGCTAGAAGCTGTGTAAAAAACTTTTAAAAAATGTTGGTACATTTTTGACTAGTTACAGTTGATATATTAGTTTGAATAGTAAACCCATTAACTCTGTATTTTAATACATTAAAATATGATTCTTTATGGTTGGACACATAGATGGTTTGTATTTAGTTAAAGACCATTACAATGTCTTACCCAATGTTACGATGCAGGAGTATATGCAGGAAAGGACAACATTGCTATATTCAATTGTATGACGTCTTCATAAAGTGATTTTAAACTTTCAATGTTGGGTCCAAACTGCATTGGCACGGTGAATTCTGTATTTAAAAGATAACTAAATCAGCTTGTTAAAACTTTCCTAAGAGGGCTTACGATTTATTTTATAACAAAACATAGTCAAGTAGAAAATTAATCATAGTTCACTAGAGTGTAATAGCATTATAGAAACAGAATAATATTAGTTATTATGAAAATGTCAACTGGGCAACAGATATCAATTTTATTAAGCATCTCTAAGCCGCATTAATAACTCAGTGAAACGTATACCTGTCATGTTATAAATCAACCTTAATCAACTTATATAGCTTTTTGTAGTAATAATTCTTGTTAATTAAGTTTTAGTCTTTGTACGTAAATATTTCAAAGTTATATTTAGCATGTTTTTACTCAATTAAATTTATTGTTTTTGTGTTAATTTTTTAAAGTAATCTCTTCGTTTTTGTAGCAAACAGAGGCTTCATTTACAGAAATTTCTCCTTCTAAATGAGACCTATTCATCTGATTTATGGCAGCCTGTGTTACGTTGGGTACTTCACTAGACATGATTTAACCTCGTGTTCTGTACACGTGTTTTTTTGTCTTACAACACGATGGACTTCATTATGAAAACACGTGGACTAAGTTAACATACATACATAATACGCATTTCTTCCTAGAAAGGGATAAGGAAAGGTTACGAATACAAAATTTTCCCGTTCCGTCCTAGTAATTTTTTTTCGCTTAATTAAGATTTTATACCTCTTTATACTCACTCAGCGGTTATAGATACGTCAAAATTGTTCAGTATGACGCCTATGCATTTGTCATACGTCCAAAAAACGTGTATTTGCTTACAATAAATTCATCAGTTACTTCTAACAATATATCATATATCAGGAAACAAACATTCTTGATTTAGTTTTGGTTTACTTTATTCAATTATACAAGTAGAGTTATTATCCAATATGATAGAGATGGTTTATTAGTATTAAAAATTAATAGCGATGGTTATATGTTATATTGAATTAAAGGTAGCAACTTAACTGTTAATATTTTCAACTACACACAACCCTATGTTTTAATAAGTATAAGTCGTATAGTTTAAAAAAAAATCTTCACAGAGTATTAAATTGTTTATCTTTCTTCTTTACACGAGCATTACTTTTCTTAACAGAAACCTGAGAATTTTAGTTCTAATTAGTTTTAATTAGCATTAGGACAGTTCATGTTTCGTCAATGCCTTAATTATTTCCTCTGTTTTTACGATCAATACTCAGGTTAGTGACCAGTCTTGCTCGTGTAAGTTTAATTATAGAATAATTTAAATACATACATACATACATACACATCACGCCTGATTCCCTGTAGAGGGGTAGGCAGAAATCACGGATCCCCATTTGTCTCGATCCTGACAGACCACTTTCGCTTCATTGACATTCATACATCCTCTCATACACTCTCGGCGGTTATAGGTACTCCTAACGTCACCTTTTTTCAATATAGCGTCTATCTGACTGTTATATGTCTTATTAGGCCGGCCCCTACGTAACCGCCCTTCCACTTCACTCATATATATTCCTTTTGTCAATCTGCTATCATTCATCCGCATAACATGACCAAACCATCGAAGCATGCTCTTTTCAATCTTAGTCACTACATCTTCTTTCAAACCGCAACCTTCCCTTATCACACTATTTTTAATTCTATCATTCATTGTTACTCCTAATATGATTCTACTTTCATGCTTCTTTTGCCATACCCAACTTTCACTACCATAAGTCAATGTTGGAACCAGCACAGCCCTATGAATAGCCATACGTATAATCAAAATGATGGGGTGACAATTTATATGAGAAATACATTAGATTGCATAGTTGAAGAAGCAGAGTTAATGGAAGCCGAGTATGGTAATCAAATTTGGTCGGGAAACGGTGGTTATTGCAATCTATAGACCGTGTGCATTTAAGGATATTGATCCTTTTCGCAACTCACTTCAAGAATTAATTGAAGAACTTAAGGTTTTTAACAACATTATTATTGTAGGAGATGTGAACATAAATATAGCCGAAATGGATAACAAAACAATGAATTATCTTGACATACTAACTTTCTGTGGCCTACTTCCGGCACATTTTGTGCCCACTAGAAAAACAAGCTGCCTAGACCATGTCATCGTTAAAACAAAGTTAAATTCTATTACTTGTATAATTCAGTCTGCAATAACTGATCATTACGCAGTACTTTTTGGACTTAAAACTAAACAAAACCATAATTTGTCGAAAACGATTTATAAAACAAAAATTGATTTTGAAAATATTATGAAAGAGAGTACACAAATAAGTTTTGATGACATATTAGAATCTACAGATGTAAATTGGGCTACAGATACTATAATACACAGAATACATCAATTAATAATTAGTAATACACTAAAAACTAAAATGACTTAGCAAAATCTTTTGACATCGTTTCAGCTGATAGACTAGTTGTGCAACTTGAAAAGCTTGGTATCAGAAATAAGCAACTTGAGCTGTTTGAAGACTACCTGTCCAATCGTGTACAAAGACTTAAGATTGGTGATAGTGTCAGTGCGGAGGTGAATATTTCGCTAGGTGTTCCTCAAGGTAGCATACTTGGTCCTACCTTATTTTTATGCTACATAAATGAATTGTGTCAAATGAAATTGGAAAATTGTAACATTATAGCATACGCAGATGACACTGCACTGACCTTTTATGCTGATACGTGGGAGAGCGTTTTCAAAATAGCACAAAAAGGCTTCAACAAAGTTTGTCATTGGTTAGCAGCAAGTGTCTTGACTCTAAACGCTTCAAAAACTAAATATATCGCCTTTTCCATAAAAAAAGCAAAAGAAAATTTTGATTGTCATGCATTGCTTGCTCACCATTGCTGTAGCCCAGAAAACTGCACCACATGCCCATCCATTGAACGAACAAGTAATATAAAATACCTTGGGGTCAAAATTGACGAGCATATGTCCTTCGAAACACATATCAACACCCTATCCCAAAGGATTAGAAAACTGACGTTTGTGTTCAAACAGCTGAGGCATGTCGCAGATAAGGACATCATGAAAACCGTTTACTATGCTCTTGCACAGTCACTATTAACATACTGTGTGTCATCATGGGGAGGTGCAAATAAAAGTAACATGTTACGCATTGAACGAGCCCAAAGACTTATCCTAAAAGTAAGCCTCTTCAAGCCACGAATGTTCCCTACAGTAGAACTTTATAGAGAAGCTCAAGTGCTGACGGTAAGACAGCTCTTTATCTTGGCGATTCTTTTGAGAAAACACTCTGAAATACAATATGATAAGGGTGACTACTTGGTATCAGTTTTGTCAGATAGACGTTTTTATGAAGTGTGTGATCAGGCGACTGTTAGAACAAGTTTTGTAAAAAAGTTCTACAGCTTTCAGAGCAGTAGGTTGTACAACCTAGCAAATAATTTTTTTTCTATTTTTCCTAAATGTAGGTTTGAAGCTAAAACAGCTCTCACCAAATGGCTACAAAGCCTAACCTATAATGAAACTGAAAAGTTGTTGGAAGTTGTGAAATAACTCGTATCGAATAGTCTGTTGAAAATTTAAAAAATATAAATAAACTCTAAATTTAAAACAAAATTAAAATAAACAGATTAGGTAAAATACGGTTTGTCTACACACATGCACACACACACACACACAAACACACACACACACACACACACACGCACACGCACACACACACCACACATATAGAAAATAGATTTTAGACTCCCTTCCACTAAAGATGTTTTTACTGTAGTCGTTTTACTTTTTGTCCGAGAGGTGGAGGCCAGGAGCTCCAAGACACAGGTTCTACCTAGTTTGGAATCCTGTCTCCCACGCCTAAATTTTATGTTCTGTATTTGTTCTGTCTTGTATCACTTTTTAAATGGGAGAAATAAAAAATTTTTATTATTATTATTTTATTATACGTGCTGATTGAGAAATCAACTAGCTACCCATAACACTATACATAGCCCCATTAATCTTATTACCTGCACACACTCAACGTTCAATATCTCCCTCACATTTTCCGTTACTAGTAAAAAGTGTTCCCAGATACACAAAATCATTCACTTGTTCGACTCTTTCATTATCTATGTCAATCTTGCACTCTGTCTTGCTAATAAATAATTTAAATGTATAAATTTAGTTATATCTAAATACAATAATAATAACATCCTGTGCCAGTCTGGAACATAAAAGAATGCTAACTAGCTGCCGATCTTCTCGGCGTGTCGTAGGAGGCAATAAAGAAACTAGGGGTTAATAGCACGCACTGCAAGCACGTAGTAAATCTATTATATTCATACAAAAGATAATTTTCTACTTTGCGGCGATATTGTGAATATTATACCGACATCTTTGGATGTACCAAGTAAATATTAAATACTGAGGAATTGACTGGAACGTGTAGTTCAATAACGCCATCTGTGAATTCATATAACAATTTAAGAAAATTGGAAACGCAGTAGCTGTAGTTTGTGTTTTCTCAATGAAAATGTTTACCATGTATATTAATAGATGGCGCTTTTTTCTTTTTAAGGATATATTGCATATAGTATATTATGTTTACATAATATAAATGGTTTATACCATCTAATTCTTTGTTGTTCAATATATCATGCAAAAAGCATGGAAAAAATTAACAAATTAATATTTAGGATAATTACTAAGAAAATCTCTTTCTTTATGAATAATTTCAAACTTTGTGACAGATTTCAGGAAAACGAACCGAATTGTAACAGTTAACATGGTAAATCAATCTGCAACGACAGTGTCTCTACACTGATATCAAACAAAACATTTCAAGTTATATGATTGCAATAATTTTAAAAGAAATCTCAATATACTCGTACAAGTTCAAATCATAAATACAAAAGCACTCTGCCAATATTATATTTTAATACTTCAAAACTTAAACGCTTTGTAGCAGTCACTTTCTGACAATATTTATGCATGATACAAAATCTAAAACAGTCCTCCGTTAGTTACGGAGGCTAGTAATTTAGGGATTTATTCTCACTCCCCGTGGAGCCATTCAGTTGATAAATATTCATTTTTGACCTATTTGTATTCCTGTCGTGTGCTAGGATTCACAGTTTACGTGACAGAGACAACATGAAATGTCAGTCTTTGACAGACTGATGTTTTGTTTTTACGTATGAGCGGTTTTAACTCATGCCTTTGTTTAGTTTCATTAACTTTGCCTTTGACAGGCTTGGAAACAAAAATGATTAGTCGTATGGGCTATTCTTTTGTTTTATCTCTGATTCTTACCTAGGACTAGACTAGATTGATGATGTTCATTTGTTAATTAATAATGCAGGTAGTTAATTAAAAATAATGTGTAAGAGAAATTACTGCTCCAAGATTTATATATTCTGGCGCTTTAATTAATAGCTGATTTGGTTATCTTAAGACTGACATATAGAATAAAGCCAAGAGTTGATAAAAATGGTCGTTGCTATGTTGCGTACCTACTGTAAAAAAGGAAAATTATGGATCACATTAATGATACTAAGTAACTATTTGTAATTAAAACCCAACATCACAATGATAAATGATGATACTATTCACTACATATTAGCATCACTCTTGACTGTGCATAATTTACGTTAACCATATAAAATTAATTAAAATACATCATAGAATAAACTTTAATTACCTTTTAAAAATACTGAGGATCTCGTCAATACTTATTTAAGCATTGATTTCAATCCACTTACTTTATTGAAACACGATAATATTAATTAAAATATATCATTAAATAAACTTACATTACCTAATAAAAATACTGAAGATGTCACTAATACTTATTTGTGCTTTCAAAATCTCATCACTTATTCCGTGTGAAAATCTTCGCCCGATCTCTAATATTTGGCGCGTTATATCGTCGAAACTTGGGTAGGTTACCACAAAAACAAGATGAACATTCATTATTCATAGATATACGAAGAGGTTATAGGGCAAAAAAGCGTTTGTGAGTGTTATTGATCGTGGCCCCTATTGTTCAGGCAGTCGAGTGACGGCGTGTAATTTGTATAGCTATGTCCAGTCATATTTCAGCCTCATCGCGGTAGCTTAAGAGTTGCTCTGTTTACCCAAGTTTGTGTGAGACAAAAGCGAGAAAAATGAGCGATAATAAAAGGTATGAAAGAAGTCGCTAAGACCAAATTTTAAGAGTGCTACCAAATTCGGTAAAAAACCACATTTTATCTATTGCAAATGCTAATGGTGAGGGAACATATCGTGAGGAGACCTGCCTATCCCTAGGGATAGGTAATAGCCAGCGCCTGTATACGGCGATACGGTTCACTACCTGACACGTTTCCTGCTATCTTAGTGAAACGCGGGCATTGAGTGGCTCATACCGTAATGAAATGGGTATTCAGAGGCTTGTGTCACCAAAATAAAAAAGGGCGTTGTATATCTAACCTTTATTGTATTTAGACTAGTTGAAAAAAAACTAATACAACTTTTAAAAATAATTTTGACTGATTTTGTGCTACTTTTGTAATTTATTTTCATAATGTCAGTAAGTTATCATAATATACAATGAAGGAAGTTCACATTTTTATACAAAAAGCAACAGTGAATCTGTGATCATATTTAATATTATAAAGCGAATATAGTAAGTTAAACTTCTTAACAATGATGTATTAGTTTATTGAAAATCTATTGTAAAATTACTTACTACTTAAATAACTTTTATAATAAGTAACTGTCTTCGAAAGTTAGTAAGATGATTAATACACGAAGTTTTACATCAGCGTATTTCGCCATACATATTTCATGAAACTTATTGAATACTAATCAAATTAAAAAGTTATGTACGTCCAGAAATCAAAAACTTGTAGTCAACTTCAAAGTCTTTAGATACGAAAAGTTTAGGGCCTCATATCAAAATTTCATTAAACTTTAATATGCTTGATATTACTTATTAACTCATTTTAATCAAATAGGCTTCTCTTTATATGTCGATAAATGTATACAAGAGTTGTATTCGACACATTGAAAAAGGGAAGTAGATGCGATGCAGACATTACAATCATATAATAATTAGATTTAAAATATATGATACAGACCTTGTAACTACCAACCTAACCATGCTCTCTTACGGATATTGCCAATATATTTTTCAAATAGTCGATAGTATTTTTGGTAAAAGGTAATAAATATACTTTATGTATATAATACATAGTTTAGATAGTAATATTACTGTAAATATGATGTAACACAAAGAAAGCAGTAGCTAACTCAACTTTCTACTACCTAGACAGCTACAACACTTTGTTTTATCTACCTTACCGATATTGTAAACGCGGTGTAGAATAATAAGTTAGACACAATCCATGCTCAGCTTGTACACGCTAAGATATTCAAAACTCAAACTTGTACCGAGCAACTAAACTGCATTGCAAGTTGACGCATACTTTAGTGATTCGCTGCATCTATTTAAGAAAGTCACACAAGCTCTAACTGAGCGTGCGGGATTGTTTAGGTAGTTCATACGCAGTGCTAGCTAAGTTTAATGACACATTCCTTGTTAGAGTAGTTAGCTCTGTCCTAAAATTATATATGTTAAAGGAACAAGAGTTTTCTCAAGTCGGGTCTACGTAGCGTGAAGAACAGGAAAGCATCTATGAGATGGTTAATGGAAGTGAGTGAAGCAAGAGAGGTTTGTCAGGATCCTTCCAGGTGGTGATCTTATATTCTGAATATCATTAGATACGTAGAGATGTGAATTTACATATTATGTATGTATGTATGAGAGGTAGGAGTAAAGTTTGACGCTTAATTTATCATGAGGAAATATTGTATTCAGGAATCACTAAGAAATTAGAATATCACTTCAATCAATCAGCCTATGACAGTCCACTGCTGGACGTAGGCCTCCCCAAGGTAACGCCACAAAACACGATCACTCGTGGCCCTCAGCCAAACACTACCAGCGACCTTTTTCAGGTCATCAGTCCATCTGGCAGGGGGCGTCCTACACTACGTTTACCGAGACTATCACTTCATTATTAGTTAACATTTGTGTTTATCATAATCATTTCTTCTTTTGGTGGACCGAATCTTAAGTACGTTTTCGAATTGTTTGAATTAAATAATTGTTTGAATTATGATTATAGTTACTAGCCTATAGGCATGTTGAATTTACCCTAAGCCCGTGAGGTGTTTTAATTTACACCTTCCAAAAAGCTAAGCAATTTAATAACCTGCACATTAATCGTGTGTTTATTTGATTAATGAAATTAGGTCACACATCTTTTGTTCAGATTGTTCGGCAATAATTAATTATGTTGGTTAATTAATTACTGAAGAGATGTACACGTGTTTGCAAATGAGGAGGTTCTTGTGAGCAAACAACCATGATTAATTACGAAAATTGTTGCATTAACCACTCCAGTAGCAATCCCAACAAGCGAAGTACTTTGTAATTGGAAATAAGTAGAAACAAATTTTCATTACGTTAATTCTGCCTCATTGATTTAAGTGCGTTCAAAAAGATTAGGTTATTGGATTTACTTAAAATCAGAGCTTTACATACATATTATTATTAACTATTAAATAATAATGCTATAACAATCTAATTACTTATAATTATCACATAATAATTAATCTTAATTATATACCAAGTAGCTATTATTTTTGCATTTTCTATTGTTATTCTACAGTCCTAAACACTGAATTTATGCTGGAAATTCGACTGTTACATTTCTAAATAATCCGAAATATCAAGCGAAACTCTGTATCCAGATTTATTATTTCTTTGAACTTTGAGGCGGAGAACCGCAGGATTTGTTTTGTGAACGGAAAATATTCTTCATGGGCTTACGGTCAAGAGAATAAAGCTCGCTCAAAGTGATGGATTTGCGAAGTTGTCATAAAAAGACATCTGTTATCTTTGCCTCGAGAAAAAGACATTGTATTTGTAAATGGATGTAATATGTCATATATATGACTGCACTATAAGGGATAAAGTATTAAGGAAACTAGCTACTTCTCTACATTTTATCTGAAAATGGCAATGGAGTCAACGCTGTGCTTCACATAACATTTGGGCTACCCGGTGAAAGTTTGACTTGGAGTGTCCAAACAACTTTGGTGTGACGATCCTTGTCACTCTAGGTTTACTCAACTCTCAAACTTTGAGAAATAAAGTTATTTAAGCCTAACTCTGAATCGATTAACAATCACGTGTCATAAGTACGTACGTATATTTCAACACATTGTTTTATTTTTGATAGGATAACGAAACTTTTTCAAGCTTTTATAACGAATATTATATTAACCTTAAACTGAACACGCTATGAAATCAAATGATCTCACATCACATTTGTACACATACAAAGCGCCTATACCTAATAACCATTCCTGTCACCAAAAGATGACCATAGAAATCTACAGCCCACATTCGAAACCTAACCCAATCTGGGTTGAGCAAGATAAAATCTTAAAAGGCACCAGGCTGGAGGTAATTTCGGTGAATAGTCTCTTGGACGAAGGTTCATATCGGTTAATTATGGACGCTGATTGAAATTCAGGCTTCCCTTGGACGCAAAAGACAGCGGATCTTGCTTTCATTAGCTCACCGGAAGAGGTACCTAATTGGAACTCGAGGTAGGTACGTAATTATTTCATTTGCTATAAACTTGGACGGCTTAAAACAAAATCTGAAAAAGGGTGTCAGATACACGAAATTAGCAAACGTAAATTTGTTAAATTAAGATAAGATAAGATAAAAAGGTATTTATTCGGCGTGTAACAATAAATTCAAAGAAGAATTAAAAGATTATCCGGTCCGGTCCCACTCTCCAAACTCCCATACAGTGGGCACCAGAGCGCACGATCCCACGCGGGTGTTGAGTGTCCAAGAGGATCAACCATGGCCTCACACTAGGCAAGCCTGTATTATGAGTACCACATCGAATCAGCAGGGTATTTATGTTGGGTGGTTTCGCCATTTAACTAAGTTAACTTAATAATATAGTATAAAATATATATATATATATATATTATATATACATATAATTAATAAAATATATAGGTATACATAAAATACTTGAAATAATAAATATGAACTAATATATACTAGTATGTAGATAAATTATAATATTTAAAAATAAAAATTTAAAGTACGTGCTCCATTTGTGTTATACCAAAGTATTACTAATTTCGGTCAGCTTAAAATAAGAAGCATTTGTTCAGTTTCATCATATGTGAGTCCTAATAACCAACTATTGACTTGTTTTTTGGCATCTCTTACAGATGCTGTTTTAATGTCGCATTTATTAAGTACTGCATTGTATATATAAGGTAACACATGTGGAAAAAAGCGTCCAGCAAAGGATGTACATATTCTGGGAACTGTCATTTTAAATACTCGTCTTTGTAGACGTGACTTGTAGTCATTTGAATTTATCATAATTTTGTGGGCTATTATAACCATTTTTGAAATATATAGTTGTCGTACATTTAGAATTTGGCATTCTTGGTAAAGATTTGTTGTTGCATACCTATAAGGTTTGTGGAGCATTACTTTAAGTACTGATCGTTGTGCTCTTTCGAGTTCTATTAAAGTAGTTTTCGTTGCACATCCCCATGTAGTTATACAATATGTAAGTAGTGATTGGCATAGTGCAAAATATATAGTCTTTAGTGTGTCAAATGAAGCTACGTCTCTCAGTTTTCTCATTATATGAATGACTTTCCGAATCCGACCAGATAGCATAGATATATGCTGCTTGAAATTCAATTTCTCGTCCACTATTAATCCTAGGTATTTTATTGAGTCTGTTCTAGCTATCGATTCACAGTTACAGTTGACATTAACATTTCCTGTACAAAAGTGAATTTTTAGATCAGGAGTGGTTTTGGGAGATGACGCTGCTGTTTTATGGAAACAGATGTATTTAGTTTTCTTTGTATTTAGGGTCATCAAGTTTTGCTGTAGCCATCTAACAATATCAGCCATTCCCTGTTCTGCTCGTGCGAACACATCGTTCCAGCTACTTCCATGATAAAGAACAACAGTGTCATCAGCATAGCATATTATCTCTGATTGACTCTGATCAAAGGTTTTATGAATGTCATTTACATATAAAATGAATAATGTAGGGCCTAGTATGCTTCCCTGTGGAACTCCAAAAGTAACAGTACTTTGTTGACTTGTTTGTTGGCCTATTTTTACAACTTGTCTTCTATCCATTTAAATACGTTCGAAACCAGTTCAAGTATATATATACGTGTGTGTGTGTGTTTGTGTGTTTTACTGAAGATTGTTAGTAGCCAAAAGACATTATAACTATGAAGGCTTTGCATTCGTTATGTTTTATATTATACACAATAATAAAGCTACAAAGGGTACATGAAAGTCACAATTAAAAACCATTTTGCTAAAAATTATATGAATTATTTGAACATATATTTAAAGCTATACCAGAAATTTTGCTAAGACATTTTTCGGAGATTCTCAATTCGAATCCGTTTTAAAGAAAAAGTGCATATTTACAAAATAAACGCGATAAGTCCCGTATCCTTGTTAAAGAAATTATACTCCTCCTTCGTGTAGGAAAAGATATAACTGACATTTGAAGTAGAAAAGAATTCCCGTCAGAGCTAAGCTCTCTTTTAGCGCTCCTCAGAGAGTGAACTTGTCCGTCGAAGCAAAGAGTGCAGTAAAAATTCTTAAGCCGTTCCAACTGTAAATCATCTCGTTAAAGTTATAATCCTGCGTCTAGGTTAAGAGTGCTTGGTGTCGATAAAAAGCTGCGAACACCAATACTTTATGAGGGATATTTCCAAGAGTTTGCACGGGTATTAGAATTTTTATTTGGGGATTCAACTGTGTTGGAATGAAATGCTGGAGAATAGTTAAATGACTTACGTGGATATAAAGCGCTAAAACTGTTGTGTAATAAAATAATTATTTCATAGGTATTTTAGGTAATTAACATACATTTGATTGGACTTATTTCTAAATAATATTTCATTTCAAGGCAATATGTATCATTAAAAGGGTTGACTGTATGATAATTTAAATACTCTTTCAATTGGATATAATTATGCTCTATTGATGTATTATGGATCTCTATTGGATTTATGCCCTATTACCAAAACAACTTTTTATTATTTTAAGTACTTAAACCATAAATCTGTACCTTTTTTAACTCAGTATTAGTACTGGAACAAAACATCACAAACACCCAGACAAACAACAAACAGTCGTTTCATTAAGGGACGTTTGCTCTGGCAGTGTTTAACCGGGCGGTCTAGTAAAAAAACCGTAAATTCGTTTTATTTTTAGCCCGGACGGAAACGGCGTTGTAAAATTCAAAGACATTTTTATTATGTAATTTTGCACCGTTGGGTCAACAGGTAAATGTAGAACCTAATTAATATTCAGTTACAGGTACTGGTGACAAATCGTTCATATTAACTCGAAGGGTTTTATGGGGTGCGTGGTTAAATAAATTGCATGGAAGATTATACTCTTTTCTGTCTCATATTTTACATGAAAAATTCCGATAGATTCTGCCATCTGCATCAAAACTGACATATGTATATGAACATATAATAATAGCAGGCGTATAAGAAGTACTTCATAAACATTCATTTTATATATATATATATATATATATATATATATATATATATATATATGTCATATATATATATATATCTATATATACATATATCTGTGAAAATATACCGTTAAGAAATTATTAGATTTCTTTTATGATGATCAGGTAATCACTTGGTTTTACTAATTATGATAATATCATACTTTAGGGGTCCAGTCTAATATTATAGTATCTGTAACTACTTTTTATTACATACTATTTAACATTTTACTAACCAGGCATGATACTATGAAATATCAAAACCTATACAGAAGACGCTATATCGCAAAAGGGTGACGTTAGGAGTACCTATAACGGCCAAGTGTGTATGAGAAGATGTATGAGTGTCAATGAAGCGAAAGTGGTCTGTCAGGATCGGGACATATGGGGACCCGTGATCTCTGCCTACCCTTCTACAAGGAATCAGGTGTGATATGTATATATGTATGTATCGAAACCTTAAATAGGTATATATGTTTTTTATTTAAAGTTGCTGTAATGTTACACGTTAAACATGTATAGATATGTATGAACCATGTATTTGCTAGCTTAAAACCCGAACTGGTACAATGTCCAATACGGAAGCAGTTTTATTTCACCTGATAACAGCAGTCACACGGTCGATTGCCAAGGTAGTGTTTCAGCAGAAAATTGGCTCCACCAGATGAAATCCAATAAGCGTTCATGGCCCACGTATGAGGAAAGAAACGGGTTATTTTCAGAAACTGCACTTTTGTTTCCGAGCAACTAAAGTGTTTATCTATAAGTGGTTGAGATCATAGAAATGAGCATAGTGATGCTTTGATTGTTATGGATTTTTTATCTCGAAATATTTTAATATTATTTTTTCAGTTTTAATGTTATAATCGCCTATCAAATCATTATTGTGAATTGTGAATAGAGTAGCATAATTGTGAACAATAATAATAATTACAATTAATTGATATTCTTACTAAATCAATAGTGATTTGTTTTTACGCAGACCTTCTACTCTAACCTGCACTAACTTACTCCAATAACAATATGACCTAATATAAAAACAAATATATTTTTGATATTTTAAATTAATAAAACAGTATTTTAATTCTCGATTATGTTAAAATACCGGATATTTGTAGTAACATTTAAAGTGGGGTAATTTATTTACTGTATACCAACTAATTTAATAAAATACCTTTGCGCTAAAGTAAGAACTGCGTAAATTGCAACAGCAGAATCCTTAATCGTATAGTGAAGCAATCATACAACACTCTCTTACTAACTCCCACTGGAATAGCCATACACTTGGAATAGATTGCCACCTTGAACGATTCTGACAAATCTCTCGTCTCCTATCCATTAACCTACTCATATTTTACACCTCATACAATGCATTCAGTGGTTGGTTGAGGGCCACGAGTGATCGTGTTTTATGACATTACCTTGAAGATGTCTATAAGCAGCAGTGGACTGCTATAGGTTGATTGTTTTGATATTGAAGACTTCAATGTTTTAAGGCAAGGATTTTAAAATAGTGTAGTTATTAAACTTACTGATTAATTAAAAAGAAACAAAGTGGCACGTTCTACTAAGTGGAGCCAGCTCTTCTCTAAAGCATATTAATGAAGTGACTTCTGTAAGTTGAGGAACAGAATTTAAACGATTTCTGTGAATTACTTATCCGATTTATTATTAGTTTTCGACCAGCTGGATTTAATCTACTTATATTATATCTACTTATGTTTCAACTAAGTTTCTTTTCAACATTTTAAGGTTTATATATTAAGTGAGTACGTATATATGCATAAGTATTAACTGTTTCTTTAAAAGTGGAATGGTTTATGGTGTAGATAGAGATCACTAATCCACTTCTTTCGCCTTATTGACATCCATAGAACTCTGCATTCACATGCATCCGTTTTGCAAACCTTTATGCACTGCTCAATGGTATCCAGTAGAGTTCCATTGTTTGAAACCACATTTGACATTTTGGGGTCAGTAATGACAAACGTCTGCCTTACTTAACCAACGCGTCGTATATCCTAGTTATCTGTTGTCTCTTAGTCGCATCTAACAACATTTCTTACTAGAACTAGATAATCTACTCTATTTAGACCACAAAGTATATGGTGTTCTACCCAGCATGTTGTAACAGGTGATTAAAAGACTAGGGGTACATGGGATCTATTGAGAGGTAGCTACCAACCTGTTACCAATATTCCATATGACGTCAAAACCCCAATATCCATGCTACTTAGTGACCAAGAAAATTTCAAGGTACTCCAAGGTTCTGTCCACACTAAAAGGGATTAAATGACGTGAACATATGTAAGATAACGACACCAGTTTAACAAAATCTCATCTATCTGGCACAACCTTACAAATTATCAGTGAAATTGGGTTCAGAGATACAATCTCAAATTGCAACCTGGGTGTCGGCTGGATTTAATGGATAGTTCCCGCAGGATTAGTTCCATATTAGTTTATTGAGCAAGGCCCGTTCAAATTGCAAGTGTTTGTGAGACTTAAACAACTATCAAGTAACCGTCTATCTAGTTCCCAAAGAAATAATAATAATATTTTGGACATTATTACACCAATTGAAATAGCCCCTTGGTAAGTTAATTTAAGACTTGTGTTAAGGGTACTAGTCAACGTATTTATAAGAAATATAATCATATTATACATAGATAAATACATATATAGCATATATAATCAACGACCAGACTGGAAAGCAGTAGAAAAGCGTAGTTCTTAACAGAAGTGTCTTTAAAAGAACTGGATGAGATTTAGGCACAAGACTTTCTTATTTACTTTAGGAAATTCTTAATCGGAAGAAAATACTCATATTTATTCAACATTCCTTCCCGTTTACTATTTGTGAGAAGACAGTCAGAATCATGTATAAAGTAATACTTCATAAATATGGTATTGATAACTTGGAAGACCAAATATCACAATGAACGCTGACTCTGATGAACATGTGAGCCCTGAGTGGCTAAGGTTTGATGTCATATATTATGGCATTGGTCACTGAAGTCTGTGTACCTCGAAATGTTAATTGTCGTGAAGTGTATGTGTGTATTGTGTAATTATTCTGTTTACTTTTAAGTGGTTAATTGAACTAATTTATTGTTTTTTTTATTAGTATTCGTGTTTATTTAATATAAATATTTTATTATATAAGTAAAAGGGATTATAAGATTTAAATGTATAAATGCGTTCACGACATTAAACTTTTGCGGGGTAGTAAGAGGTTCAGGTAAATGTATGTGTATATATTACTATCAATGTACAATGTTAATTCAGTAGGTACACGATATAAACAAAATATTTCACCAAGCTTCCTTCTTAATAACATTGTCTCCAAACAACGTCACGTCTTGCAATATTGTAGAGTTTAATAAAGTCCGTTTCCTTCGACAATTTTAAGGATGAAAGAATATTCTTAATTAAAAACACTTGCTCATGTCAAAACGTATCTTCTTACGGGATGAACGAGTTAATTATCTCTTGATGCTACGGAGGTTACGATGCTAGGAAAAGGCTTCAGTGGAAAGATTTTCTTTTACTATGTTATTTTTCTAGTGACAATCAAGATTGTTTTCTACAATTTTTAAAAAGAGAATATATTCTCTCAATCTAAATTAACTAAATGCATTGATGTTAATTTTTATGTTATTTAGGCTTGGAGATAATTATTTGTCAAAAACACATTAGATTATTCGAAAACGTAACTGTCTATACCAGGTGACATATTTTATCACTAGAAAATTTTGTCAATAACCTTTGTCTAACATTATTGTAATGTTACACTATATAACTGAGTTCAGATAAAAAAATAAAAAGGTTAATCTAACTTGTCTAACATTGTCATATTGCACAAATATACTATTTAACTGATTTAAGATAAAATACAAAAATGATTATCCCTTTATTAAAATTCCAAACCAGAGAACTCCTACATTATGCATTTAATTATGTGTAGTAACAGCTGTCATTATCCATTCACGAAAATTAGCCAATATTTTGTTGTCATAGCTCAGAAATAATTAAAACTTGTTTGTTATTAATCATTGTGGGTTCCACACATGTTTACCAATTGATGAGAATATGTTTATAAAAGACCAATTGCAACTTAATTAGAAATGTTGATTGCATTATCACAGCAATATGTCAAATTTACCTTTATTATATCATTAATACATTATATTATGATATATCTTAATTGCCTGTCTATACATATATTTACTTTGGATTATTAATAATATGGCGGCTTTCATGCTTCAATATTGTTTTTTGTAAGGAATTCATTTAATGACACATCGAGATATGTATTCACCAATTAGACACCAAGCAACGTTGTAGATACAGTCGTCTATGGTTCGTCAACAAAGTCAGCGGCTCAGTGAACGTTGAAAATACACATAATTATTTTCGGCTGAATATTTAGTCAATTGTCATGCCAACTGGCTGAATATGTTTCACCTGGTATTATATTTGGATCCTCCACTGGAACGAACCGAAGAACAAGGAAGAGCAAAATTTGAGCTTCGCTTTTCTTTGGTTGTAGCGGCTGGCGGCATTGGTATAATAATGGCGACGGAATAACAAGAAGTGCAAACGCCATGGCATCAGTATTTGTACATGAGCCGATATAACCTTAGTGATGAATGATTTATTAAAGAATAACAAAAAAAACCGTTGTAGATAGTATCCTATGTTACCGTTTTATTCTTTGTAAAATATATTGATTTGTTACGATTATTTTAAACGTCTAAATTTACAAATTTTGTGCACCATACTGTTAACATTATATTTAGAACACATTGCTATAAATATACGAAAGGTTTTGTTAACGAATAAATGAGTATAACTTTGACAGGTATGAATATTGAGATGAGTTATCGCCATATTTTCCCCTTTTCACATCTGAACGCGATGGCTGTCGTCATTTTTGTGATAAATATCACGTTATGTCAAGTCGGTGAAGATACGTTGTCATGTATCTGGTATCGATTGTCAAATAAGTTGAGGAAAACGATCGTTAACTGATCTTAAATATAATATTAATGATATGGGTATTGTACACAAATCTGTACATATAATAGGATACAAAATCTAGAATTTTTTATGTATTTTTTTAAGGTGTATTGGGTTGTTTTCATTAATGAATAGAATATTATAGAGTATAGTTTTTAACTATCTTCAAAAGATGAAACAAATTTAGGTAACTATAATATATGAATATAAAAGATAAAATAAGAATATCTCACATCTATAAGCACAACTATACAATGAATAAATAATTACATACCAGACAGTCAGCACTTTCACAAATATAATGATCCTATTGACAAATAATACTATTATTAGTCTGTTAATTTAAGAAAATTAAATGCAGACGCAAGACACAAGAAATCTTATACTAAATAGTTCAAGAAACACATACACAGAAATACACGTGTATCATATCTAGAATTTACTATGTAATTATCGATAATATGTTTCCGTGACACTATTAATAATGTCTATTAGTGCGGACAGAGCCGTAAAAACATTTCTCGGAATAGCTAGCTTAGAGTACAACCTTTTATCACTACGAATTACTTACTATTCCAAAGTTAGCTACAAATAACTTTGATAACAGCCTCTCAAGGCTATTTATCCCACGCTAGACAATCTCGTTAAGATAAAACGTAGCTCCTGCTACGATTGGTAAGAGACTACGAATCTAATGCTACAGTTGCAATAAAAAGCCTTTTTTCGTTTATAGTTAGCATGTTAGATCTATTTTAAATAGTATTTTTATATGAGTTATAATTATTCAAAAGTGTATGCTTAGACTCCTAAATATTTAGTCATTATAAATATGTTTTTAAAATTTTTATAATGTTATATAGTTTTTTTTTTAAATTGCCCAACGATATTTTATTTTGAAACTATACAAATACGGCCATTATAAATACATTGTACTCTGGTATATGCGGAAGTGTATGGATATCTGGATAAAAGACGTTCGTGACCTCTTCTTAACTATAAAAGGCAATTGATCTATAGTGAATGTAAAGCATAATACCTACTTGTAATCCATTGTTATGGCGAAGAGAATTATGTTGGAACGAACAGCCTACGAATATAGCTTTTCTCCTTCGGTATATTTGAATTTTAAGATTTGTATGACTAGGTGAAATAAACATTTTAAACGTGTTTCAATAACCATACAGTATATCAAGATTATAGTTCGCTTAAATTAAATATTCATTTCATTGCGTATTATGAAGCTTCCGACTTGATTCACCATTAATCTTCATTTAATTCCTAACATAAAAATAGATACTTCAGGTAAATTATTTTTATCATGACACGGACTTAAAGTCTTTTAAAATGTATATAATGTTATATTTTTACCCATATGCCGATCGAGACGACAGTATTATGGATGTGACGCGAATAAGTACGTATTCATTGCCAGTCGACGGATCGAGAGAAAAACGCGGTACGCATCAACAAACTACAATCAAGAAAGCTAAGCTGTATCTCATATCACGTTTTCCCGTTTCTAGGGAAATATATTTTATCTGGAACATTTTAGGAGAATACCTACTTCCTTCCTCGGAGTAAATTGGGATTTCTCGCGTTTAGAATTCCACGTTGTACGGGTTGATTTTAGTATTCAGAAATGTTACTACATTTTGCTGCGTAACGTAATATTTTATGTAAAATATCTCCTTGATCACACCTTTCCTTTGATGTAATAGGAAATTTGATGTTCGGTGTTAAATATTTCATCGCTTTACATTTACATACATTACCCGACTTATGATGATGATCTTTGAAAGCATGTTTTGCCAGGAGAAGAAATCTAAGTCTCAAAAATCAATCATTTAAGTAAGTGAAGTATAATAAGTAAGAATAAGTTTTGTTATCAATTATTTCTAAAATCTTAACACAACCTAAATCGCTACTTGTATTAATTATTATGATTATTATCTTTTCTATATTAATTAGAAAAACAGCTAGTAATATTTTTGAAAAAAAAATCTATGTCTACTTTACAGTTCACTTCGATAATACTCGCAATAAAAGATTTAATTTTCTGGTTGGCGTAAAAAACACATATTGAAAATTTATTAATTAAACTCATGTCAAAAATTGAGTTTAACACCTAACCCAAAACAGTATCAGCACCAATGGTATAACCAGATATTTACTTTAAGCAATGAAGGTATAAATCGGAAGCATTAATTAATTTTTGTGCCATTATGCAATTCAAAACCGTCCTTGTTTCGGATATTGTAACATATTCAAATTTATTCATATTTACATTTCTCGGTACCAACAGCTATCCAGATTGTCACTGATCATACTAAAGTGTAATGAATAGCGATATGACACGCTCTTATTTTCATCATCAAGACATAATAAGCTATCAGTCAGTGTGAATCAATAAATCAGCCTATATAAGTCCACTGCTGGACGTAGGCCTCCCCAAGGTTACGCAACAAAACACGATTACTTGTGGCCCTCAGCTAACCACTTCCAGCGACCTTTTTCAGGTCATCGGTCCATCTAGCAGTGGGCATCTTACACTACATAGTATGAATATATATTACGGAAAATTAAGGAAAAAGTCCTTATATAAAAACGTGTATCATTAATTATTAGTAACAAACACAGACCACCTAATAACGGCATCTTTAACTTACCTATCTTATAATATTAAACATTTATTGCTTATCTGTAAAACCTCTATTATTTTTACTCCGACATTATAACAAAAAAATGGAACTAGTAACTTCAATTCCAAATACAATTAGGCAACCGAATCTTCAATTCCATTTTGTTCCAGACTTTTTTAGTTGGGAAAAAGACTGGATTTCAATGAAGGGTCCGTAATTAACCGATATGATCTTCCATCCTGACTGTTTCCAAAATAGCCCCGGGCCACGGTGCCTTTTAAGATTTTATCTCAAGGACCCAATTTGTTTTTGGTTTCACCTCGACCTAAAAGGTTTGGTCACATCGGAATTTTACATAATGGGGAACCAACTAAAGTTTGTTTTTCCATTTGAATACACGCTTTTGTAGCTTTCAGTCTTTTGAATACAATAATTGCTTTTCCAACATACGTAGATTCACGATTTTATATCTCTTAAGATTTTGGAATACCTTTGAATACTTCGTAAAGAATAATTTTCGTAAATGTGTTTCATGTAATTTGAAATCTGTAATTGAACAAATAATGAATGAATCCCATGCCACATGTTATTCATGTTAATCCATTAATCACCTTTTATGTAGTAATTAGTGCTTTTAGCTTATTGTGAAGCATTTGGTTTTGTGGTTAATCGTTGTTGCTAACGTTTACATATTATAAGTTTTTATAGTATTTGCCTATCCAAATGATAGGTAGTGTATACTCCATACATTATAACCTATTTTGTTTCAAAATGTACAAATAAATATGTACTTAATAACATTTATCCATCTTGTGGAAGAGTGTTCTAGGTATATATATAAGGATCAGCGGTAAGTAATTAATACTATATATTTCTTTTATCATAATCAAAATGTTCAAAACCTAATGTTTACATTTTATTAAATAATACACACATACTAATATTGGGGTTTAGATGTCGTATGGAATATTAGTGTCAGGTTGCTAGACCATCGCCCGTTAAATTCTAATAACCCCTAGTCTCTTAGTCGCCTCCTAGGACATGCTGAGAAGAATTGCACCTAGTTAGCATTCTTTTTACGTCTTAGACTCGCACAGGACAAGTATATACATAATATGTACTCGTACATGTCACATATTAATACAACTTTTATTTAACATACCTAACATGCCTTCAAAATTTTGGAGATGGGCATTCAAGCCTCTGACTACCCCGCCATAATAAAAAAGGGAGTGTGTATACACAAGTCGTGAAGTGTATGCTTATTTTATGTTAAAATAATTAATAAATAAAATTATACAATTTTATATTATTTGAAATTCACATTATTTTCATCAATTCGAACCCTTACTAAACTAGTTGATTTTATTTTTGATTTTAATTTAGTTACTTTCCTTTGCTTGCCTTTATTTTCGACCCTACTCCCAGTTCTAGATAAGCCTAAGTAACTAGCTAAGCCGTCCCAAGCACAACGTTTAGCCTCGTATTTCCTGTGAATTGATTATGTGTGACACTCATTCATATGCATGAGACTATCCGGGTTCGCAATAATTCTCGTCAAGATAGTCTTACTTATGACCTTTGCTGTTTCTATGTTTGGTGGGAGAGTAGAACTTAAGCTTTGTATGACACTGTTTAACTAGAAACTTACTTTCTTGAAGTAATTTGTTATACAAATACAAAAAGATTTAAAAATACAAAATGAGATATAAAGATGAGTTTTCTTAGAATTATAACGATAGACTGTATACACACGTATGCCATCACGTCTTTTAAACCCTTTCGGGATGGACAGAAAGTTGGAAACATAAAAACATCTACTTGGTCATATAGAAGCATGTGTATAGATGCATGATATATACATTCGTGCTACAATGGACAAATGATAATAAATATGATTATGGGTTTAACTTTTGCATCCGTTATTATTCATATCTCGTTTATATCTTATTGTTAATATGCGAGCGTTTGTTCATAAGTCCATAGACGCTGCAGGAACTTTTAACTTACATTGAAGTAAATAATATTTATTTTACATCTTTTGCTATTGCACAAAAATCAACTAAGTTACTTTTAGAACAACTAAAAATGAAAAAGTATCAAGTCAACTACGAATTCACAACATAGTGTGGCAAAGGCTAAACAAGTCATATTTGAAGTTTCGTAACAGGTAACTCAATAAAAAGTATCACACACGTGCTGTGAACTGTCGAACTTTACTACTTACGTGTTCTAGGAAAAAGAGTCGGCAGCAGGCAGGCAGTGCATAAATCTTGTTCTTAGAATCACCTAAACTACTATTTCTATGCGAAAAATTCTAAAACTAATCAAAACTGTAGGTGATGTTGAAATCTTGTTCTTAGAATCATTTAAACAACTATTTCTATGCGAAAAATTACAATATATACAATGAAAGTACAAGAAAATTACGTAATTTTTAACCTTACTTATTTTGGACGCAGTTCTAACTAACGTTGGTGAGAATTTGTCAGCTCATCTCAATGGTAGAATAAATGACATTCACACTAGTCTCTTAGTTTTACAAGATACTAGGGAGAATGGCAACTAGTTAGTGTTCTATTGACATCACAAACTAGCTGAACAAAACATCCTACTTATGTACATCTCAAACTATTGTGGAAATAAATGATTCATGTACTTTAACAAAAGCGCTAAATTAAACCCGATAATGCATACCACAAGTATTGCATTCATCGCAATACCTTGAATCCACACAGGCAACGCTCACGGAATTTTAAATGGCTAAACAGCCCTCCAATTACAAAGTAAGCGAATTTCACGTTCATATCAACCGAGTTAACAGTTTCACGAAGCTTCGCAATTGCAGATTTTAACTATTACGGATGAAGGAATTTAATAAAAGAATGAATAAGAGCGAACGGAAACGGTTTTTAATTGCTGAAGAATTTCAACGCTAAAGGTGCAGTTTCAAGCTCTGTTTGCTATGGAGTTAATGAATTAATGGGGTTTATTTGCTTGGATTGAAAGGTATAAGTTAGATACATATTTGATAATTTGGGTGTAAAGTTATATACTAGAAATTTTGGTTGTCGATTTGTGTCTTCTTAGTTTATCTATTCACAAAAACATATGTAGAATGAGATACACACAATTTTGTGAACCTTTTTCCAACTGCATTGCATCTCAAAATTTAGATGTGTTAAACAAATTTGAAGGAGATAAATGATTTATTGAAGTTGTGTCACTAGTCTATTGTCTAAAAGGTTGCACTGACTGCTTAGCATTCAGCATTTTGTACATGAATGATTTGTTGAGGAAACGTTAATACACAAAAGACTGCATTGACTTCTAAAAAATGAGTCAGCTAATACATAATAGAAAGAAAAGCTAATATTACAAACATACTAATTACGGCTCTAACTATACGTGTCGACAGGTCATAGGTTTTTGATTAGAAGCAATGATTAAAACGAAATCCAAAGCTTTATTCCGCTGCGTCACCGAAGGAATGAAATGTCACTGATAAATGCTCTTAATCCCTCAGGATATTGACGGGAATTTTCCCGTTATATAAATAACATGGAAGTGAGGATTGACATTCGGTTTTCTATTTATTAAACATTAAGTAGTTTCAAAGTACCTGGATATCTAAATATATATAAGATCTTACAAAAATTAAGTTTATATAGGGACATTATATTATAAGATTTAATTTTATAATAATTAGTTGATTGTATTCCTTCTTTATGTAGTCCTATTATTTTGATATAATATTACTTCAAGTAAATATTGATTAAAATATTATGAGAAAAAAAACACCATATAGTGACCAATAATAGATTAATTAATTACAATTGCTTTCATTATCATAATATGGTCTGAATTTTTACATAGTGTGAGTAATTTTTCTTCAAAGTGTTTATGTCCCATACTATACTACGCTCTATACTGTGCAGAACTAACCAGAATACATACATACAGAATTCATACTTTACCACGCATAGTTTACAAAATAAGCTGCTTATATCCGTTCACTATAATATTATAATAATAATAATAACGTTTATTCACAAAAACACATTAACATACACATACAGGAAATTAAAAAAAAAAAAAAGAGAAAAAGAATGTATAAGTAAATTATTAAATCCTACATGTGCATGTCATTGCCCAGTGAAATGGTCCCAGCTCACCATATATGCAATGATTGAAGTACAATCACTGCGCTGATCTTACGCTAGAACCATGAGGGTTACGTGCATTCGCCAAGCCATTATATTAAAAACATTAACACCTGCGAATACCGTAGCAATTAATCAAATTTATATAATTACCAAATTACAAGTGAAGTGAAGGATGCTCCGTGAAAAATGGTTATTAAATCCCCGACACAATTTGAGTGAACATCTCAACTGGTTCATAAGACAGCTGGGAAGATAAATTTCAACTGCTAAGCATAGGTACGATTAAGATATTATGAAAGACCTAATTTGTTCCTTCGTTTATGGAGATATTAATGAAATAAAATTATATAAAATTTCTCATTTTAATTAATAAATTAAATTTCTCATTTATATTAAGTCTATTATGCCATAAAGTTTGTTACTTATTTAAATAGTAACGTATAGTATTAGATTAAATTAAAGGACGTAATTAGAACTTACTGCCGATTGTACAGTTAGCATTGCGTGTATACAGGTAATTTCCCCATAGAAATGATAAACGTAAAGCGTTTTTTTTTCTTAGAATATGCCCAAGAAACTTTCGCACCGCTAATATATAAACACCTAATACACCATATGACAAATTACAATCATATGTACTATAACAACGTTATCTATAATAATTCTATATAAAGTCACACTATGTAAAACACAGTCTTATCAAACATTCCCATCAGTGAGCACAAAAATATTCCGCCACTGTTCAAATATTCTTTGAAAGAATCATACTTTGAGCGCCAGCTATTGTCGACGAAAGGAAATTGTCTCAAGCGTAAACGAAAGCATTGAATTCGAAAATTTGGTCCTTAAGTCTTTCTGTTAGCATCACTTTAGAACATCAAATTTCATTTCAAAAGGTATCTGAAATTTCCATTGTTTTCATGGCTTTTGGAAGCTGAAATATGAGTTTCATTTCAATTGTACCAATGCATACAATACGCATGATGTTATTTACAATAGGTATACGTGACACAAAATGTAAAAAATCCATTAGGAAATTAAAAAACTTTCGGCTTAAATTAATAAGGTTTTCGTTTCACTTCATAGATGATACATATGAGCTTATGCCATTTGCAACCGAAATATTCTTACATCTATTAGGGTTTGTTTGATAACTTCACGTTATGATGATGTTTATAATTATTAGCAATTCTTTTGTGTACTGTCTATCACTATGACGTAAGCTAATTTATCCCTTGATAAGTGATGTACAACTGACAACTTATACAAATTATAATTGACTGATATTTTAATGATAATAATAATAAAAAGCGTTTATTTACACCCACAAATACATACACTGTTGCAGCAAAAAGGTTCTAACTCAGCTCGGTAAGTTGCGTCTGGTGGCAAACGCAACGCAGAACCACTAGAGAGCACCGTTTATATTTTAAAGAAAATATTTGATTTTGGTCTTTTTGTATTACCATAAGTAAGGCACCTATTTAGCTACCACAACTCGATACATTTCATTATACTCGATACAGTTTCACGAGCAATGTGACTTTGCTGACGTAATCAAATCTTGCCTGACCGACTTCCTGGCGGTCCACTGAGCGGAAACGCACAATGACACTGCACTATTGTAGTGACATCTATGCTCCGAACTAAGTAAACTAGTTTGGAGGATTGATGAATAGAAAATATTTGCGATTTGTATGTAATATTGTAGAGAAAAGAGGATATATATGCGTGAAGTGGAAGGGCGGTTACGTAGGGGCCGGCCTGATAAGATATATAACAGTCAGATAGACGCTATATTGAAAAAAGGTGACGTTAGGAGTACCTATAACCGCCGAGAGTGTATGAGAAGATGTATGAATGTCAATGAAGCGAAAGTGGTTTGTCAGGATTAGGACAAATGGGGATCCGTGATCTCTGCCTACCCCCTACAGGGAATCAAAAGTGATATGTATGTATGTAAAACAGGATACTAGTATAGATACTAAATCGAAGGTAATTATAAATCGTACGATTTATACCCGAACAAATATTATACGTGCACATTTTTAATCCATATATTCTGATGCATGTTAATGTGTTGTACATGAAAATTATCACTGAAAACCCGTCAGAAAATGATAAAGAAACGACCTCTACCGCGTTGTAAAATTAGATGTAGTTTTTACTTACTGATTCCAAATAATACGCTTCTCCATGCCAAATTACAACATAATTAATCATTGACATTTATTTTTCCATTTTAGAGATGGTTTATACAATAAAACAAGGAATTAAAACTAACAAAATATTTACAAACTTAAAACTAATTAAAATAATTTACCTATAAATGAAATATATCTAATAATTTGTCGCTGTCGTCCTAGCGCAGAGTGCCGAATATATGCTGGCAGCGTTCCCCCTCTGAATAGCCAGACTAATTCTCTGGCGGAAGCTACCAGCCCTGCGATCCCCACTGTTGCTCAAATTCTATATTTATAATTGATAAATTGGTTCTACGCTCTTTATTCAACTAATATCTTAGAAGCCTCAATATCTTATTTCAACATCCAATTTGCTTCTATTTTCAAACTTATTTTCCGTTCACCATCATTTCGCTACCTTAATTTAACATTACCAATACCCAAATATGTACCCAAACATACAAATAAAACATAGGAGCCTAATGAGCCACATACACAAGTTGGCTTCTAAGTAATTGGTCTCTGAACAATGATAGCTGGAAGAAGCCTATTCAATTTATCAAAATCAACTCCAATCGTTCCTTTTGCCTGAACAAAGGAGGTCCCAAAGAGGGTGAAAGCTCACATACTCCTTGTTCTTTAGACGAACTTTCTAGATATGGGTTAATTGGCTTGTTCTGATATTTTATCGGAATATAATATATTTGTACAATATACATATTTGACGACCTCCGTGGCACGATTGGTTAAGTACCTGAATGGCAAGGTCGCGGGTTCGATTATCGGTGAAGGAATGTCCTTAATATTATTTTGTGCTCACAAAATGGGTAGAATAAAATAAATCTGCATTTTATTAAAAAAATATATTTTAAATAAATAGCGGTTGAAGCCAAGTGGGTGATATAATAATAAAATATTTGGACGCTGTTAGACTAATTGAACTAGCCCCTTACTAAGTTTACTTCAGACTTGTGTTCAGAGCGTACTAGTCAACGTATATTTAATAAATATGCACTTATGATGTATAGATAAATACATTTATAGAACATAATAATCAACGGCTAGAAACGGAACGAAGAAAAAAGCGTAGTTCTTAACTCTGCCTCCACCGGGAATCGAAACCGGAACCTCACGATTAGCGTTCAGATGGGTAAACGGTCGCACCACGGAGGTCATCAAAGGTAAGACCTCCGAATAATAGTCCTTAGGTTGGATTCCCGGCAAGGCATGTACTGATTAATTAAAAAAATATTTTTTATTTATGTCTATAAAATAAATGAATGATAATAAGAATTGCTTTTGCTATTTATCTTTTTTGGATACTTCTTTTGTTCCTTTGAACCCAAAAAAAACATGTTATAAAATCCTTAAAAGGACAACCAAAACCTCAGTATCCGCTTGTAAACTTCATCACTAGCAGTCCAGTTAAATTAAACAAACGACATCGTTTTATTTCACCCCTTTTGACGCTCGATAAAATGTTATTTTCAAAAACTGAAAAATTGTTTGTGAGTAGAGCCTCTATTTGGGCAGGAAATTGGAAAACTGCTGTCAAAACATCCTTCACTACCGGATATTGCCAGTCGAAACATGAACCGATTTTAAAATGTTGACAAATCCTCAAACTCAACTTAATAGCTAACAGGCGAGTGAAAGCGATTCTCTGATACACATTATTATGATAGTAACAAGAATGATGTTTTGTTTCTATAAAACCATATCAACATCTTTTCATATAACATGATTTTATATATAAAAACAGTATTTGCTTCTTATGTATGTTTATCTTTTTATAAACACGTTAACAACCCTGAGTAATTACTTATGAATTAACTAGCGACCCAATCCACTTCTGGCTATTTGATGGATGTTATTATACATATAAACCTCTCTTGAATCACTCTATTAAAAAAACTGCATCAAAATCCGTTGCGTAGTTTCAAAGATTTAAGCATACAAAGGGACAAAGAAAGCGACTTTGTTTTATACTATGTAGTGATTGATTTCGATTGAGTGTAATCATGTGTGTAATCGCACCCGATTAACTACTTGTCATATTATTGTTTGTAACTTTATATGACAATAGTTGTTATGGTTCTATATTCATAGTTTTTAAGTTGTATATACACATTCACGTCCTTTAATCCCTTTCAGGGTGAACAGAACCTCAGACATATAATATCTCCTCCTTACAGTTTAGCATGAATATTTGAATTGCAATGTCATAATGGAACGAACATTGATGACCGGTTGCTAACTCATCGCCCAATAGATCCTATTTTCGATTAGTCTCTTAGTCACCTCCTACGACATAAAGAACGGCAGCTAGTTAGCATTATCTTTACGTCCCAGACCATCATAGGACAATTTACAAATTCAATTGACAAAAGTACAAGTACATTTTGTTTTGAGTTACACAAAGAAAACACATAAGTTACTAGAGCAGAAACTATATTATTATTTGAGTATAGTTTATTTTTTAAGCTAAGCACAGCAAAAAAATAACCTTCTGTTCGTTTTAAACTTCTCTTGATGCGCTAGCAATCCATCAGTTGTTCTTAAACGATACAATAACACGAATCCAAAATGTAACACGATACTAACTTAGTAATTTTCTGTCCTACTTAGGCTTTTACTAACTTAATGTGTGTAAATAATGACACCAAATACAAAGATACTAAAAGCAGTCAAACCGTCGCCAAATCTGAGACGAAACTGTTTCGAAGCACAACACACAACAAATATGAATTCATTTGAATAAATTTCGCTATCAGCTTTTAGCATATTCTCAAGCCCGTACATTTTCATAATTGAATAAGCCTGCTTTCTGACAATCATGTGCCGTGGGTGACGTACGCAAACAAGCTAAAGTTTCACGTGCCTTCTATTCAAATACTGAAAAATAACTAAAGAGTTTCCAGTAAAAAGAGTTCTAATAGTACTGTATAAGAACATCTTATAACAATCAGTGATATGAGAAGAATCCCGTGCTAGACTGGGATGTAAAAATAACACTAACTAACTGTCCTTGTTCCCTAATGTAGGAAGAGACTAAGGATCAATTGAATCTATTGAGCGATAGGTTAGTCATATGTCACCAATGTTCCAAAAGACCTTATAACACCAAATTTTGTAAATTTATATTTTGTATGTAACAACTTGGCCATCGAGATAATATGTCTCCGAGGTCCTGTTCTTCCCAACAAAGATTCAGGACATGAATATACATGAGTAAAATATTCCCACACTAACTCTTATAATTAAAGGATGTTAATGTATATGCATGTACGTAAAACATCTCGTATTTAGGCGCTATAGCAACTTTAATACACCGATATTTACTTGATCACTGAAGTAAAGTCACGCAGACTGTAATCTTTATTCTAATGGATGACTATCTGGAATATCATATGCGAAATCTATCCTTTACATCCTAATAAGTAAGTAACAGTCAATATCTATACATAAAATACTAGCCAACTGTTACATATAATACAGGCTATTTGACTATAAAGCTGACTATAAAAGTATGCACAATAATATCATTGTTGTTATACGACGCAGTTAAGTCGTGATCACATGCTTCGCTCGTTCGAATGATTGATCCTTTTATAAAGTATTGCTCCCACACCTGGCTTTAATAAGCTGAAAGCTTCTTAAGCTAGACGTATTTGAGAAAAGAGTGCGACACAAATAAAATACTTAAAATATAAATACTTTTATAGTTTTAAGAGATTCACGATTTAACGACTTATCGCATAAGTTTTTATATAATAAAGTTACCTTTATTATTAACCCGACGTTTCGGCTACGTTGCAGTAGCCTTGGTCACGGGTAGGACTACTTTTATCGTGCTTTTTACATAACATAATATACGACTTGTGTATTTTATCATGGAAGGGTAGTCAGAGGCTCGATTGCCCATCTCCTAAATTTCGAAGAGTTGTCCGGTATGAGCCACTGAAAGCCCGCGTTGCACTAGAAAAACAGCACCTAACGGTATAGGTAGTGAACTGTATCACCGTATACAGGCACTGGCTATTACGCATCTCGAGGGATAGGCATGTTTCTCCACGATGTTATCCTTCACCGTTAGTCACTTATGTACGTAATAGAAGAAACAATTTTATAAAAAAAAATTTAGTACCTGTCAGAGCCGGGTTTGAAACCTGCTGCGAAAACTCATGCCAGCATGTATTTATATTATGCTATTGAGTTTTAGCAGCTATAAAAACAATCTTTATAACATAACATATTATTACGCCTAATTTGGCTTACATGTACGTATCTTCAACAGTAATGAATATACCATCTGTTCCCAAACAAATAGTTGTATTCTTCTGAATATGACAAAACAAAACTAACTTAAGCTGCGTCACCGTCTAATAAGATGCTTGACTCTGCAAAACTTAAGGACCTATCCCATCGATCAATCAACTTCACACGAAAGTTTTAAATTAAATTGGGAAAACTTCTATTAAAGAGATGCGTCTAATGATAATATATATTTACGTGAGTACATAACACCTTTTGTATGAAAAAATGTAAAAACTGTTAATAAAAAACAACAAATACTTTCACGACCACTCAGATTTTTCTACGGTTAGTTAATTGGTGATTATATGGTCAACTAGAACCCACGTGTTACATAGATAGCATAAAATGTGAAAGCTGGCAAACTGTGTGTGTGTCGCCATTTACCAGTACTCCTTTTTACTGTTTCGAGAACGATTAATCATAAAATTGTGAAACAAACTTTGCGATGCATTACATAATACCTCTTACGATTAATGATTAATTTAATAATTCAAGACATCATGTAAATAATAAAAAATTACTTAAGCATTCAAATTTTAAGACTTTTTTGTTCCTTTGTTTTTTTTTGTTATAAAATAATAAAGTATGTATTAAATAATAATAAGAATCTAAAAAATCTTTTTCTCGAATTCATTTACAAAAATAAACTAAACAAGTAATTACAATTGTCACATGATAATATAAAAAAAAACCCGATTCTAAGACATAAGCAGACCTTTTATCAATACCTATAGACATAGTTCAGCCTTTTATTGTCCCTTAGCAAAGTTTCCAGGTTTTTCCAGCCTTATCCCGTTGATAGATCACGTCTTTCCAGTGTCACGTCGTCAACTTACTTACAAGTCCGAGCCGGTACGACTTAATTCAATTAGACAGACTGCGTTGCTCCGGCCTGAGCTAGTACCATAATCAAGTATCTAGAACATTCGTTAGAGGTTTACTCTAGGGATATTTGAATTAACGATACATGCATAGTATGTCTGTCTCGTACAGTGGAGTAGGAGATAACGAGTTCTGTATTCTGCTAATTCCTAGAAAGCATGGCTTTGTTGACATTCAGCGGTTGCAGGGGCTACTATCGTTCTTCTCTTCTCTTTAAGCAGTATATCGTTAATTGGTCGTCGTATGTTTTGTATGGATGATGCCTACGTAAACGCCCATTCATTCTTCCCTAAATATTACCATTCGTTATTTGATTACTCAAAGGATTTAAATGAACATACAAACACGTAATAGGATATAAATATACTTTACAGGCAATATTTATTGATTGTAACATCTATTTCTAATAACTAGTTTCTAGTAAATCGCTTAGTATTGCAGGCAACTCTAATATACTCGTACGTGCCTGCTTGTATTGCATAGAATGCAATTACTAGCAATATTCGTGATAATATCTCCGAGATAACAATAACCCTACATCCTTTGTCGCCTTTTACAATATACTAAGAATGCTGGATCAACAGTTAATTTTAAGAATATATTTGAGAATCGTTACAGAAATTCAATTAGTTTTAAACTCTTAAAAAGCAGAGATTATCATTTTATGTCCTAAAAGAGCAGTGGAGTATCAAAACCTGCCATCAAAATCAATCATTTCAAAGTATTTAAATGGATGGTCGCAAAAATTCAGGCTGGCGAACGATTCATCTATTTGACACGCACACCTATAAATCATTCAGACACTGTCATGCGGTCGTTAATTAAACTGACATGGTGTTTAAGCTCAAATTGGGATGTTTTCTGAAAGGGGGCGTGGTTTGTTGTAAGCCTATCAATGATTTCATTTTCATTCGTAACTTGATTTGCGTAATATTTACATACATATTTTCAGGTTTCAAGTGTTTTTTGGAGTCATGAGAAGCTAGTACATGCGTACATCACGCCCGATTCTCTGCATAGGGGTAGGCCGGCCGGCAAGTAATGAAGATGATCAGAGACGTAGATAGTAATCAAATAATTTCCTCTTCAAATCGCCTAATAATTAGATAAGACACAAAAAAAAATCTAGGCATTTATTTTTTCATAAACAACCAAAAAATATTGTATCTGAAAAAATGTGTCAAAAATACGAAAAAACATTATACATTGACCCTTATTAACGTTAATTATTTTGTATATCTTTCATCTACCTAGAATTCTTAAAAGCAGTGTTCCTGAACATTAAAAGCTGATACTTTATGAGCAAATTTAATGCCTAAATGCGGCCCAACATTTACGATGCTTAACCCTACAAAATTATCCAATCAAGAAAATCCGTTTATAAAAGTGGCTTTGCCTAAACACTGCTCGAAATCCTGGCGCTTTTACGGCTGAACTTTATACGAGAAACAAACACCTCGGGGATAAAATCATAGCGTCTTTATTTGCTTCCTGATTTTTTTTCTTAGTAAAGACGAAACAAGATGATCAAATTTTACGATGGAAAAGGTTCTCATAAACACTTTATGGAAGTAGATAGTGAGGGAAAAAGATTATTTTATGAAAAGATACGTGTTAGGGCGTAGGATAATCTTTGGTATAGTTTTTATGATGGATATTGTTGATTTTGATGACCTTTGAAACTTATTTATTCGCTTTGGCAAAAACTTTAGTGTGAAATATGTTTAATGGGCGAAATATTTCATCAGTTCTCTTAAACTTTAATATACATGCACAGATGCATAGATACACGTTTTTAAAAAAAATACTTTGATCTTTTATATACAAAGCTATACATGTCAACATTTACGTCTACAAAACAAATATACAGAAATTTGATGATTCAAAATCATTTGTGTAGACAACTCACCTCTCAAACATTGAAAAGCCAAGCACTTTACCACTTATCATCGAGATATCCACTTACTCCATTCTATTTAAATCCCACACTTTCGCAAAACATAACTTCATACCTTTAATATACTTATCTCAAATATTAGTACTAACGTCTGATAAACGCTCTACCTATCAATACGCAGAACGTGTGAAAGTCTATCAATAATAACACCCCTAAGTTCAACTCATTTCTAGTGTCTGGAACAATGTGGAGGCAGAGCTCGCTTCTAATTATTTCCTATCTGTCTTTGCCTTTGTTCGTGTGGGAACGTAATTGCAAGTGATTTGGTAGGATCGATCTTAGATATTGGCGAACGGAGCCCGCAGTTTGTGGAATAACTTTGGATCCGAATATATGGGCGACCTATGTATTATGGCTGATTAATTTTAGGTTTGTAAATTAGAACTGGATTGTCATTTGTTGGAATGTTTTATATTGTACATGCATAATATAAACATATAAAATCGGTCCATGCTTCCTATAGATAGATAAAAAGAATAATAACGTTCTTACTTTAGACTAAGTAATGATTAGCCTGCAGGCAGACTACATTTTCGAACACAGATTTTGTAAAACCATTTCCTTATAAAATCTCTATTCGAAATTATAATATATTGTGTTGTAAGTGCGTATTGGTGACTATAATAGTCACATATTGAATTTCATGACACCAATAAATCTTGCCTATTATACAAACTAACACATTGTTGATTTGTGTTAAGGGTATTTACATACAAATTTATTATTTAATAAGGCAACCACTAAACAAAATAGTTTTCTTATATTTTCAAAACCTTTATTATACCTACACGGAATTAAATTTCTAATCTTAACCTTAAAGTGTAAATAAAATATACATTCACTCACATTCTGCATTCCACACTGAAAGTTCACAATAAGCAATCAGGTGTACACACTATTTGAGAGTACTTGTGATAAAAACTTCTCGTAGTGAGAGGAGTCGGAAATTGAATCAAGACTTCTGATTTTCACTTCACGAGAGCTATAAGCGAAGCTGGATGAAATAGAACGAAGTTACCTGTTTGTACCTTGGATTTTCAACTTAGAGGAGTAAATAATACATTAACATCTTGTAGATTAATATTTATAAACATATTAATATAAATAAAAATTAAAATTAATCACAAACGGAGCTGGTAATGCGTTTTGTATTGAATGTAAACGTCACGAACCTGGGTATAATCTTTTTCTTACTTTGTGCAGATAACAAGAAATGTTCAACCTTATGAGTTACAAATTCAATGAAATGTGTTGTAAAACATGACGTAAGGCCCAGATTACTACATAATAATTCAGGTCTTTAGCTATCATAACATTGAACAAAAATTAGACTATGCAACGAGCACTGGAAAACAACATTTTACAAAACAGTTCAATTTTAAATACAAACCGTGAAAATTCCGAACGACGCAACAAAACTTAATTAGCCCAATCAAGTCCAATCCCGTTATTTAGCCAGCCAAAATTCTCGGTGGCATACTCGCCGCTATGACACATTAGGGTTAGACAGTAAAGCAGAGTTAATGGCCTGAAAAGCATAGATTAGTTTCACCAAGTCCTTTATCAGGCTTGGCCAAGACGCTCGCAATGCGCTCGGGAATATCAGCCTTTCATTTGTTACTATCTAGAAGGCGGCGTAAGTGTTTGAAGCTAAGAAAGCAACGCTTCAGCCAGGGTTATTAGGAGTAATCTCAAACGTTCCGAAAGGTTTCAAGCTAAGGAATCGCGCTTATCTTTGGGAAAATTGTGAGGTGGGATTTGAATGGGAATAACGGTGGTATGCAAATGTAATTTGTTATGAATATAATCTGTTTTAAGGTAATTAGAGGTATTTTTGACTTTCCTTAATAGTCAGGTAGCACAATTTTCAACAGATTATAGTCTTAATCAATTCAATATTAAATAGGCTTTAAACATAAACTAATGTTATGTTTTTCTATTTGTTCCATTATTATTATACATGTACATAATACAATAACGATTCGTGATCTCAACGTATCCTTATGTAGAGAATTAGACATAATGTGTTTATATGTATGATGCATTGTTTCTTCATGAGGTACAGTTCTTGTTTTCTCTGAATCACCAGCAACCATAATTTGAAACCAAGAATTGGTTTGTTTTTTACTTGAACCATTGAAAAAGGTTTCCGATTTCAATAGCAAGTCTCTCGAATCTACAATTTATCTTCGGCTAGTTTAAGGAGAGCCCTTGGGGATGGAAAACATTTCAGTATCCCTAAAACTATTAATCAAATCATGATATGCCTGATGAAAGCAACGTGAACATTTTTATTCTAGATGTTTAGGTGTCTAGACAATCGGTGTTTTTGTATGGATAATGGAAGCTTTGAATATAATAACAAATTTTTCTAAGAATATTTGATATGGTTATTTTTTCTAATATGATTTATAATGTCAGTTATATACAAAATCACATACTTAAGAATTTGGTAAAACAGGTGATCTTTGTAATAAAAACCAATACCTGTTGATTTGATGAGATATTGAGTAAGTAAATAAACGGAGGTGAGAAATATAGCACTTATGTGTGTTTATAGGAAATACTTTTGTACCACCTAAGTTATATCCACCCCGAAAGGGATTAAATGATGTAAATATATGTATGTGTTTGTTTCTATCTGTACAAGACCAGTCATCACCATACACTCTCATATGCAATTTGCTTTAAGAGCGCACTGCTACCATAATTTCCAGCGCTTTCATGGCTCATGTACTCAACGTTAAACTCATTTTCTTATTTCGAGACCGAACGCTTTCGATTACGGTCTGAATCGGATTAAGGCAACGCACAGGTTCCATTTACGTATTTTATTTCGAGTTGTAGTTACTAGGTTACAGAAGTTTTAATAGTGTTTTGTTGGTAACATAGATGGCGTCGACACACATGTTAAACTATGAAAAGCTTTAGTAGTTTTACAGGTACTTTAAGATCACGTTTATAGCAACGTTATGTATGTGCTATGTACCGTGTTTATAAGATTATATGTTATGTATTTTAAGTTTATATGTAATCTAAATATGATATAATAATATTCCAACCTTAATAGCCTGTGCTTATTTATATAAAAATATTTTTATTGATCTATAAAACAAGAATGAAATAACTTTGTAATAAAAAGAAACAAAACAGTTCTTGATTGAAAATAGAAGTGTTAAAAAGAAAGCTGTTAGCTATAACTCAATAATCTTTATTGAATTTCTTTACGGAGAATGATATAAAATACTGCTTTAAAAAATATAAAAATGAAACGAATTTAGACAAACGCACATTAATAATAACATTAACGGTTTATGACTCTGTTTATAGAGTACGTTAAGCTTATGGTTCACAAAGTTCTCAATAATTGAATGAATAATGTCTGAAGGATTTAGCAGATATGTACATACTTATAGCGGCTATAACCCAGTTGGGAAGACTTCTGACTTCTTATTAGTGTAACTTAAAATCCCGGTTCTGGCATGTACCTATAAATGATACTTGAAAATGTATTTTTCATTAACTTAAATAAGATGAACAGTAAACAGAGAGGCAAAATATCGTGAGGAAACTTAAAATCCCCTAACATAGGTAATGGCCAATGCCTGTATACGGCGATAGGAATCATTACCTATTACGGCTCATACGAAACATGCCATCGAAAATTTAGAGAATGACACTCTAATCTCTGACTACCCTACAACAAAAACAGAAAATGTATATGCACAAATTGTGAAGCATATGTTATGTACTAGGTGTATGGTGAATTAATGTTATTTAATTTCAAATACATTCACTGTACATTTTTTGTAGTTGTCACTTAATCATTTTCGATAGGGATAAGGTTCGCAAAATATTGATTACTAATTAAATATTCAAGGAACCTACCTCATCCCTTAAGTAATATTGTAATACTAAAATGTTGAAGCAAAGAACTGAAACTTTGGTTGACCTACAGCACGAGAGTACTTGACAATTTTGTCCTAAAATCTTCAAGTTTTAATAAAATACGTGTTCGGCCTACAAAGAGTGTTTTAAACTTTGAGCGAAAAGCAAAGTTTGCTTCTGCAAATGAAACAATAAGGCGCAAACAGCTTTTGTTTAGCATTTGCACAATATCCGTTGTCTCGAGAACACTACAGAGAAAATTAAACGTTTTAAATACGAAGCACCTTCAGACAAAAATAGGTACGCTGAAGCTAGGTCAATTTTATTATTATAAATTAATAACGAAAATAGAAGTACACAATACTCATACAAGTTCTAATAAATTTGTTTCGTAGTAGTCTGGAACGTCAAAAATAAGCTCAGTAGCTCCCATTCTTCCCTGCATGCCATAGAAGGTGACTAAGGGATCAGGGACAGCAAATCTAAATTCACAAATTCGTTATTAAATATTCTGTGAAATAAAAATGAAATCTGAAGAAATATGAATCTTTATATACTTGTTTGTAATTGCTTGTCTTATGTATCTCAACATAATACTTCACTAAAAGGTTGACGTTAGGTGTACCTATAACCGCCGAGTGTGTATGAGAAGATGTATGAGTGTCATTGAAGCGAAAGTGGTCTGTCAGGATCGGGATAAATGGGGATCCGTGATCTCTGCCTTCCCCTCTACAGGGAATCAAGCGTAATGTGTATGTATGTGTGTACTTCACTTGCAAAACATAAAAGTGAAGAATAAGAATCGTGATCCGCGTTTCAGTACAATAATATTAATACAATACTATAAATGAACCGATAACTGTAATATATGATAGTATTTTGATCCTTTAGAGTTCTAGAGATAGTTATTTTAGCACCTTCCTTCTTGGAAGTTTAATATACTGGTAGTCGTGAAACTAACGTTATGATCATAATACGAAGATCATTAAAGAGATTTTATAGATATTTCTGAAGTATTGATAGACTGGAAGAGAATAGATTATTTTACACTCAAGACTTAATTTCCAATTTTAAAAACAAGGCAAATTCCTTTTTTTTTTAAATAGGGATTGGAACACTAATATATATTATTATTCATTAATTTAGTAAATACTTTAAATCTTTAGAATTTTATCGAAACAAAAAGTAATTAATTAATATATAAAAAAAATTAAACAAATAACTCATAATATTATTCGTGCAATGAAGTGAAAAGAATATTCTGTCAGTGATAAGACGGTCACTAGTCACACCTAGTATAAATAAAACCCCTTTTGTTAATAATCATGTCGCATCCTATGCTTTTCTGGGACGTAAAAGGAATGATAACTAGCTGCCGTTCTTCAAGGTATGTCGTAGGACATGACCAATGGGTAAACATTATCTATTGGGCGATAAGCTAGCCACCTGTCATCAATATTCCGTTATGACACCGCAATATTCATACTAAAAAGTGACCTGGCAGATATTATATCTCCGAGGTTCTGTCCAACCTCCAAGGGATTAAAGTATATGTAAGCAATGTCGTGTAACAAGCATAGTAACTTCACATTTGAATTTCTAAAGATGTTTGGTAACACGACCCGTGTCTGTTCTATAGAGAACAAACATAACTGTAAGGATTTCCATTAGGAAACCATTTTCTCCAAGAAGTAGGTCAGAATAAAAACAGTCGTTATCTTCGTGCAAGTCACTTAAGTGCTGCTTCGGAAACAGATATATTCAACATATTTATCTGGATTCGACATACTAGTTCTACACTTTCTTCTTAATATTTTAAACAAAATATTACATGGTGTCTAACAATATGTTTCGGGTTAGTCAAATGTTTCAATGACCTAATATTTCAATATTTTTTGATGACTTTAGGCCTGGTTAGTATTGTAATTGAGGATAAGTCACAATAATATTGCTCGAGTACATAAGAGTGTAACATCATAGCTATCGTATTCCTCATTAAAAAGTTCAGTATCTTGCACAAGTGCGTCACGTTTGATAAATTACTTCAGTGTAGAAAAAATACACGACTATTCACAATCTGACTATAAATATTATAATATGACTCTCTAAGACATGGTTATAAAAGATTTTGAAACGTCGTGATAAAACCTACCTAAATTCGACGTAGCTCAGTTGTTTGGGACTTGACTTTGTATAAGTGGGCATAGGGTTCAAATCCCGCTTGAGCATGTAACAATGAAAATGAAGTTTATTGAATTTCTATGTACATTTTCGTACTAAAAAATATATTTACGAAATGCTTTGAATACTACGGTGCGGTACGGTTCACCGAACAGTCACTGCTTGTTTATGGCGACATGGCGTACCACCGTTCCAATTGAGTACTGACTATCTAGTCGGTACATGGGTTCGAAGTGGCCATAGAATTATATTACCACCTTCGCAATTGCGGAAATGGACTTCTCTAACTCCTCTGCAAGGGTTAATGGTCTTGAACGCGTTTGTCTTTTTGGTCGTAATAAAAAGCCTGACAATTGCATTCTATTTACATTCCAGAATATAATAAATAATTGGGGTGATTTAGCATCCATTAGTAGCTTTTTGCGACCGATTTTTCTTCCGAACGATAACGGTTAATGGCTAAAATAATTGCGCTCAAGAAGATAAGCGAAAGCACCATTGAGCTAAAGATTCCTTAGAGGTCTTCTTCGATAAATCTTAACTCCTTTAGTATAATAATATAAAACTCAATATTTAGTTTTAAAAAGAGTGTCCTGTATTAGTATTGAGTATTATGCGAAATACATGCATACATACATACATACACATCACGCCCGTTTCCCTGTAGAGATCACGACTCCCCATCTGTCTCGTTCTGACGAACCACTTTCGCTTCAGTACCTCATACACACTCGGCTGTTATTCGTACTTCTTCTCTATCCAAAATAATTGATTTCGATACCTTAGGTATTTGATACTGTGTACAAAAAAAAATTTTCATACACACATTGAATAAAATATAAATTGATGAATGTATCGTTAGAAGTAATTATAAACGCTGATTGTCATGAGATTCTTCTTATAGCGTATATCAATGAATGGAAAGTAGTTTGTCAGGATCTAGAAAAATGAGGTTTCTTAACTGCAATCCCCCGCTCTGTAAGGAGTCTGGCATCATTGTATGTATGTTACAATTTATAGTGTCTAAATGTAATTCCCTTAACCGAGGAATAGTTCAATATCCTTACGATGTTTTCTTTCTCTTTGGGAACGTTAAATGAAAGGCATGTTAAAAAACTTAATATTTATTTCATCAGAATAAAGTAGTTTACATAAAATCAGAAACGTCAATGTTAACTTCAAATAAAATTTGGTTGTTATGTTATGGATAGCATATTAAAACATTAGTATCCTATTATTATCTTAATCCATATTTACAATCATTATATGAGTTGGTACCCTAACTGATATCAAATTTATTTGAATAACGGTGAATCAACGATTTTAGAACAAAAATAGATCACGTATTATTGAAACTATTTATTTAATAAAATGAAAATATAATATTTAAAGAAAATATATACTATAATTAATTGCGTTACGAGAAGTTAATAGAATAATATTTGAGGTATAAATAATTTAATAAAAGAACTGTTTGACAGTAACCAGCAATTGCTAAATGTAATATTCTTATATATTACAAATGTTCTCATATTTATATTACACAAAAACATAACTGAACTTACACATTTTCATACCGACATAACAGACTAAAATTAGAAAAATACATATCTATTGTCTACTTCGTTATATTAATTTCAATATATACACCGCTTTCGTATAGTTCGTGATTACATATTAATAATACAAATCATTTGTGCTACTATAGCTAGAATAATGTTGGGGGCTTCCCAAAAGTAGTTTCCTTTGTTCCAAGTGTCATGGTGTACAGCAGCCTGGTTTTCACCTGCTGAGGAAAAGGCTTTTATTAGTACTAAGGTCATAAGAAACCGTATATTTATTTCCTAATATGATAAATAGTGATAATAGGCTTCTGTAAAACTTTGTTGATAAGAAATAATATACATGTCTAGATTCTCTCTCGTCGTTTATACAGAAAGACAACATGCATTTTAATAAAATTTCACACAAACAGCTGCATTTTAATCAAATTTCATACCATTTTACAAGAATAAAGGGACTTTATAAAGAACTGAAGGTTCATTTAATAGTAAAAATGGTAATAAATACTTTGTTTATAAAAAATACGTGATAAGTCCCGGTTTTCTTGTAAAAGGAACGAAAATCGCGAGTCTCTCAATAATTTCAAACAAGCAAGAAATGGGCAAACAATTATTTGAAACACTCGAGTTCCTAAATATTTAAATAAATCAACCATCTTTTACTTAATTACCATAACCAGTTATACTTGAGACTATCACACCCTTACACTCTTGGCATACTATTCTACAGAGATGTCAAAAAGAGTACTGTAACCAACCTGTCAATACGTGGACATTTAGTGAGGCTTGCGAGTGGTTTTGTAAATGGCAAATGTATGTACCGCTGTCGTTCAATGTTGCCGCTGTGACACTCAACGTGGCGCTGAAAGATTCGGAACATTATTATTTCGTAAAAGGATTGAGGTTCAATTTCAAAGATGTGTTTCTGGTTTTGAATTTTAAAGGCTTATCGATCAGATTTGTAGATAAATATTATAAAGGAATATTTTTATATAATTTGATGGATTTAAAAAGTATTAGAACCAATATAGCTTAAACACTTAAGAGCCTTAAATAAAGTGTCTATACTATTAAAAAACTTCGTATGGAAAATTGCCTTTTATCTCAGTTTAGGTACATTTGATATTTCGAAAAGAAAGATGGCAATGTACCTACCTATAACCATAAGTGATAAATACCAACCTTATATTTCTCCACTTGACATTATCTTTGATTTCTTTGCTTTGTTTGGTCCATACTAATCCAAATGCATTATCTATCGGCACTACAACCGTAGTAGGAGTTGCTGGTAGCTGAGTCGTAGTAGAAGTTGATTTCGTAGTACTTAAACTCGGGGTTGTAGACACAGTCGTAGTTTCAACACTCCAACTTTTATTCATAACTAAGTAATTATTACTAAAAATTGTAGTTAATTTTGTAGTTGTTTCTGTTGTAGTCGTTTTTGGTGTTGTCGTAGTAGTTGTTGGTATTGTAGTTGTGGGAGGACTTGTAGCTATTGATTTTATATACTCTTCTGATATGACACAGGCTAAATTGATTGAACTACCAGCTTTTATGTATCTATCTCTAATTTCGTGTTTTTCATCACCATTTATTGTTATTACAGGGGCTGTAACAAAAGATATGATTATTATTACATTAGTTTGTGCTTGAAAACTCTTACGTGCTTTAAAATTTTTCAAAATCTTGTCCTTGATTTTGTTTTTGATTCACCTACGGAAATAATGTAATTCAATTAAAATTCATAAAATCACATAGCTTAGCTAGTGATGAAAGAAAATTGTCGTTACGACAATTATAAAACCCTATAAAATCAAAACCCCTTTTAGTTCAAAACTAATAACTTGAGAACGGAAACTTATTTCAAAAATAAGTACTTTCGCTGCGCAAACTTATTGAAAAGGGATATAAGAATGAGTTCCTAATTGAAATGACTCGAGTCTGAAATTGATTTCGGAATGAGGCACATTTAGTACGGTCCGTATTAATTTCGTTTCTCAGAAGGAATATTCAGGAGCTCAGTGCTTGTGGAAAATTGTTTTATTTTTCCTTAATAATGGACGCGAAAGATAGAACGTTTTCTTGAAAACAGTTTAAGTCGCTTTACATAAACGGTTTAATGAAAAAAATTGTGAATTTGTCCAGGTTTCTGGTTTAAGATATGATGGTAAATTAACTTGAAGTTTCGATTTTATGACCCTTATATAGTTATTGCAAAATAATATTATTTATATTGAAACATTTGCAATTAATGAAAAATAATAAATAACATTATACTATTTTATACGCCTTCTCTTTTTTCTTACTTTTAATTTACATATGATAAAAAATTTACGATATTAATGCCTAGTTTTATTATCCCAGCTAAACTATATAAACTCATATATCTATATAGTTCATGAAACAATAGTATACAGTAAGTAAGTATCTATATAGTTCATGAAACAATTGTAATACAAGTACACTCACCTAAAACAGTGAGATTAGTCAACACTGCCCTCGGCGGGTGTGTCGATATTTGGCACATATAGACTCCTGCGTCGGATTTCTTGACAGGGTTTATACTCAGTCGCCAGTTGTTTGGGTACTGGAACCGTATGGCGACGCGGTTGTCTCCAGCGTAAGGCGCTTTTCCAACAGTCAGGAGTTGGGCGGAGTCAGCTGTTCTACGGAGCCACATTACCTGGAAAGAAACTTGGTAAGTTGTTCAAGTTTGATGGCAAGGCGGTTAATGGTCTGTTACTGGGGATTTATGTAAAGTTAGGTAGGCTTATAATTATATACGTACATGTCTAGCGTTTGGTATTCAACTCTTTCAGAGTAGTCAATGGATTGAATGTCTAATTGTGTTTGTAACAAAGCCTGTGTGTGATCAGCTATCAAGTATCCAAGGAATGGAAGTAGAGTATCCAAGGAGTTACCAGTGAAGGGTTCATCATAGAAAGATTTCAGAATTACCTACCCAAATATATAATTTTTAAACAATTCAAAATTCATAGTTCTTTTGAATTACCAAGCTGTTGCCATTTAAAAATAAATTGTGCGTTACATAACGTAAACGCATAAAATTTAATTAATCTATGTATATTATTTTGTGGCCGCTCATGACATTTGATATTAAAGAGACCTTACAAAATCAATTTATAAGTAAAATCTAATCAGAGCGAATTATAATATAATATTGATATCCCTTAATAATTCTATTTGAAGCAGTCAATAAACTAAGTCACACTATTAAGACTACCGTTTTATCCTTCAGCATTCCGACGCGGCAGCTCAACAGAGCCTCAGCTCCAAGGTGAGCTGACACCTGCGAGGCTTCTTCCGGGTCCTCGCCAGCCTCGCCCTCGAAGTAGGGACCCCAGTGGTGCTCATGATGGTGGTAGGCTTGGAAGGCTCCGAAGTGACGGCTTTCGTCTGGTTTACCTAAAGAATTAATGTAGAAATATCACAAAATTATATAATTATAATTATAGATGTAAAGCCTTAAAGGATCGATAGGGGTAGGTGTGTGTATGGATTATGATCTTTATGAGAGCAGGGGTCTTACAACTCCCTTTATCCTGATACTAGACAATAGAAACTTTTCCTGTTTTAATAACCAGTTCCATCGATAAAAATTCCATACAGTCCTTACAATGTTTTTCCGATTCATAACTTTACAAGAATTATTAAATAGGGTTTAAATATAATATACCATGGCGTACAGCTATAGACTGTTCTTTCATTGACCATCTGAAATAGAATATACAGACGCTTAAGGTTGATTGTTGCCAGTTACTTAGCCTTCTTAAAAAGTATTAATAAATATGATTCTATGCAATTATGCTGGTAGAAACCAACTCACCAATAGTTGAACGTTCATTCTTCTCAGCTACAGTTTCTTTCTTAATGTTCTCTCGAAGTTGCTTCGTGATATTTCTAAATATTTCTTTGGACAGTGCCAGGCCATCCTCGTCGTTTCGTTTTTTCCGAACCCCATGAAGTCTATGGAATTCACGATTGTGTAGTGGCTCTGTGGTGACCAGAAAATGAGCATTAGTTTATCAGGTAATGCTAACCTAATATGACTTCGATATCTCGAAGATAGGTACTCAAGCCTCTGACTACACCGCTATAATAAAAAGTAGTGTATATATTCAAGTCGTGAAGGATATATTAATATTAAAAAGTATAAAAATATAGGTTAACAAACTAATTATGCCACGGCTACTAACTCTTGTGAAGTAGTCAGAGGTTTGGGCGACCATCTCTGCCATTGCGGAGGTAGTAATTATAAAGCTACCTTGTACCCACATGGCTACCAGATAGTCTGTATTCAATGTGACATATGGTAAGCCATATTACCATTTACAGGTACTGACTAGTATTTGTTCAGGGAAAAAATAGGTTTCATCACGATATGTTTCACCTAAACGTAACATATTCAGCATTTTGCAAATATATTTTACACACGAAAATATCTCGGTAATAAACGTTCAACTAAACACCAATATTAGTTAAAAATAAGTGTAACCGACTCTTTTAAAAAATATAGTGGTAAATGCATGTTTCGCTTCGATAATAGCTGGAAAGGTAGATAAAACCCTTGTAGTTGTTTTAGTTGTTTTTGGGTTCAGATAACGTAGAGACATATGAAAACATATCCTTGAGTGTCCATAAAGCGAAAGTGGTTTCTCAGGATCAGAACGGATAGGGATTTCTGACTACCCCTCTACTGGAAAGGGGACGCGATGTGTATGTATAAAATCCTCAATAAGCAAACATATTAAAATACAAAAACATTTAACTCAAGGTGTACGCAGCGTAAAGAATAGAAGAGCATTTATGAGAAGGTTTAATGGGTTTGACTAGAACAAGGGAGATTTGTCAGGATAATTCCTGGTGGCGATCGATAGTCTCTGTCCATACCTTTAAGGACGTAGAGGCATGAGTATACTCGTATAAATGTACAATACAGATTCTAAATGTTATGTACCTACAATTAATTTTCAAGAATAATGTCACTTAATTGACTTAATCATGATACTTAATTGATAGTGGACATTCAACCACTGACTACACCTTAAGGTTATAGTCGTGAATATACATATATAGTAGGTTCTATACAAGAGGAACTGACCTGGTGCAACATGGATGCAGCATGCTGCCACGTAGACGACGTAGAGTCCACTCCACTGCATAATAGACTGCACATCACAAACGTCCTACAACGTTGTGCCTGAAACAAAAATAGTAGGTAGTTAAGGAATAATCACATTATTATTCAGACATATATATTTACTTCCTTTAATCTCTTTCGGGGTGGACCGAACCTCGGAGACATAAAAACATCTCCTTGGTCACTTTTTTAGCATGATCATTGGGGTTCTGATGCTATATGGAACACTGGTAGTAGTTTGCTAGCCCGACAGATTCCATTTACCCCTAGTCCCTTAGTCGCATTCTGAAGGGAAGAATGGTAACTAGTATGCATTCGTTTGTGTACCAGATTAACACGGAACTTAAAAATACCATACTTAAACGGCACTTAAAAATACGGTTACGCTAATTCAACAATAAATCAGTAAAAGTGACTATTCACGTTAATTTCTTTGATTAACAAAATATTTCTTTTCGATGGAGGCGAACAACAATTTTGCTGTTTGTTTGTAAACTTGTGACCTAAGCCCTTTAACATGTTCGAAATTTAGGGGAATAAAGGATATAGTTAATTTATAACATTTTAAGATGTTATTTAAAGAGTCTTTTTACCTAATTACATTTAATATGATTAACAGCTAAGAGTGAATAGATAGTAGAAATAACTCTACGCTACACAGTATTGTAAAATGAAGACGTAAATAGTTTTAAAAACTTATATTTTTTTGCTGAATAAGATTCCAGAGGTTGTCGAATGATATTAAAATACGTTATTCAATATCTAAAATCCAGATTGAATGTAAGATTACATTCCATCTATAAAGTAAACCACAACCTTGATTATGCATGAAACAATCATAACTTTCGGACGAGGCCAGTAGAAAATTGTAACAAAGTTTGTAATTTGTTCGTATAGGACCAATTTTCCTGTTTGCTGTAAAAAAATCATTAACCTTGGAACTCATCATAAAGAGTTTGATGATTCTTTGCGTAAAATGAGCTCTGTCCTCCTTTAATATAGTAAAGATACATTTTGCTTGCTTTAGAATAGAAGTTTTGACAAAATAACTTATCAATTAGATCACTCAGATATTACACATAATCACTGAGTGGATTTAGCCATCTTTATGATTAATCAGCACTCAAAATTTCAATTGACTTGTAATATCTATTTAATCAGAGGAAAAAGGTCAAGTTTCGTTATTAGACGTTCATTGTCAAAGTTTTGTATCTAATTTGCAAGTACATCACCTATAAAAAGTAATGTAAAATGAGACGCAAACCTAATGAAATTCGAATATCATTTTAATTCAAAAGTATATTTCTTTCTTTTGATTGTTTATATGCTTTACTGGAGTGGTACTTTTTGAACACAGAAAATTAATCTTTCTGTAGATGCTAAATCTGTCAGGTAGTTATAACATCACAAAGACAAGTGACTATGTATATAGTATTATAGGTATTTTGCGTAGTATTTTCTACTTCCCTAATAGGAAAGTCACTTGCTTTTATTACGCCTATTAATACGAACTCTTCGGTTCTTCACACAACGCACACGTCCCTCGAAAATAATATGAGAGTATTGAAATAATACGTTTTCGTTAATTCAGTCAAAAAGGGTCTCTACAAAACAAAATAAATAAGTGGTCAGGGATGATAATCATTCAGGCAAAAAGGTCAGAAGGCTTAAAAGGCTATAGTGGCTAGAATGTAATATAAAAGGTTTTAGGCGATTCGCCGAAGAGATTTGTAAGGGGACCGGATAAAGCCTGGACTTACGGCACATTTACTAGTAAATGGTCAGGGGCAAAATCTTTCAACGAAAATGAGTACATGTATAAATAATTTATGTTTCTGTTAACATAAGTCATAACTTTGAATGTTTTATTTAACGAACGCATGTAAGCTGTAGAAAAACTTTAAAACTCAATAGATACGTTTTTTTCTATATCTAAATCAATACGATCCATAGAACAAATGAATGCTTATACTGGACCGTCACTAATAAAACTTTAACTTTTTTATTTATATTAATTGACACTATTACACGATTTGAGCTAGTCCTTTGTTAAGTTTATTTAATACATGTGCCAATGCATGATATATTTATTTCATATAATAAAACTTATTACAGATAGATAAATTAAGATATATCATATATAATTAACGACCAGACTGAAAACAAAAGAAAAGCGTTATTCTCAACTCTGCCTCTACAAGGAATCGCATCCGAGACCTCACGATTAGCGTTCATTGGTAAACCGATCGCGCCACGCAGGTCAGCAAATCAAACTTGACATGAATAAATCCAAAATTCCGCTGTTTAGGAGACGGATCTATAAATACTTTTCTATGAGAAGAATATTCTCGATGTGTCAGGCACAGATTTTCTGCATGAACTACTGCATGTGGAGGTAGAAATTTTAAATATTTCGAAACGAAAGTTCGTACAGTATGTAAGTATGTACAGGTTCTTGTCAGTGATCACTGTACGAGTTCTGAATAAACAGAAATTACGAGATTTAAAATTAAAGTTAAATCGGTATAGTCGGTATTTTTTGTTGATTGAAAGTTGAAGTTGATAATTCGCAAACTTACGCGCCTTTTTTCATTGTAGTGGGATAGTTGTAGGTTTGATTTGGTGGGGTAGTTGGAGGCCCATTTACAAAGTTTCGGTGGCATGTTAGGTTTAAGCCACTTAAAAAAATTTGGAAATAATAGCCTAAAATTTAAATAAACCTAAACCATAACGACTCTTAATGAATTAATTAAATAATCAAGCAATCACTCAGTGAATTAATCCAATACCTCAGATAGAAAAATACTATCACAACTTATTGAAAAAATCCATCACCAGCACGTATAATCCGAACTCATCTTGGTGCCATCTACATATAAAAAGTGTTTAATCATACAACATTTATATACACCAAGAACGGTTGACGTATGATCAATTTTATCACATATAAGGAAACTCCAAAATATTTAGCCCCACCCTTCCATTTAAACGTAGCTCGTACAAAAGTCACCCGGCCGTCAGTCGAGCGTCATTTGAATTCGTAAACTGAAAAGAGACGCGGAACGGCGTCGGAAATGTTAGAGCCATAAATTATTTCGTCAAGCTTCACGATTCTGTCCGTTTTGTAATTGAGATTTTTCTACTGCGCCCTCTAGTTGTGACGGGAAGATTAAATGAAAAGGTTAATAGATTTTTTGAGGGTTTCGGTTAATGTATCGTAGTGTATAAGGTATACCGTAGTAGGTATATAAAATTAAAGTTTTATTTATCAACTTACTTAGATAATAAACAAATACACATGTTTATTTATTATAAGTGGATGTAGCCTAGTAACTTCTTATTAGAGGTCCTAGGATCGAATCCCGGCTCTGTCATGTACCAATGTATGAAATTTAAAAATGGTTTTTTCTATTACGTGCCTACATAATTAATGGTCGCTAACGATGAGGGAGAACATAGTGAGGAAAACTAGCAATCCCTGGCCAGTGCGAGTATACAGAGATAGGGTTCACTACTTCTCACGTTGGGTGCTGTCTATCAAGTGAAACATTAGCTTCGAGTGGCCCTTAACTAAATTCGAAATTTTGCCTACCTTTCATTCGCCTATTATCTCTAAACAAAACACACACGCACACTTTAGGACGCCGCTTTTGACAACATTATCAAGTTTCCAAATTCGTTGAGCAAACTCACGTTAGCAAATACCTACTCAACAGTCATGAGTTTGTGCCTACCATATACAGTTAGATAGAGCCTCTTGAGTCAAAACACACATTTGGATGGGCAAACACTATCACGCACTACGCATTCGTTATTTATCTTCGTGGCCCCATTCAGTTAAACAAATGAAGTTACATGAAGGAGGAATATGTTTTTGATGGGACCTTAATTCAATTTGAATACCTGCTTGACGTATGTATATACGTTTGACGATGTGGTGATGAACTATTGAATTAACAATTATGATTAATTAACAATTGAACAATTATGTGTTCATGATGAAATATGGAGACGGCTTACTATTTTCATTAATACATTACAATTGAGGATTCAATATATTATTATAAAACTAACATTCACTAGAAGCACTTTGCAAATTCTTTTCATTAAAAGTGATGGTATAGTTAGTAAAAAACACATCGAGACTCTCTTAATATACTAACCACTAACTTAATATGAATGTATTGTCAAATATATGTGATTATTTATATTTTTCCCTATGACTTCCAATGGCATTAAAAAAAATTATTAATGAATTTTTATATCTATTAGCCTATTTTACATAGTCAGAATTCCAGTCAGTCAGTTAATTCAGTCAAAATTCTATCCACAATTCAAGATGAAGACCACTTCATTCACTCGATTGTTATATTTACGTTGTTTTTATATTTAAATGCACGTTTAGCACTTTTATTTTGAATGAACTCACAAAAACTGCATTCCCAATAATAATTCTCGGCAATAGGAATTATTTATAGAAACTCTATCTAGAACAATAATTAGTACCTCTGAAGTAATTAATCACTTAAGAGGATTAATGATATTCATTTTAAAGATGGCACCAAAGTTTATAATTACCTAAACTACTTGAATGCTTTAACCTACATTTCTACATCAGTAAAATAATGAAACCACCAATTTCACTGAAATAAATAATAGTGTGATGCTGCATATTCATGTGAGTCATGAGAAACATAACATATACACTAAAAAATCGAACCCAATTATATATGCCACTTAGGAGATATTATATATCTGAAGTTCTGTCCACCCCAAAAGGGATTAAAAGACATGAATGTATATGTGTGTACACATAATATTAATGCATTGTATAATGTTGTGTTTTATAAGTAACGGAAGTATCTGTCGTATTAGGCGCAGCTGTAAGGATATGTATTTTGTAGTGAATAAATATAAACGTATGTATATATATATCTCTTTTGAAATAAGAAATGAAGATAAGTTTCCAATGAACATCACTTATAACATGTTAGTAAAGCAAAAAGCAGTTAATTTTAAGAGAAAATGAAAATATTTGAAAGTGGATTGATACTTTCGTTTATTCAATTGTATCAACAATGTATTTAGGGGGTTTAATCGTTTTTTGATGTGGACAATTAGTAAACCTACGTGCTACGGGCAACATTTGGCCAAGCATAATGTTAAGGACACATGAATGTCGAATTTATATGTCCTTAACATTATACCAGTAAACGTCTGTAGCCATAACAACGTAAATGTCAGAAGTTGACAGTAATTTGGAAATGGCATTGATTTCTTCGAGTGGAACATATAACTTCTCGTTGCTGAGGAAATATGAGGGAATATGTTTATAAAAAGGGAGAAGAGTTCGCTTATTCTTGTCATAATAATAGTTGGGGCTAGAATTATATTTGTCACTTCATGAATGATAGTTGATTGGCAAAAAGAATGAGTGGAAGGGCGTTGTGTTATGCGGATTGATGATAGTAGATTGACAAAGGGAATATATGTGGAAGGAAGGCAGTGGAAGGGCAGTTACGTAGGAGCAGGCCCCATAGGACATATGACAGTCAGATCGATGACATATCGGAAAAAAGTCACGTTAGAAGTACTCATAGCCGCCGAGTATGTATCAAGCGGTGTATGAGTTATAATGAAACGAAAGTGGTTTGACGGGATCAGGACAGATGGGGATCTACATGGAATCGATCGTGATGTATATGTATGGTTATGTCCACTTTTCCTACTGTCGGATACTCAGATGGATTTCAACTAGCCTATGATATTAGTCTTTCCCTCTTGTGATAGTTACTCTTTACAGTCGTAACGCTATTAATATTATGAATATTTATATTCAAAGCCACAAATGTATCAAACATCAGAGTTGACGACCTCCGTGGCGTGATCGGTTAGAAACCTGAACGCTAATCTGGGGTCCCGGGTTCGATTCCCGGTGGAGGCAGAGTTAAGAACTACGCTTTTCTACTGCTTTTCATCTAGTCGTTGATTATATATGCTATATATGTATTTATCTATATATATAATATGTATACATTTCTTAAAATATACGTAGACTAGAACCCTTAACACAGGTCTTAAATGTTTTTATCAAGGGGCTAGTTCAATTGGTGTAATAATGTCCAAATATTATTATTATTATTAACTGAGTACAGGGCCATTCTTCAATTATTTCTTTATATTCAAGATCCTCACACTAAGTAAAATAACAGGTCAGTAAAGTCAGTATATAAAACATAAACCAGAACCTTTTATTTCAACTAACGAAGAAAACACTAAGCCAGCCAACGTAAAAGCAAATAGCCATATGAGAGCTTCAACTGACTGCTTACATTAAGGTTTTTCCATCTAATGAAGATTTACGACTTTAACAGGCTTTCCTACATGTTCCGTTTAAAAGCATTCGATAAAACGTGAAAAGTCCAGCCGTGGAGTCGCTTATATAGAGTCCAGTTGCCGTTGTAGCATTCTCTAAGAATTTTATTTACTATATGAGACCGGGTCGTATCACGAGAAAATTAATAAGATCTAGATGCCTTTATATCACCCGACGTTTTATATAGTAAAAAAATGAGTACTAATACTAAAAGTGTCTAAAAATAACTAGTGACAACTTAACTATTGAAGAAATGACTCAGGGAGTAGAGTTACTGTCTGAATTTAAGGATACTATATACTTATTTGTTCTGTCGACACCTATATTTACTTACCGGATTTTTTACATATCTGTATAATAATAATATGGTAGGACTCTATTACACCAATAGAACTAGCCCCTTTATTAGTTAATTTAAGACTATAGTTAATCAGAATATATTTAAGAAATGTATACTTATTATAAATAGCTAAATTCATATTTAGCACATAATAATCGACCAGGCGGGAAAGTAGAAATAAGTATTATTGTCAACTTTACTTACATCGATAAACGAACCTGGCCTCTCGATCAGCGTTAAAGTTGGTTAACCGTTCACGCCACGGAGGTCTTTGAGTACCAGAGGCCTAGAGGTGACTAAGGTAGTAGTAGTTATTACATTAGATAAACTATCACAAATGATATATGTACTTCTTATTGACTAACAGATAGACGTCATATTAAAAAAGGGTGACGTTAGAATCACCTATTATTGCTGAGTATGTATGAGTGTCAATAAAGCGAAAGTGGTATATAGGGATAGAAAGAGATGGGGATCCGTAAGGTCTGCCTACCCCTCTACAGGAAAACGGGAATGAATTTATGTATCACGTATACCCCGTAATATAATTTCTTTCCGAATATAGCCTGTATCGATGTAAGCGGTGTTCTGTCCATGCCTATCTTCACGGGATGTGTATAAATCCCACTATACTATGTATCATATATACTATGTAACCAAGTATGTAAAAACTTCTTAGTTAAGTAGTAGTCTAGAGTCTAGAGTTCGTATCCCGGCTCTGGTTTTTCATTTACGTATATAATTTACAGTCGCTAACGGCGAGGGAAGAAATCGTTAGGAATCCTGCCTATCCCTCATGATAGGTAATAGCCATCGCCTGTATAAGGTGAAATGGTTCACTATCTATCACGTTGTGTGCTGTCTATCTAGTACTTATAGCTAACAAAGGGAGTGTGCATACACAAGTCGTGAAGTATATTTTATGTTATAATTTTTAATGCTATATAACTTATAGTTATTCCTAATGTTGAATGATCAACGTCTCTCGCTAACACCAATATATCGCAATACCTGAACAGAATGAATTACTTTTAAAATAATTTATTGACTGAATGTCCATTTTGTAAACAAGGTTCTAATCTAATTGAGTTAATAAATTTATAACTTTGAAAATTACTGACTGTGTAAAGATTTTAATTATTTTGGTTTGTATATTTAAAGTAAATGTATTACAATTACGTGTATGTAAAAGCCAAATTTATAAGACGTGAGTATATATTTGAATGTGACATAATTCTATTATATTCATAGTGTAGGATTTAACCAGTATTGTATACATTATCATGGTACCTAATAAGACATATAACAGTCAGATAGATGCTATATTGGAAAAAGATGACGTTAGGTGTACCTATAACTGCCGAGAGTGTATGAGAAGATGTATGACTGTCAATGAAGCGAAAATGGTCTGCCAGGATCGAGACAAATAGGGATCCGTGATCTCTGCCTACCCCTCTTCACGCCTGATTCCCTGAAGAGGGAATCAGGCGTGATGTGTATGTATGTATCTTCGTGAAGTATAAAATAGGTTTATCATTTCATGAACGGCCCCAGTATTGTTCGTTTAACCATTCCCAATAAATCCTTGCATTACTGAAAACATGTTTATTAAATAAATAAATAAAAATATATAATCGTTATTACGCATTTAGGCATTTATCAAAAATCCAAATTTTTTTTTATTTAATCAATGCATCGTATACATACTTACATCAAATTAATAACAATATTTATAAATTAACAAGCTTGTTTTAGTACTTACAGTCAGGTGCTAGAGTATAAGTGTCCGCTATTGTAAAGTAGGTCATTTCTGACCAATTCGAACCATACACTGACTATCTTCACAACATAATGAGCTCCTAAAGTGATAGGTGGTGTTACATGTCACAGTGTTAAGGTTTTGACTATTAGGTACCTATACCAGAGAATGGTCAGGTTTCCTCACGATGTATTCTCTCACCGTATAAGAACTGAGTTCATCTATGTTATAGCTTAAATGTACAGAAAATTTATTTTATACACTTATAAATACAAATGATCATTTATTATAAACTCCGGTTGCATTTTAGGTCCCTTTATAATTTTATTCCACTTGCATTTAAAACCTAAAATTAATTACCAAAAATTTTAATCACAAAACCATACCTGCACATTATGTCAACCACATCATACAAATAGAAACAATCCCTTGAACAATCCACGTATATTATAACCTTTACATAACACTTTGAAACTATGCTACGAATCCACTCATTTCGTAGTCGCTACGTAAGTGAGCTGAGGGGCTGCTACGGAGGCTGTATCGCGGAGGCACCCTTTCACAGACGAAAGCTGCGCGCTACTGACGTTTGGAGAAGGCTGCGTTTCGACGTATCACTGGTTGTCTATTGATGCGGCATGTACATAGATGCGCCTAACAGGTTTTAGATTATTTTAGATACTAATTTACTACACTGGGACTTACAATGCTAAGTAAAAATATTAAAGCATTTATTTATTTATTTATTATACATAATACGAATATTTTACAAATCAATCTTACAAACTAGGGGGTATAGCTTGTGCATGTTACGTTTGGTGGCAAACGCAACGCTAATATTACGTTAAAACTAGCAAGAGGGCAAAATTAATAATAAGAGCTTAATAAACATACATATTAATAAGTGTAAAATATAAATAAATTATTGTTATACAAATTATTGTTTTAGGTATGGTAATAATATATTGAAATTAGTAATTTTTTTCGTGCTTTTCCAAAGAGTTGTTACAGAGACTGGTGGTTAATAAAATTTGTTGGGCAATGGGTAAGCAATATCAATGTTCACCGATAGATAAGTAGTTTATTATGGTCACGGAGTAGATGTTGTGTTTTCAAGGATATGTATATGGTGCAGATGTATGTATATAGATATATCTATTTACATGTGATTTTTGTTGTAGTACAAATAAGTTCTGTAAAGAATACATAAGTTCTCTATATACGTGTAATACGTGCGTTCGAGAAGGTTATAGAACAATTAACCCTGCAACTAATTAATATAATAAACAACGTTGTTGAATACTATTATACTAATTGAGCAAGCCCCTTGCCTTACCTTTGTATTATGATACTTGTTTTAAGAGTACTATTCAACGTTATGTAAGAATTTTTTTTTATATACTATATTAGTAACCTATAACCGCCGAGTGTATATGAGGTGAATGATGAGATTTTCAATGAAGTGAAAATGGTACCCTACAATACCCCTCTACAAGGAATCAGGCGTGATGTGTATGTATGTATTTATATTCAAATAATACAGACCAAATGAGATATCGCAAGAAAAGTGTAACTCTGCTTCAACCGGGGATCAAACCCGTGTTCTCACATCTCTTATGAATTAGGTAATTAGTTCTGGGTTAAGATTTTGGCATACTTCTTTCACCCCGATCACCCAAAATACACCTCATATGCTTTAGAAGGTTCTTAGATAAGTTTAAACGTGTAAGAATATAAATATACATTCACGTCCTTTATTCTCTTTCGGGTTGGATAGAATTTCGAAGGTATGAGATCTCTCAGGTCACTTTTTAGCATTCATAATGGGGTTGTGATATCATATTGAAGATTGAGGGAGAATATAAGACAGATAATATAAAATCCTTCTTTTTTCTTTGATGTCTTATAATAACTCAGTAACTGTATGTTTCATTATAAATTATAAATATGTTGCGAATGTTATTCAATTCAATTTTCACTCTGAAACCTTATTGATCAAAGCTTACTTAATGCAAAACATATTCCAAAACAGAAACTGTATGCAATAGTAGAATATTAATGGCTTAATAAATAATAAACAAGGAAGATGGGATACGCTGGTTACTTCGTTAACTGCTTCTACAATAATAACTAACTTGCACCAGAAAATGTAGTTGCTAAAGTAGTAACCACAATGATAATAGCAAGACCCATATTCTAATAAATGGAACTGCAGCTAGTCCCTTAATTGCAGACTATCTGGTGTAAAGTGAGTTCTTTATACAGACTTTTTTGTATTTCGTATCGCGGAAAGCTTACTCTAAAGATAAAACTTAATTTACAGAACATATATTTTTTTAGACTTTGATAATAAACACAGAAGTCATCAAACTAGACTAGACTTTAGACTAGTCTGAGTTTTGGGAATCTGTAACCTACTCTGACGACATTTTAAACTATCGATAAATACATACAAATTTAAAATAACTTCTTATTCCAAGTTAATAATTTATCATTACTTAAATGTACGTCAACCTAACACCTTTTGGTAGCGTACCAATTTAAAGGGACAATGAATTTAATTTATAAAAATTAATTAATATAGTCATTAACTTTATAAAAATTTAAATAAATATTTAACAAGTGTGTATGAAGGTAGGACATGTTACTACATCAAATGACTACCTAACTCTCCTTTCAAATTACAAGTTCATACTCGTAGCAAATTACGACGACATAACACGACAAAAAGCTAATTCACAAGCCTAGTCCCACGTAAATCATAAATCAACGCAGAGTTTGGTCTTTTCAAACTATTTACGTTCCATATTCAGCCAAAATGACTTTGGCTTCTAACGATGTTGTATTAACTTACAACGGTCTGTTATACCAAGTCTACTACTTTTTGCCTCACTAATATTTCAAATTAGCGCCCATAAAATTTGATTCACAATGCCGAATGAGGTTATTATGCAAATGGCCTGGACCCTGCTGTAAAGAAGCTGGTCTTGTGCCAAAAATTAAATAATGTTGCTTTTTGTAATAGTTGTTTTAAGATGTTTCGGATACTTGTAAAAAATAATTTATTGTTCGTTGTCAGATTGTTAAAGAAACTTACTGCTTATTATTATTGTATATTGAATTTTTGCATAAATAGTATTTTAAAACGAGGTGTTATACAACCCATATAATTAATACTTAAACATAATTATTACTGCAATCAATATGACAAAATTTTTACAAACCCTGAAGATGTAATATACTTTATGCATCGTATTATATTAATTTTATTAACGGTATAAGGTTAAAAACCAACCGTTTCGTAGGTTATTCACGCATCTACGTCCATAACGGATTAGGCAGAGACTATCAATTGCCACCTAGAACGATCATGACAATACTGTTACGCTTCCCTCAAACCTATTAACCTAACAAATGCTCTTCTGTTCTTTAAGCTAAGTACACCCGTAAGGTTGACATTATGCTTTAATAACTAACACGATATAAATTCAGATATATTCCATTAATTGTATCCATTCACCATCATAAAATACTTAACCCTAACCCTTGTGAATAAGCTCTACCTAAACATACTATGGATTAACCTAACCTAACCTAAACCTACGAATCATCGAAGCAAACCATAGGCTAACCTAGTCAATAACACTACCACAATCCCCCAGTCTAGACAGAAGAGTTTTTTCCAAACGGCTCTTATAAATAAACATCTCAACTGGGCCAGCCTTTGTGCTTTTTGCTGGTTATCTTCCAAATGAATGGCAGCCCAATGGTCAAACGCGTTGACCTTTCGCTTAATGGCGTTTCTGTCTCAGTTCATCTAGTCTTGGCTGATTGCTTTTGCATGGATTCGTGGACGATTCAATTATGGATACTGCTTCAGTAAGGTTCCAAGTTTTTAAGTTTGGATTTGATAGAAACCAATATATTAGATGACATTGATTGTACGATTGTACAAACTTTTTTGTTCATCTCATTGTGACCTTTTGGGATAGACTGAGGTTATGTTATCACTATGAATCAACTTAGCTATACAATGATTGTCCAATAGATACACAGATATAAAATAGTTGTAGCATATGTTATCTAATTTTATACACTCTCAGAATGAATCAAAACTTTTTTTATTCTGGTTCAAATCTTAAAAAGGGTAAGCAAACTTTGTTAGACGTAGATATTTCATGATAGTGTTAAAATAAACTAATGCGTATAAAATTAAACTACATAGTTCGCCGCTACACGTGTCTTAACTCTTCATCTCGCTCTTTGAATCAAAGTAATGTTTGTTCAACCAGTAATGAGAGGAGCGCTATTTGTTGAAACACAAATAGAGCACTAGTACAAATGTGTCGATTGTTCATTGAATGTTAGTGCGTAAGGCAGTCATAACTATTATATCTACACTGTATGTAATACAATTGTACTCACATTAACTTTGGTTATAATCTAAAATAGAAATGTCAATATCAACTTTCTCGATATCATAACTTTCGTGTTTACGTAACTATAAGTTTTATAATATATTAAAAGTAACTTTAAACTCCTCTTCTCTCTACACGTGACATAATAACAAACGACATGCTTTGAAACTTATTTATTATATAATAATAGACTACTAATAATAGGTTATCCTTCAAAAATTTTAAGGCCCATTAATCACAACCATATACCAAAGATACCCAATATTCAACGCAAATAAAGCCTTGACCAAAACGCAATACACTTCCTAGTAACTTTTAGTTCATGAAACAGTGCTAATACTAATGGCAGCTCCAACGTAACCCCATTTTCACAATTATGCACAGCCGCAGACCGCAACGCATTTGGTTCGTTTGACTTCCAAACGCTCTGTGCAAATTTTAACAATATATCACGTGAATAGATTATTTCTAAAAGGATGTATGTTGATATTAAATGTAGAATACTTGTGACATTTTAGGAATTATTGATTTATACAAACGCTCCGTGCAAATTTTAACAATATATCACGTGAATAGATTATTTCTAAAAGGACATATGTTGATATTAAATGCAGTGTACATGTGTCATTTTAGGAATTATTGATTTATATGGCTTTTACTTAAAGCCATTGCATTGGATGTATGGAAATGAAATAGTTGGTGTTTGGTTTAATATGAAATGTAAATGGGAATTTCCGGTTTTAATACTATTTGTTTTGATCTGAATAAAGTTATGTAAAATCGCGAATAAAGTAGGAACACAATCCCAAATTGACTAAATTGTGTTAACACGTATTTTTGTATTCTGCTACAATATACATATTTTATCAATTTCCCTTTAGAAAGATAGGTAATATCTATCATAAAATTTTTAATCAAACATAATCCAAAACTTTTTTGAATCAAAATCAAAAAAAATGTCTTATTTTTTTTCACTTGACCATGAAAGTAAAACCCAACAGTGTTATGATAAAATTGCAATTAATACTACCATAAAGACCTTTTATTTTGGACATTTTCGCTAACCCTACGTATCCAAAATCGTATAAATCACAAGCTGTACTCGGTCATGACAGCTAATACATGTAGCAAAAATTATCACGCCGCGGCTTTACTGCTGATAGGTTTCCTCTCGGTGATAAATCACACCTGTGTCAGCAGGCCCGAGTGAAGGAAGGTAATAACGTTACATAAGCCTTTTTAAGCCTCTATGTGATTAAAATAATATATGAAGACCAACAAATGCACAGAAAATAATAAATATAGGTAATTGGTACTTATAATTTTATTGTATTTTTGTGACTTACAGTTATTAATCCAGAGTGTTGATTCATTACACTAGAATTTAATTTAAACGAGTTATTTGATGATAGAGTCGTTTAAATTACAATAAACACCAAGTTGATAGACTAAAAGACATGATAATACATAGGAAATAAATACCTCTACAACAGACATGAATCTATAAATTTTACGTTCAAAATCTCAATTATAATTAAATATTATGACATTTGCATGCTCAATTATAACAAGCAAAAGATATGCCATCTAAGAGAAAAAAGATTTCTTATTAGTAATAGGTACATCTACTTAGTTAAAATTCAATCGTGAATTAGTTCAACACTCGCTAAACCAGCTAGAATATTTAAGTGATTAAGTAACCCAGACACAGTGCTATAGGAAACGATTCAACTAGACTCGTTACTTAACCAAATCAGGTATAAGCTGTTAATACGTATTGTAGTTAGAAGTACAAAGACCGGATCCTGGCGCTCCAAATGAATTTAAATGAGGTTTCCCTAAAGTGCTACCTCATTGGTGTTTTCCCCTACCACTTCATACTTAATCATAATGTTTTTGTTACATGTTTGGATGAATGAGGAAGATGAGTTAGAGTGTTCTTATAAAATTTTGGTCATATTTTCGGAATATTCTATCCATAAGTTTTCGTTTATACACAAATACGTATCTCCCTACTCCCTATAAAGATCACCGATTCCTCTATTTCTCCCGATAATGGGAAACTATTTTCCCTTCACGGAGATTCATATGTGTTGTTGTATCACACTTTTTACTAATAATGTTGGCGATCAAGTTAAATGTACATATTTGAATAACTTTATCATGTGTTTTTAATTGATTTAAGTAAAAACAAAGAAACATGTTAGTATCGTTCAAATAGCAATCGATGGTCTTTGCATATTTCGTTATAGTGAAAGTGTAAATAAGATATGTACAATTTTAATTTATTCTGTTAGTATTTTAATAAACTACAATAGTGTGGAAGGTTAATGAAGAAAGCGTTCAGTCATAGCGCTGAATATTCAACTAGTTTTGGCGGCGTATCTATCTAATTAACTAACGAACTGTGGTTGCTAATAGAAACAGTCTACACGTTAAGCCAAACAAAATACAAATTATTTAATATGACTAACCGCGAACCAATTAAGAGTTAGAGAACTTCTCATTTCTAGTTATTTTGAATTGATTGTTCGATGTTTATAATTGAATTGTTTATTTACGTGTGCGTAATTATATTTATTTCATACTTTTGACTTAGGGGAACAGTTGTTGAGAATTTTAATTAGGTTGTAGCTATATAAATAAAATAGTATAAAAACTAATACAGAATTTTCATTGAAAAGTGAGATTCAAAAGATTAAGGGGCGAGTGAGGAACAAAGTATCAATAGAATCTTATGGGCAATGGGCTAGTAAGCGGTTACCTATATTTTATATTAATATCATAATGACCCCAAGAGATTTGCCACAAGTTACGACAGCAATATTGTGTGTCACTATCGTTCTAAAAGATTTAAAGACATAAATTTATTTACAAAAATAAACAGATTACAATAAATAAATGTCTGTTAAAATTATATGTAAGCACAACAAACGATGTTTCCCGTAGTACAAGTTTATTTTAAAACTATCCTGCGAACTACGAGTACGTTCGTAGCTCCTGATATCACATTCAATAGACATTTCCCTGGCGGCTGTCAAACACTGAAATCAAGTTAGTGGATCCCTTTGATAAAGTTTGCTTTCGCTGTTAACTCGTAGACATTAATGAAAATTGTGGATCTGTTGCTACGGAATTCGTTTCGTTTGAAAATATACATAAGTTATTTATTTTGATACTCGTACAAATGGTTTAGTCACGTCATTACTTGTCTGTATTCTTTATGACGTATATACATTAATGATCTGTTTCATAAATAATGTAACGATACCAAGTAAAAAGTACATGAGGTAACCAACGGAGGTATACGTGTGTTGTCCAAAAGTGTTTTTCATTATTGAAGCAAACATAATGTAATCTCTTAAGATCCGATTTTTTTATATACTTATTTAACAAATTTACTTATATAACAAACTAAAGACATAATAATATGCTCATGTCATTACGTAAATTACTTAATATTTAAGCTTTACAACAGTAAAGCCTAGCAGAGTACATAGCCTATACGTAGTTACTTGGTCCACTTGTATATTTGCGAAGTAATATTGACTTTTCCAGTCTCGTGTACACATGACCAGAGGGCAATAGTGATGCATGTTACCTGTTTCTTTGGTTATTGTACTGTATAGTTATGCTTCATCCACACCTTTAATACGTTTTGGGGTTATCAGAACCTTTATTAATATTCTTGGTCACTTGTAGCATTAGTGTCGAGATCGTGAAGGCTCTAGTATGGGATATAATGGTTGGTTGGCTAGTTAGTCTCTCTCTAAAGATCGTGGTTAACATCAGGGTTACATCTGGAGCGTGTGATCTGCGTTCACTTTTTTCTTTCACGGTGGAGTTGAATGTCGCGGTCGTAACGAGTCCTATATATATATTAAATCTAAAGAATAGATTATGTATACTCTCAGGCCCTTTGTTGCTTCTCAGAATTAAATAAGACTTTGTTTCCGAGTTTTCTCCACCCAAAAAAATTAAAATAGGCGTAGCGTATACCACATAATAATGGTTATAAGTGCGTTAATAATTATACTCAATATCTATTAACAACGTGATCAGGTTTGTCCATATAAGTATGTTTAACGTAGTATTTAGATACTAGTAATACATTCTACGGTGAGGGAAAACATCATGAGGAAACCTACTAATATCTCACCACCTGTCAAATTGAGTACTGACTATGTGGTCAACACGTGGGTTCGAGGTGGCCATAGAATTACTACCTTCGCAATATCGGAGATGGACACCTGAACCTCTGACTACCCCGCAAGGGCTAATGGTCGTGAATGCGTTTGTCGTTTGTTTGTTTTGTTTGTTTTTACTACATCCCGTAAATTCAATGCACGTTGATATTAAAACGTTCACAAACGGCCACGGTTTCCCGTTTGTGAAAAATTGCCGTCTTTATGGCCCAGTCTCGACTTTATGCCTTTCACTTACGACCACTAACTGAGGTCAATATATGCATGGATTTTAATAAATAAATATTTGGAACGAGATTGCCAGTGAGAATTTTTCTTCGAGAGCGAGTCTAAATAAATAACGAAACATACTCGTGTCGCCAAATTAGGTTTGTAGCCTTGTGAATTGGGTTTATCAGGCAAAATAGAGACAACTCAAACTTCTAAGCCACGTACCAATTTTATCTTATATTATATTAATTGAATTATAATACTTAAAACGTGATTTCAAAATTTAGGCAATGGGCAGTCTGACTTCTTTAAAAAAAGGGAGTGTGTAATGTATACACAAGTCATGAAGTTATGTATGTTACGTTTGGATACTTAAATTCAAGCTTAAATAAAGTGAAATAATCCTGTACAAAATAAAACTGAAATTCAATTAGACTATTAAAAGAAAAACGAGTAGCCCGCCATAAAGTTAAATCCACCGAACAAAGCAAATTGGCTTAAAAACCAATGAACTGAACAAAAAACAGCCCTTTATTGTTACGTACTATTGAAATATGAGCACAAGGATCTCGACTGTCAAAGTGACCGGGCTATGCCACTAGTTCAGAACTAGATTCAAGTGCTATTGGAAAAATCTCGTTTAGACATCCACTATTCCTTTTGGGATTATTTGTCAAACAAAAGGGACTTGGTTTAATTAATTCTAAATATTTGATAACGCTATTTCTTAGTTATTGCCTAGTTTGTACAATATATATATGTGTGTGTGTGTGTAGGTATATATGGTAGGTAGGTAGGTTTCCCGTCTTAGCAGGGACTTAAAAATACACAGGTACTGCATATTTTGCCATGCATGGTGCAGGGCGTAAAAGGTGCCTAAATGTATTATAGGGATTACTGTTGGTTTTGTTGGTCGATAGTCTGGCCCATCACTAGTCCTCTGCATTTTATCAGCTTTACCCAAATAACTTGGTTAAAATAAACCAAGGTTATTTATCTCCACGGTTATGTCTACTTTGGGAATCACGGACGTGATACGTATGTATTTATTTATTGTATCCGCTACTTAGTTATTGATTAAGTTTTGTTTATTATGCTAATTTACGTAGGCTACAGTGGGATGCATTAAGCATTATCCGATACAGTCTGAGTTGCATTCTTTATCAAGTATTCTGAGACTTTATTAAATTACCACTATCACATCATGAAGTTCTCTTTCCTTCAAGAATTATATTTTTTTGCCTAATATAAGGAAGTTCACATACTAATACTTTTAGTACTTCGAATGAAGTATAATAAGGAATACGTGTACATAAAAAGCGTGTGCATTCAAAGAGAAAAGTTTGCATATTGGAGAGAAAAATAAAGTTGTAGATATCGTTTCCATTTCAGTAAAACGAAAACCGTGTACGTATTCCTTAAGTAACTTAAAAATGTCTCCGCAGTTAAATGTTGTTCTATCATACTTTTGTATTAGGGAAACAGGAATGCTTTTAACGTTGGAATTTTTCTGGATCCGCAATATTTATGTTTATTCGGAGCATCCAAATTTGTTTTTGGGTCTGTTAAATATGAACCTCAGCTATTAAATTGACACCAATCTTATATAAAATAAACTGAAAGAGCTCACGTGTTTTGTTTACGTGTTTTGTCTCTATGAAATAAATCATCTCGTTTCTTATAAAAAAGCTGAAATCGGTAATATCCATATTTTGAATTATTATGATGATTACTTCATTAGAATAATTAGGCATTTATTTTCCATAAAAAATATTTATCTTTACAAGAGTTTACGTTAAATTTTAAAGACTTATTAATCACACTTATACAAACATACACTATATTAAACTGAATGATAATATGAAGACAGCAAACTTCTCATGTAATCGCGACTATCATTTTGAGAAAAGTCATTTTCTCACGAAGGTATCATAGCATATTTAACTTACGTGAAAATTCGCATCGTCTCAGAGCCAGAATATCTTGGCTTTCCGGGTCAACAGTTTGAAACAGTCGCAAATCAGCGTGAACTTTTCCGTCTGTTAGTGACCAAGCTGTTATAAAACAAAAGACTGTTTTGCGATATTGGCTAAATTTAAAGCGAAACTTTGGTTACATTACCCACAGTGTTGTAAACTGTAACACTGTTTGTTGTGAGCTCTTTTGAGTTTCATCGTAAATATGCTTCCGATAAGGTCCAAATTTGAACAATGGGTGCTTGGTTTAACGAGGTAAGTTGAGTTGGAATCCTTCTAGATAACTCCAGGTGTCTTCGACCGCTGCAAGTTTACCATTTATCATGCAAAGCGGTTGTCATCTGATAAAAAGTAAGCTGTAATATATAATTATCTTAAAAAGCATGGCTAATTAAATTGACGGTAAAGATATTGATCCTGAATAAAGGAAACATAAACTATACGGGGATATCTAAATAATAACATATTGGCATCCATTCAAGACCCTTGTGAGGTTTTCAAAGGTTCAAGTGTCTATCTCACAAATTCTATTGCCACCTGGAAATAATAAATGCATTCCAAAAAGCCCTAAGTTGGGTTTCCAGTGAAATGCGGTGAATAAAGTGTTGCTTACACTAATGGGCGCTCTGACGTCACTCCATTTTCAAATTATGCACCAGCCACAAACCACAATGCAGTTGGTCTGTTTGACTCCCGAACGTTCTGTTGAATTTTCACTACTAATAAATGCTATTAGAATTAGGTTACATATTTAAACTTATAATTATATAATACACAAAAAAACAAACGAGTTCTCAACCATTAACCCTTGCAGTCAGAGGTTCAGGTTTCCATCTCCGCAATTGCGAAGGTAGTAATTCTATGGTTATCTCAAGTCCACGTGTTGAAACTGATAGTCAGTCAATGTGAGAGGTGGTTAGCCATAACGCCATTTACTAGCACTGAATCTTCTCTCTGAATCTTTCCTCACGATGTTTTCCCTCACCGTCATATTCGATGCATTTCGTATAATATGATAATATTGAAAGACTTTATTACACCAATTGAACTAGTCACTTGCTAAGTACATTTACGACGTGTTTTAAGGGTACTAGGTAACGTATATTTAAGAAATAAATACTTATTATACATGGATAAATACATATTATAATTTATTTAACAACGAGAAGACTAGAAAGCTAAAGAAAAGCGTTGTTCTTAACACTGCCTCCACCGGGATTTGAACCTGGTCATGCCAAAAATCAAAAATAAAGATAAACGCTTTCACAAACATTGTTTCCACGGGTGTCATGATTGGGTGTCCATCTCCACAATTGTGGTGGTGGTAATTTTATAGCCACCTCGAATCCACGTGTTGACCTGATAGTCAATGTGACTAGCGGTAAGCCGTGCGCTATTTACAAGCTCTGCGCATCAGATATTCGATCAAGAAATAGGCTTCTTCTCGACGTTTTCACTCACCGTTGTATTTAGTGTAGAATCGTTTGGTATACGAACATTGACTCATTAACATTAACATCTATTAATTAGAGACTTGAATGGCCGTCGTTGTATATTCTAAGTCTTTTTACACTCATAGTTTCATTACATATTGAAACTATGAGTTTGAAATACTATATTGGAAAAAGAGTGACGTTAGAAGTACCTATAACCACCATCTGTGTATGGGGTAGTGTATGAGTGTGAATGCAAAAGTGATCTGTCAGGGTTGGGAAAAAATGGGGATCCGTGATCTCTACCTACCCCTCGCCTGATGTGTATGAGTATGTTTCATTTCAAGAAACCCGTGGTATTTCATGGTGCCGTGTTAAATCACTAACTATTGTGTTTTCTGGGAAGTGGGTTTTCATGTTCAGGTTTTTCTCATAGTATCAGGTTATCTATTTGAAAATATTTTTGGGTTAGTTTTCAAATTGCAATATGTGATGTTGTATGGGATTTATTCCAGAGTGCTTTTTTCCAAATATTTCTACATTCTGAAATGCTTTTAGGCTTAGTTCAAAATACCTACATTGATAAAAGTCTGTATAGAAACTAAGTTTCCAGTTGTATTATTAATACCTAAAAAATGATAAAAAAACAAAGTCAGCAGCTCAGCTCAGTTGAAAATACAACAATTTATTATCGACAGATTCTTTTAGGCAATTGTAATGCCAAAGTGGCTAAATATACTCGTTTTGCGTTTATATTTTTACATTCCATATAATTGTAATGCCAAAGTGGCTAAATATACTCGTTTTGCGTTTATATTTTTATATTCCATATAATTGTAATGCCAAAGTGGCTAAATATACTCGTTTTGCGTTTATATTTTTATATTCCATATAATTGTAATGCCAAAGTGGCTAAATATACTCGTTTTGCGTTTATATTTTTACATTCCATATAATTGTAATGCCAAAGTGGCTAAATATACTCGTTTTGCGTTTATATTTTTATATTCCATATAATTGTAATGCCAAAGTGGCTAAATATACTCGTTTTGCGTTTATATTTTTATATTCCATATAATTGTAATGCCAAAGTGGCTAAATATACTCGTTTTGCGTTTATATTTTTACATTCCATATAATTGTAATGCCAAAGTGGCTAAATATACTCGTTTTGCGTTTATATTTTTATATTCCATATAATTGTAATGCCAAAGTGGCTAAATATACTCGTTTTGCGTTTATATTTTTATATTCCATATAATTGTAATGCCAAAGTGGCTAAATATACTCGTTTTGCGTTTATATTTTTATATTCCATATAATTGTAATGCCAAAGTGGCTAAATATACTCGTTTTGCGTTTATATTTTTATATTCCATAGGAATGAACAAGGAACAAGGAACTTCGTTCGAAGCAGCGGGCAAAGCGGAGCGTAACCATGGCGACGGAATATTAAAAGTGCAAATGCTATGGCTTCAGTGTTTTTGTACTTTCGTCGACATAATCTTAATTATTGAATGGCGTAATTAAGGAAAAAATATTTTTTTGAGCTACGGTAATAATAGTGCGGAATATTGATGCTAGTTGAAGGCTTTTTTCTCCGTAGTCCCTAAATTCCAAAAAGATATTCATTTAGTTATCGATTTAGATACATCCCAAAATAGCACGCTGGCGTATTAATTTTTATTATTTTTTCTATGGGAACAAAGATATTTTTAATCATAATATTCTTTTGGAATAAAATCGTTTTATTTTTCAGAACCAAACAGTAATTTAAATGGTGGAAGCACATTACAATAAAAGCCGTACAATGCACATTCGATGATAATACGAATATTGCACTTAAAGTGCATACAATGAAACGCTGACGTAATATGAAATGAGTTAATTTTCTGAATGTGGTTGTTTGCCTTGGTACCGTAATCGGATTTCTGTTTCTACTTTATTAAGTGTATTATAAAAAAAAATATTTTTTTATATAAACATACATTTTACAAGAAAACGGGACTTATCACGTTTGTTTTATAAACAAAGAAGTACATTTACTACTCGACGTTTACTAAACGTGATAAATCCCGTTTCAAAAATATCACATTGTAAAATGAGTGTCTCATTTTCACGCAAAATGGTCCCAGTGGGGACTAATTGCGGAAACCACGGATTGTCTCAAAAATATTACATATACATACATACACGTTTTCCAACAATGGTAGGTTGAATTTTTTCTGGCAAATCACTTCTATTTCATTGGCATCAATACATCTCCACATACAAACTCATTTGCTAAATGTACATGTACTTCTTAAACAATATAATGTTCAGTATTTTATCTATAATAGCATTAGTAAATTATGTAAGAGTTGGCTACATTGCTACCCTTACACCTTACACTTCGTAAATCTGCTACCATTCAACAGCGCAACATGTACAGATCATCAAAACACTCGCTTTTCCTTCATTTATATACCGTAACATTCTCTCACACAAAAGTATTGAAACAGTAGTATTTATCACCATTGTCTATAGATCCAAGAAGATACTGAAATTTTAGACTACTCAACTTCAGTAAGCAAACGTTTATCATTCTATCTGTTTACTTTTTATATCTACGTCTTATCAACATTGGTTTATTTTACAAACCTCATATATAAAAGTATGTGTTTTTATAGTCGTAACAATCACAATACTGCTTCACAACTGGAAGCTAAACGTGTAAGCAAATTCGTCTTACAACATGTAGCGGAAAATTGCCTGTATCTGGTAAAGCCAACAGAATACGTGCCGTGAATATAAAATAATATCCAACATGAGGTTTTTCTTGCGTTTACGGAATTTGCCCTCCAAATAGTTTCTTTTGTCCTACTATATTCACTACATCATGGCATACGAAATTCTTTTATAAATGGGCATGATACTATACATGTATTTTCGTATGCGTCAAAAGCCAAAATACATACATACACACCACACCTGAATCCCTATAAAGGGGATTCGTACCGATCCTGACAGATCACTTTCATTGACACTCATACGACTTCTCATACAAACTCATCGATTATAGGTACTTCTAACGTCACCCTTTTTCATATTATAGTGTCTATATATAATACAATCATAACACCGTTATTATTGTACCTGTATTTACAAGTTGCAAGACTCGATTTGAAAGGTAAGTAAGTGTGTTATGTATGTATGTAGGCATGGGCGATAATGTAGCCTTAGGTAATATGCTTGTCAATTAAGCTTTCAAACACAATGACATTTAAGATAGACAAGCATACACATGTCACTGGCATAATCTCTAGTGATAGACATAACAGTAAAGTATTACTTTACTATTTGAACATGAGGTACATAAACCTATGTTTTAGTGAAGTACATCACATAGATTATTCTACAGGAGGGCAGAAGACAGATCACATATTCGCATTATTTCAAAACATGGTAAACAAGACGTAGCAGTTACTATTAACGGTTGTTATATTAACATACATACATACATACACATCAAGTCCATTTCTCTGTAGACACATACTTCTGAAGTAACTAAAGTGCCTTTATATTAGGTGTATAAAATAAATATTGTAGAACATTCATTCAATTTATTACTTCAACTCTTAAAAAAAACATAGTTATTCTAAGGATATAATTCCGGTAATTCAGACGTTATATCCAATTCGTCATGTTCATAATTTCTTTGGTAATAAAACAAACGAAGCCGAACGTGATACGTTTGTCGAATCACTTTCTCATGACAAGATCACGTAAGGGCATGTGAACCGGAATGGCTTTTACGTGAACTCATTCAGAACAAAAGAGACTAATATTCGACTGATGGAATTGCATGAGTGTCTGTATCTCATGCTTTTATGTTCCATGTTACATGCTGCATTGTTAATTAAGCCTATTCAATAGTCTTCTTCCATTCGTAAAACTGCCATTAGTGACCCACCATGACAAATTCATACTTCTTCAGTTAGCATCTGACAGTGTGGACTAGTACGAGTATGTGCTAATTGAAAAAGAATGAAATACGGACATACAAAACCCTTGTGTACCCTTTACAAAAACTAGACAAACAAACACTTTTTCTGCTTCTAACGTTCTCGTTTCGTACAAACACTAACAATAAAATCAGAAAATGAACAATCAACACACATATAGAGCACATTAAAGAGAAACCGTACTTTTAATCAAAACACTGAGCGCAACCCTATATTTGCCCACAGCTCAATTTTTATGGACGAGTCGAAAGAAACAATAGAATCGCAACCGTATCGGTTGGTTTATTGGCAATCACTAGCATCGATTTAACTAGTGAGTAGGAAAGCCCGAGTTTGTATGCAATATCCTCGTATCTCAAACAATAGAACATAATATCGATACGTAACTGTCTTGCGATCGCTTGTGGGTTAGCCGCCTTTGTTTTCGATGTTCGTTACGAAAGATAAACCAACCATATACTCGTACTTGAGAAGTAACCAGGATTTACATAAGTTACATAAAGTGCACTCAAGAATATTCTATATGACAACACAACCCTAATTATGCTAAAAAGTGACCTAGGAAATAAATATTACACAAAAATTTTGACTATCAATGAGTGTATTGTACTTGTACTTCTACTGAATATAAATTTTTAAGTTTGAGTTTCATAATATTATCATGTGTAAAGTGTTGTCCACCAAAAAATTTATTAAAAGACATGAATATGTATTTTGTAACTGGATTTCTGACTTTAAAACATAATGTCTGTTTTGAAATAATTTTCCAGTATTCGATTTTAACGTGACATAAAATTTCCATAAAACATCCATATTCATGAAAAGAAGAGCCTTAACCGCTAGTGTAGTATGCAAATTCCATGAAAAATCACCTGCCTGAAAATAACAGTGCTTAGTTTTTCACGATCCTAGGACCGACGAAAAACAGTTTTATAGGTCATGTCCGTAAGTATTATATGCATAAGAGTGACTAGACGTTTTTATTATGTGAATGCCTTTGAAATTAATAATCGTCGTAGTTTTTATAAAGTCAAATTAATGAAAAAGTCATTTATTCATAAATTCAAATTAAGTTAAATACAATAAAACAAGGAATTAAAATAAATTTGATTTATATACAATAAATCAAATTTATTTATGTTTGCCTTTAAATAGCCTAAAACTGACCAATAATAATTAAATAGATAGTCTAATATAAAACCAACCTATGCTAGTCGAATATATAAAAAGTAGTGTGACTAGCTACCGTACTTCCCAGATTGCATGTTATAAGTGACAAAGGCTTCGTTTTCATGTCATTCATTACTAACCTGATCATGACAGAAGAGTATATTTCCAATATGCTGTCCACCATAAAAGTAAAAGAAGGACGTGAGTATGTAGTATTATATTTAATAAATTTAGTAAAATACAAAGAAATCTGTAATAGTTAGGTTCAATCTCTCTATTATATTGTGTTCCTCATTCATTTCATTTTATATAAATTATAGTTGTACGTTGTCGCTTAAAATTGTATTGAAATATCACGGACACACATAGCTTTCATATTTTTTCCTACAAAACTTCATAATGTTAACTTTGTCAACTGGCACGTTTCAGAATAAAACTAAAGAAAACCTTTAGCCGAGGCTGCAACTGACAGAATACTTCATTTAGTTTTGCTTAAATTTTAAGTAAATTCTTTGCAGTCTCATTGTAAATAAGAGTTAAAGGGCATGACTTAATCTCGTGTTTCAGTTTTGGAACATATTAAAATGTTGCATTCAATAAACCTTAATTAAGTGGATTTAGTTACATTATATTTATTTCCAAAACTTACACTGTCGTGAACGAAATTTCTACGCACCAGTCAGTATACACATAGAGAATGTTTTTATTAACTTTATTATATTAATCCAATGCAAACTCTATGTAATCCTGATAATTTCGGCGCACTCGGCGGTGTGTATTAGAAGTTGTCAATGAAGCAAAAGTGGTCTGTTAGGAACGGGACAAATGGGGATACGTGATCTCTGCCTACCCCTCTACAGGAAAACAGGCGTGATACACTACTACAGCATGTACTCGTAAATGTGTTTCTAAGGGGTTCCATCCACTTCAAATAATATCGCGAATGAATAAAGTAGTAATAAGTTTATACATGTAAAACATATGACACACTCAGTACACCATATCTACAGTACACTACAAAATCCAGACGGACAGACAGAATTCTAGACGGGAACCGAAGATATATGATAGGATATTAAGGAATAAGGTCCCGACCACTTCACTCCAAGCTAAAGAGGCGGAGACGCCATGAATAAACCATCGTTTGAATGTAGAACTCGTGTCACTAGATGGCTGTACATGTATGTATAGTACATGTACGCAAAAGGTTTTGTTACAACATCTAATAAAGCGTTGTATGAAGTTTTGTCATTTTTATTTCCGTGGTGGGAAACAAATTGAAACATTACCCTTGTAGGTAAATAGACGTAATAAGTTCTAGTTACAAATAAAAACATATTAACTGTGAATTGCTGTATACGTAAACCTCTAACGCAAACATTATATCTAAAATAAATAAGTATATCGAATTTGAGTAAAAATTACCATTAATCGTAATCAAAGGTGATCAAAAGTTGCAAGGTAAAATATTATTTCAATAGTTTATTGGATAGTATCTGACATTTCGGCCTGCATGTGATTTCACCTATCTTATTAAATTAACATCTATCTCATGTAAGTAAGATTCAATAAATCAGTCCGATTACACCTGTCTCCATAACTTAGAAAGAGTTAACGCTCGTCAAACGTATGTGTATGTAGAACATTATCTATTTAAGGAATCAGAACGACTTTCCGTTCGATGATAAATCACACCTACGTCAGCCTGCTTATCTTGCCACCTTAATATCGTGTAATCATCAGCCTTCTAAAGTACGACGAAGCAAGTTTACTTTAGATTACATTCCTAGCATAAATTAACTTGAGTAATCAATGCTTTCTAGGAATTGACGCTTTACTGAATGACATATATATAGTTTTAAGAGATTCGCGATTTATACTCATGATTAATAATTAACGGGAAACTCAATCCAATGATTTGAACCCTCGTTTAGCAGATGTTCGGCTATTGCTGACCTATTGGTATCCAATTTCTTGACCGCTGCAATGTGTTCTTTCACTCTTCACTCTGTCCGCTATAGACGTAGCAGTGATGGTAGTCGGAGAAGAATCTGACAGAACACTGCGATGGAGGCGAAGAAATATGAATCGTCAGTCTGCCCGTGACCATGGCTACTGCAACATAGCCGAAATTTCGGGTTAATAAAGGTAATTTTATTATATATAAACTTACGCGATAAGTCCCGTTAATTATATTAATCATGACATATATATACTCAATAGTATATATAGGGATATGAATTTCATCTCGTACATGCCTAAACTGGACCGGTATTATAATTAGTATCACTGTAAGTGCATTCACATTTAGTAGAATATATGTATACACTCTTATTGCACCACAAAAGAGGAAGAGAACCTAAAGCTTTAGAAGAAAAGTTATGTACAATATAGAAACCACTGGAATAAAACTTTGGCAATGAAGGGTTAAGAATTTTATTACGTTGGTAGGTGATTTTGGTACATAATTAATAATTGTGTATCATATTTATTGTGTTGAATATTTGTTCTTGGAGGCTTCAAGTATTTGCAATAAGTTATTAGTATAATATGACTAAGTCGTAAGTTTCAAATGTAAAATTATATATTTTTGTTGTAAAGTTGCAATTTATAATTAAATTTAAAAATGAGAATATTTATTTAACCCGTAATTTCTCTCTAGTATAATACTCTTTGATCACGGATTATTATTTCCGTAATAAGTATCATTAAAGTAAAAATTTTGAATCAGTAAAATACTATTTAATTTATTTTTCGTTAAAAGCAATTCCGAACTAAAGTATATTTGGACACGACGAAATGAGTTTTAAATGTACAGTTGAATTTAAATACGCAACTTTGCGTGACCGAAGTTGATTATTTATTTAAATTACTTCCGGTTATTATTAGTTAAATTCAGCTAGCTATTTGAAACGCAGTGTTATTAATTAAAGTCTTCTTATATAATAAAAAAAATATTCTTGTGTACAAATCGTCAAAATGTGTAAAAATAAAGTAATGGGTTGTATATATATTTCGAGAAGTGCGAGCCTGCGTGTATCGACTTATTATATTGTTCCGTTTACCGCCAACCATGGTACGCGACCACGCGATCTCTTAAGCTACTGAACTCTCATCGTGAGGACCACGGTTTGAATACCGGTGTAGGCAGAGTTGAGAACTACACTTTTCCTCAGCTTTCCAGTCTGGTCGTTGATTATGTATGATTGTGTATTTATCTATATTTAATAAGTATCATATAAATTTCGTAAATATCTTATTTGAACTTTGCGGGGGACTAGGTCAATTGGTGAAATAGACACTAAATAATTTTATTATTATTCCATGAAATAATAAACGTTCTGTGATCTAGCGTTTCAGTATGATAAAAATGAACTGTAATAATTCTGAACTCACTAGCCATCTGAATCAAATACGTAATTTATGTCTTAAATACACTATAAAATATATCTGAATTCAAAAGCACATTACATACCTGATTACTCCTAAGCACACCTGGTTGAAATAATAATAAACTTTAAACTCTAAAAATACGCAGGAATTTCACCCTACATTTTGCACAAACATTTCATTTTATCTTCACACGAAACTGTGTCATGTTAACAGAGACTAGAGTATTGTGGAGCGCGGGCGAACTTCATAAAAACTTTTAATTTAAATTAGCATGTAAAGCTCCAACTCCGATAAACCTTGTCCCAGTATATTTTTGTTTTATCTTTCGGAATAAAACGGAATAAGAGAATTTAATTAGCGGTAAACGTTAATTGCTTGATAAAATACGATTAAAAGTAGGAATGGATGGTATTATTTTTATTTATTGAATGAATTGTTTAACCTATTCAAACATAATCCTTTTCACCTTTTTCAGCATAATCGTTAGAACAGAACGTTAATGTTACATTCTGATTTCACTTCAGAAATACGTATTCGCTATTAGGTATTAATAAAGTGTACTTTTCACAGAACAGGCAATAAAATGACTTCCTGTAAACCTGAGTTAAACTATATCCATTGACGTACTGAAAATTAAAAGTAAACTTTTTACCATTACCATTTTTATGATCCTTGCCAATCACATCCAGAATATACCTTCCCATACTTTATGCCCTAAAGTACATCTAAAGTCATATTCTACGTATGTTGGTCGTAGGTTTAGTACACTATGTTATGAAACAAACTATGTTAATCCCTTGGGAGTCACAAGATTGAACTTAGTGACTTTGACACCTCTAGAGATATCCCTTAGTAATGAAACAAGTTTGGATTACAATGAATGACTAAATTATCATGCGTTATAATGTCTGGTAATGATAGTAATAAGAAGGTCAGCGGTTACAAGTAGTATCAAAAACTTTTCAAAATATAGACACGTATTTGTCGCGTTTAATTTACCACAGTCACATTTGGAAATTTGCATCTCCCCTAATCAAATATACCTAATCTTATTTTTTGTGGGGTAGTGAATTTTCAGTGTCATTTTTTTTTAAGATAATCGTTAGATATTACACGAAATTTAGGTAATAGATCATTAATATTAGAGCGGCTGTAGCCAAGTCGGTACGACCTCCGTCTTCTCAATAGTGATCCTAAGGTTCCAAATCCATCTCTTCCATAAATACCAATGAATGAAATTTTCATTTACGTACTTAATTTACATTCGCTCACGCGGAAGGAAAACCGTCGTGAGGAAACCTGCTCATCCCTCGGAATGGGTAATAGCTAGTGTTTGTATACAGCGATACGATTCACTACCAATCACGTTGGGTGCTGTCTATCTAGTGATTCGCGGACTTTAAGTTGCTCACTAACATGCCTCCGAAATTGCTAAGATAAGCACTCAAGCCTCTGACTACCCTGCCACAATAAAAAAGGCAGTGAACATATAAGTCGTGAAGTGTATGAATACATTGGGCTGCGGGGGATGGACGGTGGAACTCGGTGGTCTTCTCCTCGTGTATTGACGAGGGGAGTTCCACAGGGTTCTATCTTAGGTCCTCTGCTTTTTATACTGTATAGCGCGGATGTCGTTAGCAGTATCGAAAGCAGTCGATATCATCTCTACGCTGATGATTTGCAGCTGTATGCGTCCGCCAAGCCTACGGGAATGTCGGAATGCATACGGAGCATTAATTCTGAGCTCGAACGAATTGCGCGTTGGTCTGATAGGAGTGGTCTTACGCTGAACCCTTCCAAGTCTAAGGTTTTAGTTCTTGGAAGTCGGTCGCAAATTCGAAGTACGATGGATGTCCTTTCTACCAATGGTATAGTTGTCGGGGACAACGTCATAGAAGCGGTGGAGTAGGTTAGGAACCTGGGCTTACTGATGGATGGTGAGCTTCGTTTTGAGAAGCACGTCCTCAGTATGGTCGGGAACTGCTTCTACCGTTTAAAGGTGCTTTACAATATCCGCGAATATCTCAGTATCGACTTGCGTGTCTGTCTGAGTGAAACGTTGATACTGTCGAGGCTTAACTACTGTGATGTTGTTTATGGTAGCTGTATACTTGGTCGAACTAGGAAACTGATACAACGGGTTCAAAACGCATGCACCCGTTTTTGCTTTCATATACCTCGCCGATCCCGCATCACTCCGTACTTGAACGACGCGAACTTGTTGAACATGCAGTCGCGGAGGCGGCTGCACTTCGCGGCGTTGTTGTTTGGTGTCATTCGGTCGGAGAGCCCTTCTTACTTGTACCAAAAACTCAAGTGGTCAACGAACCCCCGTCACTTTAAGGTTAGGGCTACCTTGCCAGTGCACCATTCGGCAGCGTTTCGGGGATGTTTCAAGTTCGCTGCGTCCAAGTGCTTGAATGATATACCGCCACCTATCCGTGACGTTGCTTCTAGGACAGTCTTCTGCCGTAGGTTTAAGGCTTATCTGCTGGAGCAACAAAAATCCTTACCCTAAATCCTACCTATGTCTAGCCTTGTCGGTGCAAATACCAGATATTTATATAAATGTGTTTGTTTTAATATGTCTGTATATGAAATATATTAATGTGTGGTTAAGTGATAATTGTGATGTACTGGATATATAGGTATTGAGTTTAAATTGTATACATTATATGGTTGTATGTGTTGTAATGGTATGTATATGTATGTTTCTAAATATGTTCGTGAATTAATTTATATATGTATGTGTACATATATTTACATGCGTATATATATTTATATATATGTTTGTATATTTATTTATAAATCTATTATATATAAGTTATGTATGTAAGTAATTATTGCGATGTTTATTACAATTATATAATTGTGTGTACGTTTATTATCTTTATTATATGCAGCTTGTGACAGTCTTCGAATCGGGTGCTGCCGGAGGACCAGTGATGCAGCCTAGCTGCATCGTATACTGAGGCAGCACCTTTTCACTGCATCAATGGTTTTCATTCTTTATGTTTATTGTTATTGTTTGTGTATTTAATGTAATTTGTGCAGTTGTGCAGTGAATAAAGTATTTTCTTTCTTTCTTTACATGAATCAATAATATTTCATGTGAATGTGAAACCTCATACACCTTAGAATTCTATACATATATTACAATCATGACCCGTGCGTTTAACTTCATCTTTTATCGAATATATAGATTTTAATCGATTTATGATATAGATTTACACATTCAAAGCTTTTTATCAGTTTATCAAAGGCAAGAACTTGCTTACACAATAACGCCGAACAATTATGCTCTGAGCTTCTTACAGATTAGTTCCTTTGGCGGATGAGGCCTTTGTAGAATGCGGTCGGATTAACGGATTAACCTCTGGAACGGTAGCCAATATTACTACCTCAAAGGATTGTTATTGTTTACAAGTATGTGCTTAAATTCAGTAGATAATATTAATTTGTATTTCTAGTTTTTGTTACTTACAATAAGAGAACATTGAACAATTTAAAAGTTTCGAGATTAATTACTTGGAAAGCTGTCTTATCCATTTAAAAACTAAATGTAATACAATAAGATGCAAAAAAATCGTATATAAAATGCAGCACTATAAAGTATTTTGTATTTACTTAACTACTTATTTAGTACCAGTTGGGAATATAAAAAAACATACAGAACTCTATTTTTGTAGCAACATCAATCATGCAAATAAAAGATGTTATTTATAGATTTAACTCTGGGCTAAAATACAGAGATGGCAGAACAGTATTTTCCTTGTAGCGGGATGCCTTTCATTTCCTTTCTTTTATGTGAATCTCCGAATTTATTAGGACCCAACATGATACAGCTGCTCCAAACATATCAAAGCCCTTCCGTTCTCGTATACTGACAGAAAATTGTCTTTATGTCTGCTGTGATGATTGTGTGAGTGTGTTATGTGCATTTAAATTAGTTGTTTAGAACAAGCCTATATTAGGGTTCATTACGAGTATAAAAACTCCCTTTTTAATAAAATATTGTAAGAGGTGACGAAGAGATGCGTAGAGAATTATAGGACGCTGAACTAGTGACTTATTAGCCTTTTAGGCTGTAATGAAGGTATATTTTGCATTATTTTACACGTCACAAAATAAGCCATAAAACAGAGCTCCATTTATAATTTCCTATAAATTTTTTGGTAATATTTGTACATAATAAATATTGATATACTGACTTCGGAAAGTTCTAATTAATGTACAAGAATCGTATACATAATTATCAAAAAAGTTCATATGCATCAATATCGTTACCATAATATAATCACTGATGTATCTCATTACTATCGTTCAACCAATATGCCGTAACCTAGTAAACGCCGATAGCATTCCCAACATAAGTTCAGTTCAATTTCATCTCATAAATTGTTTTATTACGACTTTTAAACAGAGTTTAGAGTTCGCAGCCCTTTTGCTAGTTCTCGGGGAACTTTGCTCAAAGTTAGTTAAATTAGTCTAGAAAAATCTTTTCGCTTTCTTTTTGCTTCTACAAAATCGAATACTCATTTAACGAGCTAGCGAGAGAATTTGTGCGCAACTATTTTCGGAGCATAACTACGTCGAAAAAATACATTACGTTATGGAATATTTTTTGTTCCACCTCTTCGCAGTAGTCCAAATATTGTTTTCCAAAAGTAATGTATTTAATAGAGCGGCCGCCCTAACGGCTTTTACACAAAACAAAACAATTTGAAACTCTTTCGTTTCGAGCATAAAGCAATTTAGCTAAACAAAACATTGCCTGGAGCGTTTTTTGTGGAGTACCACGACTAGGCTGCAAGAGTATTTGTAATTGTCACGGCCTTTCACAAACGGAGACTAAAATTGTATTCTGAGCGCAAAATATGAGTTCCCTTGACATTTAAATGAAGATGTTCACAGTATACTTACTACTGTTACTAATATACTATAGGAAGCTATTTTAATAATAATAATAATGTTTGGACATTATTGCACTAATTGAACTAGCCCCTTGGTAAGTACATTTAAGACTTGTGTTAAGGGTACTAGTCACGTATATTTAAGAAATGTATACATATCATACATATATCGCATATATAATCAACAACCAGACTGAAAAGCAGTAGAAAAGCATTGTTTTCAACTCTGCCTCTACCGGGAATCGAACCCGGGACCCCACGATTAGCGTTCAGGTGTCTAACCGATCGCGCCACGGAGGTCGTCAAAATCAGTAAACTTATTTTTAGCATTTGTTTAGTCTGGAACCTAAAGTTAGGTGCTAGGTGCTGTCTATAGGTGGAAATGCGTTCGTTGTGGCCATGTTTATGATTTACAAGGAAATGGATACACCAGCTTAAACAACCGCTCCTAATTGATACGGTATAATGTATTTCGATTAATTACCTATTGAAATTTTACACTCACACTTACCTACATTACTACTATCATAATGTAACTGTGTGACCTATATAGATAGTATAGATATTGGCAATCCAATCCCAACAATAAAAGCCAGCACCCGAAAGCAAGTCAACGAAACCGTTCAAAATGGAATGGATGACTTAACAAAAACTCTCCATTACTTTGCCGCATATCGACGTGCTTAATCTCTTACGTTGGTTGGACACAGGGGACAATTTATAGTAGCCGTAAGTGTATGTGGCAGACAAATCCATTTCTACCTAAAATACTGCGGAGTTATTTCAGCAGGTACGACCAGAATCAATAGGTTACTTTCAGTTTGTAGTATTGGTACATAGAGGTTAGTCTTGTACTAGCAGACTTATCAGTATAGAATTATAAGGTATATATTATATGTATTGTATTATTATAGTTTTGTATTAGACTGTATTATAGGGGTATTTTAAATACTAGTTTTCTCTTATTATGTATTTGGAGGTGCAAAGAATGAATATTTAAATGTGTTTTTACACTTATATACCTTTATCGTTATTGGAGTAGGTAATATATGTTCAATTTTTAATGTGTAATATGCTTTATAGCAAATTATGTACATTGGAACTATCTCAAAATACTAAGACATTAAAGATATTTTATTAAATAACGTGTTCCCGTATTTAAACTGACAAAAATTGTCAAGTTTCGGAATATTCAACATAATATGTACATATCTGTATATATCCCAATACAAATCTAAACCAATACACACAATACAACCTTAAACAATAAGACGATTGCTTTTGCAACACACAACTACTGAAACGCTGGAATATTATGCAAATTTCCTTACACATGACTTCACTTACCAAGTTCGTGGGAGATACAATTTGAATATCGTCTATAGTTGCAAATCATCCTTGAATCTTTGTCTTAAAGGTCTAAAACTTAAACTATTTGAACCCGTCATTGATCGATTAAGGCTTTTATGATATTGTTTCTCAAATACATACATGTATATGTATGTACATGTTTGTTCATTCATCAATTAAAAATACATATGTACATGTTCGTTCATCCATCACTCATGTCACGATATAGTCTGGGATGTAAAAGAATGCTAACTAGCTGCCGTTCTTCAAGGCATATTGTAGGAGGCGACTAAGGAACTAGGGGTCAATGGAATGAATAGGGCAATGGGGTAGTAACCTGTCACCAATGTTCATACCATAAGACATCGCAACCACAATATTCATGCTATAGTGACCTAGGAGATATTATCGTGTTTCCAAGGTTCTGTCCACCTCGAAAAGGATTAAGGGCGTGAATGTATATTGTGTTTATACATATTCATATAGCTCATAGTTATTGTTAGCAGAACTGCAGATACATATCTGTATCAAAAGGGTTTACGTTGAAACAAATCGGTTCAGGTTGTATGATAATGTCCGTATAAGTGAAATGGTTCAAGTCTGTCATATAAATAATGCACATAACTGGAAACATGCCAGCTCTCATATATGATACGTACCTGTATAAGTTACGTAAGACTTGTATTTACTAGACGTATAACTACTTGTAGAGTGTATTTTTAAACAACACTAGATCCGAATAAAAGATTTGGTAATCGAAGATGCAACACTGATTGTAAATTCATGTACCTAAGTAATAGTTTATTTTTAATTTTTATTCTAAATATATTTTCTTATTCATTGTCACATTTATATGTACTTTTGTGTGATTATTTAGTTTTATGATTTAACATAATTTAGATTTTTTATCACCATTATATTTTCGTGTCGTAAGTCTGCAAGAAAATAGAACGATCGCAATATTATGATTATGTAATTATTTATAAGTTACCAAGAGAACAGATACACTCGAACATTATAGTTGAAATGCAGTGACGAAAACACAATACGAGATCACACCAAACCTATTAATAGTTTATTTAGAAAACCGTCATTTGGAATTCGTAATGACCATTCGAAACGTTTATATTTAACCTGTTTCCACTGAATACCCGAATACGCCTGACCACTTTTTGTTTTCCGCCATTTTCAACAACATGTCACGAATATTTAAACAGTCTCGACATTATGTCCGCAATTGAATTAAAATCGATTAATTAAATTGGCTGCTATTCTGACAACGATACGCCACAAATCATTAACATCAATTAACGCGAATTTGGCATAGTAACTAGAATGTTACTGTTGTTTTGGATTTAATTACAGTGTTTATTACATAGTTATAACTTTTGTGTTACACTAAGTCTTTTTGCGGTTTGGGGAAGGTGAAATTATTACCACGCTTATGAAGACAACTTTTACCTAATACTTACTAACACTTATCCAGAGGATAAAAATTAATCCATTGTTCACAACGTATATCCTTAGGTGACGTTGCAATTGAAACAGCAAATATGAGTACTATTACAGAAATAAGAAAAAATACTTTTATGACTTATGTTATTTTATATTATTTTGTGTATGATTATTATTTATAGCTTGTGACAGATTCCGAATCGGGTGCTGCCGGAGGACCAGTGATGCAGCCTAGCTGCATCGTATACTGAGGCAGCACCTTTTCACTGCATCAAGGTTACCATTTTATTGTTGTAATGTTTGTATTGTGTCCTAATGTATGCAGTGAATAAACTATTTTTCTTTCTTTCTTTATGTACAAAATTTTCACATTGTACAAGAACACGCTACACTATACTTTTACAAGGAACAATGAAATGAATTATAACCTTATTATCAAGTTATGATTATTTACAAACCCTTAACTAAACCAAATCATAAACAAAACCTATTTAAACCACGACCTCTTTAAACAATTTCCAAATAAAGGCACCTCCCCACGGCCATTAGTATACATTTGTCATTTGCGAGTCCCACTCGACAGTTATCGTGGTCCCATTGATGAATGAGCATCCGCCGCAATTGATTAGTTTTTAAACTGATTGTTGCAAATAAAATGCTACACGAATTTATCATCCGATTGCGTGTCCCCACATTGTCACGTGACATGCGGGTTGGTTTTTCTTGAACGGTCTTGGTAATTAACGAATTGTTATATAGAATAAAATACGAATTTAGGAGGGAATTAAAACAGGAAGTAGTACCTACTTGATAGACTAAGACGGATAGGTAAAGTTGTATTAAGAAAAAAGTTATTATAATCGAATTTTGGTAATCGTTGTTTTTCTTCATTCTGACTTCCTTTTGCTTAATTCAAGACCATCATTTTACCTATCGTAATAACTACAACTTCAGCATTACTGGGGCTCTAGTATACTAATGCATTTAAACAAAATCGTACTTGAATACGATGGTGTTAAGTTGTTGGTGGAATAACAAAAGCGATCATTTCAAAGTGCTCATTTAAACTACTTCACTACCGATTTTACTCCATTACCGCAGTGTGATTGAACTACGATTTTGCAAAAATCATTATCGGAGTTTGGACCCAAGTGTACCCATGCCTTGATAATCTAGTCAGTACTTCAAATGGACAGCACTCGATCAATTTTATACAGAAAAAGACCAAAAAAATAGTCATTCCATTAAGAGTATTAAGATTGATGAAACTATAAACACTTTAATATGAATAAACGGCGATACGGGCTATAGAGAACAAAAACTAGGCTTTTGAATGAAAAATATTTTCATTTCGTACACACATAAAAAGCTTTGGCCCGAAATAACAAAAAGGACCTTTGTTGTACACAAAGCGGTTAGGTATTTGAATAAGCTTATCGCTCTTTCATTCGTCGTGCTCGATTTAATTTTGTTTGGTTATCAAAAATGTATCCTCAAGGACAGGTCTGGCATTCAAATTATTTAATCCACGTTAACAAATTTACAAATCATGCATTTTAGATATATTTGTAAATGTACATATTATTATATAAGCATCCTTTTTCATTTTTCTACTGAAAAGGGACAACAGAAACGAGATATGGCACCTTTCACAATAATGGTATGAAATATTCATTAGTGATTACGTTTCACTGACGTAGATAGAATTAACAATCTGTCGTTTTAATCTGTATTGGAAATAAAGAAACCAAGGATAGTGGAATCTTTACAGCCAATATCATAACATTAATCATATTTAGCAACCTTTTACACATGTGCTATATGTATGTCTCTTCTGCCCGATTGTTAGGCGAAAATTAATCAAAGTCTATCATATCTCCGATGTTCTGTCTGTACAGAATGGCATTGAAAGGGAATAAACATATTATGTATATTTGATACACCTTGCTAAACTATAAGTATTTATAATCCCAGATACTTGAATGGCGCTTACCTAATATTGAACATCCGAAATGTCGCAAATTGGAACTCAAGCCTCGGACTATCCCGCCACAATAAAAAGGGAGAATGCATACACAAGCCTTAAGCATATGTTTATGTAATACATCTACGATGTTCTCTATGCCATTAAAATAACTTATTATATCCATAATATATATGATACTTGCATAATAATACGTCTATTCAAATCGCAGATATATTTATACACTAATAGAATAACCCAATTAAGCAAGAATGAGCGCTTAACACGCAGTTTCGTTGCTTCATTATGCAAATGACCAGTGACACTGCTCGCTTCCATCCGAACAATGGAGCTGAACTGTGGTCTTTGACACACAGAGGGATATTGGGGTGATAGAATGAATAATTGGGAAGGGATTGCTGATTGTTCTTAATATAGATGTATGTGTATGTTACCTTGATAACGTATAGTACATATGTATATAGGCATGCCGAATGGTTAAATAATAAGTGAAATATTTAGTTATCATTGCAAATTCTGAATAGATGTTAAAGTATTATGGTTGTATGTAATTTTTTGGTAAAATGCAACAAGTAGTTTAGTTTGGCAATACTAATATGTACATACCCTCACATCCTTTTATTCGTTTCAGGGTGGACAAAACCACGTACATTTGATTTATTTACTTTGTTACTGTATATTCTGTACTTTTATCATAGGTCTTTATTTAGCATTATTATCGGGTAAGGATTGACATAGTGATTAGTAACTTACGTGTGACGTAAACCACCTGTCCGATTTTTCATCCTTAGAATGCAATATTTAACCGATATCCTTATTCAATTCGACTTTAAGGAAACTCACGTACGTTAATTAATTACAAAATAGATTTACATAATAATATCCTGATATCACGTGGTGTTTACCCTACACTTATTATTGCTCCACAAATCGTGAACCCATATATCACAGACCTTACTTATCTATGTCCCTGACGGTGATTAATGAACCCCAAACAATGTTGCAACAATTCTCGTACGCTGAATTAATGTTTTATACTAATCTGTAGCTCACAATACAATTAATGGTAAGGTGACTAGATTTGACAGTAATTAATACTTAAAGGTGATTGGGAATGACTATAAACAACGAGTATGGATGCGGAGGCGTGAAGAGATACTATATAGCAGGATCTGTATAAATATATAATAATGTAATGCAATTCTAAGCTATTTATACATACATACGTACAAGTATTCACGCCTCTACGTTCCTAACAGGATAGGCAGAGACCATTAATCGCCACCTGGGACGATCCTTATAAATCTCTCTTGCTTCACTGGCACCCATTAGCCTTCATAATCTTCTGTTCTTCACGCCATGAAAAGAATGTCTCCAATTTCATCTGTATGAGTTCTATTTGCAGGTTCTAACATATAAAATTTGAACAAAAGAAAAAAAAAAGTAAGAATAAAATCAACGATTTTGTGTGAATTGTTTGGTCCTTAAACACCCTGAAACTGTTAAGAGTCGTTAGGAAATGTCTTTTTAAGAGCTAATCTTTCTTAGGATTAAATATTATAACATTTCTCTTAACCAGTCTCACTGTTAGTGCGTATGTACGAGAGTGCTCTGAATGTTATCGCACTAACATTTTACGACAGCACAGTCAATACGCGAGTACGTAAGTGAAACTGATATTCAATAAACTGGGTAAACACGAAGCAATATCATCGACAAAACCGTTGTTTTACAGACGAAGAAACTATAGTTTATTTCTCATATTGTGATGAAATCATCATTACCACCATATCATCGATAGATATTATCATTGAACTTTACTTTTGTTATCTGATGATAAAGGCAGCAACTTATTCACAATGAAATATTGCCGATTTTTTAAATTTATTATTCAATTACATTTTAACAAACCTATACAAACTATTTAAACTTTTAGACACTATACAAACACATGTTCCTCTAACCAACACTCCGTTCCGCCGTATCGACCCATTCAAACTCCTTCACATCACCTGCTCTATTTTTCACCGATTGTATCATATTGGGCGAAGCATATTTGAGGTCGGTTGCCCATCCGATCCTCTCAAAAGCTTCCAAGAATTTGGTTGTGAAATTAAATATATCGTGGTTCTCCTCCGCTTTGTAATCGAACGGGAATACGTGGTGGTAGTTATGCCATCCTTCACCCAGGGTGATTGTTGATACTAAGCGGTTTTCTGATGGTTTGATCGATCTGAAAAGAAGTGATTATATTATTTATATGATTCGGATAGTGTAAAGTCCTATGAGTTTGACTATATACAAGTCTCTACGTTGTACAACAAAAATAGTCAAGTCTATTGATGACTATCTCGAACGATCGTGACCAATTTCTCTCTACTTACTCACATACATTTGTTACATTTCCATTATATTTCATCTGTTCTTTTTTCTCGTAAGATTTTTATTAATAACTACCAATTTAATGTAAAATCGATCAATTTATCTTATCAGCTTAGCCAAAAAGTACCCGAAAACCTTATTATTTCTTCAATTTTCTGTCCACTGATTGAAGAATGCCTCATGCGTTAAAATAAAATATGGAGCACGAAATAATAATATTTCATATTAATACTTGACCCAAACACCCCACAAATCATGAATTATTTTGACATGGAGTCACATATTGTGCCCTATGTTTCACATTCAGGAGCCGCAAAGGACGGTCCAAATATTTGGGCACAAATCCATCAGTCTGATTTCATAGAACAACTTATGATGAATATTTCTGAGCTTGTTTTATGGTTGGCAGCTTTTTCAGAGTATAGCCACCCAGCAAGATTTTGAGAGACCGACCGAATATTAGTAGGTCAGTTTAATAATGACATATATTAGTAAGTTCAATCAATCATTAATGTAAGGTGGGTTTTTAAGCTTCACTATCCGATTAGTCGTGAGCTGGTGGTGTCAGTGGATGAAAATGTACCAAGGTCTCCAGCTGCCAGTTTATAGTCGGTCTCGGTGTCATGTTTGAGATCTTAAGTATGGATGCTGAATCATCTTACTTACATACATACATATACATTCACGTCCTTTTATCCTTTTCAGGTTGGACAGATCCTTGACGACATGAAAATATCTCCTTAATCACTTATTAACATGAATATTGGGTTTATGATGTTATATAGACCATTGGTAACAGGTTGCTACCCCATAGCGTAATAGACCATTAATCCCAAGTCCTTTAGTCGACTCTTATGACATGCTGAGATGAACGGCAGCTAGTTAGCATTCTTTTTACGTCCCAGACTAGCACTGTTGTTTAAAACTAGCACGGTAGTGATGCGTAACTATGTACTCTTCATCAATTTAGAGTGACAATTTTAAACTATAAATATATAATGTATTAAATGAGCTCACTTGTTATAAGGTCTGTACCCATAAGCATGGGCTAAACTGTTCACAGTGAGTTCTGAGTGGAAGGTCAGAATGTATCTGATGAACCATTGCCAGGCTATGGCACATTTCCAGCTCTCATTCCAACCATACACCTGTACTAACACCGGCAGAATGAAACAGAACATCAATTTGAACTTGCCGAAATGCCTGTGAATTGAGATAATATTGTCAACAATTTTTGGTTAATTAATAAGCACGTACAGTGTCGCTCTTCAAAAATGGCAAAGAGTAGTACTAAAATACAGTTGAAGAAATTTTAAGGTAAATATTATATTAGGAAAGGTTTAGTCCCTGAAAACAACAAAATGTACACTATGATTCTTTACTTAATTTAGTTACGAAAGATTACTGTAATAGCAATTACTACCATTATGTAATACATTAATTCTCATATATTGTCGCATATGTCTTTTATTAGTATTATTTTGATTAATAGAAGAGTTACACACACATCACGCTGGTTTCCCTGTTTCTGTCCCGATTCTCACAAACCATATCATACCAATACCGTACCTCCTTATACACAATTGGCTGTTAAATTTTAAAGGATAGTGCTTAAAGGAACATCAGAAAATACGTAAATGCACTCCTAAAATACTGAATTATACACCGAAATAATACAGTCCCAACCCAAAAACCTAACCTTTGCTGTACGTCTAGCTGTATCTTGGTGTACATTTCAGTATTTTTGATGTACATTAAATTATTTTCGAATTTTAAATTCCAATTTTTATTGTCTCTATTACATATATACGGCATCGGCATACTAAAACAAGACTTAGCTAACCTTTCATAAGCCCTAAGCAAAGGATCGTTCTTAAGGTCACTCATATCCATTTCTTTGCCCCGTTTTATAACTTCTTCGTTCTTGTGAGTCAGCAGCCATCCGATGTGAGAGAAGAATAAACCTCGTTTTGAGTTGTGAGGGTCAGCTTCGGTGTCAGTGTATTTGTGGTGAACACGATGGTCCCTCACCCATTGGATAACGGAGTTCTACAAAAGTAAGAACAAATTAGTCTTTATAATTATTTGTATACCATTAAATAATAATTAACAGTTCAGGTTTCACGGATCGAATAAGATAAAAAAATTCCAGTATGGAAAAATGTTGAGAACAAAACAAGGTTTTTCTCAAAATAAACAATGGAGAGTTACTGTAAACAATACCAACCACCAGGCACGTGGATTGTGATTGTATCACAAACATATTAACATTTACATAACATTAACATAGGGTAGGTGGAAATCATGGGTCCCTTATTAATTTTTACCCTCTTTTCTCGGTAAAGAGTCTTAAAAAATTAACGAGAATTGTAAATACAATATTAGATATTCAATCATAAAGGTTTCAATACCTGACCAGCTGATGAAAAACATGCCAAGAGCACCAATTTCAAGGGCAAGTTAGCTTTGTAACATTTATGGGTCCACAATCGATGGGCTCCGCCGGTCACACCGAATCCACTCGCGATATACATTATTATAGCTGTAAACAATCATAGTTACTTAAAATATTCCATAGAATTTGTTCAACAATGGGTAAAGAAGTTCACAATTATAAAGAAATAATTATTATTATAATAACTCAACGCGGTTACTATTGTTGCAAAAGCTCAGCAAGTAGAAAATGAAAATGAAACGATGTTTAAAATAAAGTCAATGATTTTTTTAAATTGCATACTAGCAAAATACATAATATGTCGTAGCCTCTAAGTCTCAACGGGATAAGTAAATACCTTCTCGTACTATGGATCGCCACCGATATTGACAAATATCCTTCTTGTATATAATTTTTTTAAATTGTCAACTAAAGAATATTTAGTTTAAATATAAAGTTTTATCTTTAAAACTTGTAACTTACCAAATATAACCGTTTGCCATTTTACCGGAATAGCGTAGTAGTAAACCCAAATAGCACCAACGACATGGTACAAGAATATTAGAATTAGATTAGTCCATTTTATTCTATTTTTAAATCCTAAACTTTCTTCAAAACTATTTAATAATTTACTTATAGACGAAACACCCATGATTGTCGGGCGTAATCCCAAAATTAACTGAATTTGTCTATTATATGCAAATTAGTCGACTGAATTAGTGAAATAGTGAATTGTTATTGTCACTCGTGATTTAGTTAACATTTAGTAATTTCTGGCGGATATCGATTCTACTAGTTTATATTCTACTTAAAATTTTATTATGCTTCGCAATTCCATTATATCGTTTTCCAATGGAATTTAAAATAAAGGAATCAAATTAATGTTATATTTATGAAAGTTATAATTCTGACATAAAAAAATGACAGGTTGTAAATACTGTTGTAGGTAAAACGAAGCTATTTAAAAGGTTTTGTGCTCAGTTATCCAATTACTAGCAAAGTAATAAGATACATATTACGTACAAAAACATAAAAATTAAATACTTTATCTAAATTTAAAAAACCATAATAGAGTTTATTAACAAAAACAGGTCATTATGAAGTCTATCAATTATTAAAATGATGTACTAGACATAGTACACAACATGTAAAATTATTCACTTCATTTTATGAAGAAAGTATTAGAACCAAATTACACCAATCATTATAAATAACACAAAGAATCCTTCCTGTTGCTTTGTTAAGGAATCCTAAAATGTCGCAGGTCGAATTGGATCAAGGTTAGAATATGTACTACTGACAAGGGCATTCATTCTACATAGCATTTACGTGAATACGGTGTATTTGGTTTAAAGATTAAATCTGCATTAAATTAAACCAGTATGTAAAAATAGCGACAAACTAATGAAGTTTAAGAAGTCAAACATTAAGGATACAAATTAATAAAATAAGTTGAAGATTATTGTGAGCTTCTATTGCAATTATAGTTATTACAAATCTTATATTTGCTGTAAAGAAATGATCATATTACATTTAGTAAAATAAATGTTATACCATAGGAAAATTATTCACCGTCATAATATCAGCGTAACACATCAAGCCGAGACGAAACCTTCTTTGCACAAACTACTTGTATTTTTGTGCAATATAAGTTATATTATGTATTCGTAGTTGATAACCACGTTTTATTTCACATTGACTTATATGTGAAAAAACGGGCACAAAATTCAAATTTGAAACCAGTAGGAACTCAAATAGAATATGTAAGTAGGTACTAAGTAACAATGAAGCGTCGGCCATTGTGTTCGTTCATTATCTTTATTTAAAGTTCATTACGTCTTTAGGCTTATTTAATTATTAGTCAGCGTTTGTGCCAATTAGTGTTTTGTAAATAAATTTAATTTTACATTGGTTCGCTCTTCGGACTCGTTTCGAATAATTTCATTTCACTCTGGTGTTGGGAAGCATTCAACAGAAACGTGACTGTTTTCAGCATTGGATGTTTTTTGCTCAGTTTCTTCATTAGGGGTTCTAGTTTTTATTTTATTCATTACGGCTTTTAGTTCTACTGTAAGACTTAGAAACGTACGTAGAAGTTAGCTTACTTACTGGATGAATTAAACAGTCATAATATAATCAAACATATGAAGTAAAATACCTTGAAGACGTAATAAAAAAATATTGAATATTATAAATATTTTGACGACCTCCTTGGCGCGATCGGTTAGACGCCTGAACGCTAATCGTGAGGTCCCGGGTTCGATTCCCGGTGGAGGCAGAGTTAAGAACTACGTTTTTCTTCTGCTTTCCAGTATGGTCGTTGATTATATATGCTATATAAGTATTTATCTATATATAATAAGTATATATTTCTTAAATACACGTTGACTAATACCCTTAACACAAGTCTTAAATGTACTTACCAAGGGGCTAGTTCAATTGGTGTAATAACGTGTTACAATATTATTATTATTATATTTCTTGGTAAGTTCCACGAAAAATAAATAACCAACATTTTGCATACGAAAACTTTGTTGTATTGTAACTTTTTACTTAAAATTTTAATACTTTTCAAAGCTTTATACTTGAGACTTCTCCCTAAGTTAGAGTTTTTGTCTTAGCCAATTCATTCTTAACTTTTATGAAATAAATTTATTGATACTTTTATTTTAGGCCTTTCGCAGAAAAGATTTTGTTTATTCTCAAAATACAAAAGTTAACATTCTACGAGTACATTCAATTGAGTTAAATTGAATTGTTAGTTTTTTTGCGCTTAAAATTTACAAAACTTAATCCTACAGATTTCGCTATTCATAAAATTTATATTTTTTATTCGTTACATCCGCATGGCTACAAAAGAGAATCCAAATTGGTTTGAAATAGATATCCACTGTACACAAGTTCCATATTTTGACTTTATTTTCAGAACAGCGTATTTCACGAACATTCAGCTGCATCAATAAAATGTTTACGAGTTTAACAAATGTGTATTTTCTGACCTTTAAGCAATACTTCAGAGCATAAAGTGAAGTGTTGATTGTTTCATAAAATATCGTACTAAGATGAACTTGGAATAATGATTTGGAAAAAAAACTTTGTTATTTTATGCAATGGTGAACGAATGTAACTGAAATGAAAATGGTCTACCAACACAACCAAGAAGGATTGCATAGTTGTCGCCTATAGTTGAATGAATTCTCTTTAACTCATATTTATGCATAACAAAAGACTGAGAGTTCATTAATATCCTGAGCTGAGCCCTGGATATAATTTAAATATATTATGAACTTAACTCACTGACTAAAGCTCAGGGGCTCAAGTCCACTTATGCTTTTTGCTAAATATCATTTCAATAGCACTTCAGTAACACTGTGTAGTTGTTCGTAGAATAGTCATTTAGTTCAAGACACACTTAACACTTATTCTGTCAGAAATAGTGAAAATCATCACTTTTTTCATTTTATTGTTAACTTCACAATATTATTATAGTAGTATTGAACTATGTCTGAGCTAAAACACATTAATAGACTTAGGGCCTCAATAGTAAAAAAGTTTAGAAACCTGACCGCTGTACCGTGGCCTCTAAATCTTTAAAAGGTAACTCGCTAACTAAGCAGTGCACGTCGCCGAGAGTAATGTTGCTGGCGCACAGCAAGTTTTAATCGATAAAGTTTACAGCAATCTCGGTTGTTGCTGACAGTATGAGAATAAATAGAGTTGTGGCATTATTGTCTTGTGCCTACGGACGGTGGGTTTCCTCATAACAGCCAAGTTGGGATGGACTTGACGTTTATGTCGAAGCAACTTCGCTAATAGTGGCGGTATTGAGAGCGCTGCGCCTAGTTTCTTGTGACCTAGTTGGGAGGCAGGTATTTCCTTAGGTGAGTTATGATTTAGCATCGCTTTCTTATGGCGAGGAGACTTTTGAAATGACGGGAGGTAGTAGCTAAAATCTTAGAATTAAAATTTGATATAACTTGAGTCAAAAAAGATAACATTTAAAATTAATAATCAAAGATTTTACATTGGTTTTGTAAAGTATATGATTCACAGTAATATTGATGTATGAGTATATGACTGAATATATAATAATATGGTATGGTTTATTTACATCTTTACATCTTTCTTAAATAGATCCAACCGATGCATGTGTTTATATTTTTTTGCAAATGCAAATTGTACCAAAGTTTCGGTACCATTTGGTACAAAAATATCAAAACAAACATGATTGCATAAACAGTATAAATCAACACATTTGGAAACAATTATGCAAATGACCCGTTCCATGGAACTAGCAGCACTGCGGTGAATATGCAAAATTATGGGGCCATACTACGGAGACATCAAATCAGTAGTAGCGTATTTCAATACTACTAATCGTTCAATGAAGGAACTGTTTCAGTGAAAGAGTAAATCGTAGCAAAAAAAAACGTAGTACTAATCACATGATACTTGAACCTTTTTTTATTTAGTATTTACCAAAGGTCATATCAATTACCAACTGAACGAATACAAAATATTTTCTTGAATATTGAATATATTTATTAACCTTTGGTATTTTGATAAGAAACTTGCAAAAGAGAAATGCTAAGAAACAGCAAACAATTGTAAAACAATGCAGAAAACAACAAGTACATGAAATGAAACTATGAGTAGATGTATTAGTTTTACTATGTATGTACTATGTTCTTAACAAGATTGTTCTAAACCTAACTGCAACAAATCAAACCGTGTACTAACGTTGAATATAAAATGAAACGTATCTCAAAACGAAACGGGGGGAACATGCAGAACAAAACTGTAATCTTGAAGTCAAACTAAAAAACATAAAATGGAAATGTTTCCCCGGATATCTGAGGACGAAGTGCAGCAAAGAACATTTTCTCCTTTTGTAAGAAACAAGATAAACTGAAGGGACAGTCTGATGAAATCTCTCGTGATGGTATTGAACCTTCTTTAAGCAGATATCTTCCCTTATCCTTACACAAACTTTTTGCTGAAAGTTACCACGTTATTCTAAAAGTGAGCTTTGTTTGATAAAAAGCTCCGTTGTGTAACATTAATTTGTCTTTAATCAAGATAAAAACCTTATAAAAAAACACATCTTTCTTTCTTGAAACATTTAAATTTCATGACATAATAATATATTCCGGCACATAGCCTTAATTCTAAGTAAGATCTCTGAGTGTCAATGAAGCGAAAGTGGTTTGTCAGGATCGGGACAAATGGGGATCCGTGATCTCCACCTAACCCTCTACAGGGACTCAGAATCAATATGATGTACTTGATAATCTAAATTTTGCCGATATGTTTTTGTCTTAAAATCAATTATTTTTTAAAAAGTTTGTTATTTGGGGAGCGTTTTGATGGAGTCTACTTGTCTTGACAGTACCTCAATTTTTTTTCTTATAGCATGTACTAGTTTATTTATGAATGCTCCCTAACTAGTTCCTCTACACCAAAAAAGGAATGACTTCGCTAAGAATTAACCATCTAGTATGCCTTTAAAATATATCCAGAATCTCATCTCCACTTTTTGTGCTCCATCAAATAATTCATCATTAGCTCTGCGTAAGCACGTATGCAATAACATAAAATCTGCTTAACATAAAAAGAGCTGTTTATGCCCACGTTTTATATGACGGAAGTCGTAATTTGCACCCTGGGTGGCCTAGTATTGAAACATAAACAATCGCTAGGCACCCTAAAACGGATTATGTGTAACATGATTAAACGGTTTATTATTCTGGCAGTCAATATTTGGGTTATAAAGTAAATTAAGATTCATTTTCTTGTACAATCTTTGGATGTTTCTTTTAAACGAGATATGTTTGTTTGTATTATATTTTGTTAATACATCATAATGTATGTATCTGTTTTTATGCAAGCCAGGCGCGTTCCTGTTAAGAGGACTGGAATAGAGATTCTTACTAATAAAACTTCGCGAAAGTTGTACGATACATACTCAATATATCATACTATTCATTATAAGTACCTTAATACTACCTTTCTTTTTTATTTCTTCGTTAATTTTCATTTTGTTTTGTATAATTTCCATAAGTGGTTTAGTGGTCCTTTATCCTTATTGAATTCTAGCGAACAGCTCCGGCTTCGCACTTTTGGCTTTTTAATTGATGTTATTATACATATAAACCTTCCTCCTAAACCACTCTATCTATTAAAAAAACCGCATCAAAATCCGTTGCGTTGTTTCATAGATTTAAGCGTACAAATGGACATTGGGACAGAGAAAGCGACTTTGTTTGTATAATATACAGGGTGGCGCATTCAAAACGGTCAGTATGGGGAAGTCTGAAACTATAAGAGATACGAAGATTTGTTCTTAGGAACCATGTCACCGATTTTGATAAAAAAAAACTGCATTCATACTTTCTTTGAAAAAACAACTGTAGCCAGGACGGGAATCGAACCCGGTTTATTTGAAAAAATAAACTTGCCCTTTTCACTTTTTCTTTTTAAATATCGATTGTGTAGGTCTTAAGCTGTAAATGTCTCTATGAAACATGATGTCCAAAATAACTAAAATGCATTGTTTTAGCATACTTTAATTTATCATAGTAGGTGTTCTAAGTGACCACCGTTGCTTTCAATACAATATTCAACACGTTTAGATAACGACCTTACTATTGAATTTTGTATTTTCATGTGGTGAATTTGCGTTAAATTTGACTCTATTGCAACTTTTAGGTCTTCAACGGTGTCAAAGCTTGTTTTGTAAAATTCATTCTTAACGTAACCCCACAAGAAATTTTCAAATGTGGTTTAACACGTCACTTTAAGTGGACTTTTCAATAGATTGTTAGTGTTTGATTACTGTAGATAACAAAACTTTCTTAAAGGATAGGATATGGTGTATGTAACAAGCAGAGAGGTACAAAACTACAAACAGCCATAGAGACAATTTTAAATGTCTGAACTTGTTGAGTATTGTAACGGTGTAACTATGTAAACTACTACGATAAACTAAAGTATGCCAAAACAATGCATTTTATTTATTTTGGACATCATGTTTCATAGAGACATTTACAGCTTAAGACCTACACAATCGATATTTAAAAAGAAAAAGTGAAAAGCGCAAATTTATTTTTTCAAAGCAACTGGGTTCGATTCCCGTACAGAATACAGTTATTTATTTAAAGAAAGTATGAATGCAGTTTTTCTTTTTATCAAAATCGGTGACATGGTTCCTAAGAACAAATCTTCGTATCTCTTATAGTTTCAGACTTTCCCATACTGACCGTTTTGAATGCGCCACCGTGTATAGTAATTTGTTTTATAATTTTAACCTGTTGCTGATTTATGATTATTTTATTCTTTATATATTTTAAAAATCCCCTGGCTAAAAAAATAAGCTTCATTCCCTTTTAACTGGAAATTATAGCCAATCTTAATTTAATCATAACGATACTTGGCTACATGCTTGTGTAATTTTCAGTTTTTAACCTTAATATGATGTGTAGGCACTAGTCATAACGTAGAACAAAATAGTGTTCTAAGAAAACAAAACTTATTTATTCTAGAACAAATTCAATACGACAATCACTGAATAAAAGGGGATTAGTTAGTAAAAGTGTCAAAACAAATTGCATTGAGTGAGAGTCTATAATCCTGCTTCCAAGTATATGTCTATTCACGCACGACTTCTAAGAAAAGAAACACTGATCAAATCTGAAGCTCTATCTCGCGGGACTGCTAATGTATTTGTGGAATGATCATATTTGTATTAAAGTTTATGCTATAAGTAATGATATAGTTTGTTGAACAACAACAAATTTATTACAAATATATATTAGAACTGAATAGGTACGAGTACAAACATACACGTCAAGTCATTTTTTTGTTTATAAACTGACAATCAGAGGAGTATGTGGAGATCACTAATCACAAATTTTCCTCCTTTCCGACACACATACACAGAATTTGTAGTTCTTCTGCAATATTAAAATTATATATCTATTTATTAATAGTATCTAGTATCTATTAGTAATTCGAAATTCGAAGCACAGTTGTTTGGGGCTTGGCTCTGTATCAGTGGGTACAGGGTTCGTTGGGAAATGAAGTTTAATGAGTTTCTATGTATATTTTCGTAATAAAAAAACAAATTTACAAAATGCATCGAATTATACGGTGAGGGAAAACATCGTTAGGAAACCTACCTGTTCGTCGGAATAGTAGTAATAGTTAGTTACCTTACCACCACCTGTCACATTGAATACTTACTATCTGGTCAACACGTGGGTTCTCGAGGTGTCCATAGAATTACTGCCTTCGCAATTGCGGAGATGGAAACCTGAACCTCTGACTACCCTGCAAGGGTTAATGGTCGTGAACGCGTTTGACTTTTTGTTTTTTGTTCAATAGTATCTAAGTAACACGATTACCTGAATATTTTTAATATCAGTAAAGCTTTTCTTAAATCTGGTGGAAAGTAAATTAAGCACAGTTCTACTTAAAAAGGTTAACTTAAAAATGGTCACCACGTTGGACTCTTTCGTGAACTTTTGACTTATTCCTCAAAACCAAGGTGGGGTTTGGTATATTTTTAAGCTAACTGTAAGATAAAAGGAAACAGTATAATGAATCCAATATACCAGTGTTTATCGCATCTACGAGTACGCAATCACATTCTTAAGAGTTTACGACGCGCAACGTTACTTATGATTATTGCGTTTTATAAACATTATCCCGTATAAAATAACTACTATGTACACCAATTAGATTTCCATAATAATTACTTTCATAGGTCTTTTAAAACTAAGACGGTGGTAATACTTGTAATACACCCAAGTTACAGGCGTTCAGTATAAAGTAATATACGCTCGATAGGCCCACTTATTCTCATATATAACTTATTTATATTCATAGAATATAGATGCGGATAAAATAAGAAATGTATGGATTCTGTATGTATAGAAAACGTGCTTGATTTACGCAAGTCTGATTGGGCAACATTTATACTGAACTTTATCGTTATATTTACATATATTTGGGAGCCCGTCTCGAAAATGAAGTAATATTGCGTTCACTGACTAACCCAGACTGCTAAACTACGTTCCGAAACAACATTGAATTAGTAATGTATTACACCAGAAAATTCTTCGTTATTAATATCAAATTATTGTCTCCAAATGATGAAAGATACTAAAGACACACAATTAATTATGATGAAAATGTTACCAAAAAAAAAACAATCTTGTAACATGCCTTCAAAATTTCGGAGATGGGTACTCAAGCCTCTGACTACCCCGCCACAATAACAAAAGGGAGTTTTTATACAAAAATCGTGAACCATACGTTTATGTTAAAATCGTGTATATGCTCCAAATGCAGTGTATAACTAGAAATATCCTAAAAACTTTAATGTAAAAAATAATTAAGTTATAACACTAACTACGAGTATCATCACTTATTTATTGTATTCATGATCGATATTCCTACGATAGGATCTGTTCATTATTCATACTCTCCTTTGTATTCTATTTGCAAATCCCGGCTAAAGCAAATGATAACTGTTTGTTCCTGCTGGCTTCATCCCTTAAAGCGAGCTCCTAAAAGAAGCTGCATAAATATTCATATTTGCATCAGCGCGCCCTCTGCATTATTCAAATAGATTATCCCCCTGAATCGCACGTTACTTAACCGTTTGTAAGGGAAACTTTTGACCGACCTTGCGGTTGTTTAGTTAGATAACCTAGCTTATTAGGTAAAAAATATAGGTTTCATTACTAATTGAAGTATTATAAAAACTGGAGCATTTTGGTCTTGTATTCTTTATATCTTATTCTTGTCGGTTCTTGTTAAAAATATTTGGAGGGAGAGAAATTGTAAGTTAGGATAGTGATTGGTAATAAACATAAAGATGATAATGTGGATAATAACAGCGAGAGCATCATCACTGATATTAGCTATTTTATTAAAAGCTAAACAGTATCTAATATAAACACGCGCTCTTCAAACATTTAAAGGAATAACATCGTATGCGAACGCATAGAATAAACAGTAATAACATTACATTCTAGACTAATATAAAGTCGTTCATACACATCTAAGTGTCAAAAGAATTGCTCGTAATCCAATGAATGAGCTCCAAGCACTGCTTGAGAAATTCGTTTGCGTGAAAATGAGTCATTAAGATAAGACTAGCGCAAACGCGTGTCTGTGGATAAATGACGCGAAATAAGGCGTTTTCATAAATCCCTTGCGGGAAATGTTGATGGGATTTTGTCTCTTAACGTGTTTTGAGTAAACCTTACGGTTATTTAGATACTAAAATTACATACATAGCATCACACTTGATTCCCTGTAGAGGGGTTGAGAGAGATCACGGAATCCCATTTGTCCCGATCCTGACAGACCACTTTCGCTTAATTGATACTCTTCTTAATAAGAATTAAGGTTATGTGTCAGACTAGTTAGAAATAGATATGTCATGAAATAGATATGTTTACTTTTTGAGTATGGTTCAAATAAAATTTTACATCAATAATGTTTGACAGAATTTTGTAAACAACATAATAATTAACGCTTGTTTTAGATACTTTATTATTTGAAAATATAAGTATGTAGTTTTGTATTGTTTATTACGTGTCTAACTGATTAAAAAGAAGAATCTTTTAAAATTAAAATCATTATTTTAATTTTAAAAGATTGAGTTGGACGTGATTTCAAAACTTAGCGAATCAACCCTAAGTAAAAAGTTGTATGGAAAAATGAAATAAACTTTTTCATTTAAACTTTTCTGGAATACTTTCCCAACTGCTCTAGGTACAAGTTAAATGAGAAAATTCTTTTCTCACTGTTATTTAAAAGGATATTTTAATTGCCTTGACGATGATCACTGTTGCCCCACGATGCCTAACCAGAAGTACAGGTGTCTCAACAAATTCAACGGAAATAAAATATAACAAACGAGTAATTGTATAGTTTTCTTGTATCTTTAAAATAATTGATATTAATATTATATGTTTTATTATTTGGAAAGCTGACTTAAAAAAACAAACACTCGTAGATAAAATCTCTATACAATGTATAACATAAACTGACTTTAATACAACTTATATAAAAAGAGAGATGCTTAGATAATCTCCACAAGACAATGCAAAACTCTTTTCATGGTTGAACTCGAGCGTTACCCCAAATACGTGTCAACTCTCGGGTCACCACAGTATTATATACAAGAAGTAAAAAAAGAAAAAGTAAATTTGACTGCATGAATCCAAATGTTATTGCAAGCAAGTATTTTATTATTGTATAAACATTATTAGAATCATCATAAATTCTTAGATTAACCGAGTGACTTGTATTAAAGGGAATTACGTATGTTTAATTGAAATTTGTTATTAATTAATTATTATATGTTCATCAACAATTTCAATAATTTTTAAATAACAATAAGTTTTTTAATATTAGTTTTTATTGTTCAAGTCTTCATTAATCTTTTCAACTCTTTTTTATATAGTTTTTAACTGTAATGAAGAGAGTTTAGTTCACATGAAAACTTTCGTATGTTGTTCTTTTAACAAACATAATTAAACTCTTATGAGTGTTTATGAGGAGGTCTATGAGTGTCAATGAAGCGAAAGTAGTCTTCCAAGTTCAGGAATGAGGATCCGTGATCTCTGCCTCTACAGGGAATCAGGCATGATGTGTATGTATGTATTGAAACTAAATCACTTGTTCTTTGCATTTTAAGAATTGTGCATATGCAATTCCATCAAAATAAAGTAGGAAAAGGCTATAATGTATGTTCTCGTGCTCATGAAGTGTAATATTTTCCACCCTATTGGAAACTGCTTACACGGGTATCAAAGCACTCGTACTTCAATATTAAAGCCGTTTGAACGGGAATCCGTCTGTGGAACATCTTCATATCTATAACTCGACGAAATTTATAATACGCATGCTTTTATCAAAACTCTTAATGTTTCTTGATGGATAACATCCGTAGATGTCTCCTACTACTATTGTTGGTTAGCGGTACATAAAATTCAATAAAAATACTTATATACTAATAAATGGACGCGTTTACAATGACAAAGATTCAGATTACTGATATACGCCTAACATATTATGTATGTATATCGAACATGTTGAAATAAAAAAACAAGTTTCAATATTATAATGGTGAGCTGTCTTCGTCGACATGTTCAAACAATTTGCTGTATGAATTTGCATTGTGACCAAAATGTTGGTCCTATGGAATTTATTGAGTGCGATTCAATTCTGTCACCAACCTTCCATATTATCATTATCGTTACAATCCGATATTAATACCGAGGAAATATTATATAACTGAGGTACATTCCAAAAAGGATAGATTTAGGTATACACATGTTTGGCACTTTGCCGTTTGCTTGTTAATAAAATGTAGGCTCAGTAGAAACATATTTAAAAAGGTTTCGTGGGTGAATAGATCAGAAGTGCCACAATATATTTTGGGTTTGAAAGGGAAAGCTGACTCCCAACCCAAAGCTTTATTGCTTTCCAAACAGTAAATCTGAATACGGAACCCGAGTTTCCCTAAAAAAGAGTAAAACTTTGTGCAACAAATAGAAAAAGCATTAAGGTAAATAAAAGAAATAGCACCCAAATTGTAGGTGAATTTAATTATTTTATTTATTATTATTTAGATAACCGTACCGTAAAGATCTTCAAATTTACTTTTTGAAATATTATATATCATACTAAGGGACAAAAGTTTACAATATTCGAGAGTTAGAAACCAAATAATATAAAAGTGATATAAATTTGTATTTATTATTCACAAATGCTAAGAGAGTGTTCATAAGAAGAATTACTGAATTCCCGTACATTCGATACATTTTCAGGGAAGTTACAAATATTTTTTTTATTTCCCAGAATGTACTTAAAGTACTTAAAATGTTTTATCATTAAGATCTGTCTAATTGAATTACTATTACTGAATCAAGTTTAATCACGAAATTCAGGTATGCAAATGACATCGACCTTTCTGCGATCTATTACAATTTCAAGGTGGTACTTGTCAAGGATTTACATCTTAAATTATTAGAGACATTTATACCAACCTGTTACACATCCTATCACAAATGTTATTGTAGGAATTACTCTATTCGTAGTGTTATAATTATCGTCGTTAACTTAGCTAAATACGTTTGATGTTTTTATTGAGTGCGCATAATACTGTATTAGTCTACTTATTCTTAAAATAATAATACTATTTTTGTTTAATATCGAATTCTTTTTAATAAATAAGGGTGTAAAATCAATTTTGGTTTTCTTCTTAAATTGACCTGACTAGTAAAACCTGTAGATCAAAACAAATCTTCGATTCGTCATACAGCTTTAAAAAGCTCCATTATTTTTTGCCAAAGGTGTCCAATACCTCTGCAAATATTCCATATTCAATGTGCGTCTATGTACGCATCAAAAAAGCAAGTCAATCTCTTGGTATTTTGCATACCCATTGCATACGAACTTCCACAAACTGTAGGATATTTTTCGTTGCATACCCAATAAGGCAATGGCAGCGTTGACGGGCATCGGATTCCAGTTTTGCCCCAATGTTTAAAAATGCATTGTTTAATCAACAAAACATTCAAAACTATATATTTAAACATGCAAAACATTCAAAACTATATTACATGTAGTAACGTAAGTGCTACTGAAGGATCAGTGAGTCAGTTTGGGGGCATCCAATACTGTGCTTATTCAAATCGTACAAAGGTTCTTTAAATGCAGTGATTAAAAGTATATCTTTCTTTTTTTAAACATTTTTTTTAGGTTTTGAAATATGACTTTTACACGCGTAAAAGTTATTGAAGATTAGTTTTTACTGTTAATATTGTAAAGTTAACCCGTTATGGTTTAATATGTTAATCTCTTGATATCTATACAAATTACATTTATCAAAACTTATAAATGTTCAAGTTTTCAAATTACCTGACCAGAGATTCGTACTAAATTTGTGTAAATTCTATGTATTGGTATGTAACGCTCCTGAATTTATGTTATTATTTTGTTTATCTATAGTTTTCAGTATCTAGTGGACATTATATGCTAGTGACAGGCAAAAACGAATGACGCGCGTGGTTTTTGCGATCTGCGTGGACGGATACGCAACAGCTGTTCACTTGAAACTTTTGAGGTTTCGCTTTATTTCAACAGCCTTTATTATTTCCTGTACTGTATGAAAATATTAATGACAAAGTATTATATTAAATAAAAATTTATGGGAATTCGATATTATTTAAAACTGACTTTCCTATGCTTACGCCTACCTACTTATAGTAATGCTTATAAGTGACTTTTTAAAATTCATTAAAAACAGAACAATTTTCTCAAAATTTTTAACACAATATGTGATATAACTACCTTGACTTCGAGGTTTTACTTGTAAGCATTCAAATTTTCAATCAATAACATAGTAAATAGCAATGAAATTCACTGAACTTACAAGCACATTACGATGATTACTTTACAAGCCCGCGGCTCTTATCCCCAATAATTGCCATTATTAATTACAGTGCTTATGCATTGGATCCGCAGATCGCCTCATAATTCATAACCTAATCCGCTTGAACATTGCAATTGTAAGACTTATGTTGTGAAATACGTATGTATACATTTGTTCAGTATCGCTTATACGCATATTAATGATAAGTGTAATATCCTGTGCTAACTAGCAACCATTCTTCCTGTCATGTCGTAGGATATGACTAAGGAACTAGGGAATACTACTACTTCTACTCGGGGACTATGGAATTCATTGGGCGATAGGCTAGAAACCTGTCGCCACTGTTCTGTTCCATCCACCCCGAACGGGTTTAAGGACGGGTATATATTGTAACGGTAATAATTACAAAAAATTCTGAGACTTCATTTAGTTGATCATACTTTACTATCTTTACTTTATATAGATAATAATTTACAACAATATCTAGTATCACGGCTGCTATTTAAAATCCAAGGCAGAAATCAATTCCTATATTTACTCAACCTTATATCGGTTTGAGCGTTTCAATTGACTTGTACAGCTAAGTAAGAAAGATGCGGTGTTTATTGATTTACGATGGTAACTAGGCTACATGACCCTCTTTAGAAATTAGTAAAGAAACCAAATTTTAGTCGTTCCCAAATTTGTTATGGACATAGAATAACTACCAATAACACGATAGGAAATAAAACCTAGAAAACTTTAATAACTTAATAATATTTGATACGTAATTTCTAAGTTCAAACAGAACAAGTGTAATCTAATGCAAGTCACGTGACTTCGCTCGGCGACTCCAAAAGTTCAAATGAAATTCCGATAGAACTTAGAGCATAACTATCGTTCTTTGCTCTATATGTTCTTAGCTTCTATGTTACTCAAAAGGTTGTATAGGACCTGAAGTCACGTATGTATTTCATCATGCTATTTACGTTGTGTACATATGCATAGGTCTCTTTATATATCAAAACCTTCATCTCGAACAGTTCTCTTGATTAGAATATCAATTCACTGTTAATATGCTACCCTTTTTTGGGATAGACAAAAGTCGCAATTATATCGGTATTAAGATACTATTTGTTAGAAATAAAAAAGGACTATGACCAAAACGAACAGCTTGAATGTAACGAAGGGTCAGGAACATTTATTTATGTCTACTCCTTCGAAGATGCATGCATTCCTAACCCTTAAGTCTCATTACTACATTTAAAATAAAAATATCTTGTAATAGCGACTAGTAATTAGCCAGAGCTGAATAGCAGTCATCGGAATATCTACAATGAGCAGTGGTGTATTGCTATCCCAGGGGATCCTGAATGGCGCACTGAATGAGACTCGATTCGCTGACTAGATAATGGGAATAGAATAGCAGATATTCATTACTAGTGCATAACGTATACAAACAAGACAATACTTGAAGAAAGCAAGCGTAAAGCTAATTCTGTGCTCATATATTCACATGTGATTAGCTAATTAACGATTAGGAATTTGAGTTCTATTACATTTTTTTTTAAATAGACAAAGTTTCTTAAAGTTTTTGTTTTACTAAATATTTTACTACGGCTTATTTTTAATATTTCCATTTTGTTTGAAATACCTTAGCTATTTTCATCAAAACAAATGTTTTATTTATTTTTTCATCCAATCTCTTATACATGTATAATTATGTGATATATTATCTGTGTGTGTGTGTGCGTGTGTGTCTGTCCTCTTCTCTACATATTGTTGTATGATATTCAATCAGGAATAGTCATTACTTATTGACGGCGATACAGCTTACCACGTGACATATTGCGTACTTATCTGGTTAACAAGTGGGTTCGAGGTGGTCATAGAATTACTAACGCAATTGCGGAGATGAACTACCCCT